>OZ018339.1:31874631-32501125 GCA_963969495.1 Ceratothoa steindachneri | reverse complement strand
TTCTGTCTTTCAACCTCTGTGTCATTATATCTTTCAATCACTCTGAATCTCCCTCACACTCTCAATCTCTCTCTACTTCTAGATTTCTCTCCCTCTGAATCTCCATGTATCAGTTTCTCTATATCTCACTCTATTCCTTTTATCACAATTTATTTCTAGAAGCCCTGCCAGTGAGGAAGAACCGGTCCCAGGTGGAGAAGATCCAGGCAACTCGGAGGGAGCTCATGGTAATACGTCCCTTTCTGAGAACAACACTCCATCCGAGTGGTCTGGAAACGCGTTAGTGGAGGGAGCGGGCGGACTAATCAGCGTTTTCTAAAAGTTTTATTTTTTAACGGGAGGTCGATAGGAAACAAGTGGGACGAACTTGTGGCTGTATTGACCTCCGATAACCGAATATATATCGTGGCGATCGTGGATCCATATTGACAATCGAGATTTCGAGGGTGAGTTTGCGATCCCCGGTTATACAATGTTCCACCGTGACCGACCTTGTCAAAAGGGCGGCGGAGTTATGGTATACATCCGGAACTGTTGCCCCACTGTCGAATGCAATGTGAGATCTGGTCACGAGATTTTAGCGTTAGACATAGATTTTACCAGCTCTTCTTATCGAGTAGTGGTGGTTTACAGGCAGCAAAGACAGAAGAGTCAAACTCAAGCCTGTACGCAAAGCTCACCTACCTGAAAAATAGTCGCACGAGTTTGGTCATTGGTGACTTCAACTGCTGTGGGAGTGGCTGAAGGAACTGGATAGGCGATGCGGAACGGAGAAGATTGATTTAGTTCGCTCAGGATAACTTCCTAACACAGTGGGTAGAGGATGCAATGAGGGATGAGAATATGTTAGACTTCGTGTTTACCACCGAGGACGACATGGTATCCGGACTCAGAGTGGGAGAGTTATGGGGGGACATTTTATTATATCTTTAATTGTTCATCTTGATTTTTCTTTTCTTGCTTGTTATCGTATCTTCTTGTTTTGACTGGATTTCCTTTTTTCTTTGAGTTGGCCCTTTAAACATTTTCTTCCGAATTCTGGTTTTAGCTGGTCCTTCAAGGTCTTCGTTTTCTTCCTTGAGAGATTTTCATAAAATATATTGGACTCTGGAGTTTCGAACGAGGTACCTCTTGATTCCGTTTTCGATGTTTATGCCACATGACTGGCGAAGTCCGTTCTTTTGCTGGTAAGTTTTTTCTGCTATTTATATTATCGAGCTAAAAGGAATTTTCTCTCATACATTTCGCACCCCTACAGAGTGTCTGGGTGGGAGCGATCACCGCAAAGTTACGTTTTCCGTTCACATTCAATCTAAAAGACGCTCTCACGTCGCTATCTTTAAACTTGACTTCCGACGCACGAACTTTGTGGGTCTTCGGGATGCGATGGCTCGGCTTGGGTCCGCAAAGGAGAAAGAGCCTCAGACAAATGGTTGGCGTTTAAAGAAAGATTTATTACTCAACAGTCTGTGTTTGTTCCCAGCAGAAGGATGAGTAGCAAGACTCTCCAACTGACATGGTTCAATCGAGGCATCGCAGCAGCGATAAGGAACAGGAAAGCTGCCTACAATAACTGGAAAGCCAACCGCAATGAAGAAAGGCTTCTTCAATACAGGAAAAAGTGTAGATAAATTAAAGCACTGGTGCGCAGAGCTAAGCGCAGCGAGGAAGTTCGGGTGGCCTCCCTCTGTAAAGAGACCCGAAAGAATTTTTCTGGCATTTCAATAGCCGCAAGCCGATTCGTCATAGCATAGGACCGCTGAGAGATGATAATGGCGTGTTACGGAAGTCAGAACCAGACATCGCCAACGTGTTGAACGGCTACTTCGCCTCCGTATTTACGAGGGATATTGACGGTCCAGCTCCGAAGCCGGGGGTTCATCTCAAAGAGGGCGAAAACCTATGTGAAATAGTCTTAGAGAAAAACATAGTAGTAGCCAGACTAGGAAACCTTAACCCGTATAAGTCTCCAGATCCGGATGGCTTTCTTCTTAGAGTCCCCCGGGAAGTTAGTGAAGAGGTCGCTCCACACTTTACCACCATTTTCAGCAAATATTTAGAAACTGGAGAGGGGCCGGAAGACTGGAGAATAGCAGACGTAGCTCCCATCTATAAGAAGGGGGCCCGCTAATGCACAGATAATTACCGGCCTATTAGTCTGACATCCATCGTAGGCAAACTGCTCGAGGAAATAATCGCAGACCGTATTGTGCAGCACTTAGACTCGCACCTCCTGATCTTGGATTCCCATCACGGATTTCGCAAGAACCGTTCATGTGTCACTAATCTAGTAGAATTTTTCCACAGTATTTTGAGTGAGTATGACCATAGTCGAGCTGTGGATATCTTATACCTGGACTTTCAAAAAGCGTTCGATAAGGTACTACACCGCAGGTTGATCAATAAAGTCTGCGCCCTTGGCATTACCGGTAAGGTAGCCGAATGGATAGAAAACTGGCTCTCGGGACGGAGGCAACGAATAAAGATCAACGGGGTAGCCTCGCAATGGGCACCAGTCAGTAGCGGGGTGCCCCAGGACTCAGTGTTCGGGCCTCTATTGTTCATCGTTACATCAATGATATAGACGAAGTCCTAATATGCTCGATAGCCAAGTTCGCCGACGATAGCAAGCTAGGAGGTAGTGTGAGCTCATGAGGAGTGGAACGCCTGAGAAATATCCTTCTGGGGATAGGCGAGTGGTGAGAGAGGTGGCAGATGCCATTTAACCTTGACAAGTGGAAGGTATTCACATCGGCCATTCTAACCCTCGGGAAAACTATTCCTTGCCAGGCAAACAACTAGATACCGCTGACCTTGAGAAAGATTTAGGTGTGCTAATCAGTAGTGATCTAAAGTTCTTCAGGCAGTGCCTCCAGGTGGAAAAGAGGACCCAACGAATGCTGGGGTACATAAAAAGGCATTTTCGCTTCCGAAATATGCAGATTGTTCTCGCCTTGTACAATTCTCTAGTCAGGTCATACGTTAAATACTCTGTACAATTCTGGTCCCAAACCCTGAGGAAGGACATTGAAAGGCTGAAAAGGGTACAGCCCAGAACCACAAAATTGATCCCCTCCCTTAGACATAAAAGTTATCAGCATAGGCTACGAGAACTAGGGATGTTCTCCTTAGAGACGCGCCGGTTAAGAGGCCAGCTGATTGAAACTTTTAAGATAATATGAGGAATTGAAAACGTAGATTACAGGAGGCTGTTCACGTTGAACGCAAATGCTACACGTAACCAAAGGTTACAAACTAGAATTACCGCAATTCCATACTAGCATTTACGGCGACTTCTCGTACAAAATCTGCGGACCGTGGAGCAGTCTACCGCCAGAAGTGGTAAACAGTTCAAGTCTCGACTTGACAAGATAATCCACACCTTGATCTACATGTAGATGGTACCATCTTAGTATGGATTATAGATTTAGGGCAAGTAGATAGGTTTCAACTTTTCTATAAAAAATCCTGTTTGTGTTCTTTTTTTTTTAGCACATTCAGGTATCGTTTCAGCTTTCTGGCCCGCACATGCGGGTGGGAGAGGTGGGCTGGGAGAGCCTTCAGCTATGCTATACTTTCTCTTATGCTATAGGTTAGGGCCTTCCCAAAATAGTATCTCCGCAGTATTGTCAGCAATTGTCCTTTGTGGTACTACCATTCCTTGTGACTTTCTCAAATTCTCTGTCTCTTTCAATCGCACTTTCTTTCACAATCTCTACCTCACTCTCTCAATGTGTGCATATATATATATATATATATATATATATATATATATATATATATATATATAAGTTATAAGTTCCGTTCATATGCCACTCCTTTTGGTGTCTTAAACTCCCACTTGCTTCTTAGATATAATAAGCGGTTCTCTAGCCCCTTTGCCAATTTTTCAGATCTGAGGGGGTTTCTTAGAGACTTAATAGGTATCTGGGAGTTTCTTAAACTTTCAATAGGAAGGAGGATATGGGGAGAGGAGGGGAAAAGTTAGAAAATGGGGCTGAAGGAGGACGTGAGAGATGGGGCAGAGGGGAAGAGAGTGAATGACCACAAGTGGCTCTGGAGCAGGAGAGGATATGATTATTCCTCTAATTCAAAATGATTTGCCATTTGATTTTAAACGACTGCAGTTTCCATTAAGGTCATGATTTGCGATAGTTATTGCAAATCATGGCCTCAACGGAAACTGCAGTCGTTTAAAATCAATCAACAACTCGCAAGGTAAAACTTAAAGTAGCTGGGCTCCAGTTGGAAGAACCAGGCTTCTCACATGGACAACTGTACCTGACAGGCTCCAGGGTTGGTAGGACAAGAAACCTGTACTTTAACGCAACAGGAGGAAAAAATAAAAAAAAATTAAATGACTTGATAGTATTGTTTTAGTAAATTATTATTTACTAGAAATACAACCCAAGTCAATCGAACTATTTAGCAGTTCCTGTTTATTGTCATAAAAAATAGTAGGGGGAGGGAGAAAAAGAGTGAGAGGGGAGAAGAGGGAGATGGGGGATGGGAATATGGAGGAGAGGAGGAGGAGCGTTGGAGATGGTGGAGAATAAGGAAAGGGAGAGAGGGGGAGACGTAGAAAGGGAAAGACAGGGAGAGGGGAGAAGGAGAGAAGGGAGAGAGCTATTTTGGCAGGTATAGATGGCGTTTTGATAACATTATTGCCCCCCCATCTTTGGGCAGATAATTTCAGATAGTATATAAATATTTATCTTCCCCTCAATCTCCCTTTTATACCTTTTCTCAATCGCTCTATCAACCCCCCTTCACTCAATCCTCTCTCGCTCTTACTCAATCTCTCTCCCTCTCAATCTCAATCACCGATTCAATCGCTCGCTCTCTCTGTCTGAATTTATATTGGTCTCTCAATATCTCTTTTAATCTCTCCCTTCCCCCTCGCTCATTATCGCACTTAATCTCTCTTAATATTTGTTTGTTTGTTTTTGTTTTCTCTCTCTCTCTCTCTCTCTCTCTCTCTCTCTCTCTATATATATATATATATATATATATATATATATATATATATATATATATATATATTATCTAGATATGATTCCCTATACAATCCTTTAAATAGAAACAACATTAATTACGACTAGATTCTCTCCGCCTGGATCAAACCCATCACGAAAAATTCACGTATTTATAATAAAGGGTTTTGCAGCAGTCCGTCTGCGTGTTGACCGAGAGCTCGGTGCAAAATGAATTAGGACTCGAGCAAAGTAACGCAGAATGCATAAATAAAAGAGGGATGACAGTACGAATGAAGAATATCTACAGCAAATGGAGTGATATTGCACGATTTCAAACATAACCCATGCACGCTCGCATTACCATGTCCAGTGAAACAAGTACTTCCCGCCCCCACACTATCAGGAGGCGTAGGCGTAATTGAGGTAGCTGCGCGCCCATCAGTGATTGCATAATTTACACCACAATGGCGCAGCGAGGGAGAATTTCTAGAACGTAAAAATGGGTATTTGAACGAGCACTTAAGAATATACAATAGATCCAACCCAGTTCGCACTCGGATTCATGTTCCCTGTTCCCACTTTACGTGGGCACAAATGTTACCCGCTTCACAATAACAATATTGCCGCTCGAGTTATACCACCGATTTATGGGTTTGCCTCTGAACCATATAGCGCCGAGTCGTATCTCCTGGGTTGGAAAGAATTCCATTCCAGTTTATTAATAAAGAAATTTTGAGATAATAAAAATACTGATGATGCAGATCAAGATCCACGAACCCCATTCATAACATTCAAAAGTCGGATGATAATAATAATCCACAAGAAAATTAATTACTTAAAAGGTGTAATTAACTAAATAAATATTTGCAATTAAGAAAGGAAAATTATATAACCTTAGACGTCACATCCTCAAGTAAAATCATATTTTTCGTTACACAGCCCACTGGTACAATATTTCTTCCACTTTGTCTGCTTATCTTGCCACTTGGCGTTTCAGTTCTATACTGGATGTTGGCGAAGAGGTGATTTGATGCCGCTAAGAAGGCTTGGTCCAAACTGAAGCCTCCCTAACCTTTCCTGTTGCTACACATAGTAACGGCCATCGTAATACACCGAAACACCTACAAAATTCAGCTAACTTCGTGCTATGTAGTCGTACCATTTTTGAAACGAGAAGCATTTTCTCGTTTCCCGTTATTACCAGAAAGTGTAAGCATTAAAAAGATAAAAACGCTACGTCTAAGTTATTGTTTTGAGAAAGAAAGGGATTGTCAGTGTGAAAAGTTAAAATATTCTGCGCTTACGATGAAAAAAAATGTATAACATGCTTCTGCCGAGGCATCGTACGCCCGGCAAGCGTGTGTTGCAAGCAAGCGGCAAAAGGCAGCGGAAGCTGCGATGAAGAATGGACTGGGATAATGGGGAATGGAACAATGGGGGTAGCCCCACCACCACACACAAACAGACTCGCCGTGCAAACACCACATATTTTGTCTCCACCCACAAAAAGCAAAAAATTTAAATGGGGTATAAACCTCCACCTCGAAGAATAATGTCAAATGGGGGTAAGTGGTAAAACATAAATTGTTACTAAACAGATTAATTCGTAAATTTATTGTCCCCAAAGCTGCATAAAATAGTTACTACCCAACCCTTATTTGAATCACGCATGCTCAAGGTTCCTCCTTCTCCTATCAGGTAAAAAGAGAAAGAGGGGAGCTTGAGAGGGGGAGGGGGAGTGGAGGCCGCATCTTGCTTCCCTCCCCAAGTGTTGAAATTTCTTTGCACGAATGGCATCCGATAACAAGTATAACATTTGATTTATTGCTCACAGAGTGACGCGCCGACAACCTTTTGTTATCGAAGTAAAGGAAGGCGTATCCAAGACAAAGAGGGTGTTACAACGAAAACTAATGTGATATTCTTATTGCTGTTGTCATACTTTAATACAATTAATACGATTTTTACCACCGATTTGAAGTCTTTTGAGCCCTGGCTCAACTTAAACGTGGAATCCGGAACCACGGCCGTTGCAGCATTGCCAACCGCACCAAATAAATGCATTGCTATTTTTTTTTTAATAATCTCGATATAATAAAAAAAACTGGCAGACGTGTATGAACAGCCCCTACACATACATACACATACACACATCATTTATGTCATTATTAGCACCCGCCATCCTTTAGACACACATTTTTACCACATCTCTGACGAATCATGTTTCTTACCCTTGCAATAATGCAAGCTGATATTCCAAATTCAGCTTCTTCCCCCTTCCCTCTACACATTCGGTGATCATATTTTAGGCGCGGGCGGTACTTTTCTTGCTACCGGGAGGATAGATAGCGCTATTCGCTACCATCTGGCTGTGATGCTTAGAGAGGGCTACTGCATAGAGTTCTTCGAGGAGGCAGCCCTCCTGCAGGATCTCTGAGCTTGGGGCCAAAAGCTATTTTTAGCTGACGGTGACTTTGAGATGATAATTTTTTTTTTTTTTACCTCATATCTACTTTCGAGATGGATTTTATATTTCTTCGAGATTAATGTTTCTTTTTCGTTACGTATTGCAATGGGTATGGTTTCGGTATTTTAGGCATACGTGCCATAATATGCCTTTACATAGATCCATCTCCTTACATGGCTGCTTCTGCTCTACTCCCATTACTTAGAGCCTCTCCCATACATATAGAGCCCCTCTACGGGGCTCTATAATCGCGTTTCGACGGAAAAACACAGTTACATGAAACCTTCAGCCCCCCCCCCCTCCTTTCTCAACGACAACCGACCTCGAAGCCTTCGGGCTTGTCATCGATTGTCATTCCAATCTTTGTGTGTATTTCATTATCCGGTCGGCGGATCAAGTCCACGATGCGAGTAACGGATAAAGCAACTTATTTCCATACTTTGCCCCCCCCACCTCCACCCCGCTGTTTTCTTCTACACCAAATTCAGCCCCACTTCTCCCAAACGCCACCCACCGACACATTCAGACATTTGTAAACATTCGCGTTTGCACATATTTCTACGTGCATTCGCTCTCAGCTTTCGCTACTCATACACTACGCCAAATCTTCCCCTCCCCCTTCACAGTCCCTTCAAAATTGGCGCTGTCTAAACATCCACACATTTGGGCCTTCTATTACCCGTATTCACCCATACAATAACTCTTCCACCTATTCAGCAGGTGCTAGTGGAGTTGTCAATTAATCTATGATTTACTCACCTCTTTCCCGCGTGACTTCTCACTCCACCCCCCCTTAAAATGAGACAGGGAGCCTGTCTCCCATCTCTCCACAGCTCTCTTACATTTCAACTCCATGAACCTGGCGCTTCGTAGTTGTGGAATGCACACTCACATTTAGCTTGACAGTATATTTAGTGTGGGAGCAATTCGACATCCAAATCCTACTGTAATTTGGGGTGAGCAGAAAACTCGCAAACTTCAAACCAGATTCAACCCAATCCTGACTGTGTTTGCTCCATCTCGAAAGTTGCGATCTCTCTGACCTCATCCTTAAATCGGTCAACGACCGAAGTTCACACGCATGAGTTTATGGGTTCGAATCGCAACAAAGCAGGGAAATGATAAGCACTGGGTAACAAAGAGGTCAACAGCCAGACATTTCACTCCAAATTGATCTCGAGACTGCACATTTATTTGCTCCGAGATTACCTAGTAAGCCAAATAAAACCACAGTCATTATCACGTCGGTAATCATAACTAGAAAATGACCTACCCCAATGAGATCGCGAATGGAACTGACATTTATGATTCAAAAATTAAGTGAGCGGACGGGGGTAGAATACAAGAGGTCTTACACTATTTGGCTGTGAGCTATCACCCTACACCATTAACTGTAATGTCAACTTACGGTTTTGTTTTGTTTTTATTTAAACGAGGTGAGAGATGAGTACATGAAATTCTATTAGAGGCAGGATGAATTTTATAAGTTGGATTTTAAAACAGTTTCAAACATTAACTGCAAGCATGACGCAGACATGCTTGCAGTTTATGTTTGAAAATTAGTTATGTTTGAAAATTATATATATATATATATATATATATATATATATATATATATATATATACTGAACATACGCCCAAGAAGACGACTCTATTAAAACAATGAGGTTTACAAAGATGAAATATTCATCCGTCGGATATGAATTACTTGAATACTTGTGACTTGTTAATAATGTTAAAGGTTAAAATATCTAGATTATAAAAAGATCTTAGTATTGTCAAAGGAATTCTTTTTCAAAATGTAAAATGCTTCTGCTATTTGCTTAATTTCAATATCCTAACATTGAAAGGAGTTTGTAATTTTTAAATCAATGTGAAGGTCCTCTTTTTCTCGATGTTTCACTAAGGCGCTATTAAAGTTGCCCACTTGAAGATAGCGTTAATGTTGTTCAATTCTTCTATTGAAATCAATACTATCAACAATGTATTTTGGGAGACAGTTCTGAACAGGGGATTTCATATATTGGAACAAGACGTGACTAGTTGGATTTTATTTGGTATTTATTTTCTAGAAGTTTTAGAAAAATTAACAGGAGATTTGAAAAATTTAATCTGCGATTTATTTCCACTGATATTACGATAATGAACTTTTCTAGCTTTAAATAAAAGACTCCTTTGTGAAATCATCTTTGTACCCCAATTTGCAAAGGACTCAATTAATGTGTTGAAATTCTTCAGCAATAAAAGTCGGATCATAATTACGAAGGGTCCCTATTTGTGATAAAACTTTTTAACAGGAAAAGAATTAGTGGAGAACGTATGTACATATTGATCGGATTTGGGTGGGATTCTTATATATTTTAAAAATCAGTTTATGGTGATTATTTTTTAAAATAGATGGAGGGGCAATTATTAGATTTGCAAGGAATTAAATATACGCCATCTTCATTCGTTTTCTCATTAGATTTTGTGGAAGGGAAAGATTTCAGGATGGTAGAAGGTTATTTAAAGGTAGGAGTGCTAGAAAAGGGAGCACTGCTTAATCGTTTAAATAAGGGCGAGAATTGAGGTGAAAGATAACTCTTATTAATCTCAAGGTTTTGATCTTTGGAGATATAAAATATTGACCTGGTTTGAGATAAACTCGCGTTAATGAGGTGAAGGGGATATTTCAGTTCAATAAATATACAGATTGTATATGTAATTTCATCTTGCAAAAAACGAGGATAAAAAAAATTAACATCCTCTTAAAAACATATTTACTGCAACGGTATTTTGAACATTCATATCGCGATGAATATATGAATTAGAATGGGTCAGTTTACGAATAACAATTCATGTGATGATCATTGACTCTTACGATTTTCACATCGGGAAAAGCTAAACAATGTTCATTTTTCCATTTAACTTTAAAATTGAGATGTCGTCATTTACATACATGTACCATATTAAATTTAGTTTTGAAAAGATTGCACAAGATAGGTTATATAAAGTTACCTGTGTGCAACCATCTATCGCCTATCCCGTGCAAGAATAACTGTACCTCTAACCTTATTAGGCAAGATAATGACTATCTCCTCCTTTTTTCCTAAATTCCTGAGGATTTCAGGTCATTTCGGCGAAAGGTGGAGAAATTCCTACGCAAAATATGAGTGTTAAGCGAAAATCCTGGAATTTACCCGTGATAGGTATAGTTCTTCTTAAAAGGCTTGAATAAATTGAAAAAACTGAATGGCCTCGAAATCTCCTTCCTCGTTGGTCTTCAAGTAAGAGGTAAAAAATAATGAAAAATCAAAAATGCTTAGATTCATTTACACTTTCAATGTCTTATTTTGGTTCCATTTACGTGAATACTAATTGTCGCAAGGAAGATATCCACCTTGGTCCAATTTTAGCATGATACAATCTCCTTTCTTATATTCTAGCAAATACTTAGTTCCTTTGATATCTGCAGTTTCATCAAACCAATTAAAAATATATAGAAAATTTTAAAAATTCTTTACGGTTCTTTATGAGTAGTTTTAATATTTACTCAGTGCTTACCAATATTTCGTTAGACTAACCCATCGATATCATTAACAGACGTGCCTTTCCAAAATCGAACTCTAATTTCCATGTATTTACCCCTGCAACTTGTAAAGAACTACTAAAAATAGTTGTTAAAGACAATTACTTTACATATAACCAAGAAACATATTTCCAAATAGATGGGCATGGGCAGCCCTTTGGGCCCTGTCTTCACTGATATCTTCATGACTTGGTTTAAAGAACAATTATATTCAAGCAAGAACTGAGAAACATTAGATCTATCCGGTACCGTCACTTTGTGGATGACAAATACCTTCTTTTCAATTATGATTGATGCAATAGAATCCTGCAATATTCCAATCATATAAATCCCAATATTAAATTTGCTTGCGAAAAGGAGCCCAATGGTTCCCTTTCATTTGAAGATATTCACATCTCCCATTCCTTACCAGGATTCTGTCATTTGTGAAACTTTAATCATGCAAAAGAGCTGTCCTAAATGTTGCAAATGTTCATTCCTTTCTTATTGGCTATCAGTAAGTCGTCTACCTAGGTGAAACCGAAATCTCTACCTCTCAGGGCCTAGTTACTGAATCGCTGCGAGTCTCTCAGTAAGAGAGTTTCGTGGTTTGAGAGCGGAACGCTCTTAAAGTGGCGCAACAATCGGTAAGCACATGGGACTCACTGAATTCTAGCATACATGTATTTAAAATATTTAATTACAGAAAATATGCTTATTAATCCTTTATTAAATGTGGAATAGTTAAGCCCTGTTCTTTAAACACGTAGCTAAAATAAACTGTGACCTCCCATTCCCTGCCGTAGACCTGTTCTAGAATTGCTCCCGCACCTTCATATATTTCAGACATCATTGGTGGGCGAAGAAGTAAATCCTTCCTTGCTTGCATCATACGAGTACCATCCTCTTCCACCCTTTGATTTTCTCCAAGGCATTTTATGCCTCATCATCCCAAGTCCTAGGAAAGAGAGGGCTTCAAGAATTCACCGTTTTAAAGCTTGATCAATAGAAATGGCAGTTCCAGCATTCGGTAGGAACCTTGTAAGCAAATTATACAAATTTATAAATATTTGAAGCTGTTGTAAGGTGTGTGGCCGTAAGAATTCCTTATTTACTATTGCTTTATTACCAGCTTCTATCCTAAACCCTAAGAGTTTTACAGATTCAACTCCGAAAAAACAGTTTACACAGTCTGCTATTAGTGCAATTTAACTGTGCAAATAGCAGTTATGAATGCTGAAATTATCCATCCTTGTTCTTACTGGCTATCAGAAAGTCGTCTACGTAGGTGAAACCAAAACCTAAACCTTTCAGGGTCTGGTTACCGAATCGCTGAAACGATTAAGCGCTGTTGCAGTCATTGGGGGCATTGTAAGCCACTCAATTGACAGTCTTCTCTAAAGCAGTGGGTTTATAGATACTTGAAAAAACCCCACTTATTTAAATCAAGTTTCGATAACATCTTGCAACGAAGAAGTGTAATCAGTTAAAAAGGCAAGGGGTACCTATCTCTTACGCTAGTGAATTTTCGCGACCTGAACTCACAAGTTACTGTATAGGATCCGTCTGATTTATGAATTAAATTGATAGGGCTTGCGAAAGGCGAACTTGAAGAACGAATTTTCCCTAATTCAACAATAATTCGATTATACCCTTGATTATGGCTAAAAATATAGGGGAGATGAATTTGAGCCTGCATACATCTGGCAGAACTTTTGCTATAATCTGATGGTTGAATAACGAGGGAACACTGAAGTTATTCAATACTTCAACTTCACCTTTGCCGATTTTGGCTTGTATAGAGCACTAAACTGTGAAAGCAGAATACTGAATGGCGAGGCCTTTGATATAGACAATATCACTAGGAGTGCTAAATCATAGCAAAACACACTGTTCGCGATTTGTGTCTCTGTCTAACAATTTTTAAAGCTTTAGGCTAATTAATAAGATGTAACGAGAGAGAAAATCAGCACCAATAATTAGCGCTGTCTTCACGTCACACATTAGGAATTTCCAGGTGAAATTCGGTCGTAGATCGAAAGAAAGTGTTTGAGCCATCTATCCATAAATCTTGATGGGTGAGCCTGTCGATGTCTAGGAGAGGGGGCATGTAGGTCTCTTCTATTTCCTGGTCGGCAGTTCATGCTAAAACTATTGAGGAATCGCTTAATTATAATGGACTCGTTAATGCGCAAATAGACTTTTGAATGGACAGTAGAAGCCACATTCCCAGCTACCGTTCTATACGAGAGTTTCTCTGTTGTTGCTGGCGTTTTTTGCAGTAGGGCAGGCATTGATAGGCTTGGTTACCAAATTATTTATGGTTCTAGCAAACTCTATCTTATAGGTCGGTGGTACTAGGGCAAAATGTGGAAGATATTCCTCTCGAGAGTACTTAGCCTGCTCAAAGTTTGCTAGCCTTTTTATCAGGGTAGCTACTTCTGCAGTTAGGGAGGCCATGATATCTTTAATTTGCCGCAAGTATTTTGGAGTGGATTCTCCTCAATTGGAGGCATGTTTGTGAATCACTTTCTCAATAGCGCTGTTCTCTGCATAGCTATCTGGTCAAGGAGAGTGTAAAGTGACAGGATTTCGAAAGTATGATAAATATGTGACGGCAGTTGTCTCAATAAGGATTCCTTCTTGCAGTCTTGATTGATGGTGTTACCCATTGTGTCCCGTAGTTTCTTTGAGATGGAAATTATAGAGTCGCGTGTCCATAGCTATCATCTTAATTTTCTGAGGGACGGTGATGGTATGACACTCGAGAATCGCAGCCATGACTGTCGTGTATGAACACAGATTGTTGTGGTCGCTTAATATCTGGGAGACGTTATCAATTTCGTGGTAGTAAAACGCAAGAACTAATTATTTTAACTTATGGTGATTGCTAGTAATCTTTACTTCCCACACGAAATTCGAGTTCTACTTGAATGGACAAGGATGTGAGGAGTGAATTGGAATTCCGGGAGAGAGATGTATCTAATCGTTTAGCGTTTCACGGTGTCTGCCCGTGCATCATTTTTATTGTGTTACTGCATTTGTTTTACTGAGGTTTTGTTTATTCGTTTGTTGAGCTGCTGCAGAGAGTTGTGGAGTTCTTGCTATGAAAAATCATTCAGTGATGGGAAACCAAGTTTGTGAGCATGGGATCACTCCAGGAAATAACCTCACATGAAGAAAGGGTTTCGAGCGTTCGTGCTCGACTTCGACGATCAATTTCCTGGCAAGGAAAAAGAAGCCTTCCAGGGGTTTAAAGGGGTGTAATTGGTGGTAAAGATATCAGTTTATTCTTGAATAATAAATCATAGTTACCAGGTGAAATCTAGGTTACTGCTAGGTTAATCAGTTAATCTAACGGAAGAAGATGGAAGCTGGATAACTAATTCAAAGGAATACATCGATATCATGCATTGATGGGAGATAGTTATGTATCATGATGAGAAATAATTAGTACGCTGGTAAATCAGTCAGTAGAGCAACTGACATTATCATAAATAGTGAGGTTGTATAATTAATGGCTTGAACTGAGATGGTGCATATAACCGACCACTGGGAAGGAAGTGTTTCCTTAACTCACAAGCATGTCTGAACTAGCATGCCTTGTGGCGTGCTTGATAGGTTCTCAGACTTCCCATTGCGAGGCAAGGTCACGTGTACAGTTTTCCGTGCTAATGTTTTTTTCTCGCATGTAAACAAAGGGTCATAAGACCCAGGCCTTTTAGATTCTAAGGCTATTTCCTCGCGAAGGTATGAAATAATTAATATAATTCCGTATCTGACTTTTCTAAGGGAGTGTCTTTTGATGCTAAGATGCTATACAAAGAGTAAGACGCTAGCCACCGAGACGTGAGACATGTTTATGATTGCGAATTTCTCTGTTCTCAGAGGAATTTGATATATATATATATATATATATATATATATATATATATATATATATATATATATATATATATATATATATATATATATTAAACAATAACGTTCAAGTTAATGCGGTTAGGTAAGGGTAATAATAAGGATTCCTTAATCCGCTAGAAAAGTCTCCTGGAGTTCCTCTACACTCTCCAGGAGCGGAGCGCCACAATACGACTAGGATGGTTGCCTAGACGTATATACAGTACTGGCGGAATTTTTATAGATTTTTCAAAAATTTGACTTTTTCTACAAACAAAAAAACAGTGAAACCAATTTCATTGATTACAAATGGATTTATTTTATACACCAACACTGAGCAACTATTTAACTTTGATTTTCCAGAGCTTTAGGTTACTTTGTAAGTATAATTGGTAACACGAAGGAACAACACTACATTGGATCATTTCAATGAAGTCACAGTCAGTGTGTGAGTCAGTTTAGAGTGAAAATAGGATGTTTTCTGTTATTTATTGACTGTCATTTTTTCATTAATGTGTTGTTATCAATAGTGCTTCTTGTGTGTTTCAGTTAATTTATTAGTTATTTTAATAGCTTGATTTTGTCTTTACTAAAAATGGGTAAACAGAGGGATTTGAGTCCTCGAAAAAACGTTTTACTGAAAGAAACTAAATTAAAACAGAAAGAAATAGCAAACAAAACTAAGTGTTTCAACTCAAACTGTCAGTGTTATTAATTTAAGAAAAAAAATGATAACGGTCTAGATTTAAACTAAAAAGGGGTGGTAAAATGGAGTCGAAAACGAAAAACAACCCACAAAACAGATGGAAAATTAATACAACAGGCTCTTAAGAACAGAACAACATCTTACCGGAAGATTTCTATTGAACTGGCAGCAGAGGGTGTTAGCCTTGCCCGAAGACAGTGAATGACAGGCTTTTGGAAGCTGGATTGAAATCATATCGCCCGAGAAAGAATCCTTGACTTAAGTAAACAATGATGGAGGCACGCTATTCCTGAGCAAAGAATTACCTTGAGGGGACTTTAGAACAATGGGGAAAGTTAAGAATACATCTAGCTAACCAGTTACCTGTAATTCATAAAAAAAACATTAATACCTAATAGCTTTCACAGGTCCGCATTTATATAATGTCTCCATTCTTATCAAACCATAAAGTTTATTTGATAATTCATTACTTCAATGGTTTTTCCAAAATTTCTATTACTGTCAACCTACTTATGTATTTTATACTATTGCATGTAGTTTTCTCTGACAAATCAACCCTTTCAGTGCTAGATAACCGCGTCTGAGGAAAACTGTAAAATTTCCAACGAAAATCACGATGTGGGGAGCCATTTCGGTGCATGGAACAGTTGTTTGCACATTGTTGAGGAAACTATGAACCAAGAAAAAGTATATAGTTGTTAAAGGTCGTTTACTGCCTCAAATAAGGGAATGGTATGGCGACAAACCTTGAATATTCCAACAAGACTAGGCCCCATGTCATACAGCAAAATCAGTCAAGGCACGGTGTGCACAAAATGGAGTTCAGCTGCTTCCAGGGTCCGGAAATTCCCCGAACCTGAATCCAATTGAGAATTTATGGTGTGCGTGGAAATATGAAATACACAGAGAACCATTAAGACCAAACAACAACTCATATGCCGTCTCATTGAAGTTTGGTTCAGATTTATGCGAATCTTGGAAATGTGCAAAACATTAATCATTGCCATGTGAAGACGTGTTAAAGCACTCGGCTGCTAAGGGTGGCCAAAGCATTTACTAATGAATGTAGAAGAATTAACACTGTGCAACTGTGTCGAAATAAATCTATTTGAAATCAATAAAACTAGTTTTATTAGCATTTTTGTAGAATATTTTAAAAAATACATACAAATTCCGTCAGTACTGTACGTCTAGGAAACCATCCCAGTCGTATATGTTACGCTCCTGAAGAGGGTTGAGGAACTCCAGGAGACTTTTCCAGCGGATTTAAGGAATTCTCATTATTCTTAGTATTCATCATCATGAAGATCTCGGTATCTGCGGGTCAAACTTATCGAAATATTTCAAGTGCTAAACGGGTTCATCAATATGCTATAATTCAATATTTAAATGAGAGAAGCAAGTGCTGACTAGAAATAAGGGTTACAACCTAATAACAAAAGATTTACCCCTTCAAGAGCACATAAATTCCATTTCGTATAAAATAACACAAACATTGCTAAATATTACATTAAAATTATAATAGAGAAACAGTGCGGTTTAATTATTTCTGCATACTTATTGTCTCTTGAGGTAGGCTCTAGTGGTCTTTAGGCTCTTGACTGGATCGTAGTTCTGCAGAGGTTTTGGTTTACCTCTGCAGTCACTCTTGCAGATGCGGTTTTGTGGTTTTTTTTTACCAATACTTTTTGATGTTCTGCGAAACAGATCACTAAATTTTATCTTTCGTCCAAACCTACGCCTATCAGACTCTTTAGACACAGTGCCTCTCACATCATGGCACTAGTAATTTTCGTGATTAAGGTACTAGTCATCAGCTCTCCAGCCTTTGAAAATCTAATTGTGCCGTGTATCAACACATTGATCTCCATACAAGCATATAAGGTATGGGCTGTCAACAATGCATGTAAACACAATGTGCTGTCAATAGGAGTTTTTTTCCTGGGTGGAAGACAACTTATACTAGGTGCTTCCTCAGGTGGAGAATCTGGAGTGCCGGGTTCGAGATCACTGCATCGCCGATACTGTTGTCCAGTTTGGAGGGTTGACCAAATCACTCACCGGTTGAAATGTTACAAAGCTGCATGATCTCTTGGCCCATTACCTACATCAGGGGTCACCAAACATTTTTCAAAGTGGGCCATCTAACTGAGAAATGACGAGCGCGGGCCGCCTAACCATTTTGTTCAATACAATATAGTGAATACACAAAAAATAAAGGCAACCAACATATTTATTTACAATACGCAAAATACACAAAATATTAAGACAACAAACATATTTTTTTACCAAAAAGTTACCAAAGAAGGCGTGGTTAGCAATAAGATAGTATTATCACACCCAGTGCACACATATCTGAGTCTCACAAATTAAGCAGCAAAAAAGGTTAGTGAGATTTGTGAACTTGACGTTTAACTTTTAAGATATCATCAATATTTGCCCTGTAATTGCTGCATCCAATCAAGAGAATCGCTTTCAAATGTTCTTTTGTGGCACAGTGCAGCGGCGGGCCGGATGAACTGACCTCGCGGGCCATAGTTTGGAGACCCCTGACCTACATGGTAGGACTCCAGAATACGACGGCCCTAGTTGGCAGAAGAGTGATATATTAATCATGATAGCGATTGGATCAAATATCTACCGGATTTCTCACCTATGACAGTTTTTAATTCTTCCTAACTAATTTTTAACAGATTTTGATCAAATTTTCATCTACATATTATGCAAAGATATAAATACATTTTTTTGTCTTACATTTCCTGTATTTTGATTTATCTTTGATTACAGATCTAATCTTATAATGGAGTAAAATCCCATTACAAGAATATATATACCGTATGGTCGTACTGCTTAATATATGTAGTTCTCGAGGAAATGAAAAATAGGTGTTGTTTCATATATGAGACTATATCGTCCTTCTTTAGGACTTCTTAGCCACGTGCACGCGATTCTATAAGTTATTATGTCGATCCGTAGGTCGGTCGGTCGATGGTAAACACTTTACTTTTTAATGTCGTTTTGAAAGTTTGAAGGTCGTAAGGTCATATGGTCATAAAGTCATAAGTCAGAATAGTAAACATTACGATCGTCGGCGCGAACGATGGGACGTAAACTATTTCGTCCATGTTCCAATATGTTTCACGTTTTTGGAGTAAATTCAAGGGGACTGCTCGTGGGGGGTTTAAACACTGCGCTCCCCCTACGATGATCCTGAGTTTTAATCAATTGGGGAGGATCTGGGGGGCATAGGCCCCCAGTATATAATCATAATTGTTTAAAGAATAATGTTCTAACGGGTTTTTTGAACGTTTCTATTTAACCAAACGCGCATGAATAAGCCTGCGTGGGTGAACGAAACATACACGAAAAAAATATACTTTTTCGGGCGCGCCGTCCATCTTCATGTTTACCGTCAGAATAATTACGAGAACGCGATTTAGGTCTGGTGACCTTGTTCTTGTTCACAATTGTTGTTCTGCTAACTTCCCCCAGCTTATGTATATTATCGGTGGTTTGTTTCAATTTCCGCACTTCAGACTTGACTTTCTTATGCATAAATTAACCCTTGTTGACGGAAAACTCTCGGAGCGGTATGGAAACAGTCATCAAAATGATTTAGAAACGTTTACTTCTACGGGATTAAAATATCATGGCGTCTTCGTTAATCTTTGAGGGTATTCATAGTCATATTTAGTATTTTTATAAAATATATCCTGACTAAAACACTAAATGCTCATTAATCCTCTAAGTGCGAACTTCTTGCTGATGAAGACCATTGACTACTATATCTAATATAAACTGAAGAAACAAAAGTAATATTTAAATGAATGCATAAATGCCTGCCACACGTTTCAGTGAGGAGAGTAATATAAGCAGGTTTTGGCATTCAAAGAATTTTAAATGGGTTTAAATATTACATTTAAATTACGATGGTGCACCTTTTATGACCGGTACAACAAAAGAGATGCGTAATTTCATTCACTTTAATGCAGGTTTGAATACTTTTTAATTTGTTTATCCTCGATAAAATTAATATAGTTGTCCAACGTTCAACATACAAGTATATTTTACTCAATCTGGTAGAAATTTTGACCTGAATTATTCTCACAAAGATATTTTATGTTCGAGAATTTTTCGTGTTATTACTAGCACTGTTACTTGACAAATAGATTATAAGCGTTATTTTCACTAAGATTCATACTTTTCCTGCAATAAAATTAAAATACATAGGATCTTTTATCAATTAATTAATATACGATTTAAAGCAATTATTTCAATCAATACTCTCTTAAAAACTACCTTTTAATAAAGAGAAAAGTTCACTATATTATTCAGGTCCTCGGTTGTCTATCAATTTAAGTTTGCGGGTTGCAAAAATCTCTACGTAGGCAAAACTATATTGCAATTAAATGTAAGGAGTTGTAAAATACTGGGGGGTTTTATTACACAGGTAGACCTATTGCTAAGCCAGAATTTCCTTGAGTAAAAAGCCATTTAAATCCTTGCAGCAGTTTAATTTTAAATTTTACGATTTGTAGATAAATCTTTGGAACTAAATATTTTAGAATCGCTATTCATCCAAATTTTACATTCAGAATAAAACTCCATTTTATATCTCTTAATCTATATGTTGCGAAAAGGTATTTATAAAGAGCGAGCAGATTACAGCTCTGCTGATAAATGGATTAGTGTTAAACCGATAATCGGATGCCATAATTATATTCAGGACGGTAAGTTTGAGTGTTCTAAGGTTGTTTTTAAGCTTTAGTCTCTAGCGGCTGTTGCACAATCCATGTATAAACCGCCAGAATTGCTCAATGCAGGGATTAACAGTTGCTTCCCCATCCATAAACATATTTATATCTTTTATTATATTTCCCTTGTTTCCATTTTGTTTAGTCTGATTTTTCGCCTTTATATACTGAAGTCGCAAATCATACCTTTCATTATACAGTTGATAATGGTGAAAGCCGAAACTAGTTCTGTTCGTAAATAATCAAATATTGTAGTTTATTATTTCTTACACTGAATATATATCTCGCTAATGCGATATATTTAATATATATATATATATATATATATATATATATATATATATATATATATATATATATATATATATATATATATATATATATATATATATGAGGGGACGGTCAATAAGTTTTGCAATTCGGATATAAGGAAACGAGATACAAGGAAAAGTGTTTTATTATTTTTCAATATAACTACCCTCGACTTCAATGCACTTGCGCCACTTGTCCCTGAAGCTTCGAATTCCCGAAAACCATAAATCTCCCGACTGCTGTTCAATCCACTCCTGGACGGCGAGCTGGACATCTTCATCGTCCCCAAACCGGCGTCCACGCAGTGCAGCCTTGAGCTGGCGGAATAAAAAAGAGTCACTAGAGGCCAGATCTGGACTGTAGGGGGGATGGGGTTGAGCTCCTCGAATCCACACTCGCGCAGGGCAGCTCGTGCAACTCTGGCCTTGTGGACCTTGACCACGTTGAAGTCTATCATTGTGCGTGATGTTTCTTAGAGACCCAACGGGCAGAGACCTTGGTCATGGCCAAATTGTCGTGGATGATGTTAATAACACTTCCATGTGATATTCCAAGTTCTCGCTTGATTTCTTCGACCTTCACCCGTCGATTTTCGAGGATCCTCCTCTCCACACGGGCCACATTGTCCTCGTTGGTCACGTCTGATGGGCGTCTTGGACGGGGGTCATTTTCAAGGGACTCAAGACCATGGCGGAACTCCCTATTCCAGCGAGCAATGGTTGCATAGGAAGGGGCGGTGTCGGTGTACACTGCAACCATGCGTTCATGGATCTCTTTTCCATTATTGTCTTCCTTGGTCAAAAATTTGATCACTGCGCGGTGCTCAACCTTCTCCATTGTTGAAAAATTTGTGACTGACGATCTGCGATCGGCTACTGCTTCTTAAATAGACGAGGCAGGAGCGTGGGGCTGCAGGCCCTGACTTTTCATAACTTGTCCTAACACCCCCGCAAATAGCCATCCCCCTTCCTCTGTTTTGCCCTACCGATTCGCAAAACTTATTGACCGCCCCTCGTATATAGGAATTCGAATTGGTGAGTTTGCGATATACAGTAAAAGACAATTTATCATTAAATCTTAGGACTTTAACGTCATTGAAAGGAAGATAATTGTCTTTCTCCCATTCAACCTTAAATTTTATGTTAGGGTGGTCGTTATTCAACTTTGTCAAAAAATTATCAACGGAGTCTAGTTCAAATGATGGCCATGTTGAAATCACGTCATCTATGTATCTGTACCATACCAAGTTTGTGGTTTTGATAATGTGAGGGTGGAGGTTTCGAAGTGCTCGATGAACAAGTTGTAAAAAATGGGGGATAACGGGTTCCCCATACATAAGGCCATATTTTTATTTGAAAAAAAACTATTTCGCTGTTGAATTCATTGTCGGTAACACACAGTTTAACAAGTTTAAGAATTTTTATTTTAGGTAATGGGAAAACTTCATACCGAAACTAGTTCCGGTTCAATAAACTTTGTGCTCAAAAAGTAGATTTATTGTACAATAATTTACTCGTTATTGGGGTAAACATTGTCTTCATATATATATATATATATATATATATATATATATATATATATATATATATATATATATATATATTTATATATATATATATACAGAGAGAGAGAGAGAGAGAGGGGGGGAGAAAGGGAGCGAGAGAGAGAGAGTGTGTAACAAGAAAAAGAGCTACCCTAGTAGACCTTACGATCCATTCAAAGAGGGTACCTTTGAGTGAACACTTGAGCAGCCACAGTCCTTTAAACGGGTTCAGATTGATGCTCTAGAAGAGCATTTGCGTCACGCTTCAAGTCTCCAAGCGGCTATTTTCCAAGACTTTGTCTAGTCTTGACTTGAACTGTTCAACAGAGTTGCTGTTGACAACTCTCACTGGAAGTGCGTTCCAAGTGCCGCAGATGCTATATGTGAACAATTTCCCACACAGATCACGCTGGTAAGGCTTTAGTTCAAGGTTGTAGCCGTGATTTCTGGTTCTGCTATGGATAAGCTGGAAAATATCCCTGTAATCTACAATGTCTAAGTCTCGAAGTATTTTGAAAACTTCGATGAGCTGACCACGCAGCCTCCAAGTCTTAAGTGAGAACAAGTCTAATTCCCGTAATCTATCTTCGTAACTCTTGTGTCTGATAGAGGGCATCAGTTTGGTTGCCCTGGCTTGCACACGTTTCAATCTCGCGATATCCTTTCGAGACGAAGGACTCCAAAATTGTACGGCATACTCCAGGTGCAGTCGGACAAGTGATTTGCACAAACAGAGTACTATTTCCTTGTTTCTATATCAAAACTGTCGCTTTATATAGCCTAACATCCTTTAGTCCCTTTTCTCCGCCTCTATGCACTGTTTCGAGAACTTGCGGTCACTAGTGATTGTTACACTTAAGTCCTTCTTAGTGTCGGTGGATTCAATAGCAGTGCCCTAAACGGTATACTGAGATTGGGGGCTTCGGTGGCCGATATGTATCATTTTGCATTTGTTCACGTTAAAAGGCATTTGCCACATGTCGACCACTCCCCTATCTTATCAAGATCATATTTAAGGCAGGCAGTATTTTCTTTCTTTGCAACGTTCATACCAAGCTTGGTATCATCGGCAAATTTAGAAATCTTCGCAACCATGTCGCCGTCTATGTCATTGACGTAGATGATGAATAGTAGTGGTCCCAGGAGAGAACCTTGAGGAAAACCGCTAGTAACGGGCACCCACTCAGAAGCCTGTCCATTAAACACCACCCGTTGCCGTCTGCCGCTTAGCCAGTTTTCTATCCAACTTGCTACATTTCCGTCTATGCCCAGCGCAGATACTTTTCGGAGGAGGCGGCCGTCTGGTACCTTATCGAAGGCTTTTTGAAAGTCTAAGTAGATAACATCCACCGCCTTATACCGGTCGAGAGAGAGAGAGAGAGAGGAGAGAGAGCGTAACAAGGATTAACAAGGAAATGAAGTACCCTAGCAGACCTTACGGTACATTCAAAGAGGGTACCTTTGGACTAGCCATCGAGTGGGTACATGGCTGCTTAATTGTTTTGCGTCCTTAAACGGCCACTTTTCAAGACCTTGTCTAGTCTTGACTTGAACTGGTCAACAGATTCACTGTTGACAACTTCCACTGCAAGTGCGTTCCACTTACCGCAGATACTGTAAGTGAAAAAAATTCCACACAGATTGTGGTTGTAACGCTTCAGTTCAAGTTTGAAGCCGTGATTGCGCGTTCTGTTCTCACTCAGTGTGAAAATATCCCGGTAGTCAACATTGTCGAACCCTCGAAGTATTTTAAAAAGTTCGATGAGCTGACCACGCAGTCTACGGGTTTCCAGCGAGAACAGATCTAATTCCCTTAGTCGATCCTCATAACTTTTATTTCGGATAGAAGGAATCAGCTTGGTTGCCCTGGCTTGTACGCGTTCCAACCTTGCGATATCCTTTGGAAACGAAGGACTCCAAAATTGTACGGCATACTCCAGGTGCGGCTGAACGAGGGAATTGTACAGACAAAGTACTATCTTCTTGTTACGGTATCCAAACTGGCGCTTTATATAGCCTAACATCCTTTGGGCTTTCTTCTCTGCCTCGATACACTGTTTCGAGAACTTAAGGTCGCTAGTGATAGATACACCCAAGTCCTTCTCAGTGTCACTCGATTCAAGAGCAATGCCCTTAAGGATGTACTGAGATTTGGGGTTTCGGTGGCCGATATGCATTACTTTGCCACGGCATTTGCCACGTGTCCGACCACTCCCCAATCCTTTGAAGGTCCTCTTGGGGGCGGGCAGTGTTCCCCTACTTTGCCACATTGATACCAAGCTTGGTGTTGTCGGCAAATTTGGAGATTTTGGCAACCATGTCTCCCTCCGTCCATGTCGTGACATAGATAATAAACAGTAGTGGTCCCAGGACGGAACCTTGAGGGACACCGCTAGATACGGGCGCCCATTCAGAGGGTCATCCATTCACCACTACTCGTTGCCGTCTGTCACTTAGCCAGCTCTCTATCCAACCTGATACCCTGAGAGGTAAAGAGAGAGGGAGGGAGGGTGAGAGAGAGTGTTACATTGAGTTAGGGTACCTCAAAAGACATTTCTGTCCATATCGAGAAGGTACTTACTTTAGAAAAACCCTATCTACAACTTTGAAGCAAGTATATAACAGATCAAGGCTCTCCCCCACCCACCTCTCCTACCCGAAACCTCGTTCAAGGAAAATTGAAAAGATACCTGATTGTGCTAGGGGCGGAGGAACACAGTCAGGATTTTTTTTATAGTAAAGCTGAAGCCTATCTATTTAGTGGTCTTATTTTCACTTAGCGGTACTATTTTCAATTGCTTGTCTACGCAACTTTTCGATTGTAACATTAATTAACTCCTGTGATATTGCATTTTAATACTTTAAGTTTCTAATAACTTTATCTAATTTGTTTTAAAGTTTCTACAGTTTTGCTCGACACTATTCCTTCCGTCAGCTGATTCCACACTTTAACTATTCTATATGAAAAAAATGTTTCCGCATAGGGTTGTTCTAAATTGTTTGGGAACAAGCTTCATGCCATTGTTACGAGTATAATTTCTATTTAGTTCAAAACAGATAAAGTGGTCGACATTTTCTATTCCTCTCAAAATTGTGTATACCTCGATTAATTGACCACTAATGCGTCTTGTTTCTAGGCTGAATAGGTTTAACTTTTGCAGTCGATTTTTGTAAATGTAAATTTTTAAATTTGGAATTAATTTTGTCGCTCTGGCTTGGACTCTCTCCAATCTCTCAATGTCTTTTTTCAAATATGGCGACCAAACCTGCGCACAGTACTCTACTTGAGGTCTTACTAAGGCATTATACGTATTCAAGATTATTGTTTCGTTTTTGTAGCTAAATTGTTTTTTAATATAACCAAGTATCTTTAAGGCTTTTTTCTCCACCTCTACACATTGCTGAGAAAATTTGAGATCACTGGTTACGTAAATGCCTAGATCTTTTTCTTTTTCTGTGCATGTCATTGTTCTATCAAATATCTTGTATTTAGCTTTAGGATTTTTATTGTCTATGTGCATTTTTTGCATTTATCTAGGTTCAAATGCAAATCTCACTTTACAGACCAGCGCGCAATTTGATCAATATCTTCCTGAAAGTTATCTTCACTAATTTTATCTTTACTCAATTTACATTCATCAGAAAATTTTGAAATCTTTGATATCAATCCAATGTCAATATCGTTTACATATATAATGAAGTGTAATGGTCCTAACACTGACCCCTGTGGAACTCCAATACTAACAGATGTCCAATCGGATGATTGACCATTAATTACAACTCTCTGCCTACGATTTATAAGCCAGTTCTCGAACCAATTTGCAACTTCTCTGATTATTCCTAATGTTCTAATTCTTTTCATTAACTTTCCGTGTGGTACTTTATCAAAGGTCTTCTGAAAATATAAATACAAAAATGTCAACTGACCTTTCTGTGTCATAAATTGAATTTATGTGGTGAAAGAATTCCAAGAGATTAGTCAGGCACGATCTTTGTTTTCTGAAACTATGTTGAGAGTCACGTAATCATGCATTCACTTCAATATGTTCAACTATTTTTTCTGCGATAAGGCGCTCGAGCATTTTTACCACCACCGATGTTAAGCTTATAGGGCGGTAGTTGTTTGCTGACTCTTTGCATCCTTTCTTAAATATTGGAGTTATATTAGCCAGTTTCCAATCTTATGAGAAACATCCTCTTACGAGAGAAAGATTAAAAATTGTGTTATATGTTCGGTTATGGGATCTTTAACTTCTTTTATGACCCTTAGGAAGATCATGTCCGGACCAGGCGATTTAAATTTATTCATTTTATCGATGAGTCTCTTAACATCATTAACTGAGCACTCCATTGATTTTAGAGGATTATTGCCAGAATATCTGTTGTTAGGTGTTAGAATAATGTCAGAATCATCCTTAGTGAATATCGTTGCAAAGTATTCGTTTAAAACATTTGCTATTTTTACATCGTTGTATTGCAAAACACCATTCTTGTCTTTGGTGGGTCCTATACTATTTTTGATTGGTTTCCTACTATTTACGAGTGCGAAGAATTCTTTGGGGTGTGTCTTACAGTTTAAAACCACTCTAATCTCTTCATTTCGCTTGCCTCTTTTAATTTCCCTTTTAACTTTTCTTTTCAATTGGATATATTTTTCTTTGATGCTGACCAAGTTTTTATTTTTGAGTAACTTATAAGCTTTGTCTTTGTTCCTAATACTTTTCTTAATTTTTTTTGTTAACCAATAGAGAGATAGAGAGAGAGAGAGCGAAAAGGAGAGAGCGAAAAAGAGAGAGAGTTACAAGGAGCTACAAGGAGCTACAAGGAGCTACAAGAATAAGAAGTACCCTAGAAGACCTTACGGTCCATTCAGAGAGGGTACCTTTAGACTAGCAGTCGAGCAAGCACAGTTCTGCTCAACGGCTTAAGTGCCCAAACGGCCTCTTTTAAAGACTTTGTCCCGTCTTGACTTGAACTGATCAACATAATTGCTGTTGACAACTTTCGTTGGAAGTGCATTCCAGCTGCCACAGATGCTGTATGTGAAAAATCTTCCACACAGATCGCGGTCGTAACGCTTCAGCTCAAGTTTGTAGCCGTGATTTCTAGTTCTGCCGTCACTAAGTTGGAAAACATCAGTCTAGTCTGCATTGTCGAAGCCTCGAAGTATTTTAAACACTTCGATAAGCTGACCACGCAGTCTCCGAGCCTCCAACGTGAACAAATCTAATTCCCTTAATTTATCGTCGTAACTTTTGTGTCTGATAGAGGGAATCAGTTTAGTTGCCCTGGCTTGCACACGTTCCAATCTCGCAACATCTTTTCGAAACGAAGGACTCTAAAATTGTACGGCATACTCCAGGTGCGCTGGGACAAGTGAATTGTACAAACAGAGTACTATTTCCTTGTTTCGATGTCCAAAATGTCGCTTTATATACCCCAACAGCCTTTGGGCCTTTTTTCTACGCCTTTATGCACTGTTTCGATAACTTGAGGTCACTAGTGATTGTTACAACCAAGTCCTTCTCGGTATCAGTGCGTTCGAGAGCAGTGCCTTTAAGGATATACCGTGATTGGTGGTTTCGGGGGCCGATATGCATTACTTTGAATTTGTTCACGTTAACAGGCATTTGCCACGTGTCCGACCACTCCCCAATCTTACGGAGATCTTCTTGTAAGCAGGCAGTGTTTCCTTCCTTGGCAACGTTCACACCAAGCTTGGTATCGTCGGCCGTCTACCGCTTAGCCAGTTCTCTATCCAACCTGCTACCTTTCCGTCTATGCCCAGCCCACGCACTTTCCGGAGGAGGCGGCGGTCTGGTACCTTATCGAAGGCTTTTTTAAAGTCTAAGTAGATAATATCCTCCACCTTATCCAGATCATGATCCCTGAAAACGAAGTGGAAGAATTCCACAATGTTCGTTAGGCATGACCGTTGCCTTCAGAAACCGTGCTGGGAACTGTTCAGTAGCAGGTTCGACTCTAAATATGACGCCATTTTGTCCACCATGATGCTTTCCATCAATTTACTGACTATTCAGGATAAGCTAATAGGTCGGTAGTTCGACGGCTGGCTAGGCCCTCCTTTCTCGAAGATAGGAGTCACCTCCGCTTCACGCCAGTCTCTAGGAACGAAACCGGTCCGGATTGACATGTTGAAGATTATGCTCAGATGTCGTGACACTTCATCGCGCACTTCTTTAACCACTTTAGGTAGAAACCTGTTCGGTGCCATGGGACTTATTCGTCTTTAGATCAGTGATCTTTTTTCTATTTCTCCTTGGATCAAGTCTATTTTCTCCAGCTTTTTCCCAAAGTGAGAATCCGTGGGCTGAGGGATGGGACCACACACAATCTTTAGTAAACACTGAAAAGAAGTAGTCATTGAGGAGGTTAGCATTTTCTGTATCTGAGTGCTTTAATGCCCCCTCCTCATTCACTAAAGGGCCAATCGTGCGATGGATTGGTTTACGGCTATTTACATAACCAAAGAACTCCTTGGGATTCTCCTTGTAAAGTCTCTCCACTCGGAGCTCCTCGGCACGCTTTGCCGCCCTTATGCTGGACTTCACTCCTCTAGCTAGCCTACGGTACTCGTCAAAGTCACCAGAGATCTTTAGAGATCTTTGACTGCCGGTACATCGTTCTTTTCTCCCTCAGAAGTTGATAAATTTCTTGATTAAACCACTTTGGTTGAACGGAAGACCGACGAAGGCTTTTTAAAGGGATGAATCGTGATTGAGGACTAATGAACGTAGTTTTGAATCTATTCCACGAATCTTCAACATCTTAGCACACTTCTAGCCTCACATCAGTCAATCTAGCACGAAGACCTACAAAGTTTTCTCTTCTCAAATCAAGTTTCCTCGATTTACCAGTCGCAGACTCTACCTTGGGGAACTTGACTATAAATCTGACTAGTCGGTAATCACTGCCACCGAGGTCTTCGCGAACAGAGTGATCTTCAACGATGTCATCCTCAAGGTGAAAACCAAGTCGAGGGTATTTTTGCCTCTCGTTGGCTCTCTCATCCATTGAGTCAGGAACTCATTGTTCGCGAACTCCAGGAGTAGTGCGTTCTCGCCACAGGGTTCTCTGGTTTTCCAGTCAACTTGGGTATTAAAATCACCCATGGCGATACACACACTGTCTTGAACAAGCTCACCCAGTAGCCGGCACAAATCCCTATCCTTTTCAACGAGTTGGGCAGGGGGTCTGTAAAGCACCAGGGTCCTGTATCTGGCAGGACCTATATATAGGTCAACTCCTAGTAGCTCGTGGTCAGATACAATGCTGCAGTTTGTCGATTTGAGTGTATCCTTGAGATACAACATCACACCGCCACCCTCTCTGTCTGGCCTACCTTTTTGAAAGAGTTTGTAACCGGGAATCGTCAATTCACCTTCAAAATCTCGGTTTGAGGTTTTCACCCACGACTCTGTTATGGCTACCATTTCAGGTTCTTCCGTCGCTACGAGGCCACGAAGTTCAAGAAACTTGTTCCTGATCGAACTCGCATTAAACATAACTTTCAGGCAGTCCCCGAATGTAGGACTCTCTACGCTCTTCCGTTTCCCGGCTTATTTGTTGGAAAGGAGCCACCCCTCTTTGCGACCTCTGAGAAGGTCGTTCCAGGAGTGACACGGGCGTACTGGTGTACGTCCGCTCTCACTCTGGGCCGGATACTTCTTTAGGACCTCTCTACGATATCCTGGATCATGTTCGACAGAAATGCCTTCCCTTTAAAGGAAATATGTACCCTATCCCTTGGGTAGAGATATTTCCTACCATAAAAGGTGCGGTACGGGGCCACAAAAAAGACCCCCTCTGCCGTACACAAATCTACCAGGCGCCGGTTCAAAGAGACGTTCATCGAGTGAACGTTCCGTGTTGGACCTCTCTTCGGGAGCATCCCGACCACAACACGCATGCGGGTTTTCAGCCCACAGTCGTTCATGGCGCTCATGACTGTGTGGAGGATTTTATCCGTAAGGCCTACCCTACCTCCTCTCACGTATAGGTCGTTGCCACTTACCATCAGAGCAACAACTCTGCTCTCAGAAACCTGAGATTTCTTCGCCCCTACTCTGATGTGGTGGTTACCCCGTTCTTGCAGGCAGCTTACATTCACACTAGATCGAAGGCGGGCCGCCAGCAGGGGCTGCAGACCCCGTGCTTGAGAATCACCAATACGAGTGACCCTTGCACATTTGTCTACAGACGACTGAATCTTTCCTTTTGGGGGGGGGGGAGAGAGAGAGAGAGAGAGAGAGAGAGAGAGAGAGAGAGAGAGAGAGAGAGAGAGAGAGAGAGAGAGAGAGAGAGAGAGAGAGAGAGAGAGAAAGAGAGAGAGAGAAAGAGAGAGAGAGAGAAAGAGAGAGAGAAAGAGAGAGAGAGAGAAAGAGAGAGAGAGTTGCTGAGTGGTTAGAGCACCCGATAAAAAATTAGGAGACCCTTAGCGTTATTCGGTCTAATGAATTTTTTATTGTTTTTGTTCAAACTTTACTTAATTCTCATTTCACAGGAGATATTTTTTTGTCAGCTTTGATGGTATATCTTTCTTCACTAATATACCAGTACAACAACAAGGAACAACAAGGAAAGAAGGTACCCTAGGAGACCTTACGGTCCATTCAAAGAGGGTACCTTTGGACTAGCAATCGAGCGGGCACAAGGCTGCTCAATTGTTTTGCGTCCCTAAACAGCCACTTTTCAAGACTTTGTCTAGTCTTGACTTGAACTGGTCAACAGATTCACTGTTGACAACTTCCACTGGAAGTGCGTTCCACATACCGCAGATACTGTAAGTGAAAAGATTTCCACAGAGATTGCGGTTGTAACGCTTCAGTTCAAGTTTGAAGCCGTGATTGCGCGTTCTGTTCTCACTCAGTGTGAAAATATCCCGGTAGTCAACATTGTCGAACCCTCGAAGTATTTTGAAAACTTCGATGAGCTGACCACGCAGTCTACGGGTTTCCAGCGAGAACAGATCTAAAAAGAAACCATAGAAATAATTTTAGCCAGAATATTTATAGATTATGAAAACTTTTTAAGGTTTACCAGAAATAAATTTAAATTTTGATCAAATCTAATCTTAAAGTTATATATTTTACATTCAACAATAAAATTTAAAAACAAACTGACCGTGTCAATATGGGAATACCTATTTTTTGATGAGTCAGCTGGAATCTAGTAGGTTCCGATTCTCCATATGACTGTCGTCCTTTGTTTTATAGGCCTTTTGTGGATGTCTCTTTTTCTTTTTTCCAAAATAAAGATTAAATTGTACATTTCTTCTAACCCCTAAATACAATTCATCCAAACATCGCCAATACAATGAAAACAAGCGAACTCTACCCTGCCATTTTCAGCCCTATGTATTCATAAGACTCAACATTTCATAGTTGCCACAGTTATACGTAAGCCTACCTTTAATGGATTAGGGATTAACCTTTTCCGTTCTTGTGATTTCCAATATAAACTTTAAGTCATTAAAACTTTGTACAGCGTAGTTGCCATCTCTCCTTCAGTTAAGACTTAATTCATCATGAATTCGTGAAACTAAATATCCTACTTCCCTAAATGATTAAGGCAGTTATATGCAATGTTTATTTATCCAAAATAGATATACGAGTATCTATTGTCCTTAAACACATCCATTATTTTAAATCCCCCAAATGGGAGATATAAAGAAGATATGCAGAGCAAAATTCTGATTGTTCCTCAAATAATAGTTCGGTCAAGTAAAATTCAAGCTTGTAATTATGAATAATGAATCAATACAAAAAGTTGCCCCTGTGAAGGATCGAGTACACGATTATTCGAGCAGTGTTGTATATAAGTTTCTGTGTCCAGGATGTTTCTCGGCGTCATACATATATAAGCAGCACTGTTCGATCTTTGGGAGTGTCTTCCTTTTCCCAAATAGAAATTAAGCACGAAACGTGGTCTATTTTTCCTAAAAATGAACATTACCCTATAACGACCATATAATAAATTGTAAGACAAGAGTAATCATAAAAGTATTTAAAATCTTAGCTTCAAATAAAAGTCCAACCACATTGAGGAAGACGAAGTCACAATAAAATCTTTAAAGCCAACTTTGAATTCAGATACTTCGTCTGTTCCTTTTTATTCTATGTAAAAATTACAACCTACCAAACCATCATCAATATTCATTGTTCAAAAGTCATTAGTTCAAATACTTTTATCTCATAGTGTTAAGGTGTGTAAAATAGTTTCCTTCATTACATCTTTATCACAATCTTTGAATATCATTTGACGTGAATGAGCACATGAGACAAGAAAGAGGCTTTTTAAAGCAAGAGAAAGAGACATTTGAAGACACAAAAATCAATAAGAGAGAGCAAAAGACGGCACAATGAAGGCACTCCATAATGAGAAGACAGATTTTTTTCTCCTTCTGCCGTTATTTCTGTCTTTTCAGTATGGCTTGCCTTTATTGTGCCGTCCTGTGCTCTCTATCTCTCATTGATATTTGTGTCTTTCAAATGCACACTAACACCACCCGATATTCTGAAACTCTCAAACACATTTAACTCACACATCACAAATATACTAAATGCATACGTCGGCCAAACACTCATTTTCAGGTCCACACATGACGGACACAAATTCCATTTACTAACAAAAGACTCATTGGCTGCGCAACAACACCACACCAAACAGCCAGAAACTATCACAAAAAAACACCAAATACACATACAAAAAAAGTACCCCTATATGGTTGGCATTCCCCACCAAGGATCGCATCACTCACTTCAGGCATGAGTACGGCAAGACGGCCATCCAAGACCTCTACTTTAACCGCACTAAACAATGGACGATTATCACACTCTCCGAGGAGCACCACAAGAACAATCTGCTCGTACAGGGTGTGAAGGTCTGCGGTTCTCTCACATAAGCACAAAGCTTAAAACAACAACATAGCATAAGATTACACTAGTGTGTCCATTGCTACAAAATGGGACACCAAAAAAACACGTGCCAAGTAGAGCGCGTGTGATGCAAATGCAGTATAGTAGGGTACTTTTGCATTAAATGCAAAAGCACTACCCTCATCTGCATTAAATGCAGCGGCGACTACGTAGAGGCAAGTATAAGGCGACCTTACCATGCCAATTCTCACGAGGACGCCGCTATGGAGCTAAAGACGTCCCTGTACTCCCCATCTCAACACACCTCCACCTTACCTCTCCTCACCTCCCCCGCAGCCGCCGGCCAGTGGGCCACACAACAATCCACCCAAACTCACATATCAAGGCCGACACCACCAACCACAAAACACAACAGGTCACCGCCCTTTGCACGGTGGAAAAAGACATTTCGGAGGGGGGAGGGACCCCAGCCTATATGCAAACATCCTGAACGTGTTCTATGCCACAAACGGACTGAGCAAGTAGTCTTCCAGGAGGTATTCACCATTATACACAAACACAAAAACAAAAGACCTGCACCATTCCCACACATGAGTGCACAAACTCGGACTTACGCGCTTCATCCTTCTCTATACCTTCTACCCCCACAACTCACCCTGCTTCCTATCCTGCTCTACCCCTTCTTTTAGCCACAGCATCAGCTCCGGCACCTCCTCCTTTGTCTCCACCCTCCTTCCACTATCCATACCCCCTCTAATGTACACAATGCTCCTTCCACTGTATCCACACCTATCCACTATCGCCACCCTTCCTCCTGCTGTCCCCATCCCTCCTTACTGTTCTAGCCTTTCGTTCCACTGCCCCCACCCCATTCCTACTGTTGCCTCCTCCAAACTCACTACCAACACACACGCCAAAGTAATCACACCCTCCTCCTCTTCTACTAAATCCTCCATAGGTACTTAAAGCAGAGACCTGACATCTTACTATTAAACATCAATAGCCTAACCCTCTCAGCAACAGCCTTTGCATTGCGGGCTACCATATTAACTTAATCCACAGGTGCTGCAACTAGGATCAGTGGCTACCCACTACAGTCCACCACGACAACAACTACTCAAAGATATACTACTTAAGGCTATATCAAACCACAACTTTCCAATTTTATTTGTGGGAGACCTAAAAGCACATCATCTTGCACTACTTTCAAAATCCACTAATAATGCTGGTATGTATCTGACTGATGCTCTGCAGCGATTCCGCTGCAAGCACAACCACTACAACAGAGACCCACGTAAACACAATATTATATTCATTCGTGCCCGCATCATACAAGGCGTGCAACCAGATCGGAACCGCCAGTGGCGCGAGGTGACTCGCATCGCGGAATGATGCTCGCTGTACTAACCGTTCTTTCTTCTAGAGGCGCGCGAAGAGGATGCTAAGCAAGGACCCACCGGAACCAATTAACCTTCAATACAACAACCGCACTCTCACTGACACTAACTACATCCTAGACGAATTTAAGTCAAACTGGGATATGGTGCACACACAAAACGCAGCTAAGCCACACACGCCCAAAGAGCACTTCCAGGAAGTCCTATTACCGACGAGAAAACAAAGCATTTCACTAAAACAACATCAAAATGCTCCCACGGCCCTTCCCGTATTCCAGCTACTATAATACATCACCTCTCAGAAAACATTTTTCCCGCACTTACACACATATTTAACTACTCACTCACCTCTGGGCACTTCCCACAGCAAGTAAAACATCAAGTCAGATACTACTACAAACAAAACGAAAGAACAACCACCCGTCTTCCAAACAACTACACGCCTCTCTGTTGGAGCACCTAGGCAAGATACTTGAAAGAATGATCAACACTTGCCTCGAGAATTTTCTGGAATAGAACAACTGGTTGTTTCCCTGCCAATATGACTTCAAAAGAGGCTGGTTCACTCAAGTGGTTATGGCCTTCGTTCGTGACATTATACAAAAAGTACGACAGTGATGCTAGAGAAAGTATTCGATAGTGTGTTCAGAAGAAGCTGGTTCACTCAAGCGATTATGGCCTTCGTTCGTGACATTATACAAAAAGTACGATAGTGATGCTAGAGAAGGTATTTGATAGTGTGTTTAGAAGAAGCTGGTTCACTCAAGCGGTTATGGCCTTCGTTCGTGACATTATACAAAAAGTACGACAGTGATGCTAGAGAAGGTATTCGATAGTGTGTTCAGAAAAGGCTGGTTCACTCAAGCGGTTATGGCCTTCGTTCGTGACAGTACACAAAAAGTACGACAGTATTGCTAGAGAAGGTATTCGATAGTGTGGCATGAAGGACTTCGTTGGAAACTAGCTAACAATACGGAGCTCCCTCTTTGCACTAAAAGGCTTCTCTCCCACAACCTTACCGACCGGAGGTGTAATATAAAATTCAACCAAAAGATATCACACCCCCTCACACCACGCGCAGGCGTACCTCATGGTAGCGTAATGGCACTCACACTCTACAAAATGTACACTTATGACAGCCCACGCCCACTTGAAACCTGCAGAGATACACATACACTATCCTACGCCAACGACGAGACCCTTTTTGTCTGCGGCTATGACCCAAACAGAATCGTCCGCCATGCACAAATGATACTGGATGTTAAGGCTTAGAGCTATGAAGCCTCAGAAGAGACATATGACATTCTACGGCACACGCGATCACTACATTCACAACATACAAATATATACACATACACCAGACCGAAACTAGCTGGCCCCAACACGACTTACAAATAAACCTCACACAAAAATACTTGGGGCAACATTTTCCAAAGCTCTTAAACAAGTTCAACAGACCTAAGTCGCGTGCTCTCAATTATTCTGACTTATGACCTTACGACCTTCAAAGCTTTCAAAAACTCATTGATAGGTAAAATAGTTGCCAACTGACCGACCTACGGACCGACATACTAACTTATAGAGTCACGTGCACGCGACTAAAACTTCCAATCACACCAAATCCTCACACAAACAAGAGCAAAAATCGTAAATAAGAATCTGCGCAAGTTCTATCCTGCCAGCCCCAAACTACAGCTACACCTATGCAGGCAGGGACTGGTCGAGGGAGTGTGAGTGGCCGGAGAGGGAGGGTGGGAGTTAAGCTGCTTGTTAGAGGTGATTAGTGGCTAGAGGCAGCTGTTTTAAATATACCTGGTCGCTAGATTTCCTCCTATTGCAGTTGGTAGGATTTCATGGGAGTTAGATTGTATATTTAGACTTGATTGGTCGTAATTGGCACTTGGTGGAGCTTGTCCTTCAATGTGTACCACAAATTCTCAATGGGATTTATATCTGATGAATTTCTTGGCCATGGTATCATTTCTACAGCATTTTCTGTACATGGTTTCTGTACAGATTTTGCAGTATGACATTGAGCCTCGTCCTGTTGAAATATCCATGGCCTGTCACCATACTATTCCCTTATTTAAGGTAGTAGAATGGTTCGTGGTAGCTCTATTTACTTTTGCTGGTTCATTGTTCCCTCTAGGTTGTGTAGGCGACTTGTTCTTTGTGCAGATATTGACATCAAGACATAATCTTTTGCCGAAATTTCACCGTCTTCTGGAGACATTCGGGTTTAAATTCTTCACCAGGCTTCGTTGTCACGCTTTTCACACGATCATCAAGCTCTGCAATTGCTGATTAGTAGGACTTCCAGAAAAAAAGGACTGTTTTAAAGTGTAAGAAAATCTTTTTTTGTTTATCATTTTATTTAATATTATTAATTATATTTTATCAATCATAAATTATATAAATAGCCTAATCCACCATTTCTAAGAAGTCCACGCAATTTGATTTTTAGTCAAGGGATAGAATGAAGGCTTCATCGTCCGAGAAAGTCTAGGTTGTCTTCCTTTGATTAACGTGAAATCTTATCACAAGTTATCCTGCTATCATCTAGAGCTATTTTTTTATTTTTATGTCAAGCCTAGGGGTTGTTATTCGCTTCCAACCACATTTACAAAGCTTTTTTGCCATCACATGCTCGTTGGTTTCAATATTTTCTTAATTGCACGCATTGGTTGAGTTAAGATCTGTATTTTTTTTCAATTTGTTTGTGTTTAAATGTGTTTTCACTCAAATACACTTCTATTTGTTCAATTTTATGGAGACTAAGATCACTACACTTATTCATCTTAGCTTTGAATTGAAATATCACGTTATTTACACTTTAATTGGATTTTAATATATGAATTTGTAACTAACTCACCATTGTGTCACTGGAAAAAGTCATTAGAATACATCCAACAGTCTACACTGACCACGACTGGACTACAACTGGACAAAACGTGGCTGCACCACGTGGTGCTAATAAGTGTTGCCATATAACGATAACTCATTTTTACGGCATAACAAGAGAAACATGTTTAGACAGCTAAAATCAAAGTCGTAGACTATAATAATCTAATTCTTTGATATTTATTATGATTTAAACTCATTTGTCCGATTCATATAACCTTTTATCCAAAAATACATAATCATGCGATTTCGTCTTTTTCTAAGACTAAACAAGGATAATACATAGATTAAGAAAGAAGGGAGCGAGAGGAAGCAAACCGAATAAAATAATAAAAACTCTTTTACCCGTTAAAGAAAGTGAAAAAATTGGGTGTTCAAACCAATGCCATTGAGTGCTCTTTGCTTTATAGGTTATTACGCTAGGTTTAGGCTATCATCCATATCCCACAATAGGATGCTTCAAGTCTTCAAGTCATCTTATAGGCAGAGCAGTGTAGGTTAGTCCTGTGTATGTCAAAGGCGATAGTGGGAAAGACAGACGGGCCTCGTAAATAAACGTGAAATCACAATTATACGTGATATGGTAGATGGCTATTAACTCAGGAAATAAGGAAAGATGATACATAGTCGATTTCTTTTTATTTATAAGATTTTGTCACGTGTTATTGTAAGGTTTTCTATCTGATTAAAAGAAGATAACCGAAATATATTAAATCTATCTAATATTGAAAAAGCAGTATCATTTGGATTAAATAGTTAAATTAATGAGTTTAATTTAACACAGCAAAAGTTTGAGATAGAAAAAACATTTCAATCAGATAGAAAATCTAGTTAAAGGCAAGAGGTAGAAATTGGAAATAAAGAATTGTTAAATACTGAATTGAAGAAATTTAGTATTCATAATGTCAAATAAATATTAAATAAATTTTATTATCACATGAACACTTAATTGATTTAAAAAGATGGAATCGGAAATTGTTATTAGGAAATCTGAGAAATTAAATAGTATTGTAATTATTGAAAATAATTTTTATCACCAAAATATCGAGCTAACTTTAAAACATAAAATAATATTTAAAGAACTAAGAAATGACACTTGTCTCAAAGTTAAAAATAAAGTTAATGATATTATAAACTAAACCAGGTAATGGCTTCACCACTTTCCCTTATGGGGGGAGCTTGCGCTTCGCTACTAAGATTAAAATTTAAAATCTAAAACAAAAGCAGCCATGGTTAAATTTTTATAAATTTTCTGAAGTTCACCAATTATTATAATTTTACCATTTTTAATTCTTTGGGTTTAAAAAAAAATCACAAAATTTCGATACTTATATATTTATTTCTGAACTTCACCATTTTGTTTTTATGGGGGGAGCTTGCGCTTCGCTACTAAGATTAAAATTTAAAATCTAAAACATAAGCAGCCATGGTTTAATTTTTATAAATTTTCTGAAGTTCACCAATTATTATAATTTTACCATTTTTATTTCTTTTGGTTTAAAAAAAAATCACAAAATTTCGATACTTATATATTTATTTCTGGACTTCACCATTTTGTTTTTCGATATTCTAAAAGAATTATTAGAAATAACTTTGCTACAAAAAACCATAAGTCATAACCAAACTAAGATGAAGTTATTATTCAAATACTCAAAAATCCCCTTCTTAAACTATAGAGTTAGTGATAATGATGATGATGATGATGATGATGGTGATGATATGCCCATGTCACTATAAAATTGGTTTTATCAAAACAATACTTCATAGAACATTGTTAATTTCTTCAGACTGGTAAAAGTTTGATAGACCAAACTATTTTATCAATTTATGACTAATTAAAGAAACACAATAAATAGCACCGAAAAAGAAAAATTAACAATATAATACTGCAACCAAATGACAGACAATTACATTCGAAGAGAAAAAAGAACTTAAATAGATAAGTAAAAACATCAAAGGTAAAAATAATAGAATGAAAATTAACCTTAATCTCTACTACAAAAAAAAATCTAGTTCTAACAAGAAAATTATTGCCCGCTGCTAAATCTGAAACAGACCATTTAGTTAACCAATTCACCTACTCTAACAACGGAACCCTTGGCGGACTTATAACAATTGTCGGGAAAGTAGAGAGGGTAGCACAAATTTATCTCTATTTTATATATTCTATCGACTTCTTTGTCTAGGTGAGACAATTCTAAGGGCACGCAAAAACATAGAGGAGAAAACACTTTGTTTGATGTTATTATGGTGGTTAGAATAAAAATGTATATAAGAGTCTATGGCTGTGGGTTTTTTATATATTTCATATTTGAAACAATGGTTTGTCCGATGAATGAGAATATCTAGGAAAGGGAGTGTGCGATCTTTTTCAACTTCTAAAGTAAATTTAATCGAGGCACTAAGGTGTTAATTTTAGTAAGAAATGTATTAATATTTAATTTATTAGGCCAAAGGCAAAGGATGTCCTCAACATATCGCTTCCAAGCTATAGGGGGTTCATTAATTTGGGGAAGTATTCTAGATTCGACTCTTATATACATTTTTATTTTAACCACAATAATAACACCAAACAAAGTGTTTTCTCGTCTATGTTTTTTCGTGCCCTTAGAATTATCTCACCAGAATACTTAGACAAAGAAGTCGATAGAATATATAAAATCGGAATAAATTTGTGCTACCCTCTGTACTTTCTCGAAAATTGTTATAAGTACGCCAAGTGTTCCTATTATCAAACTAATGTTAATATCCTTAGGTTTCAGGCCATAAAGTTATTAGTTTTACACTATAACTATATTTTCATTAAATTACCTCGTTTACTTAGGCCTCTGAACATAAATGTTACTTTTAAGTACGAGACTACAATTTATCGCATCCTTGTCAAAAATTCACCTCCCCCGACCTGGCATTGTTTATTCGATAGGCTGCAACAACGGCCAAAAATGTTATTATGGACAAACCGGGAAAGAACTAGATGTCCGGGTTAAGCAACATCAAGCCAATGTACGTAATCACAGTGAACAATCTGAGATTTTTCTACATATGTACAATCTTAACCATAGTATTAACTAGAACAGTGCCAAACCAGTCATAAAATGCAGTAATTATATTTCGCGTTCCCCAATTTCAACCTTAGCCCTGGTTTGTTCTTGCTAGATCCCATTGTAAGGGAATGGTCACTTCCCCCCCCCCCCTCGTTCACTCTTGGTGCAGTTCCAAGGCGGTCACCGCAAAGACATCCGGCCGAAGGCATCGGCGGGTCCCGCGTGACCGCAGCGCTGCACCAGACCGTGCCATGAAAGAGGTCACCCCCCCCCCCCGTTCACTCGTGATGCAGTCCCAAGGCGGTGGTTACCACAAGGACATCCGCCCCAGGCATCGGCGAGGCGAAAGTTTGACCACAGGGTGGCATAACTCGGTGCCATGTAAGACCCTAAAGGTCAAAAAGGTAAGATCTCCCCCCAGGAGAGTGAGATCCAGTTTCAGGTCGAACAAAGAAATTGGAGACGGTTTTCTCCCAACCTCGATGGCTAACGTGGAGCCGATGTTTGACTTCGTGGGAAAGACCGTTTGGAAAGAGAACTCTCCTGGGGCCGTCCTCAAGCCCCTCCCCCCTTACCACTCCCCCCCAGTGGGGGTGCGAGGTATAAATGAGGAACTCTGAGGAAAATCGGGGTAGTATACGTCAGGCCAGGTGACGAAGTCCTCGGTTCCAAAACCGGGCTACCTTAGACTGGATAGGTAGTATACGTCAGGCCAGGTGACGAAGTCCTCGGTTCCAAAACCGGGCTACCTTAGACTGGATAGGTAGTATACGTCAGGCCAGGTGACGAAGTCCTCGGTTCCAAAACCGGGCTACCTTAGACTGGATAGGTAGTATACGTCAGGCCAGGTGACGAAGTCCTCGGTTCCAAAACCGGGCTACCTTAGACTGGATAGGTAGTATACGTCAGGCCAGGTGACGAAGTCCTCGGTTCCCAAAACCGGGCTACCTTAGACTGGATAGGTAGTATACGTCAGGCCAGGTGACGAAGTCCTCGGTTCCCAAAACCGGGCTACCTTAGACTGGATTGGTAGTATACGTCAGTCTCTAGGTGACGAAGTCCTCGGATCCCCAACCGAGCTACCGAGACTGGAGAGGTAGTTTACTTGTGTCGCCAGACCAAGAAGCACCCTGCAAGAGAGGCAGGGCTACCTACCTTAAGGGACTAAGAAAAAGCTCATCCTTGAGCTAAGTCCCTGGTTGTCAAACCAAACAATAAGTGAACTTTGGTAAGTTTGACTTACTCTCGCCAGAGAGATTCCTCATATCCTGGTGCACATTAAACACCAGAGGTATTCCTCGTCTTTGAGGAATTAAGAAGAAGAAGGAAAAGGCTCCCCCTCGAGCCCGTTATTCGGTGGCCACACCAAACTGTAAGTAACTTATTCTCGCCAGAGAAACCCCCCTCCGTCATCCACGCCAGTAAAGAAGACCCTCCCCGAGTTCAGTCCTCGTCCATAAGAAAATTAGTAACGAAGGAGAAAAGCTCCTCCTCGAGCTCGTTACTCGGTGATCACACCGCACTCCAAGTAAGCTTGATTCAAGAACCAAGTTCGACTCACTCTCGCCAGAGAGACCACGACTGCCTGGGTGTTGCATAGAGCACCGTATTGATTCTCGTCCTTGAAGAACCCTTCCCCCCCCGGAAGAACGTGTGGACCCCCCAGCTGCTACCCTCGCCAAGACGACCATGGAATTCCGCCCATCTACACGCGTCAAGTGTAAATATTTCTGAGGCCCTTTAAACTCCACGAGTCCGTAAGCCTAATTCTAATATTATTGTTTTGTCTAGAGAAAACGTGAACTTAATTTTGTGGGTCAACTAATTTAATTAATTCTTGTTTATAATAATATTTAGAGTATTGCTGTAGTTAAAGTATAAAGGTTGTGTATTCAATGGTTAAAGATAAAATATAAGTTTATTTTGTGAATTAGTGGGCGTTTCTTTTATATCCTGACGTGTTTGGTAAAGGCTCAGTTCATTAAGATATTCTTATAATATCAATATATTAGACACTCTTAGCACTCTTAGAATAGAACAAAAAGGAGGGGCATTCTACGACACTAACTAAATAAAAGAGGTGTCAGAGGAGGTCAGTAGGGTTCTAGCAGAAAGAATTCTACGACGATATAATTAAAGTGGTGTCAGGTTTTGTAGGTTGTTATTAGAAAGAACCCAGCAGTGTCTAATTAAGAAAGAGCCAACACGTAAAGGAATATCAGGAACAAGAGAATAATTGACGAGAGGAAAATTGGTAGAGTTAGGGGTGGTAACAATCTAAAGGTAATTGGCAGGTCAAGTGGTAAATTTGTTGTCGGGAGTGATATTTCAATCAGCATAGTAGTGGGATTAAGGGTAAGTTATGCTGAGCGCTACCTGGTGAGTGGCGGCATAATTATCTGAAAATACAGAAAGGAAAAATCGACGGACCAACACGAAATGGATCCAGTCAAAAGATTTTACCAACAAGCCCAAAGTCTGGGACTTGAAGGCACAGAAATGCATGACTACGTCATGGCAGAATTAAGAATAGTTTGTGTAGAAGAAGAAAGAATTTGGGATATAGAAAAAGAACAAGAATTAATAAAGTTTGAGAGAGAAACAGAGGATATAATAAGAGAGGATACAAGAGAACGTGAATTAATGGAAATATGGATGAACCGGAAAAGTGAAGAATCCCGAATACAGCGGAAAATAGAAACAGAGGAAAGAAGAATGCTGAGAGGAGGTAAAACAAGCGAAAGAATAATACTGTTGAAAAGAGAAGCACGAGAATTCAGAATAAGGACAGAAATGGAAGATGAAGAAAGAAGACTAAAGATAAAGCTGGAAGATGAAGAAAGAAGAACTCTTCGGGAAAACGAAATAGCGAAAGCAGAACAAGAAGCCGAGGAAAGGAGAATGAAGATGGAAAAAGAGTCAAAAGAGAGGAGAATAAAGATTAAAAAAGAAATAGATGAAAGGAGAATGAAGAGGGAAATAGAACGTGCTCAAGCGGAAAGAGAAGAGAGAGAAGAAAAGGAAAGATTGCTCGCACTCGAAAGAGCACCTATCGAGAATCTCATAGAGGCCGAGGAAGTTGGAGCTCGGCCTGGACCTAAGAAAGGACCATCGAGGGAAACCCAGCCAAATGGGGTAACGATGGAAGAAGGAGAAAGTAGGGATGAGGTAACAGCAGGAGTACCTAAAGGAAAACCTACGAGGAGAACCCAGCCAAATGGGGTTATCAGGGAAGAAGAAGAAGGTAGAGTAGAGGTACGAGCAGGTGTACCTGAGGAACTACCTACTAAGAGAAGTGAGTCAAATGAGTTGACAAGGAAGGAGGAAAGAGGTGCTATGGCTATGCACTCGGGTAAGACTAATCAAATGGTAGACGCGGATGAGTATCCCCTACCCCTAGTAGTCTCCTCCCCGAACGGAACGTCCACGGAGTTACCGCTAAATCGCCAAGTCGTAGTGAGCGCCAAGCCCATTAACGACCTCGCGGGGAAAAATTTTCTCGATCCCCAAAGATCGAACCCAGACACGATCTTCCCGTGTACCTGGTTAAAGGAAAGCTATGGGACCTACGCTCCCATCAATTATGCCCCGCTACAACAGGCCGCTCAAGCCTTAATGTTCAATTTAAAGGTAGTCAAGTACCATAATATGAGTAAGTCGAGTAGGTTGAAATACCGCTACCATTTAGTAATATACTGGGGTAGACTCAATAACCCGAACGGCCGACTCAGGCGCGGTAGAATAATGGTCACCGAGCACCATTTTAGGATCAGCTACATCAAAGGAGCCGATAATGTACAGCTGCTCTATAGGTGGAGACGAAAAACCATGGAGGGTTATTTCAGTACCTAATGAGCGTGAAACCAGGTTTTCATTTGTTGTTCGTGTTAATATTTATCGGTAGGATTTAAGTTCTCAAAAACTTAGAAATGTAAGGAAGTAGCTTGTTTTGTTTTTTTTTTGTTTGCGGGTAATCGATGAATTAAGGTTTTTTTTAATTTTCTATGTAAAATTGTATTGCGAGTAGGTCTAGCTCGACACATTGCCTGTGTAAACGTGCGCGTGGGCGCTCATGTGTAAGGAAACTTAATGTAAGGGAGGGCTCAAAGAAATACAACTTTGCTAAGCTCGACTAGGTTGAGTAAGTTGTTTTGAGTTCCCGGGAGCATCCCCCGCCCCCCCATTATTTTCTTCGGTGGGAGGTGTGTAAGGGAATGGTCACTTCCCCCCCCCCCCCTCGTTCACTCTTGGTGCAGTTCCAAGGCGGTCACCGCAAAGACATCCGGCCGAAGGCATCGGCGGGTCCCGCGTGACCGCAGCGCTGCACCAGACCGTGCCATGAAAGAGGTCACCCCCCCCCCCCCGTTCACTCGTCATGCAGTCCCAAGGCGGTGGTTACCACAAGGACATCCGCCCCAGGCATCGGCGAGGCGAAAGTTTGACCACAGGGTGGCATAACTCGGTGCCATGTAAGACCCTAAAGGTCAAAAAGGTAAGATCTCCCCCCAGGAGAGTGAGATCCAGTTTCAGGTCGAACAAAGAAATTGGAGACGGTTTTCTCCCAACCTCGATGGCTAACGTGGAGCCGATGTTTGACTTCGTGGGAAAGACCGTTTGGAAAGAGAACTCTCCTGGGGCCGTCCTCAAGCCCCTCCCCCCTTACCACTCCCCCCCAGTGGGGGTGCGAGGTATAAATGAGGAACTCTGAGGAAAATCGGGGTAGTATACGTCAGGCCAGGTGACGAAGTCCTCGGTTCCAAAACCGGGCTACCTTAGACTGGATAGGTAGTATACGTCAGGCCAGGTGACGAAGTCCTCGGTTCCAAAACCGGGCTACCTTAGACTGGATAGGTAGTATACGTCAGGCCAGGTGACGAAGTCCTCGGTTCCAAAACCGGGCTACCTTAGACTGGATAGGTAGTATACGTCAGGCCAGGTGACGAAGTCCTCGGTTCCAAAACCGGGCTACCTTAGACTGGATAGGTAGTATACGTCAGGCCAGGTGACGAAGTCCTCGGTTCCCAAAACCGGGCTACCTTAGACTGGATAGGTAGTATACGTCAGGCCAGGTGACGAAGTCCTCGGTTCCCAAAACCGGGCTACCTTAGACTGGATTGGTAGTATACGTCAGTCTCTAGGTGACGAAGTCCTCGGATCCCCAACCGAGCTACCGAGACTGGAGAGGTAGTTTACTTGTGTCGCCAGACCAAGAAGCACCCTGCAAGAGAGGCAGGGCTACCTACCTTAAGGGACTAAGAAAAAGCTCATCCTTGAGCTAAGTCCCTGGTTGTCAAACCAAACAATAAGTGAACTTTGGTAAGTTTGACTTACTCTCGCCAGAGAGATTCCTCATATCCTGGTGCACATTAAACACCAGAGGTATTCCTCGTCTTTGAGGAATTAAGAAGAAGAAGGAAAAGGCTCCCCCTCGAGCCCGTTATTCGGTGGCCACACCAAACTGTAAGTAACTTATTCTCGCCAGAGAAACCCCCCTCCGTCATCCACGCCAGTAAAGAAGACCCTCCCCGAGTTCAGTCCTCGTCCATAAGAAAATTAGTAACGAAGGAGAAAAGCTCCTCCTCGAGCTCGTTACTCGGTGATCACACCGCACTCCAAGTAAGCTTGATTCAAGAACCAAGTTCGACTCACTCTCGCCAGAGAGACCACGACTGCCTGGGTGTTGCATAGAGCACCGTATTGATTCTCGTCCTTGAAGAACCCTTCCCCCCCCGGAAGAACGTGTGGACCCCCCAGCTGCTACCCTCGCCAAGACGACCATGGAATTCCGCCCATCTACACGCGTCAAGTGTAAATATTTCTGAGGCCCTTTAAACTCCACGAGTCCGTAAGCCTAATTCTAATATTATTGTTTTGTCTAGAGAAAACGTGAACTTAATTTTGTGGGTCAACTAATTTAATTAATTCTTGTTTATAATAATATTTAGAGTATTGCTGTAGTTAAAGTATAAAGGTTGTGTATTCAATGGTTAAAGATAAAATATAAGTTTATTTTGTGAATTAGTGGGCGTTTCTTTTATATCCTGACGTGTTTGGTAAAGGCTCAGTTCATTAAGATATTCTTATAATATCAATATATTAGACACTCTTAGCACTCTTAGAATAGAACAAAAAGGAGGGGCATTCTACGACACTAACTAAATAAAAGAGGTGTCAGAGGAGGTCAGTAGGGTTCTAGCAGAAAGAATTCTACGACACCCATTATCACTACATACTCGTACATAAAATCTCAAATAAAGTTGTTTCAGGGTTTTGTACTCTCTAATTAAGATTCAGAGATGGGTAGTCTAATCACCCCTTCCACTATTTAAGGCAATGTATGCCCAGCCTCCTGTTCATTTCTTGAAAAGGTCTTTAAAAATAAAGACGAAAGCGCTCGGAATCGTTTTCCACTTTTCCTTTGTGGGTGTATCTGCATATATATATATATATATATATATATATATATATATATATATATATATATATATATATATATATATATATATATATATACATAGAGAGAAAATGAGAAAGGGAGAGATTGAAAGATTGAAACTGGTTACTACTTTTGTGGAGAGAGAGCTGAATTTGTGTAGTTTTTGTGAGACTAGCTCCCTTTCCACTTTCTCTTGTTTTGAGGCCCAAATGCTTTACAACTTATCTGTTATAAAATCAATCGAACTTCCTCCTTTTCCACACATGTCAAGAGAAATTAAATCTTTGCCACCACCACTGATAACAATAATAATAATAGCAGTATCGACCCGATAATTCCACCAGTTTATGAATATTAAATTCCAATCAAAGAACGATAGTTAATGTAGTCTGGAAGATAGTTATGCTGGGAGCTGGATGGAAAATCTGGCGAAACTCGATCGATACTTTAATGACTCTATGTGAGTATAGTCAAACACATTTTAATGATGAAAAGGTAGTAACAAATGAGTATCTCTAAAGATCTAAGTTCTAATTTTTATATGTCAAAACCAAGAAGCGGAGTTAAACTTGCTCCGATGAATTGATAGGCAGGGTTTAGTGACATAACGCAGCAAGAAGATATCTGTAACTAACAACACTTCTGACATATTTTTGTCGTTGTGTGTCTAAAGGTGGATTAAGAACTACATGTTGAGATGCCCCTTTTAGGAGCGTCTCAAATGAAATGTTTACGACCTTGTATTAGGCTCGTTTTGCAGGAAGGATTTAACCTAGATGTTTTCTCCGGAAGCGGGAACTTCCGGTGCTTGCATAAACATATTGAGCCGGAAACTTGAGTGTCAGATGATGCCACTTGTCCCCTGGGGTGAGGTGACAATACACACACACACACATACACATACAGAGACACTAACCTAACCTAGCAGAGAGCCGTCGTTACCGGGGTAAATTATGCGTTCGGAAAAAAGTAAGCCTTTTTATCCAGGGCGTTGCCCGGGATAAAAAATCCTGCCGCAAATAAATACAGATGACTATTGTTTGAAATTCTTATATTGTGGCACAACAATATCTTTACTTATTGATTATTATTATTTTTAGATTGAAGGCAGATTCCGTAGAGATGCGCACTCTCCCTATCATATAATATACTTAAATGAGTAAACGTTTCACCGTGCTTGCTCGGCAGTTTACGTTCACACGTGACTGAGCGTTTGTTATGAGCGAATAACGCTGTGGCCACAGAAACAGATCGATCGTCTTATCTAGATATAACTCTATATTTTAAGAACGGGATAAAAAAAAATTCTTTTGATTTAGATGTCTTTTTGTGGGGGGAGAGGGGGAGAGAGGGCAGAGTAGGAGAGAAGTGGGAGAGGGGACACACGCAGATCACACACACAAATATATATATATATATATATATATATATATATATATATATATATATATATATATACACAAACATGTATATATATATATATATATATATATATATATATATATATATATATATATATATATATATATATATATATATATATATATATATACATATATTATTGTACTGATTGATGATTCCTCGGGAAACGCAAACAGACTATGTAATATAAAGCCATTCGGACAAATTCGAACATTTATTCAACAAAAAAACCATCGCTTACTTAAACTTTGTACTTCATGGTTAGTATTTTTGTCATTTGAATAAAATAAAACATTTAAATAATCATTTAAAGATACAATTAAAATACATGATCACAGTCAGGTCTGGGACATGTAATACATGAACATCTGTATGTTAAGAAAATTGTTTATAGTTTCTAAACATTTCTTATCGCAAAGTGTCTCATTTTTCTTTTATTTATTTCTTTGCTATGTCTTTTAACATTAGCATATGATTATTTTTTGTATTTTGAATGTAGTTTTAAGTTCTTATTTTAATGAGCACTTAAAACTATATATATTTATATATATATATATATATATATATATATATATATATATATATATTAGGAATATGAATTCCGGACGTTTCGGACCTTCACTAGGACCATCTTCAGCGACTTTATCGACTAATGAGAAGGGGAAGGAATATTAACGATAACAGTTAGAAACATGCATTATATATAAAAAGCGGATGAAGACAAGTTAAAATAATAAAATTGTCAATTATTGAGATTAAAGTAAAAACATAAATAACAATATATAGAATTAATTGATACTATCAAGTGTAATTTGTAAAAATAATAGGAAGAAGTGAAGTTATAACATAAACTGACTTGAATATCAAAAATTAAAGGTAACTAGAGTAAAAAAATAAAATAATCTATTATATTAAATTATAAACATAAAAACAAAAAAACCCGAAAACAAATGTGAATGAATTAAACAGAGGGACTAACCTTTATCGTAGGAGTTGTGAAATCAACTAACTAAAGATATAAAAACTACTAACGAGATTTGTTCGGTTGGTCAGTTGGCTAGTTAATATATTGATTATATAGTGAATACTTTAATTGTTATTGAATTTACAGAGATAAATAATAAAGAGAAGGTGCTAGAACTCGTAGGCAAGTGAATGATGAGGAAGTACTGCCTAACATAGGTCTACATATTATCGTTTCTTAGGTCAAATAGGCCTCCCTGGCCCTGTATTATGCCGAAGAACTGCACTTTTTATTCGTTATTTCCAAGAGAGATTTAATTTATCAACAACCTATTAATGGAGGTTCCATTGGATAAAGTAACAGATAACCTCACGGCATCATCAATAATAATAAGTAGGTAAAATATTGTAAAATAACAAGCATAATTATTCTAACCGAAAATCCATGTTTATTAGACCGATTACAAACATCACACTGAAATCAACCAAACGACTCTTTAAGCACCTATTTAATTCGGGAGAGTTCCGAAGGGAGGTAGAATAAGAAAAATTGAGGTAGAACAAAAATAGATTCACAATTATTCAACGAAAAATAGTCTGTGTGTGGTGGGATGGGGTGGGGTCACCAGTAATGTATTAATTACCTATCTAACCATTTCGAAGTAGAACATAGTACCATATACATCAATATTTTCACGATTTATACCACAAATACAAAGAACCATTTCATGGTCAGCTGAGTGTAGACCAGTGTGTGACAAAATATTGCATATGGTTGATCAACCATCCAGAGGAAATTGTTTTCACCCATAGTATTTTCTCACTTTTATTTTGTTGCATATTTTTAATCTCCTATCTTTCACTCTATCTCCCTCTCTCTCCTGCTCTTTGGCTATTCCCTTCTGCCAATTTGTCTCATTCGCTGTCTCCTTCTCTCTCTCCTCGCAAATAATCCCTCTCCCTCTCTCTCTTTCTCATACACATAAACACAATTAAAGCATATATAAACACAGTCTAAGGCTTCTACATGCTGTTTGAGTTGAATATATTCATTGCAGTAGCAACTAAATGAGTATCATTAGCTCAACATTCTTGAACGCGTCATTTCTTACGACACAGAATGGTTGAAGTCAGCACCATCCCCCCCCCCCTCCCTCCCTTTCGACCGTACCCCCTCTCCCTCCCTTCTCCTTTAATGTGTAACTCTGCAAGACTCAACTTTTTATGGCTCAACATTAGGAAGCCAGAGGTAGTAAGAAACGCCATACCCGCGCGGGCACGTTCTCTCTTTCTCTCACACACACACTCTCTCACACACACACTCTCTCTCACACACACTCTCTCACATTCTCTCTGTCTCTCTCTCTCACACACTCTCTCTCACATTCTCTCTGTCTCTCTCTCTCACACACTCTCTCTCACATTCTCTCTGTCTGTCTGTCTGTCTCTCTTACATTCTCTCTCACGCACACTCTCTACCACATTTAGCCTATCTCTCTGTCTCTCACTGTATCTCTCTCTCTCTTTCTGCTTCTATATCTCTCTCTCTCTCTTTTCTAACATTGCTGTGACCTATAGGAATTCAGAGTCCATATATTTTTATATGGATACCGATTTTTTCAGTAGTTAACAGCGTCCGAGTCATCAGTCAATATGGGGACTTTAAGTTAAATGAAGGATACAAACCATAGCTTACTACAACATATATGGTACTAGATACAAAGTTGGTTTAAATCAGATCTCCCATTCAATGAAGAACCATACTCTGGATAGTTTAATAAATTAACTTCTCCCTACTTTTAGAGAGAGAGAGAGAGAGAGAGAGAGAGAGAGAGAGAGAGAGAGAGAGAGACATTGAGAGTTTTGAATTTATTATTGCAAACTAAGAACAAGTTTTTATTTATCAAGTTTAAAACTTGTTATTAGTGAGCAGAGACAACCTTGAGAATAGTTGAAAGTTTTATAAGAACGCGCTCACTGGTGGACTCAACGACACATGCAAAAACTAGTTATCGGGTCAGTTACCTCAATGTCCATTAATACACACACTCTAGACTCCATCCTCATTCTTTTTAGTATTGGTTATTTCGACCATATTTAGTAGTAATATAACTTTATGGTCCCTGATGTCTTTTCAATTCGTATTTTGAAAATCATTAACACTTTCAAATATTTTTTTTCCAAGCACCGCACATATTTAAAACGATATATAAACCAATTTAAAACGATATATAAACCAAAAACGAGAAAGAATAAAAAATAAAAGGAGTTCAGGAGGAATAAATAAGACAATAAATATGAATTGTCAAACCGGAAGAAATTTTGCGAACTTTCTAATAAATGTTGCGTGGGAAATATTCTGCACGTTGTTAAATTTTTCCCCCTCACCCGTCTTAATATATGGAAATTTATAGTTTGTTATTTGAGTACTACTTGGAAAAGGAGCACAAATTTATAGTTTTATAAGTCTTTCGCATATGCCCGTTACTGGATCCTTTAAAGTACTTTCCAATGTGCCTACCATCTATATTTTTCAGAATTTTTTTTAAATCATTTTTCTTTAAATGCGGCAATTACAAAATTTAAATAATAAAAAATTTCTGATTTTGATCACTAAAATCACTGTGATTTACCTTCTTTCGAAAAATGCCATGCATCAATTTGTAAAACTCCCAGAAAATGAGGTGATTATTCATTTACCTGGGCCAGCAACAGACGACGAAGGTGGATCTAAAGGAAGGCTATGATGCCCCACGGACTGGTTTGAAATGTGGGAGATGCAGTCCTAAGGTTCTCTTTTTATCCCATGAATACTAACCGTATTATGCTTGTTGCAGGGCCAATCGCCGCACTCGTGTTATGCATTTATACACGCTGCAGGGCTCACTTAATAAATACCCCGTTCAATCCTTGAGCGAGGGGCCAGTTGGGTCATTATAAAAATCATACCCTCATTCACTCACGCGGCCAATGTAAGGAGGAAAATATCGGAGTGAAAGGATGGGGCTTACGAGGAGAATTGGGGTAGTCTTTTTAAATTGCTTTCCATTTTTTTCTTTATATTTAACAAATATCTTCTTAGTCCATTTCCATATCTAACTAAAGTCTTGCGGTTGAAGAAGTGGAAATAAAGTACCTCAAAAGTCGAGCTCACACACTCACACTAACTTAGAAGTATATTTTTCAAATGGGAATTGGCTTGAAAGTGGGAGGGGACTAGTTTTATATAACAATGGTTTCTTCTACATTACAGAAACTAACATGTATTTAAAAGAGAATAGCCTACAGGTAGCCTTTACATAAAAAAAGGGGGAGGGGATCTTGGCCAGAAACATTACCTTAAAACGAGGCGTATCGATAGTGAACTCAGTTGAAGTTGAAAGGGGATAGAGGATCGAACCAAACTATGTTTACCATTTAGACGACCATTTCCTTCACCTCCATAGCTAGTTCGTAGCCTTACCTATACTTCAAGCTTCTCGACGGCCTTTTTCTTAAACTAATTTTAATACTATCTCTTTGCTTACGTTCACCTTCTATTTTTATTTATTCTGGTGATTCTAAATAAATCAATTTATATTTATATATATATATATATATATATATATATATATATATATATATATATATATATATATATATATATATATATATATATATATATATATATATATATATGATAAAAATTAATGCAATATCGCAAGAAAAGATGAGGAATTAAACCACATTCTCCGAAGACAATTTAATTCAGAACAGTTTCGGTGTATCTCACACCCTTTTTCAACTAACACTGGATAGAAAATATAAGAAAAGTGCATACAAGCATAACACAAGGTCAGGTCGTGAAAGATCCCCTCTTTTTCCCCCAATCCCCTACTTGTGGCTAATCTGGGGGGGGGGGTTAGGCCTAAACATATTGGAGGGCTGACATTTTACTATTTTGTTTATTTGCTTTCTTATTACAGGATTAAAAGAAAATTGACCCTCAGATAGATTTAAATTAGGAACTGACGATATCAAGCTCGATTCTACGATTCTTCTCTTAACATAGTTAGCCGATTTAAATACCATTTTACTTCCATTGAAATCGATCGTATGATTCTTGTCTCTAACATGGCAAAATATTCCACTGCTTTCGCTGCCCACTCTAATATCTCTTTTGTGTTCATACAATCTCTTGCCTAGATTTCTCCCCGTTTCCCCTATATAAACTTTATGGCAATCGTTGCATGGTATTGCATATACTCCTATGTTAATATGTTTTTTGGGTTTCCTGGCAATCATCAATTGGTTTAAGAAATTATTATATTTAAAGGCCAGATTAATACCCCCTTTTCCAAACATGTCCTTTAAACTATTTAATTTATTATTAAATCGTAATGTTATACAGGCCCAAGGAAATTGGAAAATTGGTGACACAATCCGGAAAAACACTAAGCTTTCTTTGGTTCATGTAATATTCTCCTTAGTGTTTTTCCGGGTTGTGTTAGCAATTTTCCATTTTACTTGGACCTGTAAATACATCTATATATCGGGCGTCATGTGATTTCCAATTATATATATATATATATATATATATATATATATAAACAATTAATCGAATTGTTCAATGCGATGAAATGTAATAAAACAAATGATTTTACTAGAGATGGAACTCCTCAGTTTTAAAAGCCATTAAGGAATTGTTTACCATGTGGTAAAGTCTCGAGAAAGAAAATATCACAATGGTCCCTTCGTACACCTGACCTTACCCCTCTCCCCTTAACTTTATTTTCTGGGGTATGCTAAAGGAGAAGGCCTACCCAAGGGTCTTCTCGCTAACCAGAGAGTATCCCTACCCTTGACTTATTTCCTGGGGGTATGCTAAAGGAGAAGGTGTACCTTAATGATACGAGACACATGAAGGAACAGCGCATCATAAATGAAGATGCTCAAATTGACGGAGATTTGGAGTTAATCCATCGCGTTCCTCGGGCGAATCTCCCTAAGCGCATTAAACTTTGCATCACAAATGGTGGAGAGCACATTGAAGATGCTATTTATTAATATTACTATTAAATAAAATGTAGTTCCAATAAAATAAAATGCAATTCACTTGGGTTTTTGAAAATATGTATCTTTGCCTATGTATCCACACTTTAGGGACACTCTGTACATATCGGAGAGCTGAGCTCATTTACTGCTATGTCTTCTTCTCTTAAAACAAGACCGGATGATCTCACCGTGGTTGTTGATGATAGTTGATCTAAAATCCTGACTGAGTTCAACCTTTCAAGACTTTTAGTGGAATGAGAGTTGTGAGATTGGATGGTAATTTGTCAGGTCTTTTGGGTTCAGGTTCCGTTTCCTCAGGATAAACAACAGCGTGTTTAAAGTCAGTTGGTATTATTCCAAACTAGATTGAGGCGTTGAAAATATCAGTGAGGTAAGTGTCGTAGGTCAGGTTAAATCTTCTGACCTCCGTTTGCTCTCCGTGTCTCGGAACTGTTGGCGGATAGCACGCAGGGCAACTCTTCCGTGGAGCCTTGCCTCGAATGATGCAATTGAACTTTGGGTTCCAATAAATCTCTAAGAGTGACTAATTATACTTGGCAGAATAAATTCAACTATCTAGAAGGTTCTGTATATCAAACTGGGCGAAACAAAATAAACTTTACTATTGTACAAACAAATAAAATACTGGGCATGAAAGATAAATCAAAAATAAAATAATAGACATGAAAAATAAATCAAAGTATACACACTCGACCGCACACGACCGACAACAATTCCGGGTGGATCTGCCACCCAAAGATTCGGCTGCTCGAGAGGAGCACGATGGAGGAAGCACTGAGCTCGAGTACTTTCCAACAGCACGATTCGTACTTGGCCTGTTCAAAGTTATGACGGAAAATACAACCTATATTCCAGTAGCCACAGTCAGCCTCGGAAGTAGGGATCGAGGGAGTATTTGCTGGGGAGGAAGCTGGGCTCGAGAGATCTTTTCTCGTTTGTTTCTTTTGTTCTCTTTTCTTGTCTTCGGCCTCTCGGGGCTATTGGAGGCCGATAGAAAGAAGCTTATGCGACGTCTCCTCTTAGCAAAATACTAATTTACCAAGGCCAATGCTTTACTATTTATACGGAGCCCCGGAAGTGAAAGTTACAGAGGCGCGGAAGGGGGATTTTGCTTTATCTATATAAATGGGCGCCAGAAGTGAATTTAAAACTTCACGCTACCTTGCAGAACCTCTCGTTATTACGGTTAGGCTCACTATAGGCCGTGTTATCGAATGGAAGTGACCTCAAAAGAAGCCGATCGCGGGTTCTTTCCGTCCTACGCGTCTCTCTCTCTTTCTGTCAGTAAGGGGGAAATTTAGGAACCAGAGGGAAAGAATGTAGAAGATAACGGCTCTTTTTCAAATAAAAGGAAATTAATTCTTTGGAGTACACTGGGGAAAGAGAAAGGAGTTCTGATGGGTCAGGAAAGGAGGAGTTATTCAGTGGCAAGGAATGAAGTTAGAAGTTATGCCAGAGTGGATATTGACTATCTTATCAAGCAAGAAGGCATATAATTGAGCAGGGTGGATATGACAAAATGCCGGGATTTCAGCGGGACAGAGAGATTATCAAGAAGCTTTAAGAGTGTGCCTTCATTTTGTTTTCTGGTAGGTTAAAGCGGGTGTGGGCCTCAACCGCATATTTTAGGAGGGTAGTGTAGGAGTAATTAGCAAGGGAGCAAGGTGATAGAGGTAGTTTATGTCTAAGCACCAAGAGAACGGACAGCCTGAAACCGTCTCTAGTATCCATGTCTAGGTTTCTTAGCGTTCACACTTGTGGCTGAGAACAACGGGGCTCGTTGACGGTGATTGATGGTGGGGAGAAAGTTCTGTACGACTAACATAAATGTTTCCCATGCCGACAGCTCCAATGGATTCAGTTTACCTCTGAATTTGCTATCAGAGATCAATTCTCTGAGCTCGAGTCCAATGAAAATGCCTGCTCTAATGCTGCGTCCTTTTTCTCTGCTTCAAATTTTTCTTTTAGGTTTTACAGCATAATAATTGCTGGCATCACGGTTGTTCCATAGTTACAAGAGGCAGATATTTATGGTATTTTCCAGGCGCAGTCCCAGAAGGAGGGAATTCACCTTTAAATCACCATAAATATTCCACATGTCGGCCGAATAATAAAATTATTTCAGAATGAGTGCCATCGATTCATGTTTTTCTTCATACCAACAACATGACCGACTTATAGTATGCATACTATCGCTACAACAGAAGGCATTCCCTTAGGTTTTCTATTCAGCCACAGTCTAAACCCTGAGTAACACATGGTGAGCATATATGAGTCGCTCACTTCTTGTCTTTGTCCCTAACTTTACACCCAAATTAATATTTGTAGGTAGTTTTATAATTTGGTGGCAATCAATGTTCTTCCGCTCGTCACGCAGAGCAATTTTTCCAGACACAAAACAAAAGTTGGTTGGATAATTTACACAGCCTCTCCTATTCGTGATCAACACAATGAACAGAGTTAAAACAGTAATCACACATAGCAAAAGCTAGACGTAACACACTTAACGTCAGCGCAAACGACACTGATAGTTACCAAAAATAAAATGACTAGTATTTGGGGCTTTCACATAATACAGCGCCATCTGTTGCTAAAATAAATAATAAACTTTCTCATCTTTTTTCTTATTCCTGGCGTCCTAAAATATATATTATACAATCTTGTTTATAAATATAGTTTATATTATAATATAGTTAAAAATGCACATTATATATAGTTTATAATTCTACGCATGCGCAAAATTCAAAATCCTGAAGACCTAGAACAATCCTGAGTTCATATTCGGAATCAGTAAACCCACTTTAGCTTAAAACCTGCTTTTGCACAGTAGCAAAATATTTGCTGTCCATTGTAATTGATTAATTGATTCAACTTCGTAAAAATGGCATTGATTACACCGTTGATGATTTAAAAAAGTTTCATTAAAAGATGAATCAATTGTTTATAATTCAGAAAATGTCCAAAAAAAGAGCAATTTGCTATCATTAAGAGAGGCTAAATGAAAAATCCACTATTAGAAGAGATTAAACTATTCTGTTTTGGCATATTTCCGTTATTTGGGTAAAAAAAAACTTATTTTTTATGTCTTCCTAAAAATTATGACATAAATACTCGAAAATATTTAATTATGATTATGGCGGTGAAAAGTTGACCTAAAATTGAAAAAGGTGTCATTTTTTTTTAATTGACCTAAAGATTAAGCAATTGTAAAATACTATGCTAATAACTGTAAAAAAACACATTTAATTTTATAATATTTTATCAAGATACTTATTACAGCTGTACATTTTAATCATGTTTGTTTTTCCTTTTTCTTGCTGAAAATTTCTGTCTTTGGCAAAGTAGTTCACTGAACATTAAAAAAGATCGCTCTTCACAGGCAGAGATAGGCTGACATTTCTATATGAGACAATACAGCGCAGGAGATATATCAGCTCTACTCATTTCCCTTATCTGTCACAGATCCCTCTACTTCTTTTTTATATAAATCACTAACTCCACATTTCTCACAAGTTCAGCAATTATTCAGTAATACTTCTGTACATCCAGCAAATACCATTGTAGATTTGAGCAATTTCAGCTTTCTTTCGCTCTATGAACGAGGATTCAATCATCTTGAAAATCATTAACCATTCTCTTCTTATAAATCATTAAATATTCTCTTGTTGAGAATCATTAACCATTCTTTTTTTGAAAATCATAAATCATTAACTATTCTCTTCCTCTGGAGAAGATTTTTAGCATAATTAAATGCAGCTTCCAACCAACTAACCTAGTAAGTGATAATTAGCTGTGGGAGATAGTCTATTTCAGCAAATATCTCTTTCCCTGTTTTGTTTTTAATTGTTGCCAACTTGATGTCAACGATATTATTATCGACATCTTATTTTAATGTTGCAATTATATGGTCACTAAGAAAGACGAGTAACATAAAGAGACTAGGAAGCTGTTGCTTATGAGTCTATGCCACTACTCTCAAGTATCTAGCAGACAAAAATTCTCCTTTAGAATTCCCATCTTTAACTACATTACCAACTGCAACTTAACAGCCGTATTATCAGTTTCACATTATCTGCTGCTATGTTTTATGAGAGACATCAAACGATCCTACCGAAATATGAATAAATTTTATCCAGATTCACTTTCGTCCACTATTAGAAAAGTCAAATTCATCTTTAGCAAATTCATAAAAAAAACCCCAACAATTTATCTGAATCTGGTTTTTGCCGCACAGTCTTAACTACTTACTTGTCTGCTAAAAATTTATTTATGTTAGAATAAAATAGTTTATGGAGAGAATATTAGCTTCTAAACATGATATATTATTTTATTTTGAAAAATTTTTAGATTGAGGCTCAAGAAATACCTGATTGGCCTTACTCTAGGAAATATCAAGTAATTCTTGTTTATGAAAAACAAACGTTTCGAGAGAGAACGACTTTTTGGGGGACAAGTAGAGGACTAGTCTTTGAAGCATCACGCTCCATTTTTCAGCTGTACAAAGACTGACAAAATATTACATCAACATAATCCTTGTTAAGGTCATAATTCGTAAGCATTTGTACAGCTAAAGGGTGGGCCGTAATGCTCCCGAACTAGGTTGTAAATAAAAAAGAACGGTTCTCTCTCAAAGCTTTTGTTTTTCATTAATTATCGCCGTGTTTGCAGTACTTCTATGCATGTCTATTAAGGAACGTTTTAACGCAACCATCGTACTACAAATAATACAGCAAAGTTAATTTTTGGTGACACACAGAATTCACCCTTTTATTCCTTAGTACCAAACAAGCCATGTATATACGACTTCGCCTTTCTTTTAGCACCACTAACGTTTTACTCGTAACCAATATTGTTTTAATCCGCAATCAGTGAACTATACATAAATTTAGGTTGCCAGATGCAATTAATAATTGCTCATTTTTTAAACTTAATATTTGATTAGTAATTAAATTAGTAAATATTAAGAATTGACACATTTACATCATCTCAACAGCACGATTTCATTGGTAACGAAACTGCACTGTAGTCGGCGATGGTATATCAATGAGTAACCACTACACATCGGATACAGTCAAATACTGGGCATGGATGAAGAGAGTGCCTCTGCCATACCCGATTTAGGGTAAATACAACTTTAGGTTTCCATTGGCTGCCTTCCATCTTTTTTGGCAGGCAGCCTAAAGGGTTTAACCTGATTCCTGCCATGTAGTCAGGATGGGAAAAAGCGAAGCACTGGTTCAGGAACCCAGTCTTGTGGAATGTTTGGGCACTCCCTCGTCAGCGCTCTCATTTCTTGCAATCTCTACTTGTCCAAGAACCAGATACTGTGAACCTGAAGATTCAGAGATTCCAACGCCTCAAGAGCACTCTGCGTTTCTAGAAATCACCAAACCAGTTACTGAACCGAGGTGAATTTCAGCCAGCTTGGTCGTGAAGCCAGACACAGCACTCAGTATAGCTCCACCAACTTCAAACAAACGGGACACAATATGAAAGCCCCCCCTCTCTTCCCTATATTGCTATATTAACCACATACCTGGTTTCATGTTTGTTCCTTTCAGTTGTTTTTATAACACTTGGGTCTCAGTCAAGGAGAATTTTGAGAGCATTGCGCTGGACTCTTTTATGCACAGCTAGAATTTATCAGTGTATCATAAGTTAGGATATTTTAGGTTTAGTACAGATTTCCCGATTTTGTAATGGCAAATTTCAATACTAATCGTGTTTGTTACGTAGATTCCAAATGTGTATTTATTGTCTCGGAAGAATTATTATTTTTAAGATAAGGTCAGGTTTGGCGCACGTTCTTTATTTTATTTTTGGACATTTCATCACTACTGCAGTCTTTTATGTTGATTTAAAATATTTAATAAGTTTCAAGGAATTAATGGGATTTTTAGAAGAAAGAAAACTTCTTAGAGTTGTTTAAATTGTTCAAATTTGGCTGCAAACTGTTAAAAATAACTGTAATAAAGCCTAAGAAATTTTAAGGTTTTTATTATCGCCTAGGCGTTTTCTAAACTACCAACACTTACGTAGTTCTAAGCTTAATAATGCCTAGGCCTTTTTTAAGCTGCAACAATGATGTTTGGGTGCCAGAGGAACTGTGCGAAAGACGTGGGGATACTGTTTCATCTCTATTGAACCGAAATGCCCGTGAACCAGTTCTGGACAGAATTGTTACGGAAGTTGAAAATTGGACTCATTAGTGAAATATTAGGCGCAAAAAACAATGGTTTAATTACAAACCAAAGCCCCTTCCTAGTCCTAGACATGGTCTTCTAAGCAGAAGGTTATGTTTCGCATTTGTTGGGATGTGAAAGGAATTATTCATTATGGACTAATCAATAATGAGAAAACACAGCTGATCTATATGTTCAGCATTTGCAAAGCTTAAATGAAGATCTTGAACAAAAATATACTTCAATGCTCAGCCAAAAGGGTGTTCTACTCCATGACAATGGCCGCCTACACATGATACGTTTGACTCCTTCCCCCTCAACCCCCCTATTGTGTAAGGATGGTAAGATCTTCCTCATCCCCAATAGTCACCAGTCCTTGCACCATGTGATTACCATTTATTTAAGTCTTTACAACATCACTCAAATGGCAGATTTACTCTGATATGGAGGTGGAAAAGGATATAAAACCATATATTGTATTTCATTAAAACCGAATGAATTATGCCGAAAAGGTAACCAGTGCGTATTCGACGGCAGAGCATTCATTGCCTATAGTGATGGAAACTGCTAAATGTCTTTTTTTCTACTAAAAATGATTTTACTTTCCTTTAGAAAACTTTAATTTCTTGGCACATGTATTTTCTGAGATAAATCATTTTTAAGGTTAGACTATCATATTATGCTATAATTAATAACATTAGTAACAAAAATATATTTATAACATTTGAACAAACTTTTAAATTTTAAGTTAAACTAATAGATTCACATTTAAACATCGGAAGACAGCGTAAAATCATCTTAAATAGGTGTGTATTTTCGTATTTTATACGACATAAGAATTCAAACAAATATGAATCGAACACGGAAGGGTAAGTCTTACACCGCGTTTATCTGGGCGTTTTGGGCAATTTCAAGGATTCAATTTGCTGCGTTTGATGTCCAATTTATGAAACGAACTCGACAAATAATTGCTGGTTTTATGTTCGAAGTTATACTTAGGAATGCCTGTAATATGGCTTTAAACCTTCTACATATCATTTATTATCGTATACGCAAGTGAAATAAAATCCTTAATATAATTTTCTAAAGTTTGGCGATTTCATGATGGAGCAGCGGAGAGAAAAACAACCCGAGTTTCTCGGCAAACCCCACAAATACCTACTGGTGTGGAAAAACGCCCCCCTCTTTATATTTAAAATTGAATTTAATGTGAAAATTTCAAGGAATATAATTACCAAACCTAACCTAACTAAAAAACTAATCATTTCCCCCAGAAATAAATATATATTTGGAATCAGCGTAAATAAGGAGTTAAAAAAACAACAATTATTTTCTTTAGACCGGATAATTTGGTACCTGAAAATTGGGTATGTTAATCGAATATTTTTTTTAGGGGGGGGGGGGAGGACTAGATCATACATGCATATGTCCGGTTAGGTTAGGTGTTTAAGAAATATCGCATATAATTTAAGTTTTGAAATTTATGGATCACAAATTTGCAATATTTAAATTTTTTATCTTTCCTTCGTTTTATTTTAATATATATATATATATATATATATATATATATATATATATATATATATATATATATATATATATATATATATATATATATATACGTAGGTGAGTCAAAAAGTTCTCAGACAAATGGCATAAAATTTTTATTTGTAATAATACTGTAATCATTTTTCTACATAAGCTCCATTAACATCTATACACTTTCTTAATCTATGAATCCAACGGTAAAGACCATCTTTGTAGAATTCACGGGGTTGTCTCTGGCACCAAGTAATGACCTGCTTTTTTGCTTCATCTAATGATTGAAACCGGGTTCCTTTTAGGTGTCCCTTTAAATTTGGTTAGGTTAGGTTAGGTTAGGTTAGGTTAGGTTAGGTTAGGTTAGGTTAGGTTAGGTTAGGTTAGGTTACCTAATTAACCAAATTTAAAGGGACACCTAAAAGGAACCCGGTTTCAATCATTAGATGAAGCAAAAAAGCAGGTCATTACTTGGTGCCAGAGACAACCCCGTGAATTCTACAAAGATGGTCTTTACCGTTGGATTCATAGATTAAGAAAGTGTATAGATGTTAATGGAGCTTATGTAGAAAAATGATTACAGTATTATTACAAATAAAAATTTTATGCCATTTGTCTGAGAACTTTTTGACTCCCCCTCGTATATATATATATATATATATATATATATATATATATATATATATATATATATATATATATATATATATATATATATATATATATATATACAGTGGCTGGACAAAATAATGGAAACGTTAATTAAATTACTGACTTTGAGTCCCCTTCCCCTTAGCAGTATAAATAGATTCAATACGCAGATCAATCGATTCATACAGGTTTGTGCTGTATCTATACGAATTTAACTGTTTTCAGGGGTAAACCTGCTCTGGCTCCTTCGTAGACGCTTTTTAGAGGGAATCTATCCCCTAATTTTTGCTCCAATTTACACCAAAAAAACTTGATTATGGCAAAACCTGTGAATTATCGAGACCAATATGTGTTCAACGTCATTTTCAGGCATTTTAAATAAGTTTTAAAAACTTTTTTGGTGGAATGGGTGCATTAGTTAATGTTTACATTATTTTGTCCAACCCCTGTATATATATATATATTCAAATTATATTAAAATTAAGATAAAATTAAAATCTCAAAAATATATTTTTTTAGGAATTCCTTATATTAGAATAAAAATTATATTCAATTAGGATAAATTAATTTTAAAAAATATTTTAGTACTCAATTGTCCGAGGCCGAAATGACCGGTACCGAATTATCCTAACGCCTTTCTCTGTATTGTCATCCGTATGTCGTTCGAAGCAACTACATTTGATAGCATCCATCCGATAAATGGGCGGAAACACTCGACTAGGAAGCCGTTCTCTATAATAATCCAATGAATGCTTTCAATGAGCTGAGTTTAATCGGGGGATCTACCGGTTCTGACCTACCGATCGACTCAATAGTATGCATTATTTTATTGGGTGGAATACGATAGAATCTATCTGACCAACGAAATGTAAATAAATTCCTTAAATGCACAAAATTACAGGAAAATTAGTTTTCTGGCTTTGATTGTAAAAGTTGAGAGATGTCAGATGGTACTTATAAATCAGGTGTTGGTTCTACGGCAGACCGTTTTAAAAGACCTTTATCCAGGATAAAGAGGAGGGGGCTAACGTGAATTATGAATTCCTCCCTCTGAGTAGTCTGAGAAAAGGGCATTTTTCCTCCTCTTCAGCAGACTCTTCTTTTTCTGTTTTTCCTGGTCCTTTTTCTTGATCATAGGGAAGATAGATTAACTCTATTCTTAGGACGTCTTACGATGCGGGGCCGAAAATCCGCTGGTTAGGGCAAGTATGTTTGTTGATTTTTTTTTTTATTTAAGGGGATATCTGGCGACTGCCGACTTAGGCATAAGTCGCCGTAAACTAACAGCCTAGTTCTAGGCTACTTTAAAAAATTGAACAGAAAACAACAATAAAAATAAATAACAATAACAAAACAATAACAAAAACAATAACAAAAACAACAATTAAACCTGGTTAAATGAAAGGGAGAAGGCCGGCCTCCCCCAAAAAGTCAACAAGTCCACCAGTCAAAGTGCACGCACTCGTCCCGAGTACAAGGGACAGGCGGTAGCGACCCCGCCCATCCCGGTACCGGGACAGGTGTCGTGCGCGAAGATCACCCAGACTGGGACATTCGACAAGAATATATGTTTGTTGAGCCGTCGACTCTGCTCACCTTCCTCCAGTACACATATGAAGTGGCTACGTTAGCACCATCCTTTATGGTTAAAGTTCGATGACAATTTAGCCTGAATGGTGGGACGGGTTGGCTAAGCCCATCAACACAGTATTGATAATAAATAATAGCATCTAATAAGAGAGTGAGCACGAACACTCTCAGATCCGAATTTTATCTACACATCAGAAAATAGTGAATTGTAGCTCACTGTAGTTTTGGGACGTCAGCTAATCTATAATACTGAATTTATTAATTATTTTGAGATTTAACTGTATTTTAGATATGTATCATATAAGATACATTTGATTGCAACGTTTTGAAAACTTTTTATATATATTCTATATTATTACATAACTATTTTTGAATAGCAGAATACAAATATGGCTTAAAAAAGAAATATAAACATAAACTGGTTTGAAATTAGAGGGAAACTTCTTCCGCTAGACCAACCCCCCTCACCTCCTGGATCCGCGCCTGCTTTACGATGAAATGTGCACCGGTTTTATGTACTAAGAAAAAAAATACTAATTTGTTAATGAAAAGGGTGTTATGGTATAGAGTGGATAGACTACGCAAAAGGTGGAATGAGTGTGAGTTAATGAAAGTGAGTAAGAGGCAGACTATCTGAATAAATGGTCAAAATCGTGTGAACTCCATCGTGCAGAAACCCTGCAGCTGATGGGATGAGCTCGACATAAAAAAAACCATATATGTTCTTGTTGCCTTGATCATTGAAGCCTTGACTAGGTAAATGTTAGGAATGAGCTGAATCTGTAGATGCAGCATGGCAGGATAGGTTCAGGATGTACATTCTCTTCCTCCATCATTGATATATTTTTCAATACTTTGTCATTAACCTTTTAATAAACGTTTAATCGTCGACAACAATCTAGTCTCCTTCCTCATTCCGCTCAAGCCGTTTAATACCTCCTACGTCCTTCTTGTCGTGTTCCTCACTGTACCCTCTTCCGCGGTTGAAGTCATCTACCGACCCTTTGGTCACCCTTCAGATAACCTTTTTGACGACATAGGTGAACTCTTACACCAAGCTTCGTCCCTTACCCCCTTCTCATCCACAGTGACTTCAATATCCTTCTTGTACATTTTTTAAAATCCACTCTTTGTCACAACTTATTCCCCCCCTCCACCCCGTACTTACGCGGCAATATCCTTGGCCTTGTTATTTTAGTTCTGATTCTCTTTCCCTCTGACACCCAGTTATCGCACACTCAATACCTTTCGCACAGTTATAGCCCACCGGAGGTTCAGGGTGTCCTCTTCATGCCTAAAAACTATCATACATACATTCAAGCTTCTTTTATGTCTCTTCTCCGCAGAGCTATTTCAATCTCCCCCTCTTATACCCCCTGATACTATCTCAGTGAAAACACTTTGTATCACTCTAGAATAAAGTTAGTTTTAAGACTCGCCATGGAGTACTTCTCCACATACCACATTCCCTCTTCCGCTTCTTGTTCTTACGTCCTCATAGTTTTTATCGTCATTTCCTCCTTTTTCTCCTCACTCACTTCATTGGCACATATAAAACTTCCATGTTAGTTAGTCTCATCACTTACGAGGAGGTATAAGAGTAAAAGTCTAGCAAGAAGGGAGTCGCAATAGTCAAGACGAGAGTTAACGAATGATTGAATAGAAATATTATACCCGTTGTGGTTGTCAGAGTGGTAGCGGATACGGTTGTGATTAGGAAGAAAGCAGAGAAAATTTCCACACTCTAGTAACGAGTTTTGAGAGTCAACTGACTATTAAAGAGGACGGCTAGACCTTTTCCTTTATCTAAAAATGTGGACCAATAGGGGATAATGTTAGATCATGGAGCAATTGACTTGCAGCAAGCTACCTCCGTAGAAAGGCCACCCGTAATTCCTCTGTTTTGCTATGGCCAAGATTCAGAAAGTATTCCTAGAATCATTTATTGTTATAATCAGATAGTAAATCACTATAGATCGCGTAAAATGAGGCTGGGAAAATAAAGATTAAATACAGCTCTGAACCGCATCAAACTAGAGGAAGGACAGCGACTAAACATCAGATGCATCACTATGAAGCCACTGCATGGCCCATTCCTAAAAGAGCAACCGTTGACCAAATAAATCAGTTCATCCGAGAGCTCAAGAGTGATGGGTAACCATGTAATCATACTATGCATAGAGTAGACTCCCAGAGCCGGGTATTGTTTCGAATCCTGCAGGTACCCATTAACGCTTCCACTAGTTTTGGAATAACAAAGGGGGGACGACAATTCACTCGCCAGAATTACATGTTACCTCTTGGCTTTCTTATGAGAAACCTCACCCAAGATATTTGGCAAATTTTCCTTGTCTATTCAGTCTAAAAGTTTACAACTTCATTCCTATAATTATTCGGTGACGTTCAGCCATTACTGTTTAATATTAGCGTAGCAGTTTGTATTTAATATTTTATTGGGCTCGAACGACTGATTCAAAACGATTTATTGACCACCAGAAGACACCATATTCAGCCCCAATAATTTTCGACTTTTATTGTTTCAAAGGAATAGAAACATACAAGAATTAACGAGGAAAAGCATAATAGGAAGCGATGAATAGAAACATAAAAGAATTCATGAGGAGAAACAACATCAAGCAATGAATAAAAACAGAAGAGGGGGCCATTTTGCGGGGGAAGGGGTAAATTCTAAAGGGTACTCCTGAATGGAAGGGGATTGAAAATCTAAGATTTGACTCATGCCTCAGATAAGACTTCACGTTCCATATATATTAACGACTGCCATAAGCACAACTGCCTCTTCTCAATATTGGTTCTAGGTAATCGAATATTCGAATTCTGAAATTGCCCTACGGAAAAAACTATGGTAAATCATCTCACCCATTACCAATTCCGTTACTGAGAACATAGAGTGGATTATATAGTTCCGACTTTATCCATACACTACTTATAATACGACATGGTGGAATATAATACAACGCTCCATAACACCGGAGAAAATTGCCATGGGTTACATAACTAGGTTGTCAGATAAGGCATCAGTAACGAAATGTCTGTTACATAGGACCTACAATATTATTATTGCAAAGTAATGCTCTTAACGTTTGCTTAAAAAAGATGCATTTCATAAATAAAGTTCCTATATTCTTCACTTTCATCAGTCGAGTCTAAAATCCCAAGGATTGGTAGGATGAGATCGCCAACTACGACCAAATTCTGCAGACTTATTTTTGCAACAATGTCCGATTCATTAAACTGTGTAACCAAATTTCACTGTTGTCTTGTTCTTGGGTTAAAACTGTTATTTCTCAATTTTTTGTAGCTCTATTAAATAAAAAAGTCAATTTTAAAATCCCAAAACTTTGCTTTTGTGGCGAGGACATTGAATTTTTAAATTAGTCCATTTATGGTAAATAAAATTATTTTGATGCAAATAGTAAAAATATATAAAACGTTTCAAGGGTTATGATTTTTTCAGTTATGGTATAAACATGACATACTGTATTTAAAAAGCTATAGAAACAGCAATACAGTAGTAATAGCTATTATATCCCTTATATTTGGGTTTTCTTTTTGCGACCAGCGCAGCAATGGCAGTTACCTTACATTCCACATAGATTCAGCACTAATTTGGTGAAAAATATACTGTAGAGCTTTCTAAAACTTTGAAGAATTTTTTATATGTTGGAAGAATTTCTAGAACATTTTGGCAATGTAGATGACTGTATAAATACAAAGAATGTCTACTCAACAGATCAGTTTAACTCTAGCCGTCACAGCGCAGACATCGTCACTCGTCATTGATAAAAGCATTCGTCATACATGGCATCAATAGGTTTTAAGCATCCGACAGACGCATTTTGCTATTTCTGCGGCCAATTTATTTAGACAAAAGCGAAAAAGTACTCTGTAGAGAGATCTGCTAAAATGTGTGAGGCCTACAAGGCATATTTCGGCATGCCAGTTGGAGATCAAGACAAACCTTGTGCAGCTCATTTCACCTGTGAGCTCTGCAAAAGAACTCGGGAAGGTTATATATATATATATATATATATATATATATATATATATATATATATATATATATATATATATATATATATATATATAATGTGTTTTGTTTATTTTGATACGGATTTTTTATTTTTCTTAAAATTTCTAATAACACTAAGTGAAAAGTATTTGTATATTTATATTTATGTTTTTATCTTGTTTTTTTTTTTTACAGGATCGTACAGAGGAGAAAAGAGAGCTATGAATTTCACAATCCTTCGAATTTGGAGGGAACCAACTAGATCAATGACTTTATCCTCTTCTGAACTGCTTTTCTTTTCTAAAAACTGCTGCTCTCCTTTTGAAGGACTGGGTACGGAGAGTTCAGAACTATGTGCCATTGACGCAATAGATGACTGAAGATCTGGATAGATGATAACAGGCGGATATTTGCCTGCTCGACGTTTTGAATGGTTCATCATGCAGAAGAAACAATTGCTTGAGTGGTTAGTTGGTTCCATTCAAGCAATTCTTTCTTCTGCATGGGAAACCCTTCCAAACGTTGAGCAGGCAAAAAGAAAGCAACAGTTTTTAGAACGAAAAAGCAGTTCAGAAGAGGATGAAGTCATTGATCCAGTTTACAGGGGTGCAAAAAGATCTCAACGACCTTGTCAGAGATCTTGGTCTCACAAGTCAAATGCTGAGCTTTTAACTTCGAGGCTCAAGCAGTGGGACTTGTTAAATGACAGTGTGCAAATATCAGGTCAGAGAAAGCGTGACCATTGTTTTTCAAGCTCTTTTACAAGTCAAGATGAGCTTTGATTATGTCATAATGTGACCGGTCTGTTTGGAGCAATCGGAATGGCCTGTAGCCCAAACGAGAGGAGCCTCTTCATTGACCGCTCGTTCAGGAGCCTCAAAGCAGTGATGCTTCAAAACGGGAATATGTATCCATCTCTTCCCTTTGCTCACTCAGTACAGATTAAAGAGGAATACGGCAGTGTCAAGATCTTGCGAGATGCATTGAAATATGAAGAGTACGGTTGGGAGGTTATCGGAGACTTCAAAATAGTAGCCTTCTTGATGGGTCTCCAAAGTGGCTTTACCGAGTATCCTTGTTATCTTTATCTTTGAGAGAGCAAGGACACCGTAGCAGACTACTATCAGCGGGATTGGCCACAACTGACCGAGTTAAATGTGGGGAGAAACCGCGTCAAATGGGAGCCTTTGTTGGACCCCTGAAAAATACTGTTTCTTCCTCTGCACTTAAAATTAGGCCTTATGAAACAATTCGCCAGAGCTCTAGATAAGGAGTCTGCAGCTTTCAAGTATCTCCAAGATTTCTTTCCTAATCTATCTGCGGCAAAGGTGGAAGCCGGGATCTTCGTTGGTCCACAGATAAAAAAGACCATGGAGTGCAAGGAGTTTCCCGAGAAGTTCACTAGGACGGAAATAGCAGCGTGGGGCAGCTTTATTGCATTGGTTCTGGGCTTCCTATCTAATCACAAAGCCGAAAACTATGTAGAGCTTGTTGAGAACTCGGTGGAAAACTATGGCAAGATGGGTTGCAGGATGTCCCTGAAAGTCCATATTAATAAATTTATGGAGAACATGGGAGCGTACTCCGAGAAACATGGCGAGCGATTTCATCAGGATCTACTGGACTTTGAACGCCGCTATCAAGGATCGTATAATGAAAATCTGGTACGAGACTATATTTGGGGGCTGATTCGTGAAAGTAATTTACAGTATAAGCGTAAATCACGGAAAACTACTCATTTTATATATTTTAATTGTCTCACTTATGTAATTCTAGAATAAATAAATGCTATTTTGGTATCATGTTTTGTTTCTACTTTATGCAAATGAAAGTTCAAATTCCCCACTTCGTTCCAAAGGAATAGGTAAATTACACATAAATATCATTATCTTGGACACAAAAGCAAAGTTTGAAATAAATAAGTGTTTTTTCATGTATTCTCGACCCAGGCAAATCGAAAATAACAGTTGTTACCCAAAGACAAAAATCGTGTTACACAGTGAATTATTATAATCGATATGTACACAAAAACTACGTTAAAAGCAATGTCGTTTATCCTGAATCTAAAGTAGATATAAACAGCAACTTTACGTACCTACTCTCATTCTAAATAGAGAATCATAAAGCTGTAGTCGGTCTAAACAGCGATGATTTGTAACTACAGTAGAAATTTCCCCACAGTTTTATTTTATTATTTTTTAATTTTAGAAGCCCATCTGGCGACTGCCTTCTTGGGGCATCTTTCCCTACAGTCCATGCATGACCTCTGTAGTTAAGTATATCCACATACCTTTTAGTCATTGCTCTATTTCACTAGAAAGCGTTTATTCACTAATTGGTACCAAGTAAGTTGCCCCATTTCTAAAATCGGGCTCCCTTAACCTTTCATCAGTTAATTTAGCTGAACCCTTAATGGAGTTTTGAGATGGGATGTCCAGAGAGCTAAGCTCCCCTCCCTACCATAAATACCTTAAGAAAGCACTGACCCGTGCTACCCTTTGTGGATTACATTCTCGGTCACGAAACTGTCTCGTTAATTGTTGTATTAAACGCAGCTCGGGATCATCATCATGAAGCAAGAGGAGGAGGGGAGGGAGAGAGGATGGGGAGAGGAGGAGGGGATCGGGAGGGAAGGCAGACATGATGGGGAGAGGAGGAGGGGAGGGGAGAGAAGGATGGAAGGAAAATAGGATAGGGAGAGGAGGAGGAGAGGGGGAGGGAGAAAAGATGGGTAGAGGAGGAGGGGAGGATAAGGGGAGGGAGGGAGAGAGGATAATGGGAGGATAAAGGGATGGAGGGAGAGGGGAGGGAGAGAGGATGGGGAGAGGAGGAGGGGAGGGAGAGGATAGGGAAAGAGGATGGGGAGAGGATGACGGAATGGGGAGGGGAGGGAGACATGATGGGAGCGGAGGAAGGGAGGGGGAGGGGGAGGGGAGGGAGAGAGGATGAGGAGAGGGGGAGCGGAGGGAGAGAGAATGGGGAGAGGAGGAGGGGAGGGGAAGGGGAGAATGGGAGGAGGAAAGGAGGAGGAGAGGGAGGGGAGGGAAAGGGGAGGGAGAGGAGGAGGAAGGGAGGGAAAGAGGAGGGAGAAGAGGAGGGGGTGATGAGGGGAAGGAGACATGATGTGGAGAGGAGGAGGGAAGGGGAGAGAAGGATGGATGGGAGAGAGGATAGGGAGAGGAGGAGGAGAGGGGGAGGGAGAAAAGATGGGTAGAGGAGGAGGGGAGGGAGAGAGGATGTTGGGAGGATGAAGAGATGGAGGGAGAGGGGAGGGAAAGAGGATGGGGAGAAGAGGAGGGAAGGGGGAGGGGAGGGAAAGAGGATGGGGAGAGGAGGACAGAATGGGGAGGGGAGGGAGACATGATGGGGAGAGGAGGAAGGGAGGGGGAGAGGAAGATGGGAGGGAGAGAGGATGGGGAGAGGAGGACAGAATGGGGAGGGTAGGGAGACATGATGGGGAGAGGAGGAAGGGAGGGGGAGAGGAAGATGGGAGGGAGAGGGGAGGGAGAGATGATGCGGGGAGGAGGAAGGGAGGGAGAGATGATGCGGGGAGGAGGAAGGGAGAGTGGAGGGAGGGAAAGGGTAGGGAGAGAAGATGGGGATAGGATGACGGAATGGGGAGGGAGACATGATGGGAGAGGAGGAAGGGAGGGAGAGGGGAGGGAGAGAGGATGAGGAGAAGGGAAGCGTAGCGGGAGAGGATGGGGAGAGGAGGAGGGAAGGGGAAGGGGAGAATGGGAGGAGGAAAGGAGGGGGAGAGGGGAGGGATAGGAGGAGGGAGGGAGGGAGGATGGGAAGAGGAGGAAGGGATGAGGGGAGGAAGATGGGAGGGAGAGGAGGAGGGGAGGAGGAAGGGAGAGGAGAGGGAGGGAAAGGGAAGGGAGGGAAAGGGGAGGGAGAGAGGATGGGGAGAGGAGGAGGGGATGGGGAGGTGAAGGAGACATGATGGGGAGAGGAGGAAGGGAGGGTGAAAGAAAGATGGGAGGGAGAGGGGATGGGAAGAGGAGGATGGGAGGGGAAGGGGAGGGAGAGAGTAACAAGGAGTAACAAGGAAAGTAAGTACCCTAGGAGACCTTACGGTCCATTCAAGGAGGGTACCTTTGGACTAGCAATCGAGTGGGCACATGGCTGCTCAATTGTTTTGCGCCCTTAAACGGCCACTTTTCAAGACTTTGTCTAGTCTTGACTTGAACTGGTCAACAGATTCACTGTTGACAACTTCCACTGGAAGTGCGTTCCACTTACCACAGATACTGTAAGTGAAAAAATTTCCACACAGATTGCAGTTGTAACGCTTCAGTTCAAGTTTGAAGCCGTGATTGCGCGTTCTGTTCTCACTCAGTGTGAACATATCCCGGTAGTCAACATTGTCGAACCCTCGAAGTATTTTGAAAACTTTGATGAGCTGACCACGCAGTCTACGGGTTTCCAGCGAGAACAGATCTAACTCCCTTAGTCTATCCTCATAACTTTTATGTCTGATATAGGGAATCAGTTTGGTTGCCCTGGCTTGCACGCGTTCCAATCTGGCGATGTCCTTTCGAAATGAAGGACTCCAGAATTGTACGGCATACTCCAGGTGCGGTCGGACAAGTGAGTTGTACAAACACAGTACAATCACCTGGTTCCGATATCCAAACTGGCGCTTTATGTAGCCTAGCATCCTTTGGGCCTTTTTCTCCGCCTCAATGCACTGTTTCTTGAACTTGAGGTCATTAGTGATTGTTACACCCAAGTCCTTCTCAGTGTCAGCGGATTCAATGGCAGTGCCCTTAAGGATATACTGAGATTGGGGATTTCGGTGGCCGATATGCATCACTTTGCATTTGTTCACGTTAAAAGGCATTTGCCACGTGTCCGACCACTCCCCAATCTTCCCAAGATCTTCCTGCAGGCGGCCAGTATTTCCATCCTTTGCAACGAGAGGATGGGGAGAGGAGGAGGGGAGGGGGAGGGGAGGGAGAGAGAAGGATGGGGAGGGGGGGGGGAGATGAATGTGGGGATAGGGAGAGGGGAGGAGATGAGGGAGGAATATGGGGGATGGGAATAGGATGGAGATGAATGTGGGGATAGGGAGAGAGGGGGAGATGGGGGAGGGAAAAGGGTGATGGGGGAAGGGAAGGCAGATGGCGGGAGGATTAGGGAAGAGGGAGAGGGAGCAAATGGCCAGCCTTGATTGTATAAAAGATTTCTTAGGTCATGTTAGGGCAGTTCGTACTTTTGAATGTCCTTGAGATTTATACAAACTTGTTCCTAGATGCCTATATTAACCCCTACCCCATACCCACAATTCTGCTCCCATTGCGCTCTTTGTGGCCTTAACCTGACCTGACCTAACCAACGGATATGGCCCTCGATCTTTGGCCAGTTTCAATTGCCAGGGAGTGCGGCCAATTTTCCAATTCGGCGCACCAAGATGCTCCCAGCTACATTGGCGGGGCGCCGACTCCCAAGCATGTAGTTCTCTGCACATACGCCACCACACAACAACACTTCGCGTCATCGTTCGCATACTCAACGCATTACTCTTCCGTTTATAGAATTCCCCCAAGTGTTTTCTAATCCACACTCCTCTGACGTGGTATGGGCGGATCCTTCTGAATCCCGAAGGGTTCCAACGCTCGCTGATTGGTTTTAAAGTGCAGTTTTACAGTTCCCCCTGCCCCTCCCTTTAACATGGACACCCACCTGGTGCCCAGGGGCTTGAGAATGATTGACATAGTGATCATTATGTAGATTTCCTTATCGGATCAGGGGCGGGTATGACAATTGATAATAACTATTCTGCCTTCCTTTGGAAGTCCATTTCTCCCCTCTCTGAATGAGTGAAAATTGCTCTCGTTGTTTAAATATCTGTCCTATTCTTTTCTTCTTATGTTGTATTTACTTCCTATTTTATTCATTCCCAATAAAAAATAACTTTATATTTTCTTCATTCCCAATAACGAAATAACCTTTTTCCTATATTCCGAATAATGAAACAACTCTTTCTTTCCCTATTCCGAATAACGAAATAGCTTTGTCTTTTCTCTATTCCTAATAACGAAATCATTTTCTTCTTTGTCAATAACGAAATAACTTTGTTTACTTTTGTTTCGTAATTTGTGCGAAGTTTTCGAATGCACAGCAATAAACGAAGATATATTTAACATTTGCCAGGCCGTTGGAGGATGGACAGCCCTTTGTAACGAAGAAAATCCATTGTTCCAAGTGAGCTCGCCGTTACCTTTCACACACTTAAAATGATTCCTCGTTACATGAGAGAAGATACATTTCTAAACTCAACTCAACCTATTATTCTGTATGTTACTAATTAGTATAAGTGTGTATGTGTGTATGGAGGGGAACAAACATGTGTGTGTATAGATAGAACGAAATAAAACTGGTAAAAAGAGCAGGTAGTATAGGAGATTCCACTGTCTTGTTGTTCGTGTATATCTTTGGTTGTTCTTTTTTTTACACGGTGTTCAAGCCTTTTGTCTTGAAAATTTAATGTTTTTTTGTATATGTTATGAGTATTTGTTGTCGTTCTTTCTGCCTATTAACATGCTCATCTTCCGTTACGGTATTTGATCGCAAAACAATGTATACGTTTATCATGGATACTGATTTCGAAGTTTATTATGAATACTAATTTCGAAGTTAATTTCAAAGATTATTATGGATACTAAGTCCGAAATTAATATCCGTAATAAACCTCTTCCTAGTCATGTGGTTTAATTCTCCATTTGCTTACTTCAGCCCCTTCCCCTTGTCGTTCTCTATCCTGAACCCTGTTGCTGAGTGTTCTTTTAATAGGCCCTCGAATGTAGGCCATCTTTTCTCGTCTTTCTCATTCATCGCACGAGTAATGCAAGGAATTTGACCTGAGCGCCTCTTCACTTCTTAAATAAACGATATGTGCATTTAATTTGTGTATATCTCATTTACATATCACTCTAGAAGATTGTCACTTTTATTTCAATAATTTAACAACACATTCATATTTAAATCAACTCCTAAAGAGAGAGGACAATGTATATAAATCGAAACACTAAATCCCTGGATTAGTAAAAGTCCATTATAGCACTATAAAAAATTTAAACTCTCAGCCAAGGCAAATAATTTAATACAAAACAATAAAACGCAATAAACAAAGAAAGAGTGGTACAAATACGGTCAAGAGTGATTACAGGGTGACCCCCTAAACGGACCCCAACTTTCAATAAGTTTCCTTTCAAAAGTTAGGGCCCGTTTTGGGGGTTGGTCACCCTCTATTACAGAAAAGCCACTAAGATCCACTCGAGGTTATCTCAAAAACGATGGGAAAGGATGGACATCAGAGATTTGAGATTGGTAAAGAAAGATAAGATATTGATTAAGAATTATATTCAATCGATTCGATTCATAAACATATTTACTGTAGTTCTTTTGTGACGCTCCAAGCCAAGGTATTCCAAGTTTGTGTTATTTTAAAATAAATGAAATTTTTTGCTATTGCCATTTTAAATATTGTATTTACTAATTTGAAATCGTTATTTCCATTTGTCTTTCGGTTATCCAAGTACCGATTTTTCAATGAAAGTAAATTGAAGTGTCTCAACCTTTCTTCGTATGATCTATTTCTATGTACAGGAGTTAATTTTGTTACTTGACGCTGAACGCGTTTTAATATTAAATTGTCCTTTTGTATTTATAGAGACCGGAATTGTACCGGAATAATATATTTCGATTTAAATAAAAAAAAATCCTTGGTGACTGTGTTTTAAATTTTACCACCCATATTAAAATCTCTTCTGAGATTATTATGACCTATATGCATTACCATACACTTATCAGCGTTAAATTGCAGCTTTCATCTTCCCATCATTTTACTACCCTATCCAAGTCTTTTTTCAAGTTTTCCTAGTCACTATGGTATTTTTCCCTAGTACCAAGTTTCGTGTTATCAGTAAAATTTTAAATTTTATCCAATAAATTCGTATCAAGATTGTTAATTTATATTTAAAAATGAAAGGGTTCTAAAACACGCCTTGAGGTATGCCTCTAGTGAGTGATAGCCAACAACTCTCTGCCTATGGCTTTTCAGATAGTATTAAATCATTTCAATACGCGTCTCTTTATTCTGTTCGATTTTAGCTTTATTAACTCTTTTATTTAGAACGATGTCAAAAACCTTTTTGAAATCGAGATAAATATCATCTTAGCTTTACCTTGCGATTATTTCGTAAAAAAAATCAACCCAATTAGTTAAGCCTGAGCGGCCAAGAGTTTACCAATGACCAAATTAAGGGATATTGGGCGATAATTTCCAGGATTAGTCTCTATGCCTTTTTTGAAAATTTGTGTCACATTTGCCTCTTTGAACTCGTTATGAACTATTGTTCCCTTGCTAATAGACTTTTTTGAAAATCGGGAAAATGGGTTGTAAAAGTTCGCTTTCTATTCTTAATATATATTCTTTCATATTCTCAATATAAGAATTAATTAGTTTTCGGTTATTTCAATAGTTGGTAGAGTGTATTCGTCAAAATTGATTATATTTTGTATTTTGTATCATAGTAAGTTACTTCTATTTTAGGGGTAAAAACATTCACAAAATGTTAATTTTGATATCTTTAGAAAGTGTTCTGGATCGTCACTTTGAACATCTCAGCAGCCTGAAGAGATCCAATGCACTATCTAATTGGCTTACGATTATTTACATATCCATAAAAAACGCTTTGGCTCTTGTTTTTCCAGCGATGCTAGTTCCTTTCCATAGTTCATTTTGTTTGTTCTAAATGTGTGTTTGAGAATGAGGCGATAATAAAGCTATTTCGATTCTCGACACTATTGCTGTTTTTCGAATTTAATACCATCGATTTCGTTCCCTAATTCTCTTTTTAGTTTCTCTATTTAACCATGGCATCTGGTTTGATCAATTCGAACCACTAGGTTTCTGGCGCAAGTTTTCTTTAGTTATAATGAAGAAAGAACGATAGAACTCATTGTATTTACATTAGCTGAGTGTTTTCCCGTTTAAAATTTCACCACAATTTAAAATTTTTATGTGAGAGCATAAAATATCGAAATCACAATATTTAAAGTTCGAAATGAAATCAGAGCTCTCCTGAACATTGTTAGGAATATTTTGATTGAATCAAATTATATTATGTTCATTATTTCCATGTTTCTCCACCATGTATATTCTCAACTACTTCCTCTTCATTTTCGAAATTTAGTCTAAAATATTCTGCTGTTCGCTTGTCTAAAAGTTGATTTCAAGCATTGTCCTACCTTTCATTTTAGAAAATCTACGCTATGAAAAATGAAACTTTAAGTCATCGCATATAACCATTGTTTTTTGTCTAAATATGGCCAAAAGCTTTTCTAAAGAATAATATTGTATTCTTCTATTTGTCTTGGTAGTCTATATACCACGAGGAAATTTATTTTATTACTATTTTATTAAATTTTCGCTAGTAGTTCGTTTTAAATGTTAAAATTATGCCTCTTCCTCTAAACCTATCCTTATTGAAAAATTTATAACCAGGTGGATTATATTTTCTAATAAGAACCCTTTTAGCACTTTCTACCATCTCAGTAACTGCGATAGTATCCAAATATTCTGTCGTAACTATACTTTTTTTCACCGTTCTTGTTTCTCAAACTGCGTGCGTTTGTGTATAAACATGACAAATTACTTGGCAGAACTTTAGAGCTTTGGCTGGGTGCATGATTATTACCTTGTTGCAAATAGCACTAACCACGTGTTCTACAGTTTAGGACGCACCCCTCTCTCAAAGCATCAACAACTTTTTAAAAGTCTTCTCACTCTCGATGAGCCTACCCCGTTCATGCGGGGCCTGTTTCTTCAGGCTACCTCACTATGGTCGTAAAACTCTTCCCATGGATTGATGAAGTGAACCTCTTCTTCCTGGTAGAGAACGTTGAAAGAGTTGTTGATGTATGAAGCTATTGCATAGAAAATATTTGCCACGCCTATTCCTTGAAAAATACCGGTAAACTCCGTCCTTACATTTTCCGTTAGTTTTCTCATCAGTTGAGGAACCTAGCCAGAAATTCATTGGACCCTGTAGATAATACATTATTAGAACCAACATGAATTATTAAAACGGTGTCTCAGGTAGATCCGTTCGTGAACCGACACTGAATTGACCAGAACCTCAACTCTGACTCGCGAATAGCAATATTTCCCCAATATCTTTGGCGCTTTATTCCGCAAAAAATCCTTCAGATGGCCCATAGTAATAGTTTACTACAAGCCTAACATCGAACTCATCGTCATCTTGGTTTGAACCTATGACTAAAAATATATTACTCATTATTAGTGGCAATCTCGACTTTGGTTGTATCGGTGGGGCTCGACCGCGAACCGGAGTTAAGGCGTAGTCACCCTCGACGGCAGAATACCTGAGGGGGTAGGCTCTTTCTCTCTCTCTCTACATGGAGGCTGGATCAGCCTCAGCTGAAGGTGCTCACTCATCCTCTTGCTCACGTCCAAGTGTGCACCTGGCCACTTGGATGCCAAAATGACTTCTCAACGCCCCCAAGTAGAAGAGCAGTAACTGCAATTCCTTTGGAGGGAAAGGATTTTTACCTTTCAAGTCTCTTCGCGCAACATCCCTTGCAGCTATCAGCCCATCCATCGAAGTAGGCTAGCAGGAAACAGCTACTACATACATGACAAGTCCGTTTCTTCGGAGCCATTCTTGCAGAATTATAAACCATAATTAGAGATGAAATTGAGATAAAGAAAGAGAAAGAAATAAACTATATATATATAGATAAATAGATAGATAGATAGATGGATAGATAGATAGAAAGAAAGAGAGAGAACAAGATGATAAAATATTTTTTTCGAGACTGGGAAAAAACTGGTATATGCCAAATAACTGTTACAAAGAATAAGGTTTTAAATAGAAAATAAAATGATTAGATTATGCTCTTTTATTCAAGCAAACCTAAAGGCTTGCCAGTAATAAATGTGGTAATTAAAGAGTCGTTAAGACCCTTTCATTGTTTGAGCTTAATTGCAGGTTGAGAAGTTACTTACGGCGATTAGGTCAAGTGTATTGGGATTAACGAGGGAATGAATCAATTCGCTTTAAATAGGGCCACTTTACGCTGAGAATTTACAAACTATACCAACAATTATATTTTTATAAGGAGGAAAATAAGTAAATAACTTAGGAACTAAAGAAAATAAACCATATATACCTAGAGAAGAGTTAGCAATTAGCCTCTGAAGCAAATATATCTTTAGCTGAGGAATGATTTATTTCAGCTGAAAAAGAGAACGTTTGCTCAACCAGAAAAGTGAGATTCAAGGACCAGCAACCAGCATACCTCAGATAATTATTTTAGTATAAATATAAATAATATATATATATATATATAGTACAAGAGAAAATAAGAATTGGACGCAAATGAGCAAATGAGACATGAAACCGGGGGTTTTTAGAGGCAAGAGAGAGGGACATTAGAAGAATCCAGAATGAATCAAAGGGAGCAAAGGGCGGCACAGTGAAGGTGATCCTTTACCGAGAAGTCAGAAGTAACGCTAGGGAAAAAAAGTTTCGAATTCCTGGCCGAGACTTGAACCTGGGTCTGCTGATTGCCGGTCAGATGCTTTACCGCTAAGCTACCAGGCACAGTAACTATATTTCACCCAAAGCGTTACCCTATCAAACCCAGTATCTCCCTAAGCTAGGAACTTCCAAGGAATTTTTTTACCACACGCTTTGGGCGAAATATAGTTATTGTACCTGGTAGCTTAGCGGTAAAGCATCTGACCGGCAATCAGCAGAGCAGGGTTCGAATCCCGGCCAGGAATTCAAAACTTTTTTCCCCTGGCGTTATTTCTGTCTTCTCGGTAAAGGATCGCCTTCACTGTTTCGCCCTCTGCTCCCTTTGATTCTAGATTCTTCTAATGTCCCTCTCTCTTGCCTTTAAAAGAAACTCCGGTTTCTGGTCTCATTTGCTCAGTCGCGTCCAATTCTTACTTTCTCTTGTACTATATGTATTTATAGTCAGCTACACCAGGTTTCTGCATCTTTCTTTCTGTCTTCAAATTTTATTTGAAAGACAGAAAATAAAAATGGCATAGCCCTGTGGTGTTTGTATTATCACCCGCAGATCCTGTAGTTGCTTTCTTTGTATATATATATATATATATATATATATATATATATATATATATATATATATATATATATATATATATAAATATATATATATATAACATTAGATTAGAAATATCACATTAACGAGGTATATATCCAGTGCAAAAAAGTATATAAAGGCGAAAAAAGACTAAACAGAATGAAAACAGAGGGAACAAAATGAACGACAACTATATGAGTGGTTCCGGGGACAAATTCTTTATCCCCGCGAATGACCGATTCGGGCGGTTTATAAATGAATTTGGCAACATTATTCAAGATATATTTGTTGAATTTATATTGTCCTTCAGATATATTAAAATTATCGACCTTGCTAACAATAATTTGTTCTGCAATCCTCCTCTCAATATAATTGTTGGATTTAAAAATAATTTTTGCTTGGTTGAAATCGATTCTATGGTTATAATTTTGCATGTGAACGAAGAGACTTGAAGAAATTGAGCCCCTTCTTATATCTGCGAGGTGTTCTTTGATCTTCTTACTAAAGTGACCTGACTCTCCAATGTATGACAAATTACAATCTTTGCAGGGGAATAAATATACGCCTGTATCCTGGTTGGTGGGGTGCAGTTTGGTCAAAGACTTTTGTATGGTATTTAAATGAAATATTTATGTCATTTCCTTTCGCATACGATTTTAAGGGGGCTAAGGCTGTAGCATATGGGAAAATATTACATTTCTTAAGATTCCCTTTTTGGGTTGTGGAGATAGAATAGAAGTTTTTCGGGCCCTCAAATGGCCTCTGTTTATGAAATACATTGGGTATTTTAGTTCGATGAAATTACAGATAAGGTGGTTGATTTCATCCTGAAGGAAAATTGCGTCGCATGTTCTATAGGTTCGGAGAAAAAGGTAAGAAAGAACGGATATCTTAACAAATCTGTCCTGTAATGAGAAGAAATGTATGAATTTTCAGGTTTTCGATAGACAGGACATTGTATCCGATTATTTAAACAGTGGATTGTTACATCTAGAAACGGTAAGGAATTGTTCAGTTCCCATTCTAGTTTGAATTTTATCGATGGGTGTAACAAATTCAGGTTGTGGAAAAATGCGTTGAAATTATTGTTATCTAAGGGCCATATCGAAAGGATGTCGTCTATATATATAAGAAATGGGTCAGAAAAGAAACAACTGTAGTCACAAAAATTTATTTAGAATTTAAACTATAAACTACAAATTTTTTCTTTCAAAATAATCCCTCTTAAGTCTAACTCACTTTCCCATCCTTTGCCGCCACAGTTGCATCCACTTCTGAAAGGATTCTGCGCAGCTCCGTCGTCACGGCCATCTTGATGTCCTCCAAGTCAGGAAAACGTGTCCCCTTGATGACCAATTTGTGCTTAGGGAAAAGGAAAAAAATGGAGCCAGGTCAGTTAAGTATGGACGGTTTCTCAGGCATAGGGATGTTTTTCTCCGCCAGGAACTGCCGGATGCTTAAGGTGTAGTGAGGCGGTGCATTGTCGAAGTGAGTTTTCCATGAATTGTTTCAACACAACTATTGCCTCTTCTCGGGTACCGTTTGAAGCAAACGCTGCAGGATCTCTTTGTAAGTATGCTGGTTGATAGTTAGGCCAGAGGGAAAGAATTCAATGTGTACGATGCCCCTCACATCGATAAATGCGATCAACATGAGTTCAACTTTGGACTTCGACTGTCTTGTTTTCTTCAGTCTCGGTGAATGCGGACTCTTCCACTGAAGGCTCTGGCGCTTGGTCTCTTGGTTCTACTCGAAGATCCCTGACTCAGCACCGGTGATGACTCACCCCAGCAAGTCTGGTTTGGTTTCAAGACGCTCGAGTATGTCCTAACACATCTGCATGCGCCGTTACTTCTAGTTATCATTCAACACTTTCGGCACCATATTTGCACAAATCTTCCGCCGGCCCAAACCTTCAGTGATTATCTTACAGACGCTGTCGTGGTTCATGCCCAGCTCACCTGAAATAACTCGAACATTTCGCTGACGATCACCACTCACCATTCAGCGTTTGCCTCAGTCCTGTGGTCATCTTCCTCGTCCTGCGTCCGTATTCGAAACTCTTGTACTACTCGAAAAGAGACACTTGCTGCAGCATGTTGAGTGCTTCTGATGGCGTTTACTCCAGGCGGACCAGAAACTTTAGATTGGTTCTTTGCTCTGTGTCCATTGCTTGACGGACTGAAACTAAGGAGCTGTTTACCAAAGCACATGCAAAAAACCACGCTGATACAGCACACTCTGTCCTGCTATTTTTCTGTTGCTGAAACCCCTCGTATATATATATATATATATATATATATATATATATATATATATATCTATATATATATATATCTATATATATATATATATATATATATATATATATATATATATATATATGGAGAGAGAGAGAGAGAGGGAGAGAGAACAAGAATGATAAAATATTAGTTTCGAGTCTGGGAAGAAAATGGTATATGACAAATATCTCTAAAAAAGAATGAGCTTTTTAATATAAAATAAAATTATTAGTTTATTCTCTTTTTCTCAAGCAAACTTAATGAATGGCAGCAATAAATATGGTGATTAAAAAGTGGTCAATACCACACCGTCCCCCTTACTCAGTCACAAAATATATTTATACTCATGCGCACAGAGTATATATAATTACTAATCTTATTTGTAATAATGAAAGAAACACTTTACAACTAAAAATCAAATACAGCGACGAAAGTTACGAATCACTGTTTATTCTAATAAAATAGAAAACAAAACTTTTCGCTTAACACCACTTCACAGTTACAAACTATTGAATAAGTGGCGTAAATAATGTGAATAAACGGTACAAACTAAATAGATTTCACTTTCTTTCGTACATGAAATCACGCTGTCAAAACTCCTTTACATAAAACACTTAGTTTACCCCCTAAACACACAAAACTATGTAAAATATCAAGCCTTTAAACACACGACACAAAACCAAAATCATATACTAAGAGCACATAGGAATACAATCTTTCTGAAGTAACTGACTCAAGTTTTTAAAACTTTAAATTCATTTTAAAATTGTTTTAAATCAATTTAAGCGTTTGAAGATTCGCTCCAGAGATTTGAAACACAGGGTTTTTATTTAGTCGCGTGCGAGTCTAGTCACGACGACACTATATCTCACTATGTCGGTCGGTCGGTCCCCATTTGGCTTTTTTTTTGTAATAACATTGTGACTATTCAGCCAATTCTAACTAAATTTGAAATCCCTATGTTGTTTTACATTCTCCTTCGAATGATAGAATTTTCAAGGTCCTCCCAAGGTTACTCCGCGAATTATTGATTTTTTTAAGGTCGCAAAGTCATAAACAGAATAAGTGAGAGCACGCGAATTTTTGGTCAGCAAACCTTGTTAATATAAATTGTTCTTAATAGCAATAATATAGATGTGTCCAATACCTTAATGAATATGGTTTTAAAGGGATTATAAATACGCATGTGTGTGTGTGTGTGTGTGTGTGCGCGCGTACTTGAGCAGCCTTAGGGCTGAATCCCTTGCATGGACGAGAAGCATGCCACGACCGCGGGGTCGTCGTACGCTGAGTTTCGGATAAAGATGACAAGGAGCGGTAGAGGGTGTGCCCCGCCCCTGTTACTGCGCGCCGCGGGGAACTCCCCCACCCCCCACATCGACTCTGTTACACATTCTATTACTTTGATCGTGTCCGCAGTGGTGCGGGGGGAGGGGGGAGAAGAGACTTGCAATGAAGAAGTGAGTAGAAAACCTTGGTGGAGAGGAGTGAGGCAGCAAGCGCGGTTCGCAGAGAACGTGGTAAATTTATAGTAGTGAAATATGTGGAAGTTGGAGTAGACCCCAGAGGGAGACTATTTGAATTGGTCTGGGTCTGGAGGTCACTTAACTCTCCCTAACATACCCCCATTCCGCAAGCCCCCTTGTGGTCAGATTAAATACAGGAGTATTAAAGGTACTTTTTTTTAATCTAAAACAATGAAAATATCGACCTACCTCAACTTCGGCGTTTCCAGGGTCATGTTATTGCAATGCAGTTTTTGGAAACCTCTTCGAAGATGCCATTTCTTCTTCCTCTTCTTCTTTTCTTTTTCTTCTTCTTCTTCTTCATTCTTTTTTCTTCTTCTTTTTTATTTTTCTTCTTTTTTTCTTCTTCTTTTTTATTTTTCTTCTTTTTTTCTTCTTTTTTTTCTTCTTTTTTTTCTTCTTCTTATTATCATCATGATTATTAATATTATTTGGAGAGAGAATGTACTGACGAGCACCAGTCAGTACCACCCGAGCCGCTCCCTGAGTGTGGATATGACACCTGGTTCTCCAATCTCCCTCGTCCACCGTCATCCTCCAGTTTCTTAACTCCTGCACCTCTATCAGACAGGGATTCTTCTCTCTCTTATTCTTTGCTTTTGTGTTGTTTTAAAATGGCGCCGACGGACGGAGAAATATACCCCGAATGGAAGGAAAATATAAGAATAAAGAGAGATATTCAGGAATAAAAGGTTCTATATGGACAACGTAGAGAAAAAGGCTTAAGAAAAATTCATTATACTGATACGAAAATTGTTAATGGTCAGGAATAAAAACAAAACAAAGAAATGATCAAGTTTGAACTACATTTGGTGTTGAACTCTCCGTTATGGCTTACTTTGCTCGTTGCGCACACCACCAAACACATAGGCTCACTCAGGCAAACCCACCCTCGCGTGTTCTATACAAAACTATGGCTAGAAATGCAAAAATGAGGAGGGGGGTGGGGTAGTTTTTCACAAAGCCATAAAAAAGCAGCATAACATTTTAAATTTACAACTCACCTGCATAGAAATATAGACAAGGAAAAAGTAACGAATATTCCGAGTACTTTAGAACTTTATAAATATCATTGATAATGAACTTAAAATACACTTTGAGCTTACTCGGAATATTTGTTTCTTTTTCCTTGTAAGTTTTGCTACATTTGTTGCATCCTCACTTGCTACGCAGTTTTGTACATACACCCAAAGCTTATTTAATAAAGCTGCATTCTGCCTCTATGCATTCCACAATCCTGTCTCGAAAGCGACTCTATACCCTAATTAGGTCATTCTCATTCATATTGGCCATAGCTTCCATAAGAGGATCCTTTAATGAGGCCTTGGTATTGTAGGTCCTTTGGTTTGTCTGTCTTTAAACGAAAACTTAACATAGTGGTCCGCGTGAGCTCAAATCTGGAGAGACAGTCCTGGATAGGAAGGCTGTATAAGACGGACCAGTGCTAATATGTAGAACACATTTCGACTCCCCAGAGCCACTTCCCTCAATCTAGGTTTTGAAAACCGTGCCTTTCGTGCCCTTATCAAGCTGCTGAGGTCGTCGTTCTTAACTGCGTCGGAGCAAGCAGGTTTATGGGTCATGCAAATCTCTTGCTGTGTTCGTCTTCTGTTCGCAACGAGTCAATAGCTCAATGTAGCCAGCTAAAACCAATGGTACCAAAGGGAATTGAGGTCACTGAGTTCAAATAGGATATAAGTTGACTACTAGGTGGCGCCACCTAGTTACTAGAGATGCTAAATCTGCCATTTTTAGAGCTATGAAGGTCAAACCAATGTCACAAGGGGTAATTAAGATTTCTGAGTTTAAATATGATATCAACTGACCACCAAGTGGGGCCACCTAGTGATTAGGGATCTAAATTTAGCCATTTTTCCACCGCAGGTCTATTAGATCATGTCCATCTAGTTGATATCCTAAACTTGCAGGAAGACCTCAGTCGCTCTAACGACGTCTGGCCACTAAGAATTATTCTTCTTCTTGGCTACCGTTGACATTTTTTCTATATACATTTAAAGCCAAAATCAACAAGAGGAGGAACTCCTGCGGAAAGTTTATTAGAAAAGAAAATAAAAGATTTTACATTTTTGTAATAATTTTGAAGAACTTTAGCACTTCTTGGGGTACCTTTGAAAGAGGAAGAATTAAGGAAGATTTTAATCTTGCTTATGTACTTCCAATTGTGAAGCATGAGGGCGGTTCTATCATGATATGCGGCTGCAGGTCTTCACCAGGGGCATGAGAAATATTTTTCATGCCAGAGGAGAAACGATTCCACAACTTATACCATTATGTTGCTACAAAATATAGAGTCATCAATCTAGAAAATACATCCAAGAACACGAAGAAATGAAGATAAATTTAAGCAGGACGATGGCCAATTCCATACATCTAACCACACCAGGAATTGGTTTGTAAGAATATGAATCACCCTAAAATAGTGGCCAACCTACAAGTACAAATAAAATATATTAAAAAAATCCAAGCTGAGTAGGAAAAGGATAAAAATAAACATTAAGATAATTAAAATTAAATAAATATATTGAATTAGTTTATCACAAATGTTTAATTACATTTAAATAGTTTTTTTTATACTTTTTGCCAAGGGTGTATATCGCCGCAGGCCAATCTGCTGGAGTTGAGGCCTGGAAGATATCCAAATCTATCAGATAACAGCTGCTGCTTAGATCTAATTGCGGACGTTTCGGATGACTACTTCAACCCAGAAGTCAGTAGCTCTTTTCTGACCTTGAACACGAAAGATCTGACCACTTTCAAGAGGGTGGCAATCTCCGAATACCTTTGGTGGCGGTTAAGGCGACGAGTACGGCTGTCGTTTCATTTCCTGTTTCAGATTAGAAACTGCCATGTTTGGGCAGAAGTAGAGAGATTCGAGGCTTGGGGTATTTGGGTTGCTAAAGCTCAGTTTACACATACCTCTTACATGCTTATGTATATATATATATATATATATATATATATATATATATATATATATATATATATATATATATATATATTTCATTAACGTGAAAGAATGATGAACTGAATCTAGCAAACTGCAAGAAACAGAAAAACAGGATCATTTTTCCTTCGGGAATGGTATTTCCTAATTCGCAAAAATTCCTTTCCTGGATGGGATTCGAACCGTGCACACTACGGCAGCGAGCAACAGCATAGCCGAGTGGTCTAAGGGACGGTTTAATTGAGATCAAAGCGGTTGCTCGCTGTCGTAGTGTGCACGGTTCGAATCCCATCCCTGTACGGAATTTTTGTGAATTAGTAAATAACATTTCCGAAGAAAAATGATCCTGTTTTTCTGATTCTTGCGGTTTGCTGGATTCATATATATATATATATATATATATATATATATATATATATATATATATATATATATATATATATATATATATATATATATATATATATATATAAGGAATATGAAAGCCCATGTGATAATTTCAAGCATTAAGATTTCGGGGCGTTATGGTTATATATATATATATATATATATATATATATATATATATATATATATATATATATATATATATATATATATATATATATAATTCAGGTAGTTTCCGCTGGGCAGTCTTAATTTAATTTTCAATAAGAAACCAATGGCAAGGAGTAGACTTAAATCCAACATCAAAAAAATCTATATTTAGATTGAGTAGTGCTCTATAAAACAGATTAAGATATACAAATATACAAAATAGGTTTAAGTGTTCACCACGAATTATAATTATAATAACAGGGGAGTAAAATACAACGATTTAAGGAAAGAAGTAAAGTATAATTGTACAGAAAAAAACATCTAAAAAACTTGCTAATAAAAACTTAAAAAAACAACAAAACAAAAATCAATACAAAACCAAACGGATCCAATGATATATATTTAGGATCGACACAGCGCACACTTCATACCCGTATTTGCGCACATTTAGGCATCAGCAATAGAACTGGAGCCCCACTCACTACTCCCGAATTCTTCCCTATCCGAATATACTACGAAAACAGACATCCACACCATAAACCAAACTTAAATAATTTTTCCATTAAAGATACAGCAAACAACGAAAACCAACTACGTTTACTGGAATCTTTTTATATTAGATTTAAAAACACCACTTCAAATTCTGACACAAGCTCATTTTCACTTTTACTACAACTATAATTACCCACGAATTACGCACGCCAAATCCACTCCCCCCCAAAACAACCCCTGTTTTTCAAATATTTCTATTATCTCCCTTTTTTACAATGAACACACCAAAAACTAATTAATCTCAGTTTTATTTTAAAAACAAAAACATATTTCCTATTCCCTATTAGTTAAAAGCCTGCATTTTTATAATTTTAATATTACCACCTCTGCTGCTTCCCATTTCCGATATAATTAATTTATAAATATCTGAAAACTTCGCTAAAAAATTATTATGTTTGTGTATATTTATAATCACAATAAGTTAATATATAATAATGAACTTTCTAAATTTATCCTGCTTATTTATCCTAAAAATACGTATACGCCAGGCAACGCACTCTCTTAATATATATATATATATATATATATATATATATATATATATATATATATATATATATATATATATATATATATATATAAACTTTTGAGTTTAATGTTTACATTTTTTTAAGATAATTCCAAATCTGCTTTTCTTATTTTGTCAGATATTATTAGTTTTAAAGATAGATAAAGTTAACTTAGGATGTCCTATTATCATACAAGTAATATTTATAACATTATTTCAACATAACTTTTGAAAATTTTAAGTTAATCTAATAGATTTAGGGTTAAATTTTGAAATTCAGCGCAAATTCTTTTTAAATTGGTCCGTATTTTCCTATTTTCTACGCTATACGAATTCTGACAATAAGGAGGAGGCTGAGTCAGCAAATTCAAGGAATACAGTTTTCTTGGACAATAGTTAGTAACCAACTTGAAACATTATTATTTAAGGGATTCTGGATCTTTTGCGTTTGGTGCACGTTGTCTGCTCATTTTCTTAACTAATAATTTCTCTAAATATATGCTTTGATGCTACTTAATCATCCAAACCTGGGTCTTATATGCGTTATGTCCTTAAGTTATATATTTTGTTAATTCTATGCTATAACACTCAAGCTTTTTTCACATTTCTTGTAACTCGTTTTTTTTCTCAATCGCGCCCATTTGTACTTTTTTCCTGTCATTCAATTTTTTTTATTCTCATTCATTCTTAGATATTGTATATAAATTACACAGGGGAACAATTTTGAATATAATTTATGTTCAGTTTGATTTTTCACTTAATTTAGAATAAACTCAGCATCTTAATTCCAAAAGTACAGTCAATTTTCTTCCATCCCGTCAAGTTTTATGTACAGTTTACTCTCTAAATAAGTGCAATTGTATTCTTTGCCCGTATGCAATAGGACTGGTCAGCAGATTGATTTTATTATATATTTATGGCTAATAATAAATACTGGAGGGCAAAAAGGCAACTTAGCTAGTTTATTAATTATTTTTTTTACATTTCTCCGTGACTCGTAGAAGAGGCACTATTAGCAAGCGGTGACAGCTTATAACATGTCTATTTAGTTACACGTGAGCCAATGCGGTGAGAGGTTGTGCGCCGCTCTTATAAGCGATTACTATCTTATTCTGCAAACAATACATAAAAGTCTGCATATAGGCCCGAGCAGACTCTATATTGATTTTTTTTTTTTTATAAGCGTTTGACTGTTCAATTTATTTTTTATTCACATACTTATTTCCATTCTTTCAGATCATGCCTGCCTCTGCAAACATCAGCGCATTTGTCAAGCGAGCTTATTTTGTTATCTTAAAGTAAACATTGGTGATCAAGACAATTCTTAGGGCCCCTCAAAAGGTCTGAAAGCAGTCTCGAGAGTTTACGAAAGTTGTTTTTAGTATGCCTATGGTTTGGCGTGAGCAAAAAAGATCATTGTATAAACTGTTACTTTTTCTTAGTAAAAACGTCAGGATAAATGTAAAATCAAGTATCCTAGTCGACTATAAGCTATATGTCTAGGGCCTCATTCAGCTGAAATTCCAGTACTAGTTTTCGTTCATCTACCCGCTCTTAAAGATATGGTTCATGATAAAAGAACTCAAGGACAACAATGACGCAGATTTTGAAATTCAGGATGACTCAGCTCATAAGGAATTCGATCAGAATGAGTTGTATGATTTGGCTCGAGAACTCCTAGCATCGAAAATGAATGAGAAAAACCTGTTTAAAAAAAGGAACGAGGGTATCCTACTTTCCATCCAGGGAAAGTGAATTTCTGCAGTGCTTTCGAAGTGACAGTAGTTTTGAGTATTGCCATAACATACAAGGTTTGGAGAAATTGAGAATTTTGATTTACAACTCAAATGAATGGCGACTCTTCAGAGTCCCAGACGTGCATTCAGGTAGTCCTCGTGAAGAACATGAAATTACAAAGAGTCATTTAGGTCATTTGTGTGTGTTGACTTTAACTCTGTGTTATTGCATCTTTTTTTCGCCATTAGTACCATGTGGCGTTTGAGCATCTCAACTTTAATATTTTTAAATGAAGCATGTAAATAAAAGTAGTCTCAAGTATTGGTGTGGGCATGTAGGATTTTACCTCTGATTATATATCAGTATGATTACATAGTACGTCAGTACATAAATACACTAAGACAATAATAGAAAAAAAATTATTATAACTCATTACAACAGATCCTTTTACAAAACCATAACCCAAACCATATATATATATATATATATATATATATATATATATATATATATATATATATATATATATATATATATATATATATATATACATATATGTATATATATATACTCGTATATTACCATAAATCACTCTCATTCATGTCCTGATATTGTACTTTGGCACTCAATACAACTTACAAGCAGCTTGTTGTGTTCTTTATATGCATGTTTACCACACGCGTTACACGCTTTTTTCACCCTACGATTGTGTGACCTGGGACAGAGTGCACATCTCTTTACCCCGTGATGTGTAGAAGGGTGACAGGGCACTGGGTATGCTGGCAACATTCTTTTAATTCCTTCCGTAAGATCCTTCTTCACGCCTATGCTCTAGATTCTCCTCTCCAGATTATCGTCTATAAGTTGCATAGTTGCCTTCTTGATGAAACTACGGCGGCTTAGCTTTTCCTGGGCTGGTATAGCAGTATAAGTATAGGACGCAGGGATTTATGTTAGAAATGTTCAGAAGAGTATAGAAAACACTCATGGGCCAACAACGACTAGTTCTTGAATTGTAATACATGGCTGCCATCTGGTCGACCATATCAACACCTTTAGTTGCGTTGTAGAAGGTGATAATTTCAGGTTTCTTGTTATCACTAGAATTTGGGTCAATTTTATCATCATAGTGCATGTTCATGGCAAGAACAACATTTTTCTTCTCCTTACTCTGCGGGAAACCAGAATAAGTGGCTGTGAAACCAAACATACTGTCATAGTGACATCACTTCTTTGTCCCTAAGAATTTATTAGGAATTTCACATTTGTTTTTTGGAAGTGTGCCCTCCGCACTCAAATTATAGCCATCAAGCACCATTTGGACTGGCGTGACATTTCTACATGGTACTGAGTTCCTTGAGATAAGTCTTGAAACCACAGCAAGACCAAATTGTCTACCTTTTCGCCTTCATCGAAATCTAACTCACTGTCACTGTCATCTACATCACTTGCGACATCAGCTTCGGACAACAATTTCCGTATCCTTTCCGTCTCTTTTTCCATGTCAGTCATTTTGTATCTGTAATGGAAATGACCTAATCAAAATAAACCTCAAATAATAAATGCACATAAATTATTTCCTTTGAAAAGTAACCAATCTAAATTTATATTGGCGGCCCATTTCATTATTAACCTTGACTAGGTCAAATACTGTTTTATATTCTAAATAATAAACATACATAAATTATATTTCATTTGGAAAGAAACCGAACTAAATAAATAGTTAAAAATCTTGCGCACATACCTGGTTAGTATTTGTTTACCCCACGCGAAGAAATAACTTCCAACTCTCGCGACAGTTGCCGCAGTATAGCGTGAATTTCGAACACGTTCAACTCGCAGATTTATCAAGCTACTACTGAGAAGAAAACGGATATTAGTTGCGCGGATCTATATAAAGCCAGAAATAATAAAAATGGGGTTTCCAAACACTCCATGGTACTAACGCATGGTCAAAATGATAGAGGGGAGGAGGATGTATTTGTCTCCAAGATCTGATCTCAAACGTAGTGAAAGAAAGAAAATCATATTCTCACCTCTGCACATCAAACTCTGTCTCATGAAGCCCTTCGTTAAAGCATCGCTAACCGAAGGCGACTGTTTTAAATAACTCCTCTTGACATTTTCTAGTCTGTTAAATGAAAAAAATTCAAGACCAGTTTGTTTGATAGTCCCCAGATTCGGCAGCTCATCAAAGATGAACATTTTATTGGGAGAGAAATTCCTTAAGTATATTTGGTTATCATTCAATAACCTTAAAAAGAACTTTCTTGAAAAAAACACGAGCAAAGAATTTCAACAGCATCAAGTTGCATTCTCTGCATAGTCATCTTGATCACTTCCTGGAAAACTTTGGCGAAGTCCGGAATGAGGAAGGTGAACGATTCCACCAAGATTTGAAGGTCATGTAGGAATTGTATCATGGTAGATGGGGTGTCAATATGCTGCTGACTACTAGTGGAGTATAAAGCACACAATTTGACTTACAGTAACAATATCCTTTGTATGAACAATATAAATTTGTAAAAACATTGCAGTCAAGTAATGCTTAATTATTTTCCAGTATATTTAAATTGTTAAAACATTCTATAAAATAGGCACATTTTTTTTAGGATGCGGTATTTTTAAGAGTTTTGATACGATTTGAGAGTATCCTTTTGCTTAAAAAGTTGATGTGATACAGAAAAGCTGGGGTGATTTTCGGATTCAGAGGCCAAAGTTAGTCAAAAATATGTTTAAGATATAACAACGAAAATTGTGCCCCCCAGTGAATTATTGTAGTGCTTTTCGTGTTTATGATAGCGTATTCTAATGTGCCTTTGTGCTCATATGAACCATACCGAAAACTCCTCTTTTGCGCAGAGCTTCGAGCTAGGAAACATTGTTCTTAGCTACTTTCTGTCTCTTCTCCGCGTGGATCTCAAATTCCTGAATTAGTTCAGGTACGATTTTTCCTGTTATTATTCCTGTTTTTCTAGCCAATTTATGCGTTGTCATGTTAATTGAATTACTGGAGCGTCTGGAGTGGAATTTTCTCTAGGCGAAGCGCTCACTTTTGACTTTGTTGACGTACAGCATCGACTTTTTATGGACCTACTGTACTCGCTTCAGTGCGGATTTGCTAAAAGCTTGGGTCACTAACCCTGGGTATATATATTTGGCGCAGAAATACATTATATTTTCTTCAAGTTGTTTGTGCTTAGCTTTCGAACTCTTTGAAGCTTTGAAAGTTCTCGCTTCGACAGATTTTCTCGTTGTATTAGATGTTTTGATACCCAACGGTGGTGATTTGGAACTCGAGAACAGTACAGTCATCTAAGTAACTGTAGTCTCTCTGCTTCACTGTTACATTTGCTGTTTTTCTGCAGTATAGAGAGATGATCGTGAATTTCTTGGTGCTGGTTCGTTCTAATTTTCCACTTCTTGCCGTATGCGAGGAAGCCGCGAGCTCATTGGCTGTTTCACATGCTTTTACGTGTCAGGAGCCAATTGAGATATGTCTTCTACAAACTGCATATATAACGCATCCTTCTTTATCGGTGTTAGTAGGTCAATTGTGAAAATTAGATAAAGGAGGCTCTCAAGCAGCTGCCCTGGGGAACACCTGCCTCGATTTCGAATTCGCATCCTCTGCGAGCTCCAATCATGAACCGGGCTCGCCTCTATATGATTAAGGCACATAGGATCTTCTTTAAGATAGGGTCTATCTATAGGCCGAGGATTTTGTATTGGAGTCAGGTCAGCCAGTCTTTATTGAAGGCCTTTTTGACGTCTCGAAGTACGATGTCGATGTACTTCCTATCCGCTTAGCACTGGAAATTTTGTTTAGGTCAGAAGAGCGAGTATGATTTTTGTGCCGCGACTCTTACTGAACCCATTTTGCTGCTGGTTGCGTGCTCTCTTTTCACCTAGCTGTATATATAGCGTGTTAGCTAAGACCTCAAAAATTTTGACGATTATCCCCAAGAAAGAGATACATCCCCTTCCAAAAGTTTTCAGAAACCTCAGAAATTTTAGGAAATTAGATAAATGAAGGGAGTAAAGTATTTATTTGCATATCAATATGAATATAACAGCGAAAAAAGGAGGAATATATATATATATATATATATATATATATATATATATATATATATATATATATATATATATATATATAAAATATATATTTACCACAAGCAATCGACAAGAGTTAACAAAATACAAAATTTGCCAAAAACTTGTAACATCAGCAACATATAACAGATTAGCAGATTAAGCGCTAGGAAAATTACAACAACAACAAACTGATACAGGAAAATCAGTAGCATATTGAGAATGCCTTGACAGTGATAAGAGCATTTATTCTTCGATGCATGCTCTCTAAGAGTGTGCGACACCGGGTGGGTGTGATGCTGGCTCATTCCTCGGTAATGACTGCATTTTGTTGCGCAGCGGCTCATCTGAGGCTGGCTGAAGACTTATTACGGCGTCTTTAAGTCCTGTCAGAGCTTTTCAAGTTGATTCAGTTTATGAGACTGCAGTGGATAATCCATCGCTATGCCATTGTTATATACGAACCACTGTATAGTGGAAGCAGACTTGTGACGTGCTGCATTGTTCTGCCAGAAAATCTCATTCTGAGCATATGCTGAGAGGTCTCGGGCTGTGGACAGCATGCAATTTCTCAAGACAGCTTAGTATTTCTCTTAATTTATAGTGCTATCTCAAACGGCTAGACCAGCCACCTTCAAACTTGACATGCAGCCCTCTGACATTTCAGCGCGACCGCCAGGCTTTACTATGAACTTTCGATTCTACTGCCCCCTGTCATCTTGCACATTCCAACGTTACCCGGGGTCGAGAACAACTAGAACGTGGATTCGCCGAGCAATAAGACACCTCCTCACTGACGCATGGTCCAGGTGCGTTGACCACATGCCTAAGCTAATCGACGTCCTTTCCCCTGCGAGTGATCAACAGCTTCTGTCGGGCTTTAAATGATTCCAGGCCTTATGCAAACAGTCTGCTATGGACTGTTCTGACCGATGCAATAACCTGGCCGCCCTCTGTCCATTCATTTTTCAGCTAAACTGAGGTTTTATTACAATATCGAAAGCTCATGCGATGCAGAGACCTATTGTCGCGTTGGCTATTGAGTCTGGGTAGTCTTAAATGATATCTTCTTGGATTTTCTCATTATCTCGGATCCCCTTTTGAACACTTCTGCAAAAACGGAATGGGATCCGCCGACCCTCCGGCTGATTTGTTGACAGCTGAGACCGTCTGTGTGCAGCGTACATATTACACTTCTTTCCTTCACATATAGTTACGTGTTTTCGCCATTATCATATCATTATTTGATTTTGTCAACATTAAATATCATATTAATCAACGAGTATGATGTGTTATATGAAGACACTTTGGATGTAATATACCACATACTGATACCAGGATTTCATACATTTTAATTATATCGACATTTTAGATATTTAAAAAAAAGGTTAGAAGGAAGCTTGTAATTTTTTTTCTAGATGTAGTAAAAACATGCATGCACAACCTACACCAACATATCATAGACATACTTAAGGGAAAAAAATCTAGGATACAGAAAACTCTGTCCCGCGGCTGTAATTATTTTAATTATAAGGTATGTAAGTAAGATTATTGCATTGTTGTTTACATTAAATTTATGTAATTACATTTTAATATAACTTGGAAGAAAATTACTTAAATATTTTACATTTTTTGTAATAATTTTGCCGAATTTCAATAGCTTTTAGGCTACTTTTGTGAGACAAAGAGTTGGAGAAGCATTTCATCTTGCTTGCGTACTTCTATCTGCGAACTATACAGATAGTTCTATCATAGTATAGGGTTGCACGTGTTCATCAGGGCCAGAGTAGATGTTTTTATGCCAGGAATGAATGAATTCCAAAAATTATATAAGCATGTTGTCACATGTTATACAGCCATCTAGACAGAAATTACATCCCACATCATGAAATTAACTTTTATTTGAGCAGGATATTGCTCCATGCCATACATCCAACCAAACCAGGAATTGGTTTGTAGGAATGGGAATCCTCCACTGAATCAAACATCTCTAGGGATGTCTTCCTCAGAACCCAGACTTAAATCAAATATATTACTTGTTGGGAGTGCTCGGAAAAGCAGTCAAAAATTACCACAAATACAAAAATACAACCACAGAACAATCAAATATATCACTTGTTGGGAGTGCTCGGAAAGGAATAGAAAATTACTACAAGTGCAAAAAATACAACCACAGAACAATCAAATAGATCACTGGTTGGGAGTGCTCGGAAAAGCAATAAAAATTACCACGATTACAAAAAATACAACCACAGAACAATCAAATAGATCACTGGTTGGGAGTGCTTGGAAAATCAATCAAAAATTACCACAAATACAAAAAAACAACCACAGAACAATCAAATAGATCACTGGTTGGGAGTGCTCGGAAAAGCAATTAAAAATTACCACAAGTACAAAAATACAACCACAGAACAATCAAATATATCACTTGTTAGGAGTGCTCGGAAAAGCAATCAAAAATTACCACAAGTACAAAAAATACAACCACAGAACTGTATGGAAAATTAGCAGAGGAGTTGGGAAGATCGAGTCAAATATTTTTGGAAATTTGGTAAAGTCCATCCTATAAAGAATTCTGGCTTTTACTAAAGCAAAATGAGGTTCAAATAAGTATTAAAATAAGTAAAAAAATAGATATATAATAAAAATATGTACTAAATTCATCTACCAAAAATGTCTAATTACATTATATGAATGATTGGGGGCAATACACTTTTGGCCAAAGGATGTATATATTAAGAGAGAATGAGAAGGAGGAAAAAAGGGAGGGAGGGAGAGGAAACGAAGGAGAGAGAAAGGGAGAGGGAAAGATAGAGAGAGAGAAGAAGGAATGAAGGAGGAGAGGAAGAAGGAAGAGAGAGGAGAGAGATAGACAGACCGACAGAGAAAGAGAGAGTGAGAGAGAATGTGAGGGGAGGAAGTGTGCGAGAGAGAGGGTGGAGAGAGAAAGAGCGAGAGAGAGAATGTGTACGTGTTCCTTATTCCTGGAGGCTTTGAATGTTCCCTCCAGGCCCAAACATTTAAGAGTCTCTTGCAATTTTTGCCCTTCTTTGTCTTTTTTACATTATCTCACTTTTACCTTACTCCTCTTTTTTTGCATTTTCTCTCACCCATCCCTTCTACACTAACTTAACATTTCCTCGTTAGATTACGCATTTCATCTCAACAATATATTAAAAAAAACACCGAATTACCTTGCGAGGTATTCAGCCATCCTACTCCCTTCTCCTTTGACTCCTTGCAGGGATGAAGGAAAACCTACTTCCCACTGTGACCTTCATTCTTGCCTACCCCAAATGAAGACAGGGAGATTAGCAGAGTGGCAGGTAACTATCCGAAGAACCTTACGGAGAAGGAAGAGTTCGAGTTCTACGTCAAGCCTTTTACCATGCAAATGGTTGCCCCCTCTTGTGAAAACAGGTACTTGCGCATAGCGACCGTTTAAACGTGTGTGAGGAGTCAGTTTCCCGTGGCTAGCAACAGAATTCACCGTAGGTGGCGTGGCGGGGTGGGGGTTATAGGCGCCCGCGCTCTCTTTCTACCCCCACCCTTGAGACTCCGCCCTGCAGCTGTTCCTGGGCGCCCGGAGGAATGGAAGAAGCCCGCGGAATTCTGTGGTCGGCAAACAGAGGCGAATATGGCAGGATTCGGGCTCTGAGCGAGCGGGTGATGGACCGTTGACGCCATATTGTGAGTCCTGGACTTCCTGGTTAACATCCTCGGTGATGATTATTTCTCAACCCCTGGGTAGGGATCCTGGTTGCTAAACAGTGCCCTTAAATGTGGGTGTATAGGGTTGATCTGGTGGGAAATTCTTGGATGACCAGGGTTTGTTTTATTTCATCCTTCCGCCAATGGGTAATTCTTTTTCCGCGTCTGTCTACCTGTTTATATATGTCTGTCTATCCAATATATCAAGAATAACAAACTGATCAGGCCTTTCCTAACGCTCTTCCAGCCCGCCTTGCCCATTTCCACCAATACTTATGTTGTGCCCTCTCGTGCAGTTCTCACTGCTCCTGTCCACGACTATGCGTGCCTTCGCCTGAGCCCAGATCTCCAGATGCCTATCGACGAGTTCGTGGTCTCTGAGGTCATCTATCCGAGGCCCGATTTTCTGCAGCTCCTCTCCGTTCCCGGCCCTCGGAGTCCCCAAGGCTTATTGTAACAGTCCCTATCACACGGGTGTAAACAGACACAGGGCGATAGGCAGACAAACCAACGTGAAGGAAAAAGAAACACTCATTGGCAAGGGTGGCGGAGGCTATTTTCTGCAGCTCCTTTTCAGTCCCGGCCCTCAGAGTCCCCAAAGCTTATTGTAAAAGTCCCTATCACGCAAGGGTAGATAAACAAAGGGAGATAGACAGACAAACCGACGTGAAGGAAAAAGAAACGCTCATTAGAGAGGGAAGGGGCGACGTAAAATATCCCCTCGGCCTTGCAAGAATTCCCGCACGAAACCGCCCCCGCTTTATATGTGCTTCCCAGACACACATCATTCAGGGCGCTCTTTATCAACCCGGATCCCAAAGATTCCTTCTATTCGGGTGGGGAGGGGGGGATCAACAATCGAGACTTTGATTAGTTCGAGATTAATTTAATGAATTATTTCGACCTTAATTTGTTTATTACGACAAAAATAAACACGGGTGTAATTCAACGAGGACGCACTAACTGAAAAACGGAGGGTTGTGACAGACCCCCCCAAAAGACGTAAGAGTAAAATTAGCCTCAAAGACAGCGAAATTTGTAAACTTTATACAGCGTGATAAAAAAAAATCTCTCCGCAGTACGAAAATTTGATCCAATGTCATACATTTATTTACCGTCCAAAGACACCAATTTCTATTCTTTATATTTACTTACTTTCACTGCGGATACTTTTTACTTTTAGATGAGGGAATTTGGTTACTGCTGAGACTTTTGCATCATCTTATGTAATGGGATTATTTAAAAGTAAATTTAAGACGAAACACACCGATCGCATCTCCTTCAAAAAGTTCGCAAGGAGAGATGTGAAAACTAAGTGGTGAAGTTAGAGAATGTGAAAAGGTGGTCAAGATATATATGTCCACAGATCCTACTGCAGGTATTAGAAAATAGAGGGCACGGAACCCTCCAGATGACAGCTACAACGTGAGTGTCAATGCGACACCTAAGGCACCTATGCTGTAATCAAATACTTGGAGTTGCGAACACGTTATTGAAATGACAATGGAAATATTCGTATCTAAGAACACATTCAAAAGTACGAGCTAGGACTTATTTATCTTTAATAGTAAAAAATATCAAATATCTTTTATTTTTTAACGATTCTAAAAAGATTTTGTTATTATGCACTGCATCACTTTTCTTAATATACCCGGCAATGGCTTCGCCACTCTTTCCCTATGGGTTAGCTTGCGCTTCACTATTAAGATTGAAATTTAAAATCTAAAGAAAAGCAGCCATGATTAAATTTTTATAAATTTTCTGAACTTCGCCAATTATAATAATTTTTAAAAGGAACTCTAAACTAAATTTTCCCCCTTTCAAAATATCACATTGCTAAAATATAGTTATAGAAGAAGATATACAAAAATATATTTTCTGAACTTCACCATTTGTAATTCTTTGGGTTTTAAAAAGTCCACAAAATTTCGATACTTATATTTATTTCTGAACTTCACCATTTTTTTTTTTTGATATTATAAAAGAATTATTATAAATAACTTTGATAAAAAAACATAAGTCATAACCAAACTAAGATGAAATTATTATTCAAATACTCAAAAAAATCCCCTTCTTAAATTATAGAGTTAGTGATGATGATTTAAAATTAAATAGAATAATTTGTTTAATTTCTAGTAGATTTTCAGGAATATTTCCCCTCGCTGGGGGAACAATATAAATAAGAATCTCCCTGCACGCTTTCTTTAATAGCAACATGAGAGTGATTCTAGTGAGGCGAATGGTTAGTCAAACCCGCTCACAATTATTATTATTTATTGACAAGGTCAGGTTAGAAGTCTTCTTGGCTGCCTCAAGTCAGCGGGTTCGCAGCGCGCGTGGATGAAGAACTTCATGAAGGTTGAGTGAAAGCTGTTACTTGGCGTGAGTGATTAGAGTTATGTGTATATGATAATTTATCTTTATTATCTCTGTTATCTCCTTTAGCTTCTTCTTCTTTCACCCTCCCTATTCTGCTTTTCTCTCTGATGAAATTTACTATCGTTGAATGACGTCTGTTTTTAATTTCTTACTTAATTGTGTTAACGTTAGTAAGAAAGAAATAAATAAAGAGAGAAACTAAAAATGAGTGAAGCAAACAAACAAGTAAATGAATTAAGTAAAGTGCTTAAGTAAAAAAAGTTAGCAAGTAAAGTATGTCTTAAGTCTGTAAACAGACTTTAGAAAAAAGGACTAAGAATAGAGAAAATTTTCCTAAAGGATTAGAAGAAACAAATGGAGTGAAAAAGTTACAATGGCAAAAGGTTGCCACCCGAAGAAGTTTTGATCCGGGGTCCCAGAACCCCATTGGAAACTCTGGTAAGATGATTTAAAAAGTTCTAATCCCGGGTTTCAGAATCCCATCGGAAACTCCGTCCAGATGATTCAATAAATTCTGATCCGGGGTCCCAGAACCCCATCGGCAACTCCGTCCAGATGATTCAAGAATTTCTTATCCAGGGTCCCACCAGAACCCCATGATTCCAGAATTTCTGATCCGGGGTCCCACTAGAACCCCATGATTCAAGAAGTTCCTATGAAGTCTAGAGGATTAGAGAAGTTCTGGTCCGGGCTCCCAGAACACCATCGACAACCAGTCCAGATGATTCAATCCATTTAAGACAATGGGTAAAGAAAGAACATTCTACTTCCTGGTGAGAAGAAAAACAAGACAATGGAAAGACGACCTGAGACTCCCCCGATTCCGTTTTACCTTCAGAGTGCTTGAGCAAAGTCTCTAGCGGTGAAAAAGAGTGGATATTTGTCAACAAATATGAACATCAGACTACGCATACATACTGATTTGAATACAAATACCCCACGGAAAAAAATGGAACGTTATTGCTAAGTATTTTATAACTTTATTCAGGTTATCTCAAGGAAAACCTATTAAAATAAATAGGACAAAGTTGGTTATAAATCAATTAACTGAAATAGCATTCATTACCTTTTTAAAAATCAAAAATGAAAAACAGCTCTTGAGAAAGGAATGCTCGGATTTCCTGTCGTGAATGCGGATAAAAACAACGCTATATCTTTAACCGGTGTCTGGTTTTTCCTGTGGTTTTCCTTGAGAATGAACTGAACAATGTTCGAATACACTTGGAAATAACATAGATTGTGATTCCTAATCCATGCATACTGATTAATTTTAAAAATCTAGGAGGAAGGATGAACTTAAGACTAAGAGGAAGTTCGTACAGAAGACTAAGTGTTCAAGAGTACGAACATTAATCAACAAAAACATTGGAAGAAGATATGTATTTATTTTTCAATACAGAACTTGTCTCGAGGTCTTTGGCCTCATCTTACATCTATACAATGAATTAGGAGAAGCCCAGAAAGCTTCTTAAAAAAAAAAAATTAGCCGCGTGCGCTTCGTTGCGTGCGACTTTATATTTCACTATGTCATTCGGTTCCCGCTTTGCTTTTTATGCTTTGGTAATAACATTGTAAATATTGAGCCGATTCTAACGAATTTTGAAACCCTTATGTTGTTTTACATTCTCTTCCGAGTAATATAACTGCCAAGGTTAGTCCAGGAATTATTGAAAGTTTTGAAGGCGGTAAGGGCATAAATCAGAACAAGTGAGAGTACGCGACTTTGGTCAGCAGACCTTGTTTGTACGTATACGGCATACATGTATTTTTATAGTACACTGTACATACTTAACGCTAGTCTAAAACAGCTAGGAGGCAAAGTTCTGGGGGGGAAATTAAACTCATTATGGTTTGGGCTAAATTTATAGTTTCCAGAGGATGAGTTTAATTTGGAAAGGGAAACAATTAGGGCCGAATCAACCACTTGCCTTTTGATGCCGTTGTATTTATATACAATTTTGACTCATCCCAATTTAACTGAGGATTTGATGACGAAACATGATAAAAAGAAAGTGCCATTGGATGTATTACCAAAGTGCACATCGTATTTGTGTTCATTTATTCGTTTACACATACCTCAGTCGTTATTCATAATATATTACTTGTACATTTTTGGAATGGAATGCTTTATACTCTCATTAATACTTGGTATGTGCAAGTTATTTTTTTATTAATTAATTTTTTTATGAAGAAAGCGAAAGTCTATGTTTTGTAAGCAAAAATGTATCATTAATAGTACTATAATTTGTGTCTGTTGGATTTTTCGAATGCAAATGTATTTTCTTTGCTTTGAAGTGAACATTACTAATAGAACATTGTGGATATGCAAATGATGACAAATTTGTCTGATGCTACGAATTTCTCCGTCGAGGGAGCACTAACCGCACGATCTCCATCCCAGTGGAACATAGAAGAGATAAGTGATTTCTTTTGTATCGACTGTGTGGAAAACTGGAAGGAATTAAGTAATTAGTCGAGAGGAAGTGATATATAAGTGTAACAAAGAAAAGAATAGTGAGGAAGTTTCCCATTTGAATTTAAAATTGATAAAGTTTTGGAATAAGTTGGGTGAAGATCCGATTAGAGTAGATTTTTGTTCCGGGCATAATAAAAACAAGTTATCTGAGGAAAGGTTTACATTTATTGATGACGGCAGTTGCTGATTTTATCTTGTCGAAGTAGTCAGGGTTGATGATTCCCTGTCATTTGGCCTAAAATATGGCTTTTGAATGAAGTGAATCATAAGACTAGTTTGTATAATCTGAGGAGGGAACATTGATTTTATTGATTTATTGTAAACAATTTACTTTTTAAGTATAGGGAGTTTTTTAAGGTTTTTACGCTGTTCACTATTGAATATACTTTGTTTTAGTTGTTAATAAACACTTAATAAACTTTTCATGCTATGTAATCATTAAATAGGGATGATAAAGTCATTTTTGTGTAAAATTGCAATTTGATTGGTTTTATCAGAATTTTTAATAACAAATTGGCATTATTTCAACCCCTTAGTAGTGAGGTAGAGACTATTAAATATGTAAGTAATATACTATTAGGTACTGATGTAAGCACGCACCCGGTTATAAACCTCACCGCAAATTACTGAGCGGGTAAAGGAGGTATGCGATTAAGTATTACATTCCAATGCTTCAATGTATTCGTGTAGAACTCTACTAACCTGAAAGAAATATATATTTTTTTTATTTCGGGAATAATTATCATAAAGGTAATTCAATCTATAAATACAGAACTTTAACAAAGTCCAACGTAGCCGAAATTCATCTAACTTCTAACTAATCATGTTAGATTCATATTAATCTAGTATAAATATAAGAATTTTTAAGAAATACGCTAATATGTTATCGAGAAATTTGGATTCTAATATAACGTTGCAAATATGTTATTAATTACAAAGCTCTCCCATAATGGCATATTTATGCCAAAAGACAATAATTGCCTTGCAGAGGCAAATTTGTAGTTCTTTATTTTTGTTACACTATTCACGTTTTTGGGGAAAATTTTAAACAAAAATCAAAATATCTATAATTTTCATAGATTTTATGATACATTCCCTTAAAATACAAAAGAGAACGACTTCTGTAATTCGCCCTAATTGAAAATCAACCATAGAAGCAAATCTGTAGCTATGACTCCCCATTCATGGGTTAATTTGAGAACTTCTGCATCTGAACCCGACCTTTTTTTTATCTCCTGCAGGTTTTCAATTGGATTAAGATCCAGGAGGGTTTCCAGACCATGGACCTATGCAGTGATAGTGTCCGAGGCACTTCATTAATTGTGTGCGATGACATCTAGCTCTATTATGCTTGAAACTACTAGAATTCTCACAGGTGTCGTTCTTTGTATATATAGGTGGTCGTTGCGACATAATTTGCCTCTGCCAAAATTTTGGCCATGAATATAGATTAAAGAGATCTTCATCTTCGACTCTCTTATAATTCACCAATATCACCTCAAGTGTTGTAAGTTATTTAAATTAGAAAGAAAAAATATTGATCTTTTATATCATTAAAAATGGCTATTTGTTTCGAAACCACTGCCTAGTTAAGTGGGAGAAGAGAATGATTATAATTGATGTCAGGTATTTTGGTAATTTTGGTTCGCTCTTAATATACTCAAAATTTTCTGTTTATTTTTAAATGAAGCTAATTAATACCATGATACCCGTTAATAATGTACCACATGGGGATCAAAATCACAACCTTTCAATAAAGGTTCATTTTCATTTATTACAATTCGTTTTAATTCGGATTAAGTTGTTCTAGAACCCCCTGCTTACTTAAAACCTCCCTGGGACACGGAACCTGATCCTGCCAGAGTTAGTTTAACCTTTCAGAATGATCACACCTTGGTAAGCCAATTTAGGTGGATTTTTAATGACATTAATTAACTGCCAAAAATCTCATTTAGAGGTGTCTCTCAAACTCCGGGGTCTCCCCACAAAATTCAAAATAAGCCAACTTAAAAATTTCACCATCTCCCCAAATTCCCTCAACTTCCCCTCCATTAGCTATCCCCTCCTCCATTGGACCCTCTTGCCCCTACTCCATTGGTGATCGTGTAAAATCTGAGCCTCCTCTCGTGGGACAATTATAAGCTACGAAGAGCCCTCACTTAGGGGTCATTTTCTCGAAAAATCATTTACTATGTTTTTCTCCTCTCTTCCCCCACTTCCCCATGTTCAAACGTGTACCCTCCGGGTGGGGAGCTCCTCCTCCTTTTCCTCCTTTCCCTATAATAAAACTAAGGATTTTGTCCAATATTTTCGTCTAAGAAGATGAACGAGAACGAAGACGCTGATAATTTTGTTGCCAAGGGCTCCTGGATGTACTTCATAGCCGACATCGTTCACTCGACATAAAGAGGGGTGGAATGGGGGTGACCACTAGATAGATACTTGATTAAATAAATTAAAAAAGTTTAATAAGGTCTACATAGATACTCCGATATGTGGTAAGGATCAGATGAACACGCTTATAAACCTCGGGACAACATGGAATCTCAGCTCCCTCCGGCCGCTAGGAGATTAAGGAAAAAAGCTTTGATACTACATGCAACCTGTGCTGTAGGAACCCCCCCCCCTGCAATATACCACAATTAAATGGGGCCGCGCCACTGTGGAGCTGTCATGAGGGGATCGGGTTAGAGTGTAGTGGAGGCTGTTGCATGCTGTGGAAATTTTATAGCACATCCCTGTGCTAACGGCCCATGCAACAGTTAGGAAGTGGAAGTTCTATTGCAACCTAACCTCACATGAAATACATCCCAGTGGGTATGATTCCATTACAAGGTAGTTAGAGTTTAAACAAGGTCAAAAGACCTAAGTCGCGAGATCTCAATTATTCTGACTTATGATGTTATGACCATACAAAACTTTAAAAAATTCCCGGATAGAGAATGTAAAACAACACAAGGGTTTCAAATTTCGTTAGAATCGGCATAATAGTTACAATGTTATTACCATAAAACTAATTGAAAAGTAAAATGGTTACATATGACCAAAAGACCTACGGTTCGACATAGTAACTTATAGAGTTGCATGTACGCGACTAAAAATAGCCCCATGGCTATAAGGGATTAGTAGAATAAATAAAAATACAGCATACAAACTGCCAAGCGTCAGAGAGAGAGAGAGAGGGTAAGGACGCTCGCGGTCTCCCCTTTCAAGGACAGAGAGAGAGAGGGAGAAGACACACGTAGGCGACCCTTTTTAATACACGCTAACGAAGGCGCAAAACTGCGAAGGCCATGATGGGCTGAAAGCCCGACTTCGCGGGAGCCTGAGATGTGCTTAAGAGCACGAAGGGGCTCGTTAGGAATTATCCTGCGATGGCGTCAATCGGGTAAAGTTCACCTCTCCTGGTGAAGAGTCTGTCAACTGGAACCCTTCCTCTCCGTCTCACCCCTGAAAAACGTCTGACACCAGACTTTGACAGTAGTAACCACCTGTGTCCTGAGTAACCGTGAGTACCTGTCGTTCTCCCGTCCCCGTTACTTCCGAGCGAACCCTTGCGGAGCCTGTCAAGCTGCCTGTATTTTCCTATAACTCGCGAGAGTCAACTCCGTACTCGTTGGTAGCCGTTACCCGAACGAGACTCGTCAAATTCTCGATTCGGTATTCTGAACCCGAAGGCAAGATATGAGTTCATCTCGTTCAATAGTCGTTCACCAAAAGACTATTATTTTGGACTCTACGCCGTCTCTAACGAGGCAGGATTACTCCCTTGGAACAAATCTTCGAGGTAACCGCAACGCGAAATCTCCTGTGCAAACTCCCCCTCCCTCCATTTTAATCCTCCGTCATCTGGGCTTCACGTGCGCTTAAGGTCATTTGAGCGTCACATCTGCCACTGTCCGTTCGTGTGTATGGTGGTCGACACCACTCAGATCGCTCTTTGAAGCTGAAACTCGTACGTCTCCAGTGTTTATATACCTTACTTAAAACCCCTTTTAAATTTTGGAAATATATTATTTCCATAGTAGTAAAGTATATTTTGTACTCCGTTTCTATTTCCTCAGAACCTTCCAAGATAGCTAAGCATTGGCCAACCTAAACTGCAATCTGAAACTTAATTGCACTCTGATTTGTATTTATAATTTCACCCACGCTCATAGCGGACTAATCAGTTCATAGGCTTCTCTCTCTCGGGCTGAGGAATTTGGAAAAGGTTGGGATCTAACATCAACCTACGTTACAAACCATATAACAAAACATTGTTTACGGTCAATTGCATGATGTTAGGACGTTTAGATTAAAGGTGTCAAGTTTTTCAACTCAAGGACTTAAGAGGCCGGGATGAAGTCCGCTGAATGTCCATCTAGGTCTTAAAACAATGAGCTTTGGTGAAAGAAGAACGTTCAAATAACTAATTAAATAATGAAACGTTAAAAATCAGGCAATATTAAAAATATCAAACTATAAGAAACCGTAAAAAATTATAAAATGACTAAATTCATTATAATAAAAATATACATTATTTGTCTATTGTAAATGTCTTTCGTGATTAAGGAGAAAATAGTGACATCAAAATTGACGATACGGATGGCAAGTATCAATATTATTTTCAGTTTCGCATCTCATCTCTTGTTAGAAAATTTATTATACAACCAATCTCTGTCTATTTCTTCCATTTTGACCAATATACCGCGAAATTTTCAATTAAGTGGATTCCAAGGTTGGTAGATGTAAATGAACAATGTTTTGTAATCAAGCTAGAAGAAGTTCCATTTTGACCTCCTTGAGATTTGTTATTTTCTCGACAATTTTATTCAGTACCACAAAACACATTAAACTTTGTATTATTTTTCGATCTACTTTGAATATAGTTTGTTTTTATACATTGGTGAAGAGGAAAGTAAATTTTATTTCAATTAAACCTTTTACTGTGTATCTTTGTCTGTTTTGTCACGGTCTTTAATAAATTCTAAGTCACTGCTTGCCATGATACTAAGATCTTCCTCTTCTAATACCTTTGGTGGCAACGATCGAATTATGCCATTGAAATCTTGATTTTAGATCAAATGTGCAAACTCTAGATCCACTTACATTGACAATTCTTGACTAGTCTTTGTTAATTTTTATTTCTAATCATTCTCTCCTGATCAAAAGTTAATCCTCTACGAAATTTTGTCATATTTAAATAGACTTTGGAATATAACCTCCATTCATATTAGGTTTTAGCCTCATAACATTTTTTAAACAGTTTGAATAAAGACACAAAAGTTGCAATAGCGTCCTCATTTTATCAGTTTTTGACACAATGTTCTTATGAAAGTTGACATCAATAATTAGATTGAAATTTTCGAAGAAGAATGGGTGTTAATAATAACCCAAAGTTGGATGATTTTAACCCCTGTCGCTCTTGGGAAAAAATAGTCGAATTTCATTGCAAATTAATTAATTTTGGCATTTTACTTGGTTATGTCAACTCTCTTCTTGTTAATAATCTAGGGCTCAGTAGACCAGCGTTTCGCTCTTCCTCACACTGGCTACAGGGTAAGAATCAAGTCAGTCCTCCTGGCTGCCTCGCAAAAGAGATGGGAGACAGCCGAAGGGAACTTAAAGTCGCGTGTCGTTGCGCAGCGACTATTCCCTTGGACCAATCACCCCAATGCCGCGACGACTTCAGGTTGCTTTCTGTCGTCTTCGAATCGGACACACTCGTCGGACGCACCGCCACTTGATGGAGCTGTTCCCCAGACGGTTCGGCACATTCTTTTTGAATGTCCCACTCTGGGTGGTCTTTGCGCACGTTACCTGTCACGGTACCGGGTGAGTCGCTATCGCTTGCCCCTTGCACTCGGGACGATTCGTACACATAGACTTGTGGACTATTCGACTTTTTGGACAAGGTTGGCCTCCTTCATTTAATTTATCACTCTTTGGTGTTGGTCGCATGCTCCACGCCGGGGGGCGGTGCGCCCCCCCCTCCCGACGCCAAAGCATGCTTCCTCCTTTTCTTGCTTCTTGTTTTACCTTTGTTTTTGTTTTAGCCTCTGGATGTGTTTGCATTGGATTTGATTGTTTTTGTTGTTATTTTTGCTTGATTGTTTTTTACCTCTGGGTTTGTTTGTATTGGAATTGATTGTTTTGTTATTGTTTTTGTTTTTACCTCTGGGTTTGTTTGTATTGGAATTGATTGTTTTGTTATTATTTTGTTTTTTTACCTCTAGTTTTGTTTGTATTGGATTTGATTGTTTTTGTTCTTGTTTTTTCTTTGTTTTTGTTATTTGCCTCTGGGTTTGTTTCTATGGCTTTGATTTTATTTTCTTGTTTTTGTTTGTTTTATTTTTAATTTAGTTTAGCAAAATGCCTTTGTAGAGAGTCGCCAGATGGGCACTGAAAAAAATAGGGCTCAGCAATATTTCGACAAAGAGCTTGGTTATGACTTATGTTTTTTTTATCAAAGTTATTTCTGATAATTCTTTTATAATATCAAAAAACAAAATGGCGAAGTTCAGAAATAAATATAAGTATCGAAATTTTGTTAATTTTTTAAAACCCAAAGAATTACAAATGATGAAGCTCAGAAAATTTATTTTTATATATCTTCTTCTATAACTATATTTTAGCAACGTGATATTTTGAAAGGGAGGAAATTGAGTTTTTAGAGTTCCTTTTTAAAATTATTTATAATTGGTGAAGTTCAGAAAATTTATAAAAATTTAACCATGGCTGCTTTTTTTTAGATTTTAAATTTTAATCTTAGTAGCGAAGCCATTGCTTGGTTAGTTTATTATAGTCTGATGAGGATCTAACTCGTTATTTTTGTCATATTGACGTTTCATATTTGCAACTTTATAATCTCTCCGAACCAATCTTTCTTTGAGGAATTTATTAAATGGGGTTGTTATTGGCTTTGTTTCATGTTACACATATATAATTCTTGGATTCTGAGGATTTGAGGTGTCCATTTATTCCAATGAAGATAATACTTGTTGGGGTAAATTCCTTAAGTTCGCTTCCTCATCAAAAATCTACCTCAGAAGCTTTTCATATTCTTGCTCAAATATTTTTAGTCCCGTGCACAAGAGTCTATAAATTACTATGTCGGTCGGTAGGTCGATCGGGCGGTTGAATGGTAACCAGTTTACTTTTCAATGATTTTTTAAAAGTTCTGGAGGTCGTAAGGTCAGATGATATGTTTGTTAATTGATAATACGTTTGTTAATTTTTTTCTCTCAAAAATATTGAAATAATTAAGAGCACGCGACTTAGGTATGTTTCATAAACACTGTAAACAGCGCTGCGAAATGATCGGTGAGGGAACCTTTTATACTTTTCAGGTGGATTTAAGACAACTTTGTCTGTCCCCGATAAACAAATCTTGTCTGGAGTAAAGTCGTTCTAAAGGTTAACAAAACGGTCTACAGTTCTTACAAAGAGCGTTTATAGATTACTTAATCATTGATACATTCAATAAATATTAATGTGATTTAATTAGATTAAATATACAGGGTGTCCACAAAGTCTGGGTACATAGGGGATAAATACATACCTTTAGAATATTTATTAAAATATTAAATATTAAATATTAAATATTAAAATATTAAAATTCCTATGTACCCAGACTTTGTGGACACCCTGTATAATATGTAGAATTACTATAAAAAGGCAAAACACATCTAAAACATTAAAATATTGATGATATCGAAGTTACAAGTGGAATAAGACATAATGAACTGGCTCCTTCATATACTTCTTATAGTAATAAACATGTTGATAGAAAAGTTATGTATGATACAAGACGGCTACAAACTATAAACAGCCACACAACAACACTCTTCTTTACAGAGGAGTTGTTGATATTGGCTAATTATGTAAGAGAAATGAAACTAATGATCAAAAATATAGAAAACGTCACCTAAAGAGTGCTAGGTAGAAATGAAAAATAAGGAAAGCAAAATTATGATCTTTAATAAAAAGAAAAAAAGAAATCCTAAAGACAAAATAAATTGAAATTTCTGATTGAATAATATATTTAACAATAAATCATTTTTATAAAAGTAAATTAATGTAGAGAAAATAGAAGAAACCAGGCGAAGAAGTTAAAAATACCTAACCAACCAGATTATCTCAAAGTCTTGTAACAAGGTGATGAAAGGAGGACTAGCAAAACATTCTAGAAGAGTACAAGAGTACTCCTAAATATATTAGTTAGTTCATTGGTTATATGATAACACAAGTAAGAATTAGATATGCTCTAAAAATTGAAAATTCAGGATGGAGAAATATAGTTGGTACTCTAGCTTATAGTCCAGTGGTAGTTCTTAGAGGGAAAATATGAACATGAACCATCATCTCCAGAACTATGACAATAAAAATAAATTTGATAAAATACATTTATAATGAAGTTAGTTGGTTTAATAATAGGATTATACATCTCTAAAACAAATATTATATAAAGTATAGATACACACGATATATAAATAGAGGAATAACGTAAAAGTCGAAATAAACTAACTTGAAAATAAAATGATATAAAAAGAGAGGAGCATGATTTTTATACAAATAAAATGATAAGTAAATGGATGAAAACACTAAAAAAAAATTTAAAATTGCTAGCAAATAGAGAATAAACAAATATATTTAAAGCCAGAATTCAATATCGTTTAAATATTGAAGGAATACAATGAACCTACATTGACAAAAATAATATAAAGGAGAAGAACCAAGATGTAATACATGTTCAAAAGGAAATAAAATATAAAAATTATGGCAAGAGAGAAACGGAATATGATAAAAATAAAACAATTAAAGCTATAATGAAAAAATCATCCCAGTCTCTAGCTTAGGTCTTCGGTGGATCAGTTGTGCAATGTTGGAAATCACCTGATCTGATATCCAATTTGAACCATCGGCAGGAATAATTTACGATTCAAAATGAGCAAACGGGGAAAGATCACTGGTTCCTTCACTTCATGATTGGAAAACTCAGTGAGAGCAATGGTTCATTAACTCCATGATTAGCAAACGCAGTAAGATCAATGGTTCGTTACCTCCATAATTGGCGAACGTGGTGAGATCAATGGTTCATTACCTCTATGATTGGCAAACACGGTGAGATCAATGGTTCATTACCTCCATGATTGTGAAACGTGGTGAGATCAATAGTTAATTACCTCTATGATTGGCAAACGTGGTGAGATCAATGGTTCATTACCTCTATGATTGGCAAACACGGTGAGATCAATGGTTCATTACCTCCATGATTGGAAAACGTGGTGAGATCAATAGTTCATTTCATCCATGATTGGCAAACGCGGTGAGATCAATGGTTCATTACCTCCATGATTGGAAAACGTGGTGAGATCAATAGTTCATTACCTCCATGATTGGTAAACGCGGTAAGATCAATGGTTCATTACCTCTATGATTGGCAAACACGGTGAGATCAATGGTTCATTACCTCCATGATTAGCAAACGCGGTGAGATAAACGGTTTATTTCCGCCATGATTGGCAAACGTTGTGAGATCATCGATTCATTACCTCTACGATGGCACACTGCCGAACAAGATCATATTTCACCCTGAGAGAATGAGCCTCCTTCCATGGCAGCATACTAGTAACTCTGGAGCAAATGCTGCTAAGATTCCCGCGAGTTAATGAAAAGACCGCCGACTGTTGACGACTTTGTTTATTGACATTATTCCACACTCTCAAATGACGCTGAACTCAATAACTCAAGAGGAGAGCTTAAGCGCAGCAAAATAAACTACACAAATAAAAAAACGGCCGCAATCTCTTTTATAAATTTAGTAACAATACACAATAGTGGCGTAGGATTTCTCTCACACGGATATAACTCCATTCAGCTCAATTATCAAAGGGATATTTCATAAGAGTAATCCAAGCCCTCATACTCACATCATCTCACTCAGATGAAGAAGTAGAGAACGTCTTTGCAGTAGTTACGAATGCACGTACACAAAGACCTTCCGTTCATTGTGATTATTGGGGACCAGTTTACTAGAAAGATTGAAGAAAAAAACACCATCATCGATTGATAGAGAAATGAACTCGGGAACAGATTAGTAGAATTGAGTGATAAGATAAGCATTTACGTTATAAACCCCCTCCAAAAAGGGCAAATCAACAGATTGATATGTATTGGGCCTAATGGAGCAAAATAATAAGTTTGATTACATACTCTCAAACAGGAAACAAATGCATATCGATCATCAGCTCCCTTAGCACATGAAACGACCTCAGATTACTTAATACAAAGGTAAAAATGGATTTAAAAGAAGGGAAAGCCAAAACTATGACAAAGAAAACACACTAACTAAATATTGAGACCCAAAGGTAAGTAACTATCTTCTTAATTACACTAGCAAACAAGTTTAATGTACGAGGGGTGGTCAATAAGTTTTGCAATTCGGATATAAGGAAACGAGATATGAGGAATTCCCGACAACCAGAAATTTCCCGACTGCTCTTCAATCCACTCCTGGACGGCGAGCTGGACATCTTCATCGTCCCTAAACCGGCGTCCACGCAGTGCAGTCTTAAGCTGGCGGAATAAAAAGTAGTCGCTAGGGGCCAGATCTGGACTATACGGGGAATGGTTGAGCTCCTCAAATCCGCACTCGCGCAGGGCAGCTTGTGCAACTCTGGCCTTATGGACTTTGACGACGTTGAAGTCGATCATGGGGCGTGAGGTTTCTAGGGACCCAACGGGCAGAGACCTTGGTCATGGCCAAATCGTCGTGGATGATGTTGATAACACTTCCAAGTTCTGGCTCGATTTTTGAGAATCCTCCTCTCCACACGGGGCACATTGTCCTCGTTGGTCACGTCTGACGGGCGTCCTGGACGGGGGTCATCTTCAAGGGACTCACGACCATGGCGGAACTTCCTATTCCAGCGAGCAATGGTTGCATAGGAAGGGGCGGTGTCGGTGTACACTGCAACCATGCGTTCATGGATCTCTTTTGCATTCTTGCCTGCCTTGGTCAAAAATTTGATCACTGCGCGGTGCTCAACCTTCTCCATTGTTGAAAAATTTGTGACTGACGATCTTCGATCAGCTACTGCTTTTTAAATAGACGAGGCAGGAGCGTGCGGCTGCAGGTCCTGACTTGTCACAACTTGTCCTAACACCGCCACAAACAGCCATCCCCCTTCCTCTATTTTGCCCTACCGATTCGCAAAACTTATTGACCGCCCCTCGTACCTAATGATTAAGTTCAACTTTTGAAAATAGCAATGAGACATTTATAGAATCAAATATAAAGAGCTCAATAAGCTCACAAAAACATAATACAAATCTAGTAATAAAAACTATTTAAAATAACAAATTGCTCAGGCAAATGAATCAACAACTAACAATTGGCAGATAGCCAATAAAAATCAGGAATATAATCAAAAGAACGATCATAGAAAAAGTTTGTGGATAAATTAATGACTTCTATCGAAAGCAGAGCCATTGTTATATTCAACGCATGAAAACTTCTCACGTAATGAGGAGGAAGTTCCACTAGCAAAGGATGACATTTTTCATGCACTTAAGCGGATGCAAAATGGCAATGCACATGGAGACCATGGGATACCAATCGGCTTAATAAAAATAAGAATGATAAAGGCCTAGTTGACTTACTAACAACTTTGTTTATAAAATTTGAGGAAAAGTAAGATTCTAATAGCATATTTTGACGCTTCTGTTGTACTTTAAAAGAGGTGACAGGGAAGACTTAAAAAACAACAAGTTTATCATAATCATAACTGCAACATATAAATGATCTAAAAAAGTCATAACCAGCAGACTATAAACAACACTCAGCTGCAGGTAGCTGCCGAAAGAGACAGGTTTCATGGGTATCTATGATACTTATGACCATCTGCTGGTTGTTTACGAACTATTCCAGAAAACAAATGACTATGAAACACTCCTTAGACTCAGTAAACTCAGATTCAGGTATAAAAGCACTACAAAGACAAGGAGTTAAGAAAACGTAATTTGAGACATTCTTTTGCATTTTTTTTCCAATGTAATATCATCAATTAAGCTGAAATAGGTTTGTAAGTCTGATGGGTTCTTATCCCCCCAAAAACTGTTTATAGAGATTAGGTTTGTCTGGACTTTAAAGTGAGAACAAAATGGAATCAGAATTAATGAGAAGTATTTAAGTCGCCTTTGTTTTGATATCATATTATTATTTCATTCAAAGAAATTAACGTTACCATTATCACAGTTGGATCAAATATTAGAGAAGGTGCGAGAATACTTAGGAATGTTTGTGACTCATGATAGGAGCGAGTGCAAGAATACTTAGGAGTGCTTGTGACTTTTGTTGGGAGCAGGTGTAAGAGATCTTAAGAGTGCCTGTGAATCCTGATGGGAGCAGGTGCAAGAAATCTCAGGCGTTCTTGTGACTCTTGATGGGCTAAGTTCTAAGAATACTTAGGACTGCTTGTGAGTCTTGATGGGAGAAGGTGCAAAAATTCTGAGGAGTGCTTGTGATTTTTTTATGGGAGAAGGTGCAAGAATACTTATAAGTGTTTGTGACTCTTAATGGGACCAGGCGCAAAAAAAACTTAGGAATGCCTGTGACTCTTGATAAGACCATGTGCAAGAATTCTTAGGAGTTTAGTGACTCTTGATGGGGGCAGTTGCAAGAATTCTTAGGAGTGCTTGTGACTTTTGATGGGAGCAAGTGCAAGAATTTTTAGGACTGCTTGTGATTCTTTTATGAACAGGTGCAAAGATTCTTCGGAATGCTTGTGACTCTTGATGGGAGCATATGCAAGAATTCTTAGGAGTGCTTGTGATTCTTGATGGCAGCAGTTGTAAAAATCTTAGGAGTGCTTGTGACTCTTGATTGGATCAGGTACAAGAATTCTTACTAGTGATTTTATTTTTGATGAGAGACTGTACAATAATTCTTAGGTGTTCTTGTGACTCTTGATGGGAGCTGGGGCAAATATTCTTAAGTGTGCTTCTGGCTTAATGGGAACAGGTGCAATAATTCTTTGTAGTGCTTGTGACACTTGATGATAGGTGGTTTAAGAATTCTTAGGAGTGTTTGTAACTCATAATATGAGCAGGTGAAAGAATTCTTAAGTGTGTTTGTGACTCTTGATGAAGGCAGGTGAAAGAATTCTTAGTAGTGTTTGTGACTCTTATGGGAGAAGGTGCAAGAATACTCAGGACTGCTTGTGAACTTTGATGGTAGCAGGTACATGAATACTTAGGAGTGGTTGTGGAAGCAAGTGCAAGAAATCTTAGGAGTGCTTGTGACTCTTGAGGGCAGAAAGTGCGCGAATACTAAGGACGGCTTGTGATTCTTGATGGGAGCAGATGTAAGAATTCTTAGGAGTCGTTGTGACCCCTGATGGGAGCAGGTACAACAATTGTTTGGAGTGTTTGTGACTCTTGATAGTAACAGGTGCAAGAATTCTTTGGAATGCTTGTGACTCTTGATGGAAGCAGGTGCAAGAATTATTTGAGCTGCTTTCGACTCTTGATGGCAGTTTAGAAAATAAATCAGTGGAACAAATTTAGGCACGAGAAAGGAGGAAATTTTAACTAAATCATTGAAAGCGACTTTCTTAAAAATCAAGATAGTTAATGCATCTTACCTGTTTTATTTTGGGGGAGAGAAACTTGGACACTCATTTAATAAATTCAATTACAAACATGGAAAGATATTAGGAGAGCAAGTAATTCCTCATGTATGTATTTTTAATCATATTTAAAACTCTATGTAAAAGTTTTTTCTCGTACCCAAATAATTTAGAATTGTAACGATTTTAATGAAAGGAAAATCGTTGAATGATCAACAATTAAATTCCGAATTTCAATTTCTCAGAAAGGGCAGTTTAAATGTAGGCCCCCAATGTGTTAAATTTATCCAAAAGATGTTGCCGGTGGTCCGTTGCTCGATATCAGTGGCGTAGCTAGGGGTTGTGTCCCCGGGGTATTATCTCTTTTGGGGTTCCCCCAAAATGCGAATGTTTGATATTATGAATGACATGAAAACAACTACTCCTGCAATATTTTGGTGCACTCTGGTATTTCTGATAGTGTGTCAAATAAAACAATAAAAATAAGACACTTTAATAGGGAATACTTATGTATAATTAAAAAAATAAACTACAAAAGGTGAAACCGAGATATTACATTTATCAAATATACTAGTCAAAATTCATATTGATACATTCCATCAATCCGATACATCAACAATAAGAGTAATTATTAAGACGCTCTAATACAGAATACTTAAGTATGACGACAAGAAATAAACTACGAAATGTGAAATCGAGATATTACATTTAAAATTTATATCAGTTGACGTCGTGCTTTCTGTGCAACAAAATCATCTATAATGTTATTTAGATCACTACTGCCCTTTGATCCTTTGATTCTACTGACATTAAAGCCAAGTCGCTAAGTCTTTCCTGCGCCATTGTGCTTCGTAGATAGGTTTTGATTAATTTCTGTTTTAAGAATGATCTCTCACAGGATTCAACAGAGGTAGCCTGATCAATTTCTGTTTTGAGAATGATCTCTCACAAGATGCAACACAGGTGGTCTGACAAATTAATTTCTGTTTTGAGAATGATCTTTCACAGGATGCAACAAAGGTAGCCTGATCAATTTCTGTTTTGAGAATGATCTCTCACAGGATGCAACAGAGGTGGCCTGAGGAACTATAAAAATGCCCAAATAGTACAGAGAAACATAAAATTTATTTGGAAACTCCCGATTTAGACTGATTATAAAACAAAGCCTGTAGTAACTGCACCACAAAAATTTGACTTTTAAGAAACTTCTTTTATACTTTGCCTAACTAATGCTTCAGCTAATATATATCTATATTTTTCTGGGCCTTTTTATTTAACCGTTTTATTAACTGATTTTGTCATTCAAAAAAGAGATGGGACACTTGTTTGGAACCCCCTCGCTAATGGGAGCCGGGGCTAACTCTTAAATTTGTGCCCCCCTCATTCCTTAGCTAAGCCACTACTAGATATTCGTATGCTTTGAGAGGTTTTTGCGTCAGTTTTTGCCAGTTTTGGGGCAGATTTGGGGCAGATTTTGGTCAGTTTTGTCCGTTTTTGCAAGTTATATATATATATATATATATATATATATATATATATATATATATATGACCCTTGAGCCTTTCGGTATAGTGTACGTTTAATAGGATATGTACGTTTGTGTACCTACGCAATATTTGTACCGTAGATGCGCGCCCACCATATTATATGGTAAATATGGATGATTCTCATCGTCCCTATATTAAGAGGTGATGGATTATTGAGGGCTGTGGGTATGGTGATGGTCGTGGCGTTGATGTGCGCTGATCCAAGAATGAAGGAGAAGTAAGGAGAGGCTGACGTCACGACCCGGGGTACCATATAAAGCGTAATAATAAGCTGCTTTAAAAAAAAAGACTATATAACATCTGTAAAAAGCAATAACAGGAATAATGATAAAAACAGGAAAGAAAAAAGGGCGAGAGAAAGAGGAATGAGGCAACGGAGATAAAACTAGGAGTGTGAGAGACTAAAGAAAAGACAGAGAAAGCGAGACTGAGATATCGCAAGTGGGGTATAGGAGGGAGCTGATCGTAGACGGCTAGGAAAGGAATAAACATGAATAAAGAGGAAGAATAAATTGGCTACATTATAAAATAAAAAGAGAGAGAAAGATAAAAACTATGACGGGTAGAATAATAAAACAGAAAAGAAAGAAAGAGAAACCGACAAACAGGCAGCCAGACAGACAGACAGACAGCGTAATTTGGGTAGGTGACGGTCCTTGGAGTAAATAATGAATAAAGGAGGAATAAGAGAATTGATAAGAGGAAATAAATAAGTGGAGAAGGATGGAAGAAAAGAGAAGAGATAAAGATAAAAACGGGTAACTGTATGAATAAATAGATAATGTGAAATGCATTTTCTCTGTTTCGTTGTTACTCATTTTTTCGTAAATTATAAAGAATAAACAAGTTAGAATAAAGAAATGAAGAGTAAAGAAAGGGGTCAAAAATATATGCAAAAACGCAGAAACGCGAGTATTGCACTTACACATATGTATGTGAAGATGATCTATATACAGGAACAAGGAAACAGATACATAAGAAATCGATGAAACAATGACAGACAGAAGGTAACGCATTCACACACATACACACACGACACTAACTAAAGCATCTCACTCGGTGGGTGTCTGTACGTTTTCTTATGATTATACTCTTCTTCTTCGTCTTCGTCTTTTCCTTCTTCTTCTTCTTCTTCTTCTTCTTCTTCTTCTTCTTCTTCTTCTTCTTCTTCTTCTTCTTCTTCTTCTCTTTCTTCTTTTCTGCTACTTCTTTTTATTATTTTTTCATTAGTATATTATTATTATGAGGCATGAAAAGTCGTGGAGGGATGGGAGTGAGCAGGAGAGAGAAGAGGATAAATGATAGAGAGAGGGAGGGTAGATGACTGTAGCTCCAATAATCACGGTATCTACGAAAAGAAAAGAGAGGGTTAAATGAATAAAGGGGAAGTTGTATTGGGAAAAAAGGGGGGGGGGCCTAGCTCAGGCATCCTAGAGACTTATATTAAATATACTACAGTCCATAATTCTCCCCCCACACTCCCCCCCCCCATAAACGGTACCCAGCTGAAGCAAACGTCCCCTCTGTACTTATGTATATATGCACGTACATACAAAAACGTACACATTTTAATAAACGTACACTATACCAAATGCTCATATATATATATATATATATATATATATATATATATATATATATATATATATATATATATATATATATATATATATATATATTGTCGTGGTGTGACATTATATTATATCAATACCATATTATATCTATGGGGAAAGAACTAATAACTTAAAGGCGGACCGAAAAAGGGGCGGAACGCCATGAGTTTCGACGCGCGGAGGAGCGAGAATAGAGTACAAAACGAGGTCACGTCAAATTTGGGCGATGGCACAGCTCAAGGTTATTTAAAGAGGAATGTACAAAAATATAATTTTATTTAAATAAAATAAGAGAATCAATGAGCAAAATTATATTGGTAAATGAGGGGGGGGAGGGAAATTGCAGAGTTATGCATCAGACTCTGAAGTTAGAAATTAATGCGTTACAGAAGGAGACTATTCCAATGGAGAGGATTAACTCAAATGGGTTGGCTTACGGAGGATTACGGGTGAGACGTCAGGGTAAGGTTTCACGGATGTCTTCTGCAGGCAATAAACGTGAGGGCGAGGGCACTGGAGGCTTCTGAGCGGGAAGTTTTATGTGATGACGGTTCTCAAGGAGGAGAAGCGATAACGTTCGGTCCAGGGCAGAGTATTTGGGCCACCCGAAGACGATGAGGGAACGAGGAGGGATTCTACAGGAGTTAATGAGTGGAGTCGGAAAAATCGCTCGGTGGCGATCGTCAAATGGAAATACCTCACTGGCTGGGCTAATTCCAACGACACGAAAAGTTTAGCCGTCACTTTGCTTCGTTGTTAAGCACCTGACTTGGAACTAGGGGGAATGCTTCTTAGATCCTGGCGGGACTCCTCAACTCTGTGTCTCCCACTTGGAAGAGGAGCCCTATATATCCGAGGCTCCCCCGCAGGGGTGGGGGAAACATGGGGTGTTTGGCCAGCGCTACTCTCGAATGACCTCGAACCTTCACGCCCAGGCGATTCTAACCCGCGAAAAAGTGGTCTGGGGTGGATGCGGTTCGAGGCTACCGCTTGTGGATGGGAGGGGGGGTTACCAATTTAAGCATAACCAAATTCCACAATTTTCTTTAACGCATAGACGTCACTTCCGTGCTGGAAAAGAAATTCCACTTGGAATTCCCCCACATATATATATATATATATATATATATATATATATATATATATATATATATATATATATATATATATATATATATATATATATATATATATATATATATATATCTGTGATAGAACGGTTTGAGGCCGCTTAATTTCAACCGTTATCACATGTTGTTTAGAAACATGAGGCTACCCACGTGCATCTTCGCCTTGAAGCCGGGCGCATTATCGCCGCCACCTGAGTCAATATTGAACCAAGGAGGTTTATCATCCCCCCCCCTCCCGTTCGCCCCATGCGCCGATCACGCCATATTGAGTTAGGCTTATGGGCAGATAAGGTATTGTTCTCAGGCGCGGCTGTGCATTCCCTCGAAGCACCCACTCCATTGTCCCCTACGCCAAGGAGATGTCTAGACTATTTATATGAAAACTTTACCACTAAGAGCAGATTCGAGATCCAGATTTTCTTCGCAAGACATCACTACGATCGAGTCTCACCTTGTGCACCAAGGGCCTTCTACCTCGAGATCCACCATCATTGTCCAGAAGAGGACAATATCCCTTGAGTGCCAAGGTTTGAGCCTTCAAGACGCCAAGTCCACAAGGCTTCCCCTGTTGTTCAGAAAGAGAACAACGTTAGAACAGCCATTGTTCTTTGAGCCCGTTGACAAGAAATGGTTCTCACCCTTTCCCCCTGTTGTTCAGAAAGAAAACAACATTAGAACAGCCATTGTTCTTTGGGCCCGTAGACAAGAGACGGTTCTCACCCCCCCCCCCCCTGTTGTTCAGAAAAGAACAACGTAGAACAGACATTGTTCTTCAAGCCCATTCGCCAAGAAACGGTTCTCATTCCCAAGACGCCACGTCAGGATCATTTAATTCCCCCCTCCCCCGGCTTCGGCTGGAACTCGCCAGCGGACCGAAGATTCCTTCACGTCGCCTTCCTTTGCACAACGCGTGTAATTACGTAAGCTGAACGGTACCTTTGAGTATTTAACCCTTTTTTCAACCCTATCCTGTGCTTTAAATGGTTTAGAGAACCATCCCCTCCCTTTAATTTTTATTCGTTTTACCTTTTTAAATCTCTTCCAAATCTTAATCCTCGGATTAGCTAGATTTCCCACGACCCTTTCCATTCTCTGTTTATGTCAATATTTTCCGTTTTGTGTGTTGTTGATAGTTTTTATTAATAAAACTCTATTTTATTGATGATAGCCATATTATTATCCTTGAGCTCAGTTCCACTTCTTAAGCATATTGAAGATAAATAATATCGGTCAACCCAGACACCACGCACTCTAAATATAAATGAATAGTTCCCTCAACGAATAGTCATATATGGTATATCGTCGAGAGTCAATTCTACGACATATATATATATATATATATATATATATATATATATATATATATATATATATATATATTATTTAAATTTGGTATCAAGTGTGTGGGGTTTAACGCTATATGTTTGCAAACACTGGTCTCAGTCAAGTAAAGCATAGTGTTATTCGTTATAGAAATAGAGTATAGGAGTTCCCTTTTGTTTTAACGATTGCTATCCCCTTTTTTGAAACTTAAGAAGCTGGAGTAGCTCAAGGAACTGTTATAATAATTTGTTTGTGTTTTTTTATGTGATTTTAGTCATTGGTTATCTAGGTCGAGAAACCAATTACGAATAGGTCAGTGCCATATTTAGGTAGGCTAATTCTCTAGAAGGCATAATTCTTATTGCAAGGAATTTAGTTGGTTGACTATTACGCCCCCAAGCGCAAAGATGACTCAGTTCGAAATCTTTAAAGTGCAAGGAGAGTCCTTGGGACTTTCCGGAAAAGAATTAATTGAGTACGTTCAAGAGGAGCAAAGAACGGAAAGAGAAAAGTTAAGAGAAGAAAGAGAAAGAGAAATCCAACGAGAAGAAAGAGAAATCCAACGAGAAGAAAGAGAAAGAGAGGAACGGAAAAGACAAGCTGAGCTTCACCATCAGATTGAAATAGCTCGTATAGAAGCCGAAATACAATCAGCCAGCTCACGTTCAGAAGCCCCGCCCAATCTCCCACTTAAGCTCCCCAATTTCAAGGATGGAGAGGTTTTCGGAGCATTTTTAGCACACTTCGAAAAGATCCTCGAGATCAATAACATGGATCTGGAGGCTGAAGGTGTAGTCAGATTACTTTCCTTGTTAAATTGTAAATTGCGCGAAATTTTCATATCTTTACCATCTGAATGTACAATTAACTACAGCACCTTAAAAGCTGAGTTATTGGCCGCTCATAATATGACTCCCGATTTCTACCGCCAAGAATTTCGAGGAGGTCGTATTAAACCCGGACAGACGTTCCGTCAATTCGGATACATTCTTCAAAGGAATTTTAAATTCTGGTTAGAATCCTCAAAGGTTGATCCTAACTACGAGTCCTTAACAGAATTCGTGTTGCGGGATCAATTTTTGGCGTCTCTCCCGACGGAGATCCGCGCGTTCGTCAAGGATAGTCGGTGCCAGACCTTTAAAGAGTGTACCAAAGAAGCGGATGTCTATGCCGCAAGCCATAGTTTATACCCAAAGGAGAATCGAACTTCTCACCAATCCCCCTACAAGGAAAGAAGGAAGGATTCGCGCCCCTTCCCAAGAAAGCCAACGAAGTTTCCGAGCCCCGTAAAACCCCAAAACTTCTTTCCCCAAAACCAACAACAGGACACCAAACCTTCCGTTAAGATTTCTCCTCCATCTCTCTTCCCGAAGCGACCAATCATATGTTTCACCTGTGGTGTAGAAAACCACATGAGCTGGAATTGCCCCCCAAATTCTAGGCTTAAAAGCGGACCAGCCCACCAAGTTCACCAGATTAATGCCACCCCGGCTTCCCCGGTGGTGCAGACCCAAGCAGTAACTTCTTCCCCTCCTCCAGGCCACCAGGTAAATTTTATTTTTGATAAAAGTTCATCGGGAACTTTGAAATTTGAGGAGGGCAGCGTGAACGGCTGCCGAGTATCGACTCTCTTCAGGGACACAGGGTGTACGTGTTTCATCATGTCCGACGAGCTCCTCTCCCCAGTGGACCCTAACCACGAAAAATTTGGGGTGGTACATGACTACCTTGGGCGGGCGAACCGATTCCCCGTCGTTAGATGTTACCTGCAGTGTCAATATTATAATGGCTGGGCTGAAGTCATTTCAGCACCCATACAGTTCTGTTCCGTACTTATAGGACAGAGCCCATAAGTAAGTCCCGACCCAGTGTCTCAGGCCGCCCTTCCTCAAGGCCGAGCGGAGAAAGAAGCCCAGGAGCCCGTCCCCTTCAGAACCCCGATACCTTCCGAATTCTCGGAGATCCTTAACCAGGACTTTAGGACTGCACAAAAGGAGTGTGAATTACTAACACCCTTAGGTGATAAGGCTCAAAACCAGGACACGGAGACTGTCCGTGGACCCAAAGAAAAAAAGTACCCCCAACGCGCCCATGGAGATACGTTCGTAGCACTGGACGAAACATCGGCGCTTGAAAAGGATTACCCCGCGGAGTCCCTTAATGTAATACAGACAGTGTGCATCCAACCTGATGCCGATTACCCTCTTCCTTCCCCCGTAGGCAAGCCTTTTGAACCCTCTGACCTGGATATCGACGTCCAGCTGACACCACATCAAAAGAGTCAGCTACCAGAACTATTATGTCAGTTCGACGACGTTATTTCAGAGAAGCCTGGATGCGCTGCTAGTTTCGAGCATGATATCAAATTAACAACCTTAGAACCCGTCCGTTCAAAACCCTATCCCATGCCGATTCATTTACGCTAAGCTTTTAACGCCGAAGTTGATAATTTAATTAGTTTAGACATAATAGAACCTTCCACCTCTAGTTATTGTTCCCCAATCGTCATGGTCAAGAAACCTGATGGCTCTTATCGGATGTGCATCGAATTCCGGAAGTTAAATTCGGTAACTGTGTTCGACGTCGAGCCCATCCCGTTGGTAGACCAAAACCTCCACCTTTTTGAAAACGGCAAGTTCATCTCAGAACTTGATTTGTGCAAGGCGTATTATCAAATCCCCCTCCGGCCAGAGGTGAAAGCATATACCACCTTTGCAACGGAGAAAGGCCTTATGCAATTCAAGCGCCTTCCTTTTGGCCTCGTCACTGCTTGTAGCAACTATAACCGTCTCATGAGAAGGTTGTTAGATGGACTTCCGAATGTATCCTTTTACTTCGATAATGTCTACGTTGCTACTCGCGAATGGAGTCACCATTTAACCACCCTATTAGCTCTCTTCGAACGACTGCGCGAAAATGGCCTCACCATTGGCCCTAGCAAATGCCATTTTGCCCACGAAACCATAAAATACTTGGGTTTCAAAATAGGACAAAGCCAGTTAGGTCCCCAAAAGGACAAGATTAAGGCAATCGCCGACATGCCCCTCCCGATTACAAAGAAGCAATTAAGATCGTTCCTAGGATCAGCTTCTTACTATCGGCAAATTGTCCCGAATTTCGCTGCAATTTCGGCGCCCCTCAGCTCCCTTTTAAAAAATAATTCCCCCGATCGTCTACGTTGGAATGATGTCGCTGTTTCCCCATTTTAATCAGCTCAAGAGTCAGCTCATTTCTGCCCCCATTTTAAAGTTGCCCAACCCGGAAAAATCCTTTGGGATTAAGACCGACGCGAGCAACGAGGGCATTGGAGGTGTACTCCTTCAATATGAGGATGACGGAACGAGTCATCCAGTTGCATATGCTAGTCGCCAATTATTACCACGCGAAAGAGATATGCCACTATAGAGAAGGAAGCTCTATCAATTATCTGGGTTATAGACAAATTCAAAATGTACTTGATAGGAAAAGAATTTCAGATAGGAACCGCCCACCGCCCGTTAGCCTATATTCGGAATGTACGACACTCCAACGGCCGAATCATGTGCTGGAGTTTATTCTTGCAAGAATATCAATTTAAAATAAATTATATAAAAGGTTCCGATAACCAGGTCGCTGACGTACTCAGTAGGAATGCGTTACCGAATAGCGTAGATTAATTGTATTCGTAGGATTAGGATCTCCATGTATGTATATACCATCTTGTACGACTTAAATTAGATTCTCTTGTAATAGAACTAGTTAATGAATATGTTTGAATTTTGTAACGCTCAATGTCTATTTTTTTGTATGTATATATATTTGTACCCATTTAATTACGTATAAATTATTTTGTCCTATATGTACCAATTTTATATCATTTTATTGCTCCATGCCACTTTTATTGATTAAGTTTGTATTAAAGGTTAGATTCTCCTATAATCAAAAGATGAAAATAATCATATGTATTGAGGTAATACTAGTTAGGTGCATGAAGGTACGGTCGGTACAAGAAAACAAGTTCCCCACAACGGAGCTCTATCGTTGTACCTTCTTTCTTTTTTTTCGAAGTGACAACTTCCCCCGGAATGGAGGGGTGTGATAGAATGGTTTGAGGCCGCTTAATTTCAACCGTTATCACATGTTGTTTAGAAACACGATGCTACCCACGTGCATCTTCGCCTTGAGCCGGGCGCATTATCGCCGCCACCTAAGTCAATATTGAACCAAGGAGGTTTATCATTCCCCCCCCCCTCCCGTTCGCCCCATGCGCCGATCACGCCATATTGAGTTAGGCTTATGGGCAGATAAGGTATTGTTCTCAGGCGCGGCTGTGCATTCCCTCGAAGCCCCCACTCTATTGTCCCCTACGCCAAGGGGATGTCTCGACTATTTATATGAAAACTTTACCACTAAGAGCAGATTCGAGATCCAGATTTTCTTCGCGAGACATCACTACGATCCAGTCTCACCTTGTGCACCAAGGGCCTTCTACCTCAAGATCCACCATCGTTGTCCAGAAGAGGACAATATCCCTTGAGTGCCAAGGTTCGAGCCTTCAAGACGCCAAGTCCACAAGGCTTCCCCTGTTGTTCAGAAAGATAACAACGTTAGAACAGCCATTGTTCTTTGAGCCCGTTGACAAGAAACGGTTCTCACCCTTCCCCCTGTTGTTCAGAAAGAGAACAACATTAGAACAGCCATTGTTCTTTGAGCCCGTTGACAAGAAACGGTTCTCACCCTTCCCCCCTGTTGTTCAGAAAGAGAACAACATTAGAACATACATTGTTCTTTGAGCCCGTTCGCCAAGAAACGGTTGTCATTCCCAAGACGCCACGTCAGGATCATTTAATTCCCCCCCCCCCCCCTTCGGCTGGAACTCGCCAGCGGCCTGAAGATTCCTTCAAGTCGCCTTCCTCTGCACAACACGTGTAATTACGTAAGCTGAACGGTACCTTTGAGTATTTAACCCTTTTGTCAACCCTATCCTGTGCTTTAAATGGTTTAGAGAACCATCCCCTCCCTTTAATTTTTATTTGTTTTACCTTTTTAAATCTCTTCCAAATCTTAATCCTCGGATTAGCTAGATTTCCCACGACCCTTTCCATTCTCTGTTTATGTCAATATTTTCCGTTTTGTGTGTTGTTGATAGTTTTTATTAATACAACTCTATTTTATTAATGATAGCCATATTATTATCCTTGAGCTCAGTTCCACTTCTTAAGCATATTGAAGATAAATAATATCGGTCAACCCAGACACCACGCACTCTAAATATAAATGAATAATTCCCTCAACGAATAGTTATATATGGTATATATAAATGGGAGATATAGAAAAGGAGTAAAATAGGGAAAAATATTTTTAGCCGTTATATGATAATGAATAAAGTAGTTGGATTCAAACCTGTGTCATCAAGCGCTCATTGCTATTTTGACCACGATGAGCGCTTGATGACACAAGTTCGAATCCAACTACTTTATTCATTATCATATAACGGCTAAAAATATTTTTCCCTATTTTTCTCCTTTTCTATATCTCCCATTTTCTTTCTTAAGGTTTCAATTGTTCACGTAATATTTTCCTTGACGTTTTTCCGGGTTGTGATACCAATTTTCATTTATTTGGGCCCTTAAATACATCTATTATATATCACATCTCATGTGATTTTCAAATATATACGTTTTTTATTCAAATCGAACGCTGGAAAAAGGTCACGTCCAGAATCAACAGCGTAGGAAAAGTTACTGCGTCCTCCACCCAACCCTTTGATGGTACCCAGCTGAATAAACGTTCTCGGTGTACGTATGTGTAGTACAAATATTCAATAGCTCTAATACCTCTGGTCCGGTCCCAAGATCACAACTCCATCTCCACCCCTACCCCATCCCAAATTTGGGATTATTAGAGATTAAGATAAGCCTATCAGCAACTCGCTAAAGAGAGTTAGCCGTGTGTACACATGCTTACTTGTGCGTGCGTATACATTTGTACACGTGCAAGAAAAAAATTAGAACAAACGCCTTGAAGGGGTCCCACTACTACTGAAATATGATGGTCAAGCACGAAAAACTAAGATTAGCTTCCTTCACAGTGCATCGACACGTCTGGTTGATCTCTCATCATCCATGTCAAACAAGTCACTGTATTAAATAGGCAAATCTATTGGATACAGTAGCTTTGTTTTCTGGCCATGCAATAGACACTTCGGACACAGTATTTACTCTGAAATTAAACAGAACCAATCCTTTCAAGGACACATCACAAATATTGAAAACAGCAACAGTCCATGTGACCCAACCAATGTTTTAGTAGGGAAAGGCTTCTATTGAGAGTAAACACCTATTCATGCACGACTCTATGGAAATAGGGCACAAACAACTTCATTTAGGGGAGAGGAGTGTCAAAGATTGGCATAGCTGCCCAGCTACTGTCAAATAAGAGAGGTAAAAGTGGACTTAGCTGTCATAAACTGGCATAGCTGTCGACCTACTCTCAAATACGAGATCGAAAACTGATTTAGCTGTCAGACTACATAACTGTCGTCGACCTACTATCAAATACGAGACGTCAAAAGCTAACGTAGGGATCAGAGACTGGCATAGATGTCGACCTATTGTCAAATACGTGAAGTTAAAAAATGATTTAGCTGTCATACTGACATAGCTCTCCACTATTGTCAAATACGTAAAATTAAAATTTGACTTAGCTGTCAGACTGACAGCTGTCAACTTATTGTCAAATACGTGAAGTTAAAATTGATTTAGCTGTCATACTGACATAGCTGTCGACCGACTGTCAAATCCATGAAATTAAAAGTTGTTTTAGCTCTCAGTCTAACATAGCTGTCAGCCGATTGTCAAATACGTGAAGTTAAAAACTGATTTAGCTGTCAGGCTGCCATAGCTGTCGAGCTACTGTCAAATACGAGAGCTTAAAAGCTGACTTAGATGAGTATGTCTCCCTTTGGATACCGTGCCTTTATCCTGCCGCCTCAAAATATGTCCTTACGCCTGTAGGAAAATGGGTATGTCGTCCTTTAGCTACCGTGCCTTTATCCTGACGCCCCAAAATATGTCCTTACCCCTGTAGAAAAGTGGGTATGTCTCCCTCTGGCTACCGTGCCTTTATCCTGGCGCCCCGAAATATGTCCTTATCCCTGTAGAAAAGTGGGTATGTCTCCTTTTGGGTACCGTGCCTTTATCCTGGGGTCCCGAAATATGTCCTTACCCCTGTAGAAAAGTGGGTATGTCTCCCTTTGGGTACCGTACCTTTATCCTGGAGCCCCCAAATGTCATAATCAGGCTAACGCTGACAATTTAGTTAATTTTAAATGTTTTAAATCATTTTAGTTTAAAAATAACACAAAATAACGCTCTCAGACTCATCAGAGGATGCACATAAACCACCCCAATCCTACGCTAAAACCAACATATTAACCATTAAAGTACATCTAGACACGATAGGAACCCAATACTTCAGCGGAGTACAAACTTCACCCAACCGCACTCCAACCACCGCCTCACGACCCAGAAAAAAAATCTCATCACCACACAACTCTCAAACTAAGCTCAATACCCCACCCGTCCTTCAAACCACACCTTAATAAATCAAATCCACATAGTCCACACTCTCGAACACCTACACCCTTTGCCAATAACTACATCCTTACCAAGCAACCCACACAAATCCACTCAGAAAAAATCCCTCTAAGAAAATAGAGAGAGGATTCCTATCCCAAATGAACAATCACCCATACTACAACAATACAGACACAAAACAAAGCTTACACAAACACCACCATGCACGAGGTGTAATCAAGCCCCAGAAGACACAAAACACCTCCCCGATTGCCCTATCCCCACACTTCCACGCAATGCACACTCTATCACATGACTAAGGGACCTATGGACCTCCCGGGGGATGTTGGGGCGTTCCTGGGGGTGGCTTCCCTCCTGAAGAGAGATAGAGAGGCAAACAAGTGGAATACTAGTGTACCATGTGGGTGGTACTTATATCAACATACCCCTCACGCAGAACGATCCCTCTGGCGTCCGAAGGGTTCTATAATCACTGGTTGGTGTCAAAACACAACCCTCCACCCATCGCTACCACCACCACTGAGGATTGGCTCTTTCAGGGTTGCCAACGATTGTCCTTCTAATCTTTATATGCGTCTCATTATCATGTCAGGGGATCTCGTCCACAGAAGGCGCAACTTGCTTACGTACTCGAGTAATTATCGATTGCATCAACACTATTTTAAAAATACCATTAATAATCTTTTCATGTGCATAAGTTTATTGAGTGAAAGACTATTTCGAAAATTGAAGGAAAATTAGCTTCATAATTCCCTATTGTGCTCCATTTAGAAGCATTTTTACCGTGCCAACAATTCTGCTGCATTCTCACGGTCTCATGTGACTGGTTCAAATTTGAACGAACGGGGGACATTTTTAGGCATTATTAACTCAGCAACCACATCTGGACAGTCATTCACCCCTTCTGTCTTAAGATCACCCCTCCGCCCCCACACGGCCGGGGGTGACGGCGGGGAATAATTACCATGGGATACTTAATAATACATTGCAGGGAGACAATCCACGCCGAGTGGTACGGGATTTGCCGGCTTCGTTTGATGGCGGGAGACGGAGAGGGCAATCACCTCCAGGGCTGTGCTTCGAAGCGACGGGTTACTGGGTTCGGGCGGTGACGGGGAAGGAGGAGCGAACGAGTAGCTTGTGGTTGGTTTGGGTGGCTGGCCGGCATTTTATCTCGCCTTACAACGGAGGGTTCAAGGACTCAGCCATGTACGCGTGTGTGTAATATGTATTTATATGTATATGCGTGTATGAGCGGGAAATCACAATGCACGCGGAACACGGTAGAGGATCAATAATAAAAGGGCAAATCAGGAAAGAATGATACACAAGGATGAAACAGAGATCAATAAAGAAGGAAGAGAGAGAGAGAGAGAGAGAGAGATAGAGCGAGCAAAGAGAATAGAGTAATATAAACTCTTTTACCCGTTAAAGAAAGTGAAAAATGTGCGGGAGTCGAACCTAGGTGAGCACAGAGGCCTTAAAGCGAAAATCATATGTTCGAACTCCTCCCCTTTTCCCTTTCTTTAACGGGTAGAAGAGCTTATATTCTTCTATTCCCTTTGCGCTCTCTCTCTCTCTCTTTCTCTCTTTCTCTCTCTATCTATCTATCTCTCTTTTCCTTCTTTCTTAATATATGTTAGATCCTTGTTTGCTCTTATGTATCATTATTTCCTTATTTTTCCTTTGGTTATTGAGCATCTACCGCGTAACGTGTGCCTTATGATTTCCCGTTTCCATTACAAACTTGCAGAGTAGCTTCAAACCAAATAATGGTAACTAATGCATGATAAATTACAGATATAAAATAAGCATGGCTATAAGTTATACATATACATTGTACATATTAGGAGGGATGAACATACGAGTTATGTATATGCAAAAGAGCATTTTTATTCCCAAAATATGGTGGTCAAAATAATCGAGGCAGTTAGCACAACACAAGTAGATGAAAAGGTACAATGATATAAGTTACTCAACAAATGATTTTCGGTTGTTACAATATATTAGTACTTGGTAGGTATGGTAGACCAAGTACTTCTGCCACATGAGCGCACTAGCCGAAGGTATTCTTCCGGTGTTATTTTTCTAAATTCCTTTTGTAATATTTTCCAAAGTTCTTCGCCGGTGCTTGGGTTTCTCTCCTCACTTATTTCCCTTAGCGTTTTCCATCAATTCTCAATCAGACTGAGGTCTGGGCTCTGAACAGTCCTCTCCATGACACTTACTTTCACCTGATACAAGAAATTCTTCACCAACTTTGCCTTGTGGCAAAGTGCATTATCCTGAGCAGAGGTAGCTCTCTTATGGGGCACAACAAGTGCTTGCTGAAGTTCTTTATACACTTGAGCATTCACTCTGTCATGCAAGTGGACAAGTGGGCCAGTACCTCCCGCCGAAGTTATACCCCACATCCTAACGCTTCATCCAACAAACTTGATCTGCTCTTTACGCAGTTCACGGATAATCTTTCGCCAGGTCTTCGATGGACGAACCTCCTACCCTCTGAACCATACAAATTGTGCTTTACTTCATTGCTGAAGTGTACTTTGGACCATTGGTCTTCTGTCCATAGAACGTGCTTAGTGACGAAGGATAATCTAGCTTTCTTGTTCTTAAGGCTGATCCATGGCTTTACTGCTGGTGTGCGAGATTTTAGAGATCTTTCCGTCAGGCGACGTGATACTGCCCTTCCTGGAGACACTAATGCCCATAGTTTCATTTACTTCTCGGAAAATCCTGGCTGCTATCTTTTATCAGTCGTTTTTGAGATACGGACGATGACTTGGTCATCTCTCTTTGAGGTTTTCCTATTCCTACCATTATAAATTCCACTGATAATGATCCTGTGGTATGGTTCGTATCTTAATGTGCTATAATATTATGTATGTCACTTTTGGGGCGTTTAACCCTCTCAGCTATGGCTCTGATGGAGAGATGACCCACTGCATGCTTGCTAGTCAGAACTTAACAGGGTAATTACTGAAAGTCCTAGGAATTCATGGTAGTAAGTTACTACCCTAAATTAGTTAGTTGTATCAAAGATAAAATTAATAGAATTAAGTTGTCCGGATCATTTTGATCACCATTTTTGGGGAATAAATATACTCTTTTGTACGTAACTCGCATGTTCATCTATCCTAACATGTACAATGTACATGTACAACTTATAGCCATGCTTATTTTATATCTGTAATTTATCATGCATTAGTTACCATTATTTGGTTTGAAGCTCCTGTAAGTTTTGTGATGGAAACCTAAGTGTCCGAATCATTATGATCGCGCTACTATATATATATATATATATATATATATATATATATATATATATATATATATGGATAAAACCATAGTAATAGGACTAATTATATATGCGAAACCAAGTTTCGACGGAGACATCCGTCATGACGGATGTCTCCGTCGAAACCTGGTTTCGCATATATAATTAGTTACACGTACGCTACTGTACCTTTTTGGATATATATATATATCATATATATATATATATATATATATATATATATATATATATATATATATATATATATATATATATATAGCCGGAATATGAAGACCCAGGTGATTCCACTAATCATTTATATTGGCCGGACGTTTCGGACCTTTATTAGGACCATCTTCAGTGACTATGTCGACTAATGAGAAGGGAAAGGAACATTAACTGATAACAGTTAGTCGACATAGTCGCTGAAGGAGATGTGCTAGTGAAGGTCCGAAACGTCCGGCCAATAAATGATTAGTGGAATCACCTGGGTCTTCATATTCCTGCTACATATCAGATTCCCAAGGAACAAATCAATTACCAGTATGATATATATTTATATATATATATATATATATATATATATATATATATATATATAGAGAGAGAGAGAGAGAGAGAGAGAGATAGATAGATAATATGTAAAATATGAAGACGCAGAAAATAGTGTTAATTTATTTGCCGGTCGTGTTTCGGTTCTCCAACAAGGCCGCCAATATCAGCGACTAAAAGAGAAAGTATTTAGCATTAAAATGTATTACTATAAAGTAGTTTAATAATAAAAAGAAATGACAGATATATGTATCGTCTGAATGACAAGATTTAAAAAAAAATGTATTATACAGTATAAAATGTAAATAAATAACCCCCTTGAATGAAACAACTCTTTCTAAAGCTTTTAAAATTGGCTGAGGGTGATACATTATTTCTTTTTAATGGCGTCCTTTACTTACAGCATGATGTATGGTCATGGGTTTCCCATTAAGTCCGTTCTTTTGCCAAAAGAGTTTTGTATCACCATGAAAAACCTTTTAACTTTATTTTTAAATTTAGTTAACCAAGAATATAAGATAAAATTTTAAATGGAAACAGAAAACAAAATCAACTTTTTAGATGTTAAAGATGTTCAAGTTTGGTTTTGTTTTCGTACCGCTATTTATAGAAACCCCACGACTGGTAAATTAGGAACTCATTTCTTTCATTAGTTACCTAGTCACTTCAAGTTAGCTAGCTTTCCAAGTGAAATTTTCAGAGCCTACCATATATCTTAGACTGGTTGGCTGTTCATAATGAAGTAAGTTATTTAAAGGAATCTTTCATTTTAATTACTACCCTAATTGTATTTTCTATGTTAGGTTCCAAATTTCTCTCAAAAATATATCATCAAACTAATGTAACTACTGTTCCAAAATATAAAAGTTTTTTTTAGTTACCCTCTTTTGAGCATTTAGCATTCAAATTTAGTAAACTTCACCTATGTACCCTCCAAAAACATTTTCCACAGTACTTATTTCTCCATTATTTATTCCATTCCTATTTCCTTACATTCAATTTCCCGCAATAAGAAATACCTTTACATGAAGTTGCGATCCTGTAGTTTATTATTTTATACGCGCGTCGTGTCACAGCCATTAGCTGTGTATCTATAAGACGCTAGATCTGTACCTGCGGCCACAACGCTGTTCGCTCATAACCGACGGTCATTCACGCCTGCGCGTCAACTGCACGCGCGCGGTGAAACGTTTACTCATTGTAAGTATATTATATGATACCAGGCAATGGCTTCGCCACTCTTCCCTACGGGGAAAGCTTGCGCTTCGCTACTGAGATTAAAATTTAAAATCTAAAAAAAAGCAGCCATGGTTAAATTTTTAGAAATTTTCTGAACCTCACCAATTATAATAATTTTAAAAAGGAACTCTAAACTAAAATTGCCCCCCTTTCAAAATATCACGTTGCTAAAATTTACAAAATTTCGATACTTATATTTATTTCTGAACTTCACCATTTTGTTTTTTGATATTATAAAAGAATGATTAGAAATAACTTTGATAAAAAAACATAAGTCATAACCAAACTAAGATGAAATTATTATTCAAATACTCCAAAAAATCCCCTTCTTAAATTATAGTTAGTGGTGATGATGATGATGATGATTATATTATTGGGAAAGTGCGCAGCTCTCCTGAATATGCCTTCAACCAACATATAATAATAATAATTAGCAAGTAAAGATATTTTTGCGCCACAAAAATAAGAATTTCAAACAATATGCATCTGTATTTATTTGCGACAGGACTTTTTACCCCGGGCAATACCAGGGACCTATGCTAATGTGGGCTAAATTGGCTTAAAACTAAAATACAGAATCGCAATGGACTTCAATTTGTCCCAATGAGCAGATATTCCCCTTTCTAACACAGAGGTATCTTCAATCAGACACCATTCGGAAAATCACAAACATACTCTCAGTCCATACAATTATACTCTCTTATCATCTGTTTCATTCGCGAATTAAAAAATCTCCCGAGTCCTTGTTTATTAAAGGATTAAAACCACAATTAAATAATTACACCTGACTTAAATTTACTCACTGCCTAAACAACCAACCGAAATTATCTTCTGTCTAACTAACTAACCAACCAACAGAAATAACCAAACTTTTATTATTAATGATTTTTCTTTCTTTTCTTTTTTCACAACTCTTTTGAAATTGGTCCTTTTTTCCGATGAAATTTATTTAAAACATTTCAACTTCAACATCTACCAGTTTCCTACAAGGTTGGGTGAGAGCGCATCCCCTTCTCCGCCATATTAAGGCCATCTGCCATTTAATTTTGTCCACCCCAAGGGCATTTATTAGTGATATGGTACTATGCACTGCAACATTTTTTTCGCAGAGGATTTACCCCTAGGCAAACGACCAGTAACAATCCCCCTCGTAACCCCTACCCCTTCCGTTCCATAGACAACCTATTCACTAGTGTGGTCCCTAGAAATCCGTGTACATGTTATTTATAGCTGTGGTAAAAAAGCTATTTACCCGACCATTTATCGTCTGCTTAATTGGTTGTTAAACAAGGTCAACATACCTAAGTCGCGTGCTCTTAATTATTAAGACCTTATGACTATATGCCCTTCCGACCTTCAAAACTTCCCAAAATTCCCGGACTAACCTTGGAGGGGATCTTGGCAATTATATCTTTCGAAAGAGAATGTAAAACAACATAAGGGTTTCAAATATCGTTAGAATTGGCCGAATAGTTATGATGTTATTGTCCAAAAAACTGATTGAGAAGTTAAACCGGTACCACCCTACCGTCCGACTTACGGACGGACATCGTCGTGATAACTCAAACAAGGACATAGTGGATAATTTGTTGAGGATTATCGGTGGGATTTTTCCACGTTGGGTGTTCAAGATAACCGGGATGCAGTCGGCGTGTATTCTGGCCAGGGGGAACAGGATTACCGTTAGCCTATCTTTAATCGATACACCTACGGATTCTTTATACCAAAACATTTATAAATTAACTCAAAAGTTTACGTAAATCAATTAAAAGAAAATATTTGGCAATTTCCTACTGCACCAAGGTGTAACACCTCATACAAGCGCGTTTACAAAGACTTATGTGCAAAAGAACCCGTTCACCTGAATTGGTAAAAATGGCTGTTTACCTCAATTGCCAGCAATCCTCATGAAATGCAATCCCTTGCATTTAAAACACTCTTAAAGATGTTTATAAATTTCGAAAGTAAAAGTTTACTGGAAAGGAATTAAAAAAAAAATACTCGAGTGTTTTAATGAAATAGCATTGAATGAAATTAGAAAGCATTATGATGTCGTGAAAGAAAACGTTGACTTATAAGCGAACAAAACAGCGGCCTTATCGATCATATTTTGTAGGTGCTGAATAAATGAACAAAAATATTGCGTGTTTTTTTTTTTTACTCAATATTATGTCTCATAAGATTACAAACAAACTACCTGATGAATGCTTATGAAATTTTTAAAATAAAGTCACAGTAGGTTGAGTAAAGAGAAGATGAATTTTGGTGGCCATACAATTTATACTTACAAGTATATTTCCATTTAAAGCTCAGTGCTATTTTTCTGCCCACCCGATTTCTCTCTCTCTCTATATATATATTATATATATTATGTGTGTGTGTGTGTGAAGTAGAGATTTATATACATAAGAAATCCCGTACATAATTATGGGGAGAAGGGCGTTGAAGGACAACCGAAGGTCTTGACCAACCTCAAGCAAAGGGCTGTTGAGAGAAGTCTGGTGGACAGAAAGATGGGGAAGGGGTGGCATTAAGCAATCGCACGCAAATCCCCCTCCTCCCCAATCACCAGGGAAAGAAATGCAGCAGGGATGAGGGAGGGGGATATGGAGGCGGGAGGGGGATATGGAGGCGGGAGGGATCTGGAATGAAAGGTGGGCGGAGCTTGAAAAAGAGAGGAATGGTGAGAGGCGGAGAAGTAGAGGGTGTCGGGTTTGTTCTAAATGACTCCTGTTGCCAGGTGGCCTCAAACGCCTGGAGAGACGAAGAAAAAAAGTGTTGTCACAGGCACTTGCCAGCGTCTACGTCGAGGCTGAAGCAGCGAGGCAGAAAGATGAAATAACTTGCGCCATTTCTATGTCCTCGTAATTACAGGGGACCTCTCCCCTCCCTCTCACAGGGTACGAAGAAGCTATGCCGGGGAAAGGGGATTCTCTGGCCTTTGTTCGAGTCCGGCTTTTGGGAATATGTGTCCTAATTTTGGTTCAGTTCTCGTTTGCCATATTTTCATGTCAAAGGTGGTGGAGTCACAGATATTGATTTGAAATGTGACTGTAAATCTATTTTAGCTCTTTGGATTTCAATTGGAGTTGAGTATATGATTTATTCCCTGATAAAACTCACTATTAAAAGTAAGAAACAGATAAAATGTAGGGGATTAAGTCATTTAATACACATTTACAGTTCAATCTAATTCCCTTCTTCTGTTCTCCATCAGCCACAATCACGACCAAGAATATCTACAAATCAAAACAGGCGCCCCGTAAGGTCTCCCCGATAGAGGGAGCGGGGAGGTTTCTGTATGGGCATCTTAGGGAGGAGAATGTTGAATCCCTTCGATGATCTCTTTTCACATATAATTACAATTATTACCACCATATACCTTGGCAAATCCCAATAAATTACTATAAACCTTAAAAAGGTTTTAGGAATTGGTGCAAAGTTGAGTCAATTTTTACAAAATTTCCACAAAAAAGGGGACAAAATTCTTACCATTCGTCACTACTTTTAATGAAACCGGGTACAAATTATGGAATTTTGTTTTCCTGCAGTGAATTTACCTGTGCGAAACCTTGAAAAACCGTGACTAAATAGAGTACAACTACTTAAAAACAATCTGTATTACCAAGCGCTATGGTAGACCCGCGGTATAAAAGGAAACGGCGGTAAAATGGGGAGATGTTTCCTCTTGCTTCTTCTTCTTGTGCCCCAAACGTAATTTTTCCTCGTAGTTTCTTATCTATGTTTAATGAGATTTTAAAAAAAAGAGAATCCCAACGTGGGCATATCCTCAAGGAAGTTTTAGAAAATAAAACATAAGGAAAGTGATTGAGGGGAAGAAATTGAACATATATATGTAGAAGGCACATATCATAGCTTGCTTATACAGTTTGGGGTGTTTGAGACTGAGAGAAAGTGAGAGATTGATAAAGAGAGAGAGTGAGAGAGAGGGAGGGGAGAGGAGAGAGATAGACAGAGAGGGGGAGAGAGATAGAGAGAGAGTGGGGAGAGAGATAGAGAGAGGGTGGGGAGATAGAGAGAGATGTGGGGAGGAGAGGGATATATAAAGAGAGATAGGGGGAGAGAAAGAGAGAACGAGAGAGGGGGGAGAGGGAGAGAAAAAAAAGAGAGATAGAGAGATGGGGGAAGAAGGAAAGGCAGAGATGGAGAGATTGAGAGAGGGACGAAGATGAAGAGAGAGAGAGAGGGAGAGAGATTGAGAGTGCAAAAGCAAGATTACTCGATTTGACCCTCCCTCATTAACAACAAAAGATCCGCTCATTTCTCATCAACTTTGTGTGACCTATCCGCACTTAAATCGGGCCTTCATCATCCTGTAGACACTGCTCCTACAGCACGCATCAGCGCCTCATTTCGTGTGCCTGCCTGCTGCACCTGTCGTAATGAGTTTTATCCCTCCATCTTCTCCCCTCTGCTTAAGGGAGTCCTTCCCCACCAAACTCAATTTAGATGGAGCTGGCATTTCTCCCGTTTGGCTGTCGTTCTGCATGGCAACATCGACCGCAGAAGGGGAAAGCTTTTTACTGGAATTTACACACTTGTAGCTTTTCAAGGCAAATTTAAACAACTAAATTGGAAACAGAATTCTTGCAATTTCTTTTCTCATATTGAAATGGAAAAAAAGAGCTGTTAATAGGGTATGGAGGACAGGCTAAGTGTTTTGCCTTGTATAAATATCTAAAAGCTGTTTTAAATCTTTTTTTATATTTCAAATTTCAGGTTGTAGCTCGGAATTACTGTAAAATGCTAACTGATGTAGCTGTTGTATTTATCTCTCGAAGGGGTTGCATTAGATTTTGGATTGGTTCCAAGAGAATATGGTCAGCCCTCATCGCGCAGTGCATACGGGATTAACGAAAAGAGGGTGAAGTTTTTCCACTGTTTATTTAATCCTGCATGTTTTTCGTCTAAATCAGCTATACCAGAATGAATACCTCGTATATATATATATATATATATATATATATATATATATATATATATATATATATATATATATATATATATATATATATATATATATATATCCGGTTAAAAATACAATTTTGTAGCTAACTAAGCTCTTCCTCAAGCCCTCTGAAAGAGTTCTTATCATAGTTACGAGAGGATATCGATTAAGTCAGTCTTTATAACGCTTGATAGGCGTTCTGACTATATTAAAAGCGTTGTCTTCCCTAAGACATGAGGCGCCAAAGTCCCGCCAAAGGTCTAAGAAAAAAATGCAGAATTTAGATATATCAGCCTTTTTTTAAGATAAGTCCTGTCAGCACAATTGAAACTATTCATTAAGCGCAAAGGTGAGAAATGCATTGAGTGCTCATAAACACTTCTACATTCTTCCTGCAGTTAGCAAAATAGAAGTAAGAATAGAAATTGAAATTCTGTACAAAATATTGATTGATTTAACCCCTACACAAAATTACAAGTTTGCTACTAAAAACAATATCGAAGTTTTTCGTTATTTTATATTTCTTTATTTCTACTTCCCCTTCTCTTCATGGTTATCAGCTTCTTATATCTTTATTGAGTGGTGCGAGTTGGTTAATCTGTTAATCACCATTCCATCTCCGCTAGAGAAAAATGCATGGTGTCACATACCTAGAAAACCTTTTGAGGCCCACCCCCCGTAAAAGCTCGCTGCTCCAAGATCTCTCGTACCTTAGGCCATACAATGCAGAGCATAAAAACAAATCTACCCCGACCCGAGAAAAGTGTTGCTTCTTTTGTTTAAACTATTAGCTATGTATCGCAACTTTGGGGACACCCTGTATTTTGTATTTACTCGTTGATGAATGAATTTTAAATATATAGTATCATATCGAGTTTTTGTGGAGGTGAGAATGCCTGTAGCGAGCCTTCTTCTCCTATAAACAATGAAGGTCCAACCGAGGTGACAGGGTTTGTGATCCTCGCGTTTGAAGGTGCTTTTTCTTTTGCTATTCTTTCTCCTTCAACTTACTTTCTCTCTCTTTATTTTACTTGTAAGACTAAGGCATCTTTGTCTGTCGTTCCCTTTATTCTTTAGCAAGTGAGCGGAAAATACTGTTTTCTGTTACCGATGTTTTCATTCTTGTAATCACTCCACTTTCTCCAGCTCCCATCTCTGATTGCAGACGAAAGGAAAGAAGAGAGATTGCAGGGAGGACTCGGAGTGTGTCTCATATTGGGAACTCTTAGCAAGGAAACGCGAGGTCAAATGGAGTCCGGGGGAAGAGGTGAGGACTTACTTTATGACGTGATTGCACTGACTCCCAACGAGTAGAACCCCAGTTGGGAAGACAGCTTAAAATAGGGAATGGAGAGGAAAATGTGACGAGTCGGAATGACATAATTTTTCTCGAAATTTGTCTTCCTTTTCGGCTTTTCTTCCCGGCGTCGCCATCCGTTTTAGCTCAGTCCACGCTTGAGGCATCATCCAAAGGTGACAGGATCTAGTGCAACGACCATTTGATTGTCCATGCATTTAATTTGCCCATCTCCTTTCGCCTTCACTTGGTGATTTATTCTAAGGAGTGTTCGTTCCCTTGCCTTTGCTAGAAGGGCGCTCTCCGAGGGCCCAAGATTCCGCAGATAGTCATATAAATACATTATTATTCAATGCTCTTGTGTTTTGGAAGTTTAAGATTTCAGATACACACCAAGATATGCGCTGTACAAACGAAAATAAGTCCAAAAGATAGGATGAGGTAGATGATAATAGTGATAATAATGATAGGTATTTATAGTGCGCCCTTCAGGGCTGTTAGCCCCCCCCCCCCAGAGCGCAGGTTGTGTATCGAGTGTAGAGAAAGTTTACAGGGTAGATAAGGCAATTCTGAAGAGATGAGTCTTCAGGAGACGTTTAAAAGTAGCGAGAAGATCGGCCTTCGGCAAGGAGAGCATTCCAGAGTCTAGGAGCACAAACTGAGAAGTAACGGTCACCCATCGAGCAGAGGACAGAGTGATGAGTGTTCAAGAGACGTTTAAAAGTAGCGAGAGGATCGGACTTGGGCAGGAAGAGCATTCCAGAATCTAGGAGCACAAACTGAGAAGGAACGGTCACCCATCGAGCAGAGGACAGTGCGAGAAGTCTTCGGGAGACGTTTAAAAGTAGCGAGAGGATCGGACTTCGGCAGGAAGAGCATTCCAGAATCTAGGAGCACAAACTGAGAAGGAACGGCCCCTCATCCAGCAGAGGACAGAACGAGGAGTGTTCAGGAGAGGAGCGAGGTTAGACCGGAGTGCCCGAGGAGTTTGACGACGGGAGAGGGCATACGAGAGATAAGGTGGAGCCTCGAGGTTTAGGGCCTTGTAGGTGATGAGAAGAATTTTATAATGGGTACGGAAGCGAATAGGTAACCAGTGTAGCTCCTGTAATAGAGGCATCGAACGAGAGACCCGGGGCGGCGAAAGAGAAGCCGGGCAGCATAGTTTTGAACTAGTTGTAAGGGGCGAAGTGACAAAGAAGGGAGATTCACTAGAAGAGAACTGCAGTAGTCTAAGCGTGAGGTGACGAAATGGGATCAAAATGGAATCGAACACGTTAGAAGTTGCGGAAGAAACCGAGGGAAGACTTACAGATAGGATGGATGAGTGGTTTAAATGCGAGTTGCTCATAGAAAATAACACCAAGATTACTGACGGTATCACAGAAGGCGACATTGGTTTCCCCAAGGTTAAGGGAGGGGAAGAGAGCTTTAGATTCCTCCACCATCGAAGCGGTACCAACAAGGAGAACTTCAGTTTTATCTTAGTTAATTTTGAGAAAGTTGGCAGACACCCATTCGTTTATGGAGGTGTAGGCTGAAAGGAGCTTCGTAATTGATTGAGAGAAGGACACAGGGGATGAGGAAAGGTATATCTGAGTGTCATCAGTATAAAGGTGGAAGGACAGGCCCAAATCACGAAGGAGGGAGCCAAGAGGAAGTAAGTAGATGCGAAAGAGGAGGGGACCAAGGAATAAGCCCTGAGCGCGGGCTCGAAGGAGAGGTTATCGAGCGCGACTGATTGAGTGCGAGAGGAGAGGTATGAGTGAAACCAATCAAGTGAAGTGCCCGAGAGACCAAGGAAAGTGTGAAGACCATCAAGAAAGACAGTGTGTTCGATGGTGTCGAAAGCAGAGGAGAGGTCTAGGAGGACTAGAATGGACGTAAAACCCCTATCGGCTGCTCTATGTAAAACGTCTAAAACAGTAAGAAGAGCGGTTGCAGCAGAGTGCTTCGCTTTGAACCCCGATTGGTACATTTCATCGATATTGCATTTAAAAATATGGTCATTAAGGCGAGAGAAAACCACTCTCTCGAGAATATTAGAAAGGAATGGAAGCTGTGAGATAGGGCTATAGCTAGATGGTTCAGAGGGGTTAAGGTGTGATATTTTAAGGATAGGACGAATTACGGCATGTTTGAAGGAAGAGGGAGCCACTCCTATGGCAAGAGAAGTGTTAAAAAGATAAATAATCAGTAGGAGGACAGCAGGGAGAATTTGGTTGAGGAGTTTGGCTGGAAAGACGTCCTTAGGGGATCCAGATTTGTTAGAGCGTGAGATCAGGGCAGTTACTTCCTCAGAGGACGCTCGAGTGAGGACATTAAGCGGCGATGGATTACAAGGAGTTACAAGGAAAGAAGGTACCCTAGGAGACCTTACGGTCCATTCAAAGAGGGTACCTTGGGACTAGCAATCGAGCGGGCACATGGCTGCTCAATTGTTTTGCGTCCCTAAACGGCCACTTTTCAAGACTTTGTCTAGTCTTGACTTGAACTGGTCAACAGATTCACTGTTGACAACTTCCACTGGAAGTGCGTTCCACTTACCGCAGATACTGTAGGTGAAAAAGTTTCCACACAGATTGCGGTTGTAACGCTTCAGTTCAAGTTTGAAGCCGTGATTGCGCGTTCTGTTCTCACTCAGTGTGAAAATATCCCGGTAGTCAACATTGTCGAACCCTCGAAGTATTTTGAAAACTTCGATGAGCTGACCACGCAGTCTACGGGTTTCCAACGAGAACAGATCTAATTCCCTTAGTCTATCCTCATAACTTTTATGTCGGATAAAGGGGAATCAGTTTGGTTGCCCTGGCTTGTACGCGTTCCAACCTTGCGATGTCCTTTCGAAACGAAGGACTCCAAAATTGTACGGCATACTCCAGGTGCGGCCGAACTAGGGAGTTGTACAGACAAAGTACTATCTCCCTGTTACGGTATCCAAACTGGCGCTTTATGTAGCCTAACATCCTTTGGGCTTTCTTCTCTGCCTCAATGCACTGTTTCGAGAACTTGAGGTCGCTAGTGACAGTAACACCCAAGTCCTTCTCAGTGTCACTCGATTCGAGAGCAGTGCCCTTAAGGATATAATGAGATTGGGGATTTTTGTGGCCGATATGCATTACTTTGCACTTGTTCACGTTGAACGGCATTTGCCACGTGTCCGACCACTCCCCAATCTTCCCAAGGTCTTCCTGCAGGTGGGCAGTATTTCCATCCTTTGCAACGTTCATACCAAGCTTGGTATCGTCGGCAAATTTGGAAATCTTGGCAATCATGTCACCGTCCATGTCGTTGACGTAGATGATGAATAGTAGTGGTCCCAGGACAGAACCTTGAGGCACTCCGCTAGTAACGGGCACCCACTCAGAAGCCTGTCCATTCACCACCACCCGTTGCCGTCTGCCACTTAGCCAGTTCTCGATCCAGCCGGCTACTTTTCCGTCTATGCCCAGCGCTCGCACTTTCCGGAGAAGGCGGCGGTGTGGTACCTTATCAAAGGCTTTCTGAAAGTCTAAGTAAACCACATCCACCGCCTTGTCCCGATCGTGCTCACTGAACACGAAGTGGAAGAATTCCACAAGGTTCGTCAGGCATGACCGTTGCCTTCGGAAGCCGTGCTGGGAACTCCTCAGTAGCAGGTTTGACTCTAAATACGACGTTATTTTCTCCACCATCATGCTTTCCATGAGTTTACCGACTATCGAAGTCAGACTGATAGGTTTGTAGTTTGACGGATGGCTGGAGGATCCTTTCTTGAAGATCGGAGTCACCTCCGCCTCACGCCAGTCTCTAGGAACGCATCCGGTCCGGATTGACATGTTAAAGATAGCGCACAGATGTCGTGATACTTCATCGCACACTTCCTTCAACACCTTGGGTAGAAACCCGTCCGGTCCAGGGGACTTATTCGTCTTTAGGTCAGCGATCTTTTTCTTTATTTCTCCTTCGGTGAAGTCCATTGCCTCCAGCTTTTCCCCCGAGTAGGAATCCGTGGGCTGGGGGATGGGACCACACTCTTTAGTAAACACTGAGGAGAAGTAGTCATTGAGAAGGTTAGCATTTTCTGCATCTGACTGAGTTAATGCACCCTCCTCGTCCACTAGGGGCCCAATCCTACGATGGATTGGTTTACGGCTATTTACATAGCCGAAGAACTCCTTGGGATTCTCCTTGCAGAGTCTCGCCACTCGGAGTTCCTCAGTACGCTTAGCCGCCCTTATGCTGGACTTCACTCTCCTGGCTAGCCTCCGGTACTCGTCAAAGGCACCCGAGATCTTCGATCGCCGGTACGCATTTCTCTTCTCCCTAAGCAGTTGGCCGATTTCTCGATTAAACCACTTTGGTTGAACAGAAGACCGACGGAGGCATTTTAGAGGGATGCAACTTGATTGAAGACTCATGAATTTATTTTTGAAATTGTTCCACGAATCCTCAACCTCTTCGCATACCGCTAGCCTTACATCAGTCAGCCCAGCACGAAGGCGTGCAAAGTCTGCTCTTCTCAAGTCAAGTTTCCTTGATTGACTGGCAACAGACCTTACCTTCGGGATCTTGACGGTAAATCTAACTAGCTAGTGATCACTGCCACCGAGCTCTTCGCCTACAGAGACATCCTCAACGATATCATCCTTAGAGGTGAAGACCAAGTCGAGGATATTGTCTCCTCTCGTCGGTTCTCTGACCCATTGAGTGAGGAACTCGTTGTTGGCGAACTCCAGGAGTAGCGCGCTCTCGCCACAGGCTGCTCTGGTTTCCCAGTCAACTTGTCTGTTGAAGTCGCCCATAACGATGCACACTCTGCCTTGAACAAGCTCACCCAGCAGCTGGTACAGTTCCCTGTCCTTCTCAACGGGTTGGGAAGGGGGTCTGTAAAGCACCAGGGTCCTGTATCTGACAGGACCTATCTCTAGGTCAACGCCTAGGAGCTCGTGATCGGATATAATGTTGGAGTTCGTAGATTTGATTGTATCCTTGACATACAACATTACACCGCCACCCTCTCTGTCTGGCCTATCTTTGTGGAAGAGTTGGTAGCCAGGAACCGTGAATTCGCCTTCAAAGTCTCGGTTTGACGTTTTTATCCACGATTCTGTTATGGCTACCATTTCGGGTTCTTCCGTCGCTACGAGGCCACGGAGCTCAGGAAACTTGTTCCTGATTGACCTCGCATTGAACAGAAGAACTTTCAGGGAGTCCCCGACTGTAGGACTCCCTATGCTCTTCCGTTTCCCGGCTTCTTTGTTGGCGAGGCACCCCTTTTTGCGACCTCTGAGAAGGTCGTTCCTGGAGTGACACGGGCGTACTGGCGTACGTCCGCCCTCACTCTGGGCCGGATACTCCTTTCGGTCCTCTCTACGACATTTTGGATCATGTTCGACAGAAAGGCCTTTCCTTTAAAGGAAAGATGTACCCCATCCCTTTGGTAGAGATCATTTCTACCATAAAAGGTGCGGTACGGGTCCACAAAAAAGACCCCCTCTGCCGTACACAAATCTGCCAGGCGCCGGTTTAGAGACACATTCATCGAGTGAGCGGTCCGTGTTGGACCTCTCCTCGGGAGCATCCCGACTACCACACGCTTGCGGGTTTTCAGCCCACAGTCGTCCACGGCACCCATGACCGTGTGGAGGATTTTATCTGTAGGGCCTACCCTACCTCCTCTCAGGTACAGGTCGTTTCCACTGACCATCAGAGCAACGACTGAGCTCTCAGAAATCTGTGATTTCTCAGCCTCTACTCTGATGTGGTGGTTACCACATCCTGGCAGGCAGCTTACCTTCACACTAGTGCGAAGGCGGGCCGCTAGCAGGGACTGCAAGCCCCGTGCTTGAGAATCACCAATAAGGGTGACTCTTGCACATTTGTCAGCAGGCGACTTATTCTTTCCTCTCGGAAGCGACTTGCCGCTTTTCTCTTGTATCTCTGCATTTTTCTTTTTTTTCTTCCTCATTTTATTTTTCTTCTCTTCATTTGTTTTCTCTTCTTCCGTTTCTCTTTTCTCTTCTTCCGTTTCTCTTTTCTCTTCTTCTCTTTCCACTTTCCCATGCGCACCAGTAGCGCTCGAATCCTCTACACTGGGGTGAGCTGCATTATGGTCCTTTTTCTTCTTTTTCTTTTTCTTCTTCTCATTGGCTCCGCATGGCAGAAGTGGGACTGCCAATGCAGTTTCACCTCCTTGGGCTGGAGTCACATCGGCGGAACCACCCAAGTCAGTGGGACTTTCGTCTCGAGCTTGAGCCGACTGGGCCTCTAGTTTAGAGGCTAGCTCTAGGATCTTTTCCTCGAGACGCCGAATCTGAAGCGCGTGCTGCGTTTCTAGGGTCTGCAGTTTATTTTCCAGCGCCCTAGATTTTTCTTCAGAGGCTGTGAAGAGATCCTTGAGTTCATTGCAGCATGCCACTGCCTCTCGGATCTCTCCTTTAAGGATGCAATCGGTGCATATACTTCCCGGGTGGCATTTCGAAAAACATCCTTCCGGGAAGTCCACGCACCACTTATCCTTCTGGCATATCGCACATGTATATTTAAGTGCAGCTGGACCTTTTTTCCCTGTCATTTTAAACACTCTCTCTCTTTCAAAACTTTGTGACCAATCAATAGAAAAAAGGGGGTTGGTGAGTTCTCCCCGCGTGAGTCGCTCCCGCCTATCGATCGGAGACGTTTCGGATCTTTCAGAAGGCACGCTCCATGTGCTGCTGTTCGTCCGACCGAGTCGGACGAACAGCATGGGCTTGTTCAGACGCCTGGGGTAGTACGGCGCGAAGGTTATAACTTTATCAGAGAAAGATTTAGAAAGAGTAGAGGGGCTGATGGGGAGAGAGGTGGGGAAAATGAGGCTAGGCGAGGAAAGATGAGAGAGGAGACGAAAGATAGTCCGAGGGTCATTCTTGCTCTCAGACAAAAGTTTGCGTGAATGAGCCTCACGTGCTGATTGTAATTTGGAAGAATAAGTCGAAGTAGCAAGGCAATAGGCAAGTGAGAGGGAGGTCGTGTCCGGCCCATGGGAGCGTGCTTTACGAAGGGCACGTTCATGGGCACGTAAGGACCTCATTGAAAGAAGTAGTTCCATGGTGAACCAAGGGGCACGGTGATGGCGGTTTGAAGAAGGAGTGATAATGGGGGTGTGCACGTCAAGGCAGGCGAGTAATGATTGGTGCAGAGAGTTTGAGGTTTGGTCAGGTGAAGCAGTAGCATCAATAGGAGGTAGGGCAGAAACAACATCGTTAAAGAAAGAAGTAGTATCAATTGACGATAGTCGCCGGAAAGGAGTAGGATCTCGGGATGAGCGAGGAGGTAGGTGGTAGGGAATATAGAATTTAAAATTGACCAAGAAGTGGTCGGAAATCGTATTAGAAAAGTCAGTTACTGTTAGATCAGATATATGGAGGTTCAAGATGACTAATTCCAGGGTATTACCATGTATATGTGTTTGGGGATGACGCATGTTGTGTAAGAGAGAAGAGGTCGATGATGTCAATGAATGCACGAAAAGTCTCATTGTGTCTAGGAAGATTGAAGTCACCAAGAATAAGGAGAGAACCAGTAGATGATAGGTTGGAGAGTAGGCTACTGAACTCATCCAGAAATAAGGCTGGAGACGAGCTGGGAGGGCGATTACGGACCATAAAAGTCAGAGCGGGCACAGCACGTGAGACAGCAATTTTTTCTCTCAGTGTTCTTCAAGGAGGTGCTCTCTGTCCAGGGAAAATTAACAAAACCTGCCACTAATTTCCATCTTTATTAATTTCCAATTTTATTTATCTTTTGTTGCCACTTTTGCTACCTCTACCTTGAGCTTATTTTAGGTTCATGATTTTGGGGTTCAAGTTGTTTAGATTTCAGGTTTAAGATGTTTGAGTTCAACATATTTGGGTTCAAGTTGTTTATATATTTTTTGTTCAAGATCTTTAAAACGAGCTGCAGAACAAATTTTGGGAGTTTTTTGCCGAAACTAAACTTGCCGCCCTGTCTATTGAACTATTGAGCCCAGGTTACTCACCTCTCGAAGCCAGCCTACTCCCCCAATAAACTAATGAAACCAGCTTGCCTGTACCTAGTACTATTGAGCCCAGCTTACCTGACCATATAACTAATGAGTCCAGCCTACTACTTCATTGGACTCTTGAGCACAGCCTACTCCCCCATATAACTAATGAGTCCAGCCTACCTTTCCATATATATTAAAGCTCAGCCTATACTTACATATAAATAATAAGCCGAACCTACCCGTCCGTATAAGTTAAGAACCGTGCCTACCAGTCAATATAATTAATGAGCCGAGCTTACCAGTCCATATAATTAATGAGCCGAGCCAACCCGTAGATATAACTAATGAGTCAAAATTATCACAGGATGTACTTAAATTTCATCCACTCCACCCTTACATGCCGAAGCCAAAATCTTAACAATTGGAGTATTTAGAGGTAGTGCCATAGCCATGTGCTTGACATTCCACAACTCTCCCATTTCCCTACCATTGGAGTGCACGGTCCAATCTTACCTCTTCTCTTCTTCTTTCTTCCCAAGGTGTGCAGACAGGCTGAGGGGTGGGACTTGTCCTGGTGGGTTTCTCCCATCGTTACTGTCTGGTTCCATGTTCAGGAAAATCAGGGTGGTACCTAAACCATAACTGCCTTACTTGGTGTACCGGCTCCGCCAAGTTGACTGTTTAATTCCGGGTCTTATATCTATGTATGGTTTTTTTAATTTTCAAATTTGCTTGTTTTTGTTTTTTAAATATTTGTTTAATTACTATTTTAAGTTTTAGCCCTGCTAACTTTTAAATTTTTTATCATTTAAGTTATTTAATCCATTAATTTATTCTTTTGTTATTATGTGATGACATTGAGTTGAACCCTGGCCTTCCATGTTCAAAATAGGTCGCATATTATATTGTAATATCAGAGGCTTGTATGGTAACTTAAATAATCTAATGGTTGTATCATCTAAATATTATATTATTTTGTGTGCTGAAACCTTAGTCTCCCAATCTAGAAATATCGCTAAAATCCTATTGCCAACTTTAGGAATCCTCATCTGATTCGTCGGGATGCCTTCCCAAGAGCACGTAGCTTAGTTGCTTACATACAAAAGGGTTACAATGCCACATTACTCCCTGACCTTATGTGTGGGTGTCATGAAATTCAAGTTGTTAAGATTACCAATCGTCTGAACAACTTCTATATATTTAGTTTATTTCGTGACTCTGACCTTGACGATAATATTTATGATTGTTGTCTAACTAAGATGGCTTTGATTTAGGCATCAGATAATCAATCTTGTTTTGTTTTTGTGAGAGATTTAAATGCACATCACCAGCCGTGGCTAAACTCTGTTTCACCAACCAACAGACATGGTTATGCTTCCCGTGACTTCTCCAATTTATCAGGATGTATTCAACTTGTCCCTGACCCAACTCATAACTCTGGCAATTGTTTGGATTTAGTACTTTCTGATGTGCCAGATGTTGTTGGTCATTGGTAATTCGGATTATTCTGCTATCAGTTTCAATTTAATGACCAATTCTAACCTTCCTAAGTTTACTACCTCAAGAAGAATTTATCTTAAGTCCCGTGCTAACTGGAATAATATAGCCAATGATTTGAATGATGTAGCATGGGGTGATGTCTTTAAATCGATTGATCCTGATATTGCATTAAATCAGTGGTTCTTAACCTTTTTTTACCCATGGACCCTTTTCCTTTAAAAAAAAAATTGGTGGCCCCAAAGCCCCCAAACTTTTTACTAATAAAAAAGCAAAGGAATTGTATCAATAAGTAAAAAAATAGTAAATACTTATGCTTATTTTGAAAGAAAACTTTAAGTTTAAACTAATACAAATAAATTATTTAATAGTTCAATTTTATGGAGCATTTATGTACATTTAGTAAATAATTCATAATTTACCTTTAAAAAGATAAGTGAGTAATTAAATACAAAATGTAGATTTATTCAATGAGATCCCTGTGACTGATGTTGCTCAGCGAGTTTTTTTTATATTCGGCTCCATCGATGTCAATGATAGTCGAAGATCACCCCTTTGCACAATGTCGAGTCTATCACGAGCTTTTGACAATAAGTGAGAAACACGACTAAATCCTCATTCAACAAGGTAAGATGATGGAAAAGCAATGACGTAGAGTTGTGCTTTATCCCAGAGTAGTGGATACTTTTTAGCAGCTTCATATTTTGTCCATATATCATGCTCCCCATCTTTAATTTTGCTTGCAATATTTCATCACTTTGTAATTCAATGATGGTTTCCTGTAAAGAAATGTCTACATCGGCAACATTAAATTCGAAAGGAATTGTCACCCAAGTTGGTATATCCATCATGATTAAGTCACTAAATCGAGCTTGCATATCTTTGTGTAAATTTTCCAAATATTCACCATACAATGAAAGATCATCATCGTGCAGATCGCTGCTAATTAAAGCCAAACAAGGAAACTGTTCAAATGCACGACGTCTGATATTAATCTTGTACAACTGTAGCTTTTTCAGGAAAGCGGTAATTGCACCTTTACTGGATATGAGATCAGAATTTTTTCCTTGAAGCTGTTTATTAAGTAAATTGATTTTTTCAAATATATCTGATAAGTAAAATATATCACATTTAGTTGCAAGCAGTTGTTCTCCAAGATGGGTGTTGGCCAGAAATAAGACAATAGAATCCCAAAGTACAATAAAACGATGAAGACAATTTCCCTTTGACAACCATCTCAGCTCAGTATGCATTACAAGACGTTCAAACTCTTCTCTATTTTGACTACAGAATTCACAAAAGAGGCGGTCTCTTAAAGAATTTGATTTAATATGGTTAACCACTTTTATCACAACACTAAGGGCATCATGTAGTCGTCCACCCAATTTCTTAGCAACTAAGTGTTGACGGTGTATCCCACAGTGTAAGCAAAATAATCCGGGGACAGTTTGTTTCAAATGTGCAATAAAACCTCTGTATCTTCCAGTCATGGATGATGCATCATCAGCAGCACATGCCATTATGTTTTTGAGTAGAATATTGCTTTCCTTGAAATATGTAACAACTTCATTAAGAATTGTTTCACCTCTTGTGTCTGTCTTAAGACTTCTGGCGAAAAGCATTTCCTCTCTGGGTCCTTGATCATCCATAAATCTAACATATGTTAGTAGAATTACTTCATTATCTCTTAATGTTGATTCATCAAGCTGAAGAGCAAACTGTTTTACTTGCAAATTAGCTATTAATTGCTTTTCAACAACATCCTTTGCCATTTCATCAATGCGTCGTGACACAGATGAGTTGCTTAACGGGATGGAATTAGTGATTTCACTTGCACTTTGTTTCAGAACTGATGAAATTATAACAGAAACTGCTGGCAAAATTACTATTTCACCAATATTATGGGGTTTTCCAGCCTTTGCTATTAGATTGCTAATTTCATAAGATGCCAATAAACCATCATTTAGTTTGCTTACTTAGCTGCTAAACACTTGAACCACTGTTTTTCTTGCTTGAGAATCATCACGGAGTTTTCTGAAGTATTCTACTGGTTTGTCTTTCTTTTCATTGTGCTTGGTTTCCAAATATATTTTAAGTTTACAAGGCCTCATGCTTGCATTTAAAAGTACATCCATGCATATGAGGCACATTGGTTTCGTTGCATTCTGTGGTGATGGAATAAATCCGTAAGACAAATATTCAACAGAATACTGTCAGCACTTCTTCTTTGTTAGCGCCGCCATGGGTTATCTGTAAAAATATATCAGAAGCTGTTATAGCTTATATTACAGTTTATAGTTAAGAATTATATGTAATTTGTTAACAAAACTAAAAGATAAATTTTCAACAAATACAGAGAGAAGTGAGTGACCTTGATATTTTAAGGTGAAATAGGTATGATAATTTCGTCACTTTTTGCCAAAAGTATAGTATATATATATATATATATACATATATATATATATATATATATATATATATATATATATATATATATATATATACAAGAAAGAAAGAGAGAGAGAAAAAAAGAGAGAGAGGGAGATGGAGAGAGAAGACATTTTAAGATAAACCATTGCAATTATATGGCGTGAAGAGGCCAATAATCGTGAGTAATTTAACTAAACATCCAAGTTAACATATTTAATTTTGCGGTACTTCAAGTAGAATATATTGGGCACTATTACTGTGAGGGAATCCTCACGTGGAAGATCTTCAGCAGAAAGGAACTCTCATGTGCAGCAGAAGGCCCGGCTAGGCCTAAAGTGGTAAGCCTACCCCCCCCCCCCTTCTACAAGCGGTAGCCTCGAATCGAGTCCCCCACGATTCACATTTATGCGGGCTAAAATAGCTCTGCAAGAAGATTCGAGGCCCTTCGAAAGTAGAGCTGTTTCCCGCTAACCCCCAACTCCAGGGAGAGCCTCGGACATAAATAACGTTCGACTCCCCGGAAGAGACACAGAGTTGAGAAGTCTCGCCCAGAACCCAGAAGATTTCCCCATGGTTCCAAGTCAAGTGCTAGCAACAAAGCAAAGTGACAGCTGGACTATTTTGTGTATTTGGAATTAGCCCCAGCCAGGAGGTAATTCCACTGAACCATCGCCCCGAGTGTTTTTCCCGACTTCTTTCATCAACTCCTGTCGAAGCCCTCCTTATTTTGGGTAGCCGAAATACTCTCCCCTGGACCGGAACTTACCCCCCCCCCCCTTGCTTTTGGAGAACCGTCATCACTCCAACCTCCCACTCTGAAGTCCTAGCGGTCTCACCTCACGTACAGAAGACATCCGTAAGCAAACCCCCTCCCCCCTTCATTAACCCAATTGAGTTAATCTTCCCCCCTTCGTTTATTGATGTGATTTTTGCATGTTAATTCTCTGAGGTGATTTTACCCTTCAATTCTCTTATTAATTTTTATGTGTAAATAAAATCTATTTTTATACGTCTCTTTAAATAACCTTGATATTTGCCATTGTCCATAATTTACCTGACCTCGTTGCACTCTCTCGTTACTCAGCCTGTCTGAACGCGTGGTTTTCCGTCCCTTTTGTCGGTTCGCTTTCAAGTTATTGGTCCTCTCCCATAGATATAATGTGGTATTGATATAAGGTAATGTCATGCCACGACAATTACCATTTCTCTGGATCATGATGTACGTCACGAATTATGTTTCAGTGTGTGTGTGTGTGAGAGGGAGTGTATTAAAGATTAATTTCACACGCACGTGTTGATATTTGTGACATAACATAACATAACATGTCATAACATGACACAACATAAAGTAACATAATAGGATATAGCTCAACATCATTATGATATATGATATAATATTTGATGCAATACGATGCGATACAAGATGATACAATAATTATGATACGCTATATTACACCATAATACACTATAATATAATAAAAAATAACATATAATAGTATAAAATGGTATAATATAATAATTTAGTAAATCCAGGAGTCAATAATTATTCCTCGCTTTGATTCAAATCTAATCTGATGGAGTTCATTATTATAAACAATTGGAATGAAAGGTTCCAAGCTTATTAAGTTTGCAAAGAACTTCTTAGGAATGTTATTATTTTGATACGTTTAATCTCATCTCTAAGAATTAAAGTACATAGTAATGATATTATAATAACTTACTCATTAAACACCAAAACACGTTTTACGAGCGAATAAAACTGAAAAAAATTCACATGAATTCTTCATGAGTTCACACTGTGTATCTGTATGAGTTGTACCCGGAGGCGATAGGTTGCCAAATAATGTTTTCTATGAAGAGCATTAATAGAAATTAAAAATTAATACTAATAAGTAAGTTGAACGATAATGATATATATAAAATATATGAACAAAAGGGTGTTATAAAATTTCATTGTTTTTTTTTTTACTGCTCATAAATTATACATGGTCAAAGTTAATATTTGAAAACACAAATTGGCATCCAACAGTACTTCATAAATACGCGTTACCATCCTCCCTCCTACACCTCCCTCTTCCCCACTCTCTCTCTCTCTCTCTCTTCCTCTTTCTCTCTCTTTCTCTCTCCATTCTGAGTAATAATAACAGTTCTGAAGTAGAATTGCTCTATGGCCAATCTAAATATCACCGTGGTCTCTAATTCGTTATTTTATGTGTGTGGACCTCTAGTAATGTTACATGGCCCCCTAGGGGCCATGTGGCCCACGGTTAAGAACCACTGCATTAAATGATACTCTTGTGCAAATTATATCTAGGAGAATCGCTTCAAAAATAATTAAAAAGATGTCACAGGAAAAAGTTTGGTTTAATGATGCTTGGCGAGATTCTTTTAATCGTAAGCAAGATGCTTATCATCAGTGGTCTAGAAAAAAAATACTTGATAATTGGCAGAATTATTTGCAATTAAGATCTGAAGCCCAAGGTATTATGATGTGGCCCACGCAGAATTCAATGGACATATCTGTGATAACTTAACTGGCATCACTCAACCACATAAATGGTGGTCCATTTTAAAACCTTTCATTTATGGAGAAGACTCATCTTTTCCACCTCTTTGTAATGAGAATGGTGCTCCTATACATACCCCGATAGAGAACGCTGATCTTCTCTCATCTTTCTTTCAAAGGAAGCAATGTCACCAGGATCCTGAACTCCTTCCTACTTGCTTTTCTACTCCAATTTTGTCTAAGTTTGCCTTTAGATCATCAGAACTAAAAAGCTATATGTTAGACTTGGATGCTTATGATGGTTCAGATCTTACTGGCATATTTCCTTTATTTTTCAAGAACAATGCTGCAATATTGGCCCCTAAACTGGCAATCCTATTTAGACATCTTATTCGTGCCGGTAAATTCCCGCTTTGTTGGAGAGTTGCCAATGTAACCCCTATTCCTAAAAGAGCCTCAGCTTCGCATTTACCATTTTAATATAGGCCTATCTCAATAACTCCTGTTATATCCAAGATTTTCGAAAAATTACTGGCTAGACGTCTTAATAAGTTCATTATAAAAGAATCTTTACTACCTTCTACTTAATTTGGCTTTAGGAAGGGTGTAGGGACCTGTGATGCCTTGTCTTATTTGGTCCACCAGTTGCAATCTAACCTTGATGCAGGGTCTGAAGCCAGGCTAGTATCATTGCCTTTGACAGAGTTAATCAGAGTAAAGCTTTGTTATATAAACTTAAATTAATGAGCATAGGTCGCCCTTTATATTATATTTTAAATGAATTTTTATCTAATCGCAAGCAATGTGTGGTTGTTGATGGGAAATGTAGTTCTATGGTTGATGATATTGTCCTTGTACCTATTTTATTTACTTTATATACTGCTAATATGTGGCAGAACTTAGAGAATAACATGATGGCCTATGCTGACGATGCATCGTTGTACTCATTTATTACATCCCCAAGAAATAGAGTTGAGGTGGCAAATTCTATAAATAGAGATTTGGTAAAAATATCTCTAGTTGGTGTACTCGTTAGGGCATGGTTTTGAATGCTAGAAAGTCACACTCAATTAGTTTTAGTCGTAGTAGAACTTCAAATCTAAATTATCCGCCTTTATTACTTGATAATATTTGTCTGGATTCTTCTGATAATATTAAGTTGCTTGGTGTTATTTTAGACAGCGAACTTATTTTTGAAACTCATCTTCGTTCAGTTTCTTCCTCCATTGCTCAGAAGACGGGTCTACTTAGAAAATGGTAATAATGATGCCGTTTTACGTTCCTTCTTTGCTTTTATTTTGCCTAAATTTGAATATTGTTCTACTGTTTGAATGTCGGCTGCGGATTGCTATCTTAGATTGCCCAATAGAGCAATCAATAATATTAAATTCCTGTTGCCCAATTGAAATATTGACCTATAGAAACGTAGATTGGTCGGGTCATTATAATTTTTCATTTAAGATTTTAAATAATAATGAACATCCACTCCATCCTTCTCTGCCTGAGCCTTTTACAACAGCTCGATTCACACGTCACTCTAATAACATTATTAATAGGAACAGCAAAGCGTTTTGTGTTGTTAGATGTAATACAACTCAATTTACTTCGCTGTTTCATTCCTAATATTTGTAAGGAATGGAATGAATTGCCAGAAGAATGTGTATCAGCATCTGATATTACGTCGTTTAAAACTAAAGTAAATAAATTTATTATTTATATGGTTTTACTTTGTTTTAACATATTTTCTTTTAATATGGTTTCCTTTTTCTCCACCCTTGGTCTTGTAGGCTTGTCCTTTCCATTGGATACTTCTATATTTGTATAATAATGATAATAATAATAATAAGCAGATCACCCCCTCCCCCATTGATTGATAAATTTATATGGGGCCTACTCAACGCAATAAGCCTATTTATAGGCAAATTGTGACCTATGAATTACATTCACGATTAACAAGAGATATATAAATAAAACAGTTGATACGGCGTTGTAGGACATTCTTGACGTTTCATCGATTCAAATCAAAATCGTGTTGAAATGGCAATATCATTGTAAGATTTACCCAAGGAAACATTAAGGGAACACCAATTAACGCTATTCTCTAATCAAGATAGTATATAAATATATATTTATATTGAGGCAAATCCTAATGAGGACCATCTACTACAACAGAGGAACCGAGATGACACTTCTACAAAAAAGAAAAAGGAAGAGCACTAATAGGTTGAAAGGGATGAAGTAATGGCAGCAGATGTCACTTATTGCCATAAATGGGGACGACTAAAATATAGAAAATTACAAGACTGTAGCGCGATCTTGTGTAACCATCTGGGAATCGATGGTGTGATTTTAGCACGCCAGATGCAATGAGTGATTGTTACCATGGCCTTGAACTCCCCAAGCCCTCCTCTTTAATATACCCCTGCCCCCAAGCAAGCCTTCAACAAGAAGAATCGGCTGGAAACAAGGGCGCGACCCAAAAGAGAGAAGAGTACGGGTCCAATTATCGTATGTATCTTCTTTAACATTTTAACTCACCCAAGTTTTCAAATGAACGTCGCGCTGTTGCGATGTCGAATTTGGGGAAATTTACAAGAACAAAGGAGGGGCAATCCATAATGGAGATACAAGGGCTTAGTGAGGAACAACGAGGGAAGAGAACAAATGCGATAAAGGACTAGTATTGGTGGGATAGAGGACAAATGGCACTACTCTCTCGAGATTCTGAAACTACAAGGGAAAATAAAAATTTTAAAAATGAATGGAGCGAAACAAAAAAAAGAAAGAGAGATATATATAGAGAGAGATAGAGAGATAGGAGAGAGATGGGGTGGTGAGAGAGATAGAGAGAGAGGAGAGAGAGGAGAGAGAGGGGGTGGTGAGAGAGGAGAGAGAGAGAGGAGAGAGAGGGGTGGTGGTTAGAGAGATAGAGAGAGAGGATAGAGAGGGGGGGGGTGAGAGAGATAGAGAGAGATGAGAGAGAAGGGGGTTGTGAGAGAGATAGAGAGAGGAGAGAGAGGGGGGTGAGCTACAGAGATAACCAGGAATTACTAAAGTTCACACTGTAAAAATATTCCTGTAAAATTCCGGGTAATATACTGTAAATTTTACAGTAAAATACTGTCCTGATGTTTTCTGTAAAACGCGTGGGTTTCCTTGGAGATGAAGAATCAGTGATCTGAATTTCACATGCCTTAGCTATGTCTGGTAGAGACACAAAAGTTTAATTTTTACATTTTAACAGTTTATTATTAGTTTTTGTAAAATCATAACAATTTTTATTCCACAGCAAACTATTCTATAACCATTCATATTTTGGTTATTGGTCTCAATTGGTGACATATAATGAGTTGAGACATTCGATACACGCACATAGTTACATGACCCTCAAAATTTCTAACTTTAATAAAGAGCTGAAAGCAAAAGGTTGAAAATGTCTAATTTCCAAAGAAGGGTTTGTTTGGTTATAGTTAACCTCTTTCTTGTAAGATCGCTCATCATCTTTAACCATGCGATACAAGCTGCCGTCTGACCATTGATCACCGTAGTGATCTATGTTTCTGTTTATGCTTACTTGTTTTCTACTCTGGAGGTTAATTAAATTAGAAATATTGTGTCCTGTTCATTACTCTTGAAATATTTGCGGGTTGATGTATTATTGTTAGCCAATCCAAACTTACTTTCCGTTTTTTGAAGATATAATTAGCAAGAATCAAATCCGAGTAGAGTGTGAGAGCGATATAATCAAATTATACAGTTAATTCCCTATATTGATGAATCTAGTATTTGTAAAACACTTTCTATTTTACGTAAAAAAACAACAATCTATAGCCCTAGTACAATGGCAAGTGATCCAAACTTTAGTGATAGTAGCACTTGGTATCACGAAGAAAATGATCGAGCGTCTACAATTTACTAAATACACTTCATACAATAGTGATTTCAATGAAATCCTGGACGATGTAGCATCGAACTGTCTAATATTTGGCACAAAAGAGATGATCTTTCGACATCTCATTAGAAGATATTTAAAGGAAAGCAGATCAATACAACGGGGCTTGTGTTCTGTTTGTCACTATTTTATAGATAAACCATGTTTAAGGTCATAACTTAAAATCCTGTTTCCATGAACTATAATAGAGAAATCATATGGGTAGGATGGCGAGACTGCGAATATAATCTGATAGACGTTAAGGTAGGGGATCAGGCCTTGTGTTCGATTTCTAACCACTTTATACATAAAACATAATGAATATAAGTGTCTTAATGTTACCTAAAGGACCAGTGAACGATGCGTAAGTTTACAATGGAAATTCTCGTCTTGTACTATGTAAGGAAAATGATCGGCTCGTACGGAAGAGGTTGATAAGAAAAAGATGCACTCTGCATCTTTGCTAACCATAAATAATTTATGTTTAGATTTGTTTTTAATCATAAGAATAGGACATAATAATGGGTTCCGTACCAATCACGTGTGTACCAAAGTTGGTCGCGTGTTAGTCCGTGTGTTCCTTTCATTAGTGTTTCTGTAAGTTTCTATTAAGGATAAATTGAAAGACAACAGTTATTAGGGAGAATATTAGGGGAAATGAACTTATATCATAGTTTAGAGTCTAGTTTATAAATTGAATATAAATGGATTCTTGCATTCTTAAATTATTTTAATTGCTCGTAGTGTCTATAAAATAGAAATCATCGAAAGAGTGCATCTGGTCATGATGGTGAGACTGAGATTATAATCAGTTGGGGGGAGGCTACTTTCCGGGTTAGGGATTGGGGCTTGTGTTTTATTGCTTTTGCCAAGATATGAACAAATACAAGCAGGTAATATATGCTGTGTCGATCCAAGATAGGCCTCGGATTTACATGGCAGGTAGTTCTATTTCTAAGGGATTGAAGACTAATGCACCGATAATTTATTTGGCCTCTTTAAAAAGGAAATTCGTCATAATTAATATCTATATTTGTTACTTTGACTAAAATATTTGTGACCAGAGTACCTTAATCACTTTGACTGTGACTAGCATTCGAAACATCATAGATATGGATGACTAAACAACCTTTAATAGTCATAATCGTCAACAAAGTTTGTCAGTGTACATTCATTGTTATTGAAATATTCACTGATGATTTGTGGGCTGAGGCTATCTTTCGATTTTGTGTAAACCATTTTATAGTGTTTATGTATCGTCGTAGTGTTGTGGTTCTCGTATTGTTTTTTATGTTATGTGCTGTTATCAAGAAGTCGTCTGGGGAATTTTTTGTTTAGTTATTTGGGAATTGTGTAGTGGAATGTTGGGAGCAAATAAATTAAAAAATAGGGGTAAGTTTGATACCTTAGGGGACAATTGTGGAATGCTAGTATGAGTGATTTAAGTGTTTTAAGTGAAAATTATCCTTGTCTGTCGAAGATAAAGTTTGTTTGCCACTTTGTTTATGTCGATTGCTGCGAGGATTGTGCTTGAGGGCTGATTCTTGAAACTATAGACACTGATGCATGTAGATGGATAAAACGAGTTGTGGTGGATGTTTTTCTAAATTCGTGTTGTATTTGTGAGAAAGGTATATCTAGACATAATCTTTGTCTACGAGTTGTTCAAAGGGTTTTGATAAAGTGCATAGTAGAAGGATAGGATGGAATTTGTTTGGTTGTGTTTCGGTAGTTGCCATGTTGATTCTTATTAGGCTGTACGCTGTTTTCCTGAATGAGCCAGGAGTGGTTGAAAATGTCTACATTTTTAGGTGAATGTTTGGTATATTGTCAGCACCTGTGATTTTAGAGATTTTCAAAGATTTGGTGGCTAAATGAACGTAGTGTCTTTTTTGTCTCTAGATTTATGTTTGTCTATGCGTATGTAGCTGATGTTTGAGTAGTGATTTGGGTCATGGTGTTTTGTTCTAGTATTAATCAGTGATTTTTGTGTTGGGGCTGAGGGCTCGCCAAAGTTGTGTTTAGTTCGGTTTATGGTTTATTATTTTCATGGATTGGTTCCACGTTTTTTTTATATATATTAAGATGGTGATGAGAGTGTTGAGGTGTCGGATTTTTAGTTCTTGTTGATGTGCATATATACACATCGGGGGATATAAGATCAGGAAGTTTAAGTTCTAGTTTGTTCACCATGCGACTAATTATGATCACCAAATTAATTTTAATAATGCCAAACTTGTCTATAAGTCTGATAATTATTATAAAAGAAGTATAATTGAGTCAATATTGATTGGTTAATTCCACATTACAATATGTCTGAGGGCTCATTTAAATTTCACAAAGTTATTCAAAAGTTTCGTGGCCCAAAACTTGTTTCGAAAGTCATCACAAATTTACTTGTTCCCTAATCTATGTTTTCCTTTGTTCCCTCGCCCCCCTCTTCCTTGTGATCCTTTCCCTATCTGCTCCTATATATAAAGCATTTGTGTCCATTCTTCCCATTGTACTGTTAAAAATGGTAGTAGATACCGAAACTAGTCCTGTAATGTAATAAACTGATTCTACTAAAGTGTGTTTGTATATCTTGAAATAAATTCACGCTATTGTGAAGATCTTCTGCATATATATATATATATATATATATATATATATATATATATATATATATATATATATATATATATATATATATATATATATATATATATATATATATATATATATATATATCAGTGGCTGTTCAGACTTAGCCCGATTATAAATTTAGTAAAGTAAACATGTATATGCAAGTATATGTAAGTAATTGCAGCCAATAACTCGGGCTCCTTTGATTTTGCCTGGTCGCAGTTCATATATTTTCGTTCTGCGTCTGGCGGTCGTCTTAGAGGTGGCGCGTGTCAAAAAGTATTATTCGTAGCAACGGTTCTCTTGACATCGTTCACACGCGCTTGACTCAGGCTTAGAAGTTACAGCCCGAGTTTTCTATAATTGTAAAAATTAAAATTCAATGTTTTCTTGAAACAATAGATTTCTATAGAGATTAGGATTTAAATTCCAATCTATGAAAGGTTTCCGTTCTACAATATTCTTAAAGGAACGAAGAATTATCCAGCAACTCGTGCTAATACGAACGAGTCTGGTAGGTGTAAAAGACCTACCAAATCAGTCTCTGGCTAATGTTTGTTGTGCGCGCCGCTGTCGCTATTTGATTGCTATTATTCTGTGCGTCTGTGTGTAAAAATCAGTTATGTTTTGCAGGGTTGCTTTAGTTTTACCCTTAACTTAAAAAATGGGGAAAGACATAGTGCTAGATATGAAAAAATAAGCCATTTGAAACGCTATCAAACCAAGACGACTGGAGTTCATGTATAAATGAAGTGAGTAATTTTTATATTAAAACTATATTTCTGTCTTATTGTTAAATTATAAGTGCACATATAAGTCTGCGGTGTGCATTACATCTCTTACTTTCTTTTGTACATGTGTCTTATGCGAAATCTGTGATGAGCCCGAGTGACGCTGATTACCTGGAGTCGCCTCATATATATATATATATATATATATATATATATATATATATATATATATATATATATATATATATATATATATATATATATATATATATATATATATATATATATATATATATATATATATAGAGAGGAAAGAAACCACACTGTTAGGATAAATTCATTTGCAAAACGAGGTTGCGATGGAGATCTCCGCCATCTTCTATCGCTGATGAACTAATTAATACAGAGATGCTTAACTTAGGGACACACAAATTTACAAGTCTGAATTTAATTAGGAGGAGGGGGGGTATAGGGCGAGCAGCGGCATTTTTAAGTGGAGGAAGTACAAATCTCTTTATAAGCAGGAGATTTGTCCTCCCTCTACGCCAAAATGTCGCTGCTCCCCCATACCGTCCCCAATTACACATTATGACTTGTAAATTTGTGTGCCCCTAAGTTAAGCATCTCTATATTAATTGGTTTACCAGCGATAGAAGATGGCGGAGATCTCCGTCGAAACCTGGTTTCGCAAATAAATGAATCCTAACACTGAGGCTTCTTTCTTGCATTTACATCTACATTACTGTACTTCTTATATATATATATATATATATATATATATATATATATATATATATATATATATATATATATATATAACCGTACAAAAAGATCGGAGTCTCTGTATTTATATCACTACATTTCCATAATTTTTACCAAAGAAAATCCAAGGTTTGCATAATTTGTGCTATTGTATTTCAATACTTCTATAGTAATATGCATAAAAATACAATAACATTCATTTTTGCTGTAAAAAAATACAGTAAGTTACTCGTTGCTAAAGTGCTAATAAATTACTCTAAAACTACAGTTAATATTTTGCTGTGAAACAACTGATTGAGGGAGGAAGGTGACCTTAGAAAGGTTCCAAGAATAAGTTTAGACCCCAGCACATTAATAGAGGGGTCGAGCAAAGACCTATTTACAATGTATGCTGATGAAATTAACAATAATTTACTATCCAAAATGGTTAAATAGTGCAAAATATCAATGTGACTTGGAGAATTTGCTAAGTGACTTCGATAGAGTAATGGATTAAGTCAAAAGTGGCAGATGAGATTCAACGTAAATAAGTGTAGGGTAATACACTTAGTTTACCCCCACCCCCATCCCACAGCAGATGTACAACGTGGGTGGTAATAATATAAATACGGTTACTATTTAAAAAGAATTGCGTGTCTTGATTTCGAGCGATATAAAACTTCTAAGCAATGCATTGTAGCAGTGCGAAAGGCAAATAGAGTTCTGGGATGCATTTCTAGAAGTTTTGTATTTTAATCGATATATAATTTCAAAATTGGGAATAAATGACGCTCGATATAACCTTTTTACCTTCGGCGAAGCGCCATATCTAGGCATCGCTTTTTTTTCAAAAGGAGTATAGTTCACTAGTACCCATTTAGAGTCACGAAATGACCAATATGACAGCGGGACATAAGGTTATTCACCCTAGAGATCTCAAATCTTACATCGGATTTAGCGTTGGGTGGCGCCATCTCGTGGAAGAAGCCTCATTTAGCCATTCAAAGGCACTTATAAGTGATTTGAACCATGGGAAACCATCGATGCAATAACCATTTATCATCTTATCAAAAACGCCGTAGGTTATTGGAGGAACTTTCTATCTTGTTTCAGTGGAAATTTGAAACCTTGTTTTTAGTCGCGTGCAGCGAATCCATAAGTTACTATGTCGGTTCGTCTGTCGGTCGGTCGGATGGTAACCATTTTACTTTTCAGTGAGTATTTTGGCAATAACATCGTAACTATTCGGCCGATTCTTACGAAATTGGAAACCATTTATGTTGTAATGCATTCTCTTTTGAATAATATCATTGCCAAGGTCCTCTCAAGGTTAGTTCGTAAATTATTAAAATAAAACTAACTATGGGTCGGATTGCCCCACTTGTTGAAAGTTTTGAAGGTCGTAAGATCATAGGGTCATAAGGTCACAAGTCAGAATAATTGAGAGCACGTGATTTAGGTCTGTTGTACTTATTTTGGGGGGAGACAGACGATATATAAAGAGATATCAACATGATTTACTTACTTCTGACCCAACTCAAGTTTGCAAAGAAGAAACGACTACCAAAATATAATCCATGGTTACATAAATTGTGGTAGAGTGATTAGCTTCTAAAACCCTTTGCCTGGCACCAGGATGGGCGGGGTCACTACAGCCTGTCCTTTGTACTCGTGACGAGTTCGGGGGGAGGCGGAGCTCCCCCCCGACGCCGGAGCTTGTTGCCTTTTTATTTTTTTATTTTTAGTGTTTGTTTTTTGTTTTGTTTTTCTGCATCTTATTTTAAAGATGCCTAGTACTAGGCAGCGTTGAATACGGCGACTAATGCCCAAGTAGTCAGTCGTCTGAAGTGGAAGAGAAGGAAGTTCATGTCAATTTTCGAATAGATATGTTGGACATACATATGACGAACGATTAAGTATTTCTGTCTTAATACTCTTACATCTATATTTATAATGGAATCCCTAAAGTATCTAGTGATTTTGATGTGTCAAATTTTAAAAATTTTGATGGGTGATATCAAGGCCTTGTTGTATATTCGCACATATTGTTTTCCTCCTTAATTTTTAATCCATTAATGCTTTTATTTCGTCTGAAACCCATATATTATTTTAATAAATTCAACGAAGAGAAAAAAAATGCAATCTTTTCACGATAAAAAATGTGACCGATAGATGGCGACACCTTTCTAAAAATCGGTTGTTTTGGAAATATTCGTCCGGCAAAGACGACGATATTCGATCGAGACTCGCTGTTGCCATGCGTTTGTAGTATTGAGTTGTGTCTGTGTGCGCTCACTGAATTATAAACTCCAATTCTACTTTGATCTCATATTTACGAATTAAATTACTTAATTATTAAAGTAATTATTCAATCAATTTATTGTTTATATTAACCCTTTAGTTCCATTTATTTATTTTATTCCTTCTGTTAATTTTAATATCGTAATTCACGTTAATCTTATACCCCCACTTAAATTATCGCTTTAGTTATTATTAAGTTTATAATCCGGGTATTACATTGGCTCAAATCTAATTATCTTCTCAATGTCTCAAATACATTTATCGTTCCTCGTTCTTAACCGTTTTACGTTTATACCAAGAATTCTCAAATTGGTTAATGAATAAAATTATTTATTTTTGATAACTCTCATTTGTTAATTCCCTCTTTGTTAATTTGGATTATATTTTTATAAAAGGGATAAGTTAACCACTCTATAGGCTGAGAAAAAAATTATGCAATAAGCAACCATTGGTGGGATATTCTTAGAAATACAATCATAGTAACTTAATAGTAACTGCTTTGCATTTAATCCATTAGAAAAAAACTCGAAGCTACTGAGTTGCTCGTTGATAAGCTTCTAAATGAATGTCACTTGCTTCACGATTGGTCATAAGACATCTGTGTCGATAGAAAGAACAAAAGAGTTTAACGTAGTAGTATCCCTGGGTATGAAAACATACTACGTCACTAAATTTTTATTTATTTACGTTCGTGAATGATAAATTATAATGACTTCAAGCTGAAGCAGACAAACAGAGAGGGGAACCGGGAGAAGGCGCGTGGTCGACTCCACGGGTGACAGCACTCTCCCTTGACTCATGCCCCGACTGTTCACGACGGCTTTCCGAGATAAGAGATTGCCTGCCTTTCAGTTTCTCCGCAGACAATATGAAATGATTACCACCACTGTTTGAATGATAAAGAGAGGACAAAATACCTAGCAGATGGAATGCTTCCAAACCTTTATGTATAGTAGATATTTGTAGAGATATCCCTATTTTTGGTATTGACTTTTAATAATTACTCTTTTATATACAGTTTGCTATATCATGGCCCTTTGCTATGCTTTGTATCAGGTAACAGGTTGGCCGTGGTGAGTTTAAATAGGACTGGATGACCAGGACATTAATCATAGAGCCTATTTATTTTTTTGTTTTTTGCCCTGTTGATAGACATTCATAATCGCGAAACCTGCGTAAAAGAAGGGACAATCATTACTATTTATCGGAATGCGTTTATAATATATGATAATATGACTAATTTATATAAATGGACTAGAGAAAGATTCAAAATCACATCATTAGTCGTATTCATTTTCTGGTGATCTTTTTAGTATTTAGTTCCTTGGGAGCTGTGGCGAAATCATTCTTCTCTCGAAAGCATACAACTCTGCGTTCACAAAGGTTTATAATCCTTTCATAACATTGGTAGCCGAATCTAGTGCCAATCCAGTCTAATATCATATCTAACAACAAGGTTAGCAAGCCTTATGATGTCCGCAGCGATCGCTGGTGTGTTTCCCAAATTTTATCCAGTGATGTAATTTCTGATTTTGGGGCCGTTTTATTCTTCATTCGTATATGCAATAGGCTTACAATGGACACCACTGAGAGACTTCAACATATCGTATTCACGTCTCATCCGTGCCCCATCAGAGGAACGCCGACGCTTCACTTTATCGCAGAGATACACATTGTGGATTTCTATACAAGAGAGACACAACTCGATAACTTCAACCCAGAGGTAATAAGGAAAAATCTTGTTCATCGATATTACCGCGGGACGAAGGAAGTTTCCAAACTTCCTTCTTTCACTTACGCCGGGCGATCTCTGAATTTAACCCCAATAAGATGACTCTAATGGCTCTATCACGAAACGAAATTTCTTAACATCTTTCCTACTCCCAGGTATGTTTATCAGACGATGCATTCTTCTACAGTTCAACATCGATAACACACTATTTAGAACATCCTTTTCGCCTAAAAATTCTTGCCACTATTATTTTATCCTCTTACTCATTTTTATCTCAATATTTGTAGTCTCCCATAAGCTTATGGATTACAAAGTCTACTTGGTATCTTGATCGCACAGGCAGCATTTCTTATGTGTTGACTTTCGCCCCCCTCCGTCATTTGTCTGGGCCTTTCTTTTCACTGGTTTTCATCATCCGCTCGCTCGCGCAGTTTAAAATATATCTCTTTGCTCCAAACTTAGTTTATATAATTGCTTCTTTCCTTTATTGAGACTCCATTGATATTTTGCCTTTCTTTATCTTTCGGACCACCAATTTACGTAGTATTTCATTCACTGAGAGATTTTTGTCTCTACTAAATTATTAACTTTAATGCAATTATTTCGTGCGTTTTGTAATAAAGCCATAAAGTACAAAGCAATTTATTTAACCTAGAAAAAGCAGAGTAAATACCTCGCCGGTTGATCCTCTTCCGGAATGTCATTTTCCTCCCATCACAACTATCGTCACAGAGCCTCAACTCGTGTTGAACTCCTTTAGAACAGTAAAAAATGAATTGAAATCATATTCGACTGGTATCGTGGTCCATTACTTGAGTAAAAAAAAAGAAGTATCAAAAGGATATGAATCTAGTTGCTAACCAGTATGGCAAATGGAGAACTTAAATATCGATGAATTTGGTAAATTTGTTGGTAAATTTGGTAAAGGAAAAGCGATAGGTGCTTGAACGTAAAAACATCCACATTATGAAGCCAAGGACTGTCGATTCATCAAAACCTTGCCAAGTAGGAGGTAAACTTGGTTCGTAGGAATTGATTTGTCAAAACCTTGCCAAGTAGGAGGTAAACTTGGTTCGTAGAAATTTATTCGGGAGGGTAACTAGTAACTTGAATTAATTTTAAACCTAGTTTAGGGGCTGTAAAAGTTTGGAGGAAATCGTTAAAACTCTTTCTATTTGCTTGCTACGCGTCTCAGTAGAATTTTCTGGTTTTAGGCATCATTTTATATTTGGGAGGAGATACATGTGGAAGGACTTTGTTTGGTCATTGGTGTTATGACCTTCAAGACTGTCCGTTGTTTGGTCACGGGTTTTATGACCTTTCATGACTATTCGAAAGGAAAGGCTTTGTTGAGTTTAATAACATCTCACCTTAAAAAATACCGAAATCATTATATTTTTTTTCGTGCATGACAAAAATACAATTCTGAAAACTTCTTCTTTTAATGGTATCACTTTATAGGCATTATAAAATTTGTGAAAAAGATTAATAGGTTAATTTTACATGTATGTTAGATATATTAGCAAGTTATTTTATTTAATTAGTAAAGCTTTTGATAAGAGATTCATTAAAAGGGGTGAAATGATGGTGAAATGATGAGAAAGAGTAGATAACTTGGACCTTTAGCGGGTCCGGTGGAAGTTTCTTAAACCTTTGAATGGTTGTGTTGGTCTTTGCTGAGCTGTTCATATTTTTCATCGCAGATCAAGTTGGAAAATTAATTATACCGATAAAATAAAAACCAATTATTAATCCAAATATTTTTGTGATATTCATGATTAAACGTTGTGGGAAACAACAAAGGAAACAAATTCAAATTAATAATTTGGTTGAAGTCATTCATTTACGTGTTATCATGAGTCATTAAATAAAACTAAAAACTAAAAAAAAAAACACATTAATACATAATATCTGATAAGACGACGCTAAATCTAAATTATTAATAGTTCTCTAAAAGGTATTTGAAGTATTTTCTTCAAACATGATCTTTAATTTTCCTTGGTATGATACGTGATACATAATACAAACTTCAATGTATTATGAAAGGTAATTGCATAGTGTTAATTACCATTATTTTCTCCTTGCTGCAACGTAAATAGGCCAGATAAAAGTATAACTATGAGTTTCTCTGATCTCTTAAGAATTCTTAAGGAAAGTTGAAAGAAAATATCAAAAAACCAGGCTAAAATATAGTTATAGAAGAAGAAGATATATAAAAATAATTTTTCTGAACTTCACCATTTGTAATTCTTTGGGCTTTAAAAAGTTCACAAAATTTCGATACTTATATTTATTTCTAAACTTCACCATTTTTTTTTGATATTATAAAAGAATTAATAGAAATAACTTTAATAAAAAACATAAGTCATAACCAAACTAAGATGAAATTATTATTCAAATAGTCAAAAAAATCCCCTTCTTAAATTATAGAGTTAGTGATGATGATGATAATGATTATTATTAAAAAAAATCTCTTTCTTAAAGTATAGAGTTAGTGATGATGATGTTTGTTGTGTCGCCATCTGAAGATTCAATAAACGCATCAATAGGATTTCTACGCAAATATTCTTGGCCGGGATTTATGGATATATCTTAAAGGGATCAGGGTTGTAATTTTCGAGTTGTTGATGAGCATCCCAGTTGGCGCGAGTGTAGCTCTTTAAAGGGTAGGATCTTTAAAGGGCAGGATCTTTAAAGGGCAGCATTCATAGGTATTTATATTTTAAAGGCCAGGATTTTTATTTATACCAGCAAAATTCTGCCGTATGTTTTTTTTTCTAGGCTGCGGTGCTTGTCCGCTTTGCTCAAAATTTTTTAAAAGTGCACAAGAGAACAAGGTCAACAAACCTAAGTCACGTGCTCTCAATTATTCTCAATTGTGACCCTATGACCTTCAAAACTTTCAATAAGTGGGGCAATCCGACCTATAGTTAGTTTTCTTTTAATTATTCCCGGACTAACCTTGGGTGGACCTTTTTAATTATTTTATTAAAAAAGAGAATGTAAAACAACATAAAGCGTTAGCGTTAGAATCGGCCGAATAGTTACGGTGTTATTGCCAAAACACTCATTGAAAAGTAAAATGGTTTCCATCCGACCGACGACCTACTGACCGACATGGTTACGTAGAGTTGCGTCCACGCGACTTAAGAGCTTCTTGTTTTAAAAAAATTCCCAACACATTTAAAATTGTTGTGAAGAAAACAATCATTTCAAGTTCGAGTCCTGTTCTCATTTTTTTTTAAAAATTCACAGACGGACACAGACACAGAAACGCACACACACACACACACACACACACACATATATATATATATATATATATATATATATATATATATATATATATATATATATATATATATATATATATATATATATATATACGCTAGGATCATTATAATTAACTGTTAAAGACCAGCGTTTATAACCATTTGTATGGTAAAAACTATCTCTTTTCAGCCTTACACAAAGGTTCATTATAACACTCCGAATTTGGTCAGTTAGTTAATCCACTCCTGAGCCTCGACCCTCCTCCTAGAGCAGTACCTGGATTGCCTCCGTCGACCCGATTGGATTCTCTCAGAAATCCATTTCACCTTCTGGATTTGAGGTGTGCGATCGTTGGTCATGATCTGAATATGTAGGATTTTAAAAATATGTTGTTTGATGCCGGAATCACACATAGACTTCTGCTAGGTGATGTAGAGGTGGAAAACCAGGATGTGGGGTGGTCCATCCTAGCCAATGGCTATTGGAGGGGGGAGGGGCAATTTCGACAGGAGCAGCGTCGCCGACGTGGAAATGTGAGGATGTCATCCGGGTAGCTCCTTCCTTCCGCAGCCGGATTTGAGAGGAATATTATGGAAAAAATATCGAGTCCTGTTCACTAGGACTAGGCAGTAACTAATAGTTGTACTAATTTTGCCAATTTATTTCAGGGTACCTACCAAGCAGATATAATTCGGTTTAAGTGAGATATATTGGTTTAAAAATATTAATAGTTTATTTTAATCAAATATTTTTATTTAATTATATATGAATTTCCAACATTTACAGTGGAAAACTATTTTCTTTTACTATTTTCCCCCAGATCAAGGTTGAATTGAATAAAACTGATCAAAATGCATTTTGAATTCAAACAAGATATAAAAAGATTACTAAGTAATTTAAAACCGAGCATATACTCTTAAAACCATGAATCATCATATACATATGTCGTGTTTGCTACTCACTACCATGCCTAGCAACCAAATAGCTTTCTTACTAAATCTGTCTAGCACCCAAATAGCTTTCTTACTCCATCTGCCTAGCAACCAATAGCTTTCTTACTCCATCTGTCTAGCACCCAAATAGCTTTTTCTCCATCTGCCTAGCAACCAAATAGCTTTCTTACTCCATCTGCCTAGCAACCAAATAGCTTTCTTACTTCATCTGCCTAGCAACCAAATAGCTTTCTTACTCCATCTGTCTAGCATCCAAATAGCTTTTTTACCCCATCTGCCTAGCAACTAAATAACTTTTTTACCACATCTGCCTAGCAACCAAATAGCTTTCTTACTCCATCTGCCTAGAAACCAAATAGCTTTCTTACTCCATCTGTCTAGCACCCAAATAGCTTTTTTACTCCATCTGCCTAGCAACTAAATAACTTTCTTACCCCTTTTGCCTAGCAACCAAATAGCTTTCTTACTCCATCTGCCTAGCAACCAAATACCTTTCTTACTCCATCTGTCTAGCACCCAAATAGCTTTTTTACTCCATCTGCCTAGAAACCAAATAGCTTTCTTACTAAATCTGCCTAGCAACCAAATAGCTTTCTTACTTCATCTGCTTAGCAACCAAATAGCTTTCTTACTCCATCTGTCTAGCATCCAAATAGCTTTTTTACCCCATCTGCCTAGCAACTAAATAACTTTTTTACCACATCTGCCTAGCAACCAAATAGCTTTCTTACTCCATCTGCCTAGCAACCAAATACCTTTCTTACTCCATCTGTCTAGCACCCAAATAGCTTCTTTACTCCATCTGCCTAGCAACTAAATAACTTTCTCACCCCACCTGCCTAGCAACCAAATAGCTTTCTTACTCCATCTGCTTAGCAACCAAATAGCTTCCTTACTCCATCTGTTTAGCACCCAAATAGCTTTTTTACTCCATCTGTCTAGCAACCAACTAGGTTTCTTACCCCATCTGCCTAGCAACCAAATAGCTTTCTTACTAAATCTGTCTAGCACCCAAATAGCTTTCTTACTCCATCTGCCTAGCAACCAATAGCTTTCTTACTCCATCTGTCTAGCACCCAAATAGCTTTTTCTCCATCTGCCTAGCAACCAAATAGCTTTCTTACTCCATCTGCCTAGCAACCAAATAGCTTTCTTACTTCATCTGCCTAGCAACCAAATAGCTTTCTTACTCCATCTGCCTAGCAACCAAATAGCTTTCTTACTCCATCTGTCTAGCATCCAAATAGCTTTTTTACCCCATCTGCCTAGCAACTAAATAACTTTTTTACCACATCTGCCTAGCAACCAAATAGCTTTCTTACTCCATCTGCCTAGAAACCAAATAGCTTTCTTACTCCATCTGTCTAGCACCCAAATAGCTTTTTTACTCCATCTGCCTAGCAACTAAATAACTTTCTTACCCCTTTTGCCTAGCAACCAAATAGCTTTCTTACTCCATCTGCCTAGCAACCAAATACCTTTCTTACTCCATCTGTCTAGCACCCAAATAGCTTTTTTACTCCATCTGCCTAGAAACCAAATAGCTTTCTTACTAAATCTGCCTAGCAACCAAATAGCTTTCTTACTTCATCTGCTTAGCAACCAAATAGCTTTCTTACTCCATCTGTCTAGCATCCAAATAGCTTTTTTACCCCATCTGCCTAGCAACTAAATAACTTTTTTACCACATCTGCCTAGCAACCAAATAGCTTTCTTACTCCATCTGCCTAGCAACCAAATACCTTTCTTACTCCATCTGTCTAGCACCCAAATAGCTTCTTTACTCCATCTGCCTAGCAACTAAATAACTTTCTCACCCCACCTGCCTAGCAACCAAATAGCTTTCTTACTCCATCTGCTTAGCAACCAAATAGCTTCCTTACTCCATCTGTTTAGCACCCAAATAGCTTTTTTACTCCATCTGTCTAGCAACCAACTAGGTTTCTTACCCCATCTGCCTAGCAACCAAATAGCTTTCTTACTAAATCTGTCTAGCACCCAAATAGCTTTCTTACTCCATCTGCCTAGCAACCAATAGCTTTCTTACTCCATCTGTCTAGCACCCAAATAGCTTTTTCTCCATCTGCCTAGCAACCAAATAGCTTTCTTACTCCATCTGCCTAGCAACCAAATACCTTTCTTACTCCATCTGCCATGCAACCAAATTGCGCCACATCTTACCATAAACCAAAGTTTATTTAGTTTTGCCACCGAGGATTTTCTGTCAAGCCTCGCTTCGTCATTTACATTTGTAATGCATGATTGTCTGTATGCCCCGGGTGCGCCTGTGTAAATGCAATGTGTACTCGAGTACAACGATGTTTGTATTCGAAGGGAGCTCCAACCGGGAACACTTGAATTGCTTTGAAATGTAGTTGTTTTTTAAAACGAGATCAACAGACCTAAGTCACTTACTCTCAATGATTTCAATAATTTTGATAAAAAAGAAAAGTTTTAATTAAAAAATGTATCATCAATTAACAAACATATCATCTCACCTTAAGACTTTGAAAACTTTCAACAAGTGGGGCAATCCGACCCATAATTAGTTTTATTTTATATAGTTCCCGGGCTAACCTTGGGAGGACCTTGGCAATTAAATTATTCGAACGAAAATGTAAAACAACATAAGGGTTTCGAATTTTGTTAGAATCAGCCGAATAGTTACGGTGTTATTGCCAAAAAGCTCATTGGAAAGTAAAATGGTTATATCCAACCGGCCGACGGACCTATATACTTACTAACTTAGAGAGTCGCGTGCACGCGACTAAAAATAAAGCTGACACACCCAATACAGGCATAAAGAAAACAGAGAAAAAAATATGAACGGAAGGAGGAAGAGTGATAAGTAGGCAGAGGATTGTAATGAAATTTAGAGGATCTCTAAAGTGGCTCATATGAGGACCTCCAGAAGCTGACCTGTTTCTGATGGCAAGGGGGACACGGGGAGGGGAAACTTACTGAAACCCATCGCTCTAAAGGGGAATTTACAAGAATAAACTTCAGTGTGATCGTGGCAATCAAATCCTTCGAAGAATTGCATTTGTTAGCTTTTATAAAGCATATTCTTTTATATTAATTAGTAAAAACCGAGCCTTCAGTAACTCAACTAAAGTTGATCAGTTCAATTCTGGTCCGCACATTTACGAAAGTATATAACAAGGTCAACAAGACCTAAGTCGCCCTCTCAATAATTCTGACTTATGATTATATGACCTTACGACCTTCAAAACTTTCAAAAAGTAAGGCAATCTGACACATAGTTAGTTTTCTTTTAATAATTCCCATACCAACATTGCGCGGACTTTGGCAATTATATCATTCAAAGGAGAATGTAACACAACATAAGAGTTTCAAATTTCGTTAGAATCTGCTGAATAGTTACGATGTTATTGTCAAAAAACTCATTGAAAATGGTTTCCATCGTACCGAACGACCTACGAACCGACATAGTAACTTACACGCAACTAATAATGCTTGAAAGAGTTTAGTAACGAGCTTCCAAACTAATACAGGCCTGTAATCTAAATATTAAGGGGGGACGGGCTGAAAGGTTTATACTTACATTAGTTTGGAAACAGGACGGTTGAAGAGGGACACTAATCCAATCTTTTTCGAATTTAGAAAGATTTAGACGATGTTGGAATGGGAAACTTATTTCAAGCGGTGATATTTGAGTTATATGACGAAGAAATATATTTTTAATAAAGAATAAAAGTTGACCTGTTGATTTTTGTTGACTTTGACTTTTTAAAATCTTACTTCTTAGATTTCTTTAAAATATTAGAGAATAATGGGAATAAAATATTTTCTATACATTATTTTTAGTGTATCATTGCTCAAGGAAGTCATGAGCCATTTTTCAAAATGTTTCGGACAAAAGTATGTTGACTACGAGATATTTATTAATATACCTTATAAATCCTCGAATGGCTTTGCCTGGCTGGGTAGGGTTTTTTTTTGTGTTGTGCTGCCAGCTAGTAATATTTTTCCACATAGGTTCGTTTGGAAAATTAATTATAGAGCTAAAAATTAAAAAGGAACCAATTGTTGATGCAAATATTTTAGTGATATCCATGATTAAAAATGAAATAAATAAATAAATTAAAAATAACAAATAAAAATAAATAAATAGATAAATAAATAAGCCTGGAAAAGGCAACATTTCGGGAATTTAGCACCCTGCTTTAAAAAGCTTCGAACAAAATTCTGTCAAAATGTTTCGACAGTAATGAATGAAATAAGGCAATAAAGTAAATAACTAAATTTAATTATTTTATTGGTGAATGTCCTATTTAATATTTAAATAACTAAATATACCCAAACACTCCGTCTTTCATTAAATAATAATATATTAAATTATCATTTTGTGAACAAAAGTCAGCGTAAAGTGTGACGTGACTATTTGGGCATTCGAACTATGTTTACAACAATTAATATTGAAATAATTTATATAATAAACCCGTCAAAACTTCTGAAATTTTGAATGCACCCTGTAGATATCAAATTTTGATCATGTCATTAAAACGTCTTTTCCATTGTGTGCAGTTGTCGAGATTTAAGTGTAAAGAATCATGATCTCTGCTCTCCTGCGCGCGGGCTACAACAAGTCTGAAATTGCCAAATGGCTCAACGTCTCCAGGATGATCGTCCATAGAGTCGCGGAGAGGCTCAAGCACGCAGAAGACTTCAAAGATCGACCTCGTTCAGGCAGACCTCAAGTTGCCAACCGTTAGGCTGTGAGAAAGGCCTTCAAAAGTGCTCCAAAGCTCAAAATGACCTGCACTCCTGAAGAAGAAGAACATCTTGGCAGCGACGGTGTCTAGGGTCGTTAAGAAGAAGGCAAGAACTTGAAGTACGTGGTAAAGTTTTCTGCTCACAGACCGTATACAAGAACAACGTCAGGAACGCTGCTGTTGCCTTCTCAACGACTTGAAGAGCCATGACAATGGAATTCTCATTTTTTTTTCTGGTGAAAAAACGTTCACTGTCGATCCAGTCATCAACAAGCTGAACGACTGCGTGGTAAGCTTCGACCACGTAGTCTCCGAGGTCCGCGTACCTGTATCCGACCAAAATCCCGGCCTCAGAAGATGCCGTCGGTGTGCTTCGCGGCCGGTTACAGGTTCACCGCGGCCGATTACAGGGACATCTTGGCCACGATAGTCCTGCCCTCGGTGAGAAAGATCCTGAAGAAGGCAGACTGCGTCTTTCAGCAGGAAGGTGCCCCGGCCCACACGGCAAGACCGTGAAAGAGTGGTTGGGGTGGGGGGTGGGGGATATGAATTTATGTTCGAAGGACTCTTGGCCACCGCTGTCAACCGACCTCAACCTCCTCGACTACAGCGTATTTGCGCATGTCGAGGGCAAGTCCTTCAAGGTCCACCACAGCAACGTCGACGAGCTGAAGTACTCCGTCAACGCGTGTGGGCCAGCATGAGGAAGGACTTCGTCCACAACGTGCACGTGGCCTTCAGGTCTAGCCTGGAGCGACTTCGCGCCGAAGAGGGCAACCAAATTGATTAATATTACAATTTAAACATACATTTATATGTTTAAACAATAAAAATGTGTCTAACTGCATCAAAACTATCACTGTGTTCTCTTTTGAGAGCGTCGTAACGAGTGTAACAGGACTTTTGCAATACCCGATGTAACGAACCAAATTAAAAATATGAATGAATAACGTAAAACAATATGCTTTATTTTCTCAGCTAAAATTCCCGAAATATCTTTGCGATATCCAAAATGGAAAGAGGAAAACTTTGATATAAAATAGCAAAGATTTTTACTTACAGATTCATTTTTCTTTGAAGTCTAAATATATAGAGAGAACTTAAATTCACAAGAGAAAAAAAAATCCGCAAAAAAGACCTGAAATCCGTACTTAATAAATCAATAAATAGTGAAAGAAGGCGTTGAATGTTCTTAAAAAAAAAATCCTCCCATGTCGGCGGCGAGCGTCACATTATTTGTATAGCGTCCTCGTGGTTAAAGACAATTCCCTGTAAAATTCAGATACGGATGACTCCTTGTTTATGTAGAAAATCAGATCTGATAGGAAACCGTTGTCAAAGAAATCGAAGCTGTGGCAATGCTCGCCATTGGGAAGATTGGGAGGATATCAGGCACGCCCCCAAAGCATGGCAGTTCAGCTCCAGTGGTGAGTTAAGAACACGCTTGCTTCTCAGTGGTCGAATATAACATGTATATTTGTTGTATTAACCTAGGAAACAATCGTCCCTCATTCTTGTTCAACTTAACAGTTGCCCACTGGTATGCTCATAACTGAGATTAATTATTTAAGAAAATATCTTTCATATTCAATCCCTTTTGAAGCCCCGGTGTATCTCTTCCTTGATACGAATCTAGTCACTGAAGTCGAGACCGAACGGAAGAAACCTTCTCTACAAGTCAACTTCCTCTCTTTGTGTTGCCCCACAGACCTCGTAATGTCGTCCGGAGCGACTTTTGTGGCAACAACCCTACAACTCCCAAACCCCGAATTCCACGAAAGGAACAAAAGTCCAACTCAGCACAATCAGAAGAAGTATAATGGCACCATTTCACCCCAAGAGTTCCAATCGAACTCCGTTACGTCTTACTTTACCCGTATAGAACTATTTTATCTGCTTGAAGAGGATCATGAGCAATCCCAAAAAGTAAGCTCGGTGGTTTTGTGCTCATCTACCACGTGATCCACAATGTTTCCCCTTTACTAACCGACCCGATTAGCACTTGCCTCTAGGCGATGCTCAAAGCTTCGATATTGAGGCGCCACGCTCTCAATGTGGCTCAGAAAATGAAGCTGCTATCCAGGCCCACGCACTTCCAGACGAGATTACGGAACACGCTGGAAGATAGCATTAGCCAACACTTTCTTAGCGTAGCCTCAATACCACAGTTGCCGTTCAACAACCAGAAGGTGAGTGAGATTTTATCGCCTGACACTCCCTTTGAACAACCTAACCGTATTAGTAACACTCTGGAAAGAGTGAGCCACCGGGAGGTCACTCCAGTCGAGTAGAACTCAGTCCACAAGACGTGTCTCGAATTACAGGCATCAGTGACTTCCCTCACTACCGAGGTAGCTATCCTCTAAAAGAGACTGGAAAAGAAAGATCCTTCACACCTCTCAAGAGTACTCGCTACTTATATACATGAATTTTATGATACCACAAAGAATTCAGGTAGCTGGTCCATCAATGCAGCCTCAGTAGCAGAAAAGCCAGCTACCAGCAGGAAAACGCCAGGACAGGACGGCAGTATGAAATGTGCCCTCAACTGTCCTTGCAAACACATGCTTGAACGTTAATGGCCCTATCATGAACATGTGATTCCTTATCAACGCGGGCTCAATTATTTCAATAATACTGTGCCTTCGAGGAGAAGAGACCTGTATTTCCCTCGAGACGGTGATAGGCTCTCTCATCAAGACCTTCAGAGAGAGGAATCTAACACTTTTTCTCGGGCTTCGACGAAATTTCACCAGGAAGTTCTTAGTGTTCGATGTAAAAACCGCAATTATTGGTGCTAATTTCCTCTCCCATTATATTTTAATATGAAATATTAAGTGCCCCAAATTAAAAGATGAAGAGACTCTGATAGTGACTAGTGCTGTTTTGCATCATTATTTAGCACCCTTAGTGTTATTATATCTCAAAATATTGATTATTTAGTGCCCATCTCTCAGAGCTCAGTGACTTATATAAGCTGAAAGCCGTCTTGGTTGAATAAGAGTAGTGAACAATTCCAGTGTTCCCTTGTCAGGCCTCTAGTAAATAATTACTGAAGACCAACCAGTTACATGTAAGGCCCGAAAGCTTTCGCCTAAATTATTAACCAATACCAAAGACATAATCCAATTGTTGTTTCCAAAGGAAACATTCCCCCTTCAAATTCATGTTTTGAGAGCCAATATAGTTCAGAAGTCAGACCATTCCTTTGGAGTAACTTGTGATGACAGTCTATTAAATTCAATCATGGTAAAAGTTCGCTACAATTTACCTTATTTAAGTGACTGTGTAGCAAAGTTGCAAGATTGCAAAGTATTCTCGTATATTGATACAAAGAAAGCTTTCTTCCAAATATCTATGGAACCAGCTTCTATAGATATGACGGATGTTGCTTCGCCGATCGGGTTGTTTGAGTGGATGGCAATCCCACAGGGACTTTGTAACAATTACGAATCGTTCCAGCGATACATTAACCGCGTTCTGCGAAGATTAGATTTCGTGTTCGCATATGTAGACAACTTTCTAAAAACAAGTACGAACGGGAAAGAACACTTGTAGCACCTGATACAGCTCTTTCACCAGTGGGATTGCAAAATCTGGAGATAAATGTCGCAAAGGGTGTCAGGAGTTGACTCCCTAGATTTTTAAGACTATAAAATAAATTAAAACTGTACAATTCCAAATAATAGTAAGGTAGTAACAATTAAGGAGTTCCCAGGATCACGCCCCTTAAGAAAGTTGCAACAGTTCTAGAGCCTAATTGAAATCATTAGAAGATTTCTACAGGGCGCCAGGAGAATCCCACCTACTTTTAACTAGAGTCCTAAAGGACGCGAATAAACGTCGCCATAGTTCCACTTCAGTTTGAGACGATGAAGCAGAAAACGCTTTCATTATTATCAAAATGGACGTAGAAGCTGCACTTTTAGTTGTGTTCTAGAAGGGACTTTCCTTTATGGCGCACAACAGACGCTTCAACTTAGTAAAACCAATTCGGACATACCAGGATTTATTTTAATCTAGTATATTTAAAAAATACTGACCAGAATGAGAGAATTTGGCCTGCAGAACCGATGATCCTAAATCAGTTGAAAAATCTCTAACCTTTAAAAAAAGGTTTGAAACTCAGGCCAGTGAATTATATAAGAAAAACACTAAGATATTTTCCTATTAAATCCTCCTTGAAACCCAGGGTGTGTTTCTCATTCTTGCCACAAAATTGGTCGCCGAAGTGGAGCTCGAACGCCATTTCACCATCTCTACCATTCTTGTTACTTCCTTGAAGTCAATATATATATATATATATATATATATATATATGTAAAAAGCTCACACAGTCCACGTGAGTCTAAGTTATGCAGATACACCCACAAAGGAAAAATGAAAAACGATTCCGAGCGCTCTCGTCGTTATTCTTTAAGACCTTTTCAAGGAATGAACAGGAGGCTGGACAGGTTAATATATATATATATATATATATATATATATATATATATATATATATATATGTGAAAAGCTCACAAAGTGCACGTGAGTCTAAGTTATGCAGATACACCCACAAAGGAAAAATGAAAAACGATTCCGAGCGCTCTCGTCGTTATTCTTTAAGACCTTTTCAAGGAATGAACAGGAGGCTGGACAGGTTAATATATATATATATATATATATATATATATATATATATATATATATATATATTAATCGGTCAATTCGCAGAGCCCAGATGTTATAACGAGGGATTAAGTTCGTTTTGTCCACTTAAAGTGGAAACAGTTTGCTCTTACAATCGTTTTTACTGTTAATCTGTTTTTCCTTTTCCTAGTCTTTTATACTATTTTTTAAAATTATTTTTCCTCTTTATTTCCATTGATGATGAGAGCCAGCTTACTCGTTGGAAACTTAGATGCTATGAAGGTAGAAAAAAGAATTGTACACAAGTATTGTAATAAAAAGCAAAACTGGTTGATTGAAGTGCTTTTCCAACCGAGGATCATCTCAGTAGAAGAACAGACGAAATGAATTTGCAGATAAATGATGAGTAGAATAACGATGGGAAATATACCAAACCTCGACCAATCCCAGATGCTTTGTAGAAATCACAGAAAGAAGGCCCATAAAAAAGAATGACATGTGAATGACGGATTGACTGATAGTTGGGAAGAAAAAAAATCTGATGTAATCCAAAAGAAGCATCAACACTCAATGCACATATAAAGAGGAAAAAGAACTTAAAATAGAAATGGCCATAAAAGAGAAAGATACAAAAAAAGATAAAAAGTAAAAAGGCTAGCAATATGGAACTGCTTCAACATTAATTGGATTAAGCGAATTTAATCTCTCGTGACATCTAGGCTCTGTAAGTAGACAGGCTAAAATAGAGGGAGGGTGTGTTGTTAACTACATTGAGGAAAGAATTTAGACAAAGTGGGATTTCAATTAGACGTCCTATTAACAACACGGTCACTAGGTTTTTGAAGTTCGACGGAGAGAAGTAAGGGTGAAAAAAGGATGTGATTATTATACTGGGCGATTTGTCGACCGAAGTTGGCGAAAGACCTGCGAGCATCATTAATGAGAGATTGGAGTATTTTCTGGATGTCCCGTAGCCATTCCTCATCCATGGGAAAGTGAACGAAAGATTGTCTCTTTTTACAGAATGCGAAGGATATTTTATCCACTGGTGGGAATGTTGTCAGAAGTTGGCTGACAATCGGTCGTAAAGCTTCTTGTTAGAGCCACTGTAGTAAAGAATTGGTAATTATGGACCTGCAACAATTACAAAGTCAGTTGCGTGATTTTGATATCAATGGAAGAACAAGTTTCCCCAAATCCTAGAAAGGGATAACCAAAGTTAAATAGTTGCAAAGTAACAAACAAATAAAAACGTTCCTTATGAATCTTATGCTATCTCTCAAGACTGGTGGAGGGAGCCAATCTGTACTTTCAAAGGCCTTTTTCTTTGTTTTATGTTGTTCCATTTAGGTTTGCAAATGTTTTAAAGTCCTTTTCAGCTTTGATTTTTATCACTACGCCCCTTCATTAGTTTATCAGTTTTCTATATTTATTCCTCTTCCCTTTTTTGCAACGAAAACATGATCTTGTTTCCTTTTTTCCTACCAATCGGTCTTTTTTCCTTGTGTTGGCTCAGAAATCAATTCGTAGCCCTCTTAAGAACAGTCACTATTAAGGAAAAGCTAATCAAAATTTTCCTTCTAGAAATAACAAAAACATGAATGACGGGGCAAAGGATGAGGGTAATATTTGATTTACAATAAAAAACAAAAGTGATTAAAACATTTGAGAAACAAAGAAAGATGGCAAACTTAAATTAGAAGTCAATCAACGTATGCCCTCTAAGTAAGAATTGAAACCTATAAAGGTCGAGTTCTTTTGTTTAAAGTTGAGCCATCTTTAATTGGATTGGCTAGTAGGGCGAGTCATACTCTAGAATCTTATGAAACTGGTGTTGAGGGGTATTCAAATGATGAATATTGGTGAAAAGAACATACTTTTGGCAGAAATGTTAAATTCTGATTGATCTAACCTACATCAATTTAAAGTTGAAATATTGATAGTTCTGGGTCATTTACTATATTTTACTATTATTTTAGTTACCGATAAAAGGTCAAATTAACCGTTTTCTATCATCAATACATTTATGTAGTCTGAAAGATATTTGTCGAAAAAATGTAAAAATGTATTAGAGAGACATGAGAAGTACTCGTAGGAAACCTATTAAAAATAACCCTTAATTTAGTTTGGTCTAGCTCCAAAATGGCAAGTAGCCAGTACTCATTATTCAGTTGAAAGCAATATTCCAATAGTGTTGCCAGTTCTGGTAACTATTGTAACTAGTAACTGTTTATAGAGCATTTACATTTTATTTGAATGCTAGTAAAGGCTGTGGATTATTTTAGAATAACATATAATTATTTGGTAGAGATTATTTCTTAATCTAAGTGAGTGCCATCTTTTCATTTGCAGATATAGTTGCGATTAGTGTGACAATGGCGAAAATCAAGACAAGGTCCAAATTAAGTTCTCATCTGACTAATTTTGTTGGGACTGGGCAAGAGCTGATGGTGTCTGAGTTACCAACAATAAGAGATATTTTGATGTACGGCATCTACCTGAGAGAGCAAAGTGAAGATGACCGGAGAAATTATAAAGTGAACCAGCTGGTAAAAGATATGTATCAGGACTTGATTAATCAGTGGACCGAAGCTAATGCTCTCTTCAAACCACTTGTTGTAAATCAAAAGGTCACAATAATATCAAAGCTTAAAGAGGTGTGGAAGGGGGCAGTAAAAGTTTCCCTTGGTAAAGGAAAAATTGAAGTAAATGAGGTTCATTGCAAAACTAGAGAAGTTATTTGATATATTGACATGCAAATGCTAAATTTTTATTTGTGGAAATGTAGGTTGTAATGGCTGTGAGACTGAAGCCTACATTAACTGTTGTTGTAGTAAAGAGAAAAAATACCTACTAGGGAACTGGCCTTTATTAAAGGGCAAAAGGAGAAGGTTGGAAGTAAAGGTACCTTTCAAATTGGAGGTGCTGATATTCCAGAGCATAAAAAAAACAATTAAGAGCTTCAGAAAGGAAAGAAAAAGAAAGGATAGCAGAAAGAAAGAGAAAAAGTAAGGAGGAAAGCGCTGTTTTAGCAGGAAAAGAAGAAGGAAAAGAAATCGAGCATTTTTTTGACAGAAGGTCAAGATCTGGAGGCAGAAAATTCTGATGGTGACAACAGTTTGGGTGATGAAGTAACTTTTGAAGCTGTCCAAGAGCCGGAATCTTCCACCAGGAATAGAAAGAATTATGATGAAATTCTAAATATTGCTCTTGCCAGTATAAGGCATAGGGGCGGATTGAGACCAACTGCAGCTTTCGCAACAACAGCTTTAATAGATGCTGGATTCATTACTGAGGAAGATACAAGTAAAGTAATTGATAAAAATATAGTTAAGAGAGCACAGGAAAAGCTAATGTCAGTTATTGAACATGAGTTTGAGGAAAACCTAAGGAAGGATGTGGAAATTTTTTGTGTTCTCTTTGATGGACGAATTGATGTGACATATTTTATGATGAAGGCAAAAGGAAGTGAAAAATTTGTTTCCAGAAAAAACAAAACAGGATCATTACACTATGATCAGTGACCCTGGGAGCAATTACCTCTTCCACTTTGTCCCAGAAAAGGCTACAAAAGAAGAATTACATGCAGAGAAGATCTCTAGGGCTATGTTTGGATGGCTGAGGGAAAATGGTTTGGATAAAAGCTTAATGGCCATTGATGAAGACTTCACGAATGTAAACACAGGTGTAAATGTTAGAGTAATGCGAAAAATGGAGCTTCATTTGGGAAGAAAACTTGTTTGGTTGGTCTGTAACCTGCACACTGGGGAACACCCTCTCTGTTATCTAATTATCAACCTGGATGGTCCAACACTATCTGACAACAGATATTCAGAACCAATAGGAAAGTTCCTTGACTCTGTTACAGACTTGGATATCAACCCAAATTTCACTCATATATCTTTAGGTCCTCCTCTTACCAAGATACCTCAGGAAAGGGTGCAAGATCTTTCCACTGATCAACACTATGACTATAGAATTGTATCGGCAATCAGAGAGAGAGTGCTTCCTACAGGGCTGTCTCTATTGGAAATGGGACCAGTAAACCACAGTCGCTGGCTGACAACAGCTAACAGACTTCTTCAGCTGTGGGTGTCAAAGCATGAGCTCAAAGGCAAAGCCTTTAAGAATCTACGACTGATTGTTGAGGCCCTCATTGGTATATATTACCCATGCTGGTTTAACATTAAGATTAAGCACTCTTGAACCGAGAGACATAGGCACATTCCTTATCAACTTCAATGCCTTATGTCTCAGAAGAAGGAGGTGTTGGATATTGTTTTGCTAACTGTTAAGAGATCAGTTTGGTATGCATACAGTGAAGCCATCCTCCAAACCCAACTATGCTTTGAAAATTAGGCGGAGAGAACTGAAGGGGTGAAAAGAATCCAGACCATCAGAGGAGAAGGGGACCCAGATACTCAACTGGGAGACTCCGTTGTAAGGCTTAGAAGGACACCAGACATTAATTGTGATGCTACCAGGATTGTCACCTTTAACTTGCTCTTTAAGTACTTCTGAATTAAAAAACTTGATTGACTCTCCTATGAAAGTACCTGACTGGCCTTGTCACACACAGAGCATTGAGAGGGTTGTAAGAATGGTGACTGAGGCTTCTTCCAAGTATTTCTCACAGGAGAAGAGGGATGAAGGAATCAGGGCAAAAGAGACAAGTAGACCTATGATGTCCATGAATGAGTCAAAGCAAGATTTGTGTGCTTTGGTGAAGTTTAACTTTTGAATATGACCCAAAGTGACCCATGCAGTTATATGTGGAGCTTTGCATACACTTTTCTCACTCAATAAACATGTAAATTTGAGGTTACATTTTGTTTGTGTGTACTTCGATTAAATAAAAATAGGTATATAAGCTCGTGATGAAAGGGAAAAAATTACTTTTATTTAAATGGAAATTGATGTAGGTATGTGGCAATTGTATAACAAAATAAAGTTTTTTTCAAAATATATACCGGAAAATCTATTATGTAAGGACCCCTCATTAAAGGATTTAATGAAAATATATGGTTGCCTCAAAGTATGACCCGCCCTAAGAGGGCTAGGTCAATGGTCTCAACTGCCAGTACGTTTTCAATTTCATTACTCAGTGGTTCTACTCCTATTTTTTTTATTTATCATGTCCATCCAATCCACTAAGTTCTAATTCTATTATTTTAACTTAACTAATATGTTGTTTGCTAACATACACAGGCTTGGTTATATTAATGAGTTTAAAGACCCCACTTTTCTACGACCTCCCTTTAAGTTTTTTTTTACTGGAAAACTGAAACTATACACTAAGATATTATTTTATCAAAATTTGGGGAATTTTAGTAAAATTAAGTGTTATTTGGTTTATTAGAATTCTGTCCTATTATCCAGGTCATATTACATAAATTTAATAGTTAATTTATCTATTTAGCCCTAATTTCTCCGAACCTAACTTGATGTCAAATTTCCTTGCTGCTTCTGAACATTACAATGTTCAAGTCTTATACAGAAATTCTAACTTTTGTACAGCTTGAAAAGTATTTGGTAATAACCCATCACCATCTTAAGAAAATTTTAAACCAGCCCCCTCCCCTTAAATGACATTTTCCTGGTCACTAGTGAAAGATTGCAACATACCATGTTAACTTCTTCACAGAAGGAGCTAGAAAAAAATCTAGTAAGGTTTCTTAATTGCATTTTACCACAAAAAAGTAAATGTTTGTATGCTATCCAGGTAACTGGTAGCGTAGGGTTCTTAAATAGGGACCTGGTAAGGACTCCAATGTAGTAGAAAAATTAACAAGAAATCACCGTAACCAGTTTACCGCCTGGTGACTATAATCAGTCTTTATTGACTAAAGAGTTTGCCATAGAGTGGTTTACCACATTATCACTCTCCGTTTAACTATTTTGATGCCAAACATCTTGCATCTGTTCTATTTTTATTATATTTACCTTGCCAAATGTAAAATGAGAACAGACGAAGGGAACTAAGAGAAAAAAACATCGTCAGTGACAAAACACGAGGCAAAGTGAGGGTATCCTTACTGACGATCCGCATCACGTGGTGAAGATATTAAATTAACATTTTGCGTATTTTTTGACCGTCGAAGATACAAACAGCTTACTTATAATTCAAGACTTACTAAATTTTGGCGAAGACACTATCCCTTTTTGAAAATTATTTCTATATTAAGAAAATGAACATTTCAAAAGCACCAGGTTTTTATAAGATCTAGCCTATTCACCTGAAAGAATTAGAAAGCGAAATTTTAAAATCCCTTTGTACAATTTTCAAAAAGTCTATTAGGAGGGAATAGTTTATAACGAGTTCAAAGAGGCAAATGTAACACTAATTTTCATAAAAGGCATAAAGACTAATCCTGGAAATTATCGCCCAATATCCCTTAATTCAGTCATTGGTAAACTTTTGGAGTCTATTGTTATAGATAGGATCGTTGACCATCTGGAGGTAAATAAGTGTAAATGAAACACAATACAGCTTTAGACGCGGACACTTATGCTTAAATAATTTACTAGATTTTTTCACGAAAAGATTACTACATTTGATCAAGATAGAGCTGCTGATGTAGTTTATCACGATTTCAAAAGCACTTTTGACACCTTTCCATATAAAAGATTTAATAAAGCTAAAATCGCACGGAATAGGGGGAAGCGTGCTAAAATGGATTGAAGACTGGGTAGAAAACCATAGGCAGAGAGTTATCGTCATTAGAAATAAATCACAATGGGCACCGGTCAATAACGGTGTTCCTTAGGGATCTGTTTTTGGACCCTTGTTTTTTTTTACTATATCATATATAAACGATCTTAACAGGAATTTATTGTGGGAAATTAAAATAAATTGCTAATGACACTAACTTGGTATTAGAGCAAAATATCAATACATGTGAAAACTGGCAAAAGCTTTAATAAAGTCATAAAATGGTCGCAAAAATGGCAGATGCAATTTAACGTTGACAAGTGCATGATAATAGCAAAAGGAATTATAATATGGGTGGTCAAATTTTAAATGCAACAAATCTGGAATAAGATTTTAATTTTCCTTAATCTAGAATATTCTAAAACTCTCCCAACAATGCACGTTAGCGTTAAAAAAGGCAAATGGGGCTTTATGATACATACTAGCCATTTTGCATTTAAATCAAAAGATATTATTATTATTCTTTTATATAAAGCGATTATAAGACCTGGTTTAGAGTATACAATACAGCTCTGTCATCCCTACATGCAAAAGAACATTGTAATAGTGGAAAGCGTTCAGCGTCGAGCAACATAATTTATTCTTGGACGTAGAAATAGATCGCACGATGAAAGCCTCAGGCACCTTTATTTACTTTCACTGAAAGCTCGGCATCTGCCGTCAACTTACTGAGGTATTTAAAATACCAAAAGGTTTTACTATTACGAATTATGCCTCAATATTTGATCTAGAAACTAAGTGGCGACTAGAATTAACGGTTTCAAACCAGCAAACATAAGATTTAAAACGACGATAGCACAAAATTTCTTTTCTTATAAAATAATCCAGACTTGGAATAGCTTGTCTAAGAATGTCGTTAAAAGCATTACAGTAAATAGTTTTAAGAATAGAATCGGTAATTATTACTTCAAAATTATGACCTTGCACAAATAAGAACTGTGAAAGTAATAGTTTGTTTATCCTTATCCTTTCATCCTTTCCCCATCCTTTAACTCTGACTTGATCCTTTCCCTTCTTTTTGAGCTAACCACGACTTGGCTCTTAAGTCAGTATATTTACAGGAGAAAAGTTTCTTAAGTTATCGGATACTGATTTCGTACGAAACCTTTCGAAACCAAAACCAGAAACCCACTTATGGGAGTACGAGGTTGACTCTCTCAAGGGAGACAAGTAGCGTGTTTGCTCGTGTGTGCGTGTGTATGATTAAGAAACGACTAGGGATAACGTATATTTCTTTATAAATCGATGCCCAGCTTCTAAATCAATAAGCATCCTGAAACAAGCCTGTAAAACAAGTAAGAAAGACTGTATGCTATTAATTCAGAGCTTCCATTTTTAGAAACATGGAGCAGGTATTACCCGCGATTATTTAACTAGGTACCGTCTATGTTTGTTTAATGTTGTATTTCTTATGTTTCTGTGCGCGAAACTACATTTGGACTAAGTCCAATGTTTTTAGTATCTCCTCCCACACACTTTCTACCTCATTTAGGGACACGTTCTAGCCCCCCTCCGCATAATACTAGACGAGTTGGTAGAGTTCAAATAAACTTTGCACTAATTGAGTATCGAAAGGGCAAGATTGGCCCCCAACAGCAGGCATACGATTGAAGAGACCACAAGAACGAACTAGAACGCTAGAAATTCATCCATGACGACCATGCCATGTTGTAGGCTCTCATGTCGATCTTTGCTGCAAATAATTTTGTCCTTCCTCATCATACTATTTTTCCATGGCAAATCCTTCCTCATTGAGGCTTTTAAGGTTTTGCGAAATTCACAACTTTCAGATACATTTTGCTTAAAGACCGAGAAGAGATATTCCATTCCGTCAAAGTGAAACCTAATCTATTATAATGATTATTATTATTATGTTATTAATAATATAATTATTATTATTACTTATATATATTATGTTTATTATATCATTGTTATTATTATTATTATTTTATTATTATTCCTATTATTATTAATGATTATTATATTATTATCATTACTATTATAGTAGTATTAGTATTATCACATTGAAACAACTACAAAACAACCACGATTGTCGCTTTCATACCAGCTTCAATCTCCAACCTTAAGTGGACACTATAAGACAAGTTAAAGAGTTATTACCACCTCTCCCGATAGTTTACTATTTGTATCTATTTAATAGTTCGACTCGGCCAGTAAGGAGGGGGGCGGAGGCATTAAATACATTCTATGTTTTATGTTATTATTTTATTGGCTCTGCGAAAGTCTCGTGACTAAATAACGGGGGGAATTAAAGAGACTCAGAGAGTCACAAGACTCATAATAGTCAATCGACTCATTTCATTTGCAGTTTCCTCTTCATTTTCATAATGGGGCCAAGGGAGAGGGCAAATTATACGCAGGGTCCACTGGGGTGTGTTAATTAACTAAAAATTACAATGAGGCAATTTGTGCGGAGATAAAGGGAAAATACGGTAAAATGACGTTTTGTTTTAATCGCCGCGACTCTTCAGGCTCACGAAAATGTAGAACAACTGACGAGTGAATGAAGGGAAGCCAAAGGGGGAATTAAATACCTGAAAGCCATATAATTATTGGTAAATACATAAAGTTGTATATTCAGTTTCATATTTTGGTGTTTTGTCACCAACGTATAGTCATCCATTTTTCGTATTCATGTTACATGCGTACATGGATATTTGTGTACGTAAAGAGATTTGGAGATAACAATTTTAAAAATAAAACGGGAAATTACAGTTTGAAGCAGAAGACTCAATACACGCCACTGATGGCAGCTTTTTAATTATTTTATTATTATTTAAATCATTTCGACGATCTAGTAAAGAGTGTTTACCCATTACAAAGGTTGGGGAAAGCCGAATCTAAGGGATTCCCGCCACCAAATACGCAACATTACGAAATTAAATACAGGGAAAATGTTAACATACGCTCGAGAAAAACTCAAATAATATTTTGGTTCATGACCTTTGTAGCAATTCTTTTTCTTCTTCTTCTTTTTCTTCTACTTTTTCTTCTTCTGTTCTTCTTCCACTTCCTATTCTTCTTTTTTCTTCTTCTTCTACTTTCCTTCTTCTTCTTCTTCTTCTTCTTCTTCTTCTTCTTCTTATCATCATTATAATTATTACTATTATTATTAATCTTCTTATTCTTATTATTCTTGTTCTTCTTCTTATTAGTATTATTATTATTGCCCTCAGGGGAAAGGGGCAGGTGTTCTAACCTCGACCCTTCACATTCGGATACCTGTTGGCTACCTGCTGCCAATTCCCTACAGGTCTAATTTTTGTTTGTCCTTTTTTTAACTCGATGTCTGCGGCATCTTAGCGATGCGTGTTTACAACTCGTTGAAGTTCGCGACCAAACACGTACACATTGGGAAACTTCAACCCATTCCGTTATTTGTTTCTTTTGTCTTTGCTATTCTTCTCTATTCCATTTTCCTCCAGTAGAGGAACTTTTTAGGTTATATAAAAAAAACTCCACTAATTCCCCGCCAGACCATAATTAGTGCCATTAAAAAGAAGATAAAATGAACCTATTTTATGTTTCTCAGAACTTGACTTAAAATCTGGTCGGGTTTTTTTTTTGCTTCATCCCACGGCCGGTTCTCCTTCGAGAGCCTCTCTTAAAAACAAAGTCCAAAGGATTTTTAAGAGTTCTTTGTGAATCGATCCCACTGGAATGCACTTTTAGTTAATTGGTAGGTCCTCATTATGTCCATGAATTCTGCTGAGGTCTTTTTCAGGAGATAGGCTAATGATAGGTCACTTTCACCCGATCCAATCAGTTCTGGATGCCCCTATGTATTTTACGGCCCCTTTTACCATTTCGGATGTTTATGCAACTTGTACCACTTCAATTGCCACCCCTGGTCCCTTAGGTCCCTTTCATCCGATCCACTCAGTTCTGGATGCCCCGATATTTTGTTACGGCCCCTTTTACCATTTAGGATGTTTATTTGCTACTTGTACCACTTCAATTGCCACCCCTGGTTCCTTAGGTCCCTTTCATACGATCCACTCAGTTCTGGATGCCCCGATATTTTGGACGGCCCCTTTTACCATTTAGGATGTTTATTTGCTACTTGTACCACTTCATTTGCCACCCCTGGTTTCTTAGGTCCGTTTCATCCGATCCAATCAGTTCTGGATGCCCCGGTATATTGTTACTGCCCCTTTTATCATTTCAGATGTTTATTTGATACTTGTGCCACTTAAATTGCCACCCCTGGTTCCTTTTTCACCGGGGGTCATTAATCCTTGAATCACGATTAATTTGATAACCCCTTTTAGCCTTTCACCAAATCAGGCTCCATCTGTTGAACCACTTTGCTTAATTAAGGTGGGGTGTAATCACGAAGGGGTTTTGTTTTGAAGGCCCCCTCCCCTTCACCGGGCAGGGAGGTTGAGCTTTATACTTATTGCCTTTTCTTTATTGCCATTTTCTTCTTGAATATTTATGAGGTTTTTTTATATTACGGCCAAACAAAACTAAACAATTATTATAAAGATTTACCAAATTCTTCGATGATTTAATTCTTTCAAGCCAACAATTACTAGCACTGAGTCCACTCGAAGACAACCGTTCACTATTTATGTACATATGAGTACGTTATGGTTATCATCATCCGTAACCGCTTGCCTACATAGTAGGCTTAGCACCTATTAACACCAATTAAAATAACATACCCTCATTCACTACTTACTCCCAATTAAGCATCTTATACTCACACTTCGAAAGAATAATCAAGCTGAGGAGACGTCTATCCTATGGAATCAAGCTGATTAGACGTCGCTCCCTTTATAATCGATCTGAGGAGATGTCGAGTCTTTTTTAATTAAGCTAAGTAGAAGTGGATCCCATTTTAATCAAGCTGAGAAGACATCTATCATATGGAATCAAGCTGATTAGACGTCGCTTCCTTTATAATCGATCTGAGGAGATGTCGAGTCTTTTTTAATCAAGCTAAGGAGAAGTTGATCCCATTTTAATCAAGCCGAGAAGACATCTATCCTATGGAATCAAGCTGATTAGACGTCGCTCCCTTTATAATCGATCTGAGGAGATGTCGAGTCTTTTTTAATCAAGCTAAAGAGAAGTTGATCCCATTTTAATCAAGCTGAGAAGAGGTTGCTCCTTTTTTATTTCAACTGAGGATAACTCTTTTTAATATACTGAGGACACGTCGAACCCTTTTTAATCCAGCTTAGTAGGAGTTGTACCCTTTTTAATCAAGCTGAGAAGTTGAGTATTGTTAATAAAGCTATTTTCTATTTTAATTCAGCTTAGGAGAAGTCGAACCCTTTTTAATCAAGCTGAGGAGACATCGAACCCAATTTTAATCAGGTTGAGGAAACTTCGAATCAATTTTAATCGACTTGAGGAAACGTCGAGCCTTATTTAATCATAGCTGAAGACACTTTGAGCCCTTTTTAATCAAGCTGAGAAGATTTAAAACCTTTTTTTAATCAAGCTGAGGAAACGTCGAGCCCTATTTATTAGAGAATCTAATTATTGGATTTTTCTGTCCGTTATTTCCTTTATTTACAGCCAAACCTCCAATCATGCACGATTGGAAAGGTGCTATCTTTTCGCTCAACCTTCGTTGCGAAGGTTGAGCAGTGTCACGTGAATTACTCATCCTCTCTGTCCTTAAATCATTCCGTAACAATATAAATGCTAAAAGAATAAATGTTAAAAAAAGTTAACAATCGCAAATAGACACGAGTTTATGGCGGAATTCACATTGATTCCTTTGGATAAACAACTAGATCAATCCTAGCGAATCGTTTTCGCGTAGGGGCCTAATCACGACTTAATCGCTGACACGAGGGTAATCAGGATCTTTAACCTCTGATATCATGATAATTGAGAGCTTTAATCTCTAATACCGTGATAGTGATGACCTTTAATATCTGATACCATGATAATCGTGACCTTTAGACTCTGATACCATAATAATCGTTATATTTAGTCTTTGATAATGTGATAATGGTGACCTTTAGTCTCTGATACCATAATAATCGTGATCTTTCGTCTTTGATACCATGATAATGGTAATCTTTAATCTCCGATGTCATGATAATCGTGACATTTGATCTGTGATACCGATATAATGGTGACCTTTAATATCTAATACCATAATAATCGTGATCTTTAGTCTTTGATAGCGTGAAATGGTGACCTTTAAACTCTGATGCCATGATAATTGTGACCTTTATTCTCTGATACCATAATAATCGTGATATTTAGTTTTTGATACCGTGATATTAGTGACCTTCAATTTCTGATACCATGATAATCGTGACCTTTAGTTTCTGATACCATAATAATCGTGGTCTTTAGTCTATGATACCGGGATAATAATGACCTTTAATCTCTTATTTCAAGATAATCATGACCTTTAGTCTCGGATACCATAATAACCGTGATCTTCAGTCTCTGATACCGTGAGAGACCATAATAATCGTGATCTTTAGTCTCTGAAACCATGATAATGGTGACCTTTAATCTCCGATCCCATGATAATCGTGACCTTTATTCTCTGATACTATAATAATCGTGATCTTCAGTCCTGATACCGTGATAATTATGACTTTAATCACTCATACTATGGTAATTGTGGCCAATAATCACTGATACATCTGCTGCTAAGGCGATAATATTTATAGAACTGCATGAAATATTTTTCGAAATGACCCTTCCTTAAATCTGATGGGTAAAGAAATCTCAAAATTGTGGCATCAAATTACCTTGTTTTGGATCGTATCGTTACTTTGGCTGGGAAATCGATTTTTCTTAGTATAATAAACGGCCTTGGTTATGGTTAGATGTAGGCAAGTCTCAAAAAAGGTTGTGGTGTATTGTTGTCTATTGGTGTATTGCAGTGTATTAGTTTTGGAATAAAAAAATCCTAACTGCAAATATATACAGCCAGGAAACCGAGAGTGTGCATGAAAAACAAATCAAAACGGCCAAGAACTAGTTAACAGCGATGAACCCATTTTGTTGCACGAGAACGCTTGCCCATTCAACAATTAATAGAGCTAAATTTTAGAATCTTATCACGCCCCCACTTAATCACGTACCTTATTCTCACCAGATTGTCTCTTCTTAAAAAAACATATGGTAATGTTTATAAGTAACTAACGTAAACTTAATAAAATATTGGCGAGTAAAGAAGCCTAAATTGGTTTACACGGTAGTAGGACAAAGCGTCGAAAGACAGAGGGTCGCATGGACAAAGGGTCGAACGAACAAAGAGTCAGTCAAACGGACAAAGGGTCAAAATACTAAAAGTGTGTATTAATTTCAATTAAAATATACTAATTTATCTTTTGGACATTTGCACTATCCGAGAATGAGCCTTTGTTTAATGTGACATTTTTTTAATATAAATAAAAAATATTTAAAAGCAGTGTTGGGAACTAACTATTTTATTGTGTTGGTAATTTGTGAATAGCCATCAATAAACAATTTTGAAAATATTTACTTGTCTACAACGTTCGTTAAAAGTTTGATCCACAATTTATTATACCAACCATTTTTTGCATGATACTGAGAGCGGTTCGTTTTCTGGGATTTTAAATTATTCCACGTTATTCTTTTATTTATTTTTGTATTCTTTTTCAATTTAAACAAATATATCGTTTTAATAGGATTATCGATTCGATTTCCCAGCCTTGCTTAAAAGTGATTAGGCTTTGAGGTTATTTTTGAATAAAGAAATCCAAATCATGTATATACGGTTATCTCTTGAATGCTACCTTCCTTAGAGTCTTCTATCAGATCATAAAAGTAATTGATTAAGAAATTGATTAGTAAGTGTAATTGACTTTCGGGTAAACCAATGCGAGATGCGAATAGAACCTAATAAACAATATACCTTATTTCCCTCGAAAGTTGGTTTACATATCTTTGTCACTGGTAGAAATGACCTTTGCCCAAATGCTAAAAATGAAGGCTTCATTAAATTTCACTTAATTTTTAATTGAATTTTAATGAGATCGGACTGTTGCCTATCAGGTCTGAGAGAGCAATAAAATAATTTAAAAAGAGGACATTTGTAAGTATAAAAAGAAGGCTTCTTCACATATTCATCACATTTACCTCAAGAAACACTCCGACTAAAGTTCGCCTATTACAACAGTTATATAATTTTATCACACTACCCTTTACTATGGAATTCACCAAGACGCAAATAGGCAAAAAAGAAACTCTTGCATGAATGCTACGAATACATAATCAATAAAGAGAAAAATTAGCGAATTTATTGGAAATGCGAAAAACGACAATTTTGCAATGGCAGAGCTATAACTCAAGGTGAGAAAATTAACAGAACTAAGGAAAATTGCCATTAACCTGACAGTTTCCATAATTATGCCATGAAAATTATTGCATAAATCAAGAACAAGGTTAAACAGTCCGAAGAAATTCCCTCGGCTATAATAGGTCAGTGCATAAAGGATGTTCCTTTATTTATTAGTATAGAGAAGAGTTGCCAGATTATAATTGATCAAAAAGGTCGCAACATTTAGAAAAAGTACATTCAATACAAATTTCATTCATGTACAAAAAGGACTAAAATTTTTATAACTATAAATTATTATAGCATTCTTTAAATGGCTATAAGTTTAACCTTATAAAACAAAGCAAGCAAATAAAAAATAACTCTCTCCATACATTTTAAAATTATTCTGAAATAATTTGCACTTTGGTAATTTTTCAAACAAAGTGTGACTGGAGTATTGAGATTTGTAATGCGTTATAAGCAACATGAAGGGAGTATTTAAAATCTTGTACTACTAATCTGGTAAAAAATAATAGAAAAGTTATTAATTCGACGCTTTGTCCGCGCACGGCCTTTGGATTGGCCTTGTAAAGTCGAGAATTATTTGCAATAGCGTAATTATAAGTATACTGTAGGGGTGGATCAAATACAATTGTATTTGCATTTTAATTGTATTAGGGGACCCAAAAGAAAAAGTATTTTGTATTTGTATTTTTATTTCGAGTCTAAGCCATTTAAGGAGGATATACAAACTCACATATATATATATATATATATATATATATATATATATATATATATATATATATATATATAAAGAGAGAGAGAGAGAGAGAGAGAGAGAGAGAGAGAGAGAGAGACACTGAGAGTCAGAGAGAACCATGATTTACGAGATATTATAAAACCGGTTATATCTGGTACGCGCGGAGTGCGCGCGTAGCGCGAATGCGTAAGGGTTTTCTAGAACATTCTCGAAGGTTCAGGAATGTGCTGTGTAAAGGATACTCTCTCTCTCTCTTGTTGGGGGGGTTATTATAAGAATAACACACTTAATAATATTATGTGTGTTAATTCAATGTTTAATTATTGAAAGAGAGATATTCTCTTCGATTATATCATTGATTTATCTTTCTGTTTCTATTTTATTAAGTTTGATTTTAAGGGTAATGACTTAAAGTACTAGTTAAATTTTATAATCAACAGGTTTCTCCATCTTTTTTTCATTTTCACACATATTTGTAAATATTTTTAAGTTACTTTTAAACTATTAGGTTTGTATTTGTTTTAACCACTTTATTATCATTATTTTCTTTGGTTGATTTTATTTTATTGTTATTTTGTTTTTTTCACTTAATGTTTTATGTTTTTTTTAATTGGTATTATTTTTTTTAGATTTAATATTAACCACTTTATACTTTTGTTTCTTTACTGTGATGTTTCAATTTTATTTTTAATTGTTTTTTTTTCTTAACATTCTGTTTTAGTTCTCAGATATAGGATTTATGATAAGGTAGATTTAAAAGAAAAGAAGTATATATTTTTATTTATAATCATATAGGAATTAAAATATAACCCCAATTTAAATTTAACTTAAAGATAGTTCATATTTATTATATAACCTTCTATTGAATTGGTACATGAAAAAACACAGTAAATATATAAAATCTGAATCTACAATATTTGAATCTACTAAATAATAACTACGTAGACTTTAATTGCTTCTCACTTCTCAATTTTCACTTTGCAGATGGATAATGAAGACGTTGTTACACCAGATGACCCTTCAATCGGGGATGAGGAGGTCCGGGAGGACGTACAAATACCTCAACTATCAGCTACACTGGCAAAGTTTTATTCTGTCAATGTCAAGTCTACTGACAAGAATCTCATAGCCCGACTGTTTGCAGTGCGAAAGCTCGTATTCGGTAGCAACGAAGGTAACATCTAACCTAGTTGTCCACTTCAGAGTTCACAAATTTCAGTATGGTAAATATGAGACCTTGAGAGCTGCAGATGAAAAGAAGAAGAGTGAGAGATCTGCGTCACACTCACAGACCAAAATGACCTCGTTCTTCAAAGTCAAACCTGCACAAGAGAAATTTTTTACGCTAATCAAATCAAACAACGGTATATAGTAAAGAAACTCTTAGATCCCGTCGCATGTGACCAACTGCCTTGAATATTGTTGAAAGTAAGACATTTTGAGCTCTCCTGCACGAAGCAGAACCATGCTTCGTGTTTCCAAGCAGAACCACACTTAGAAACAGTTTACTTCAGCAGAGAGCGAAAGACATTGAGTCGCAATTGATGACAGAATTCGAACATCTCAATCGTATATACCTGACATTGGACCTCTGGACGAATCGAAAAATGATATCGTTTCTTGCTGTCACTGTACACTTCACTAACTCATCATGGGAGCTAAAGTCAGCCTCAAACTATTCACTGAAAGTAAACCGATCTATTGCTTTAACTTGGCAAATGCACTACAGTCTTCTACCAAGAAGAGGTTGCATCAATTTCTTAAGAAGACTAATGTCATTGCCGCAGCTCTCATTGACCCCAGGTTTAACCGGGCATGGTTGCCATGTAAGGAAATGCAAAAAGAAAAGGTTTCGAAGATTGTGGACTTAATTCTTTCCGAGTCACCCCAATCAACCATGAATTAGGAAGTAATTCAAGAGACTGAACCTTTCGTATCCATGAACATGAATCAAGACGAGGCCAGCGTGAGTGCAAAATGACCTCGTCTTTTTGCCTACATGCCTTTAGCTGGGAAAATGAAGCAAGTGCATCAACAAACGACACTAGAGTGGTGATGGCAGAACTTGAAACGTACCTAGAAGAAGGTGTTCTGCCTTTTGATGTCACCCCACTGAGGTACTGGCGTGATACAAAAAGCTTCAAAATTTTGAAGCATTTCGCCAGGAATATTCTAGGAAGCTGTGCAACGTCGGCACCATCTGAGAGGGTGTTTAGCAAGGCCGGCAATTCTTACACTCCTGAGCGAGCAAAACTCGTTCTGGAAACCTTCCGGGCATTAATGATGATAAAATGCAATTATGATATTTAAAATGTAAACTTCAGGTTCTAAAAAATAAATTAATCTAATACAGTTAAAGAATATTAAAAATATTAAAAATAATTAGGTTAAGACTATGTAGGTAAATCAAAAATTAGAAAATAACTCAGGAATTTAAAAGGCAAGAGAATCAAATTGTTAATCTAATATAACACTATTGAAACGAAAAAACAAAAAACAAAAGTAAATAATTACAGTATAATATTGCTTACCAATAACTCAGGAATTTAAAAGGCAAGAGAATCAAATTATTAATCTAATGTAATCACTATTGACACGAAAAAAAAGCAAAAACACAAAAGTAAAAAATTACAGTATAATATTGCTTACCGATGAAGTTCAGGAGAAATCACAAAGTGAAGAAATTATAAAGAATGTGGCTTAAAGAAGGATAGGAATTTGATTGGTTGGTTGTTAAATAAGAGAAGGTTGGTTGGTTGTTGAATGAGGTAATTAAAATTAAGAAATAAGAAGGGGAACAGCGGTATTATCTATGTTGAGTGTAGGAGATTTTGTACGTATTAGTAGGGATTCCAAAATTCTTAGACTATATTCATTGTTATTATGACCAATTATTTTGAAGTTATCTATAGAACATTCTATCTTGCATTGTATAATATGATTTCTAATTACAGAAGCTTCCTTCTTAGACAATATTTTACCAGTGCGATGGCTTATTCCCATGTGAGAACAAAACCTCTCTTTCAATGAGCGAACCGTACTACCAAAACAACAAGGACTTGCAAACAACAAGGACAGGTAAAAGCATAAACAACACGGCTGCTCATTTCTAGAGGAAGTTTGTCTTTTGACGAGAAGAAACTTCCTATGGAAAGTGGCTTAACAAAAGTGATGTTGAAGTTGGTATGAAAGAAATATTTTATGAGTAATTTGTTGCATTTTCTAGTGAATAATTTATTGTAAGGTCCCCTTTCAGGTACTACGAAAATTTTTTCATTTTGGGGAACATTATATGAGAGAAAGGATGGAGAGTAAATTTTGGTAAGAAAATTATTGATTAGTTTGTCAACCAAAGGTGGGGGGGAACAATTATTTTTAAAATAAGACTTTAGAGTCTGGAATTCATTGTGTCTTAAGGAATAATTGGAGGAGAGATGGTAACTTCTATATATTAGAGATTTAATTGCACTGAGTTTGTGTGACAAGTCACAATGGCTGAAAAAATTAATTCCTTGGCCACTAAAGGTGGACTTTCTGTCGTAAAAATTTCAAGACTATTTTAGAAATGATTTTTAATGAGAATTATTTTTTATTTAATAACAAGGTTTACCAACAGATAGATGGAGTAGGAATGGGATCACCAATAGCTCCAATAGCAGCTAATATTTTCATGATTCATCTTGAAAATAACTTTATGAAACATTACCCTTTAGATTTCAAACCCATATGTTTTAGAACCTGAAGATGGGTGATACGCCCGAAACGTTGCTCCATAAATAAATCACATGTACCTCAGCCTCCTATGTGTCCTTACATTCACCGTGAAATTGAAGATTAGACTGGTCAGCAGCAACTCATATGACTATATATATATATATGTATATATATATATATATATATATATATATATATATATATATATATATATATATATATATATTTATTTATATTGCTATAGCGTAATTATAATTTTGGCCTTGTCCAAAATTATGGGGCAGGTATGAACAAGTGAAGAATACGATTGAAATTCATTTATTTCCTACTTGACATAATACAAATAAATATTTTTGCGTATATTCTATCAATAATTATTATTTGATGGGTCCTCCTTTTGATTTTTTACCCGCTTTAATGCGTTTTTGCATATTGTGCATAAGTGATTGGGGCAACCTTCTGCCATTCAATGTGTGATACTAACGTGTATTCTTATTCTTGCAGTGATTATCTTATTGTTAACTTAGAAGTGGTAATATTTTGTTAAAATGATCGAGAAACGGTGTCCAAACAACCATTAAAAGGTACAATGAGACCAATTTTTTTCAAAAACTGTGATGGTCAATGTCGCAAAAGTTGTACAACTCCGAGAGAAGAGAGGTTGCTGAAAAAGACATCTCTGGCCGATAGGAAAAAAACCCTCTTCTGATGTAGCTCCTGAGTTTCAGGCAGCAACAAACAAAGAGATATCAAGGCGCACAGTGAGAAGAATGTTATTAGAAGCTGGGCTCAAAGGATGTAAGGCTAGGAGAAACGGTGGCTGTCTCAAGTGAACAAGAAGAAGCGATTTTCTTGGGCAAAAGAGCATAAAGATTGGACCGATGATCATTGGGCTAAAGTTGCTTAGGCAGATGAAAGCAGCTTTGAGGTAGGTTCTGCACATTAGTATCCAACAATTTATTATGATTGTACACATTTTTATTGGATACCCAAATTTTTATTAGAGACTAAAAATGATCAGTAAAATTTGTTTTTCTCCTCAGAACTTTGGAACAACTGGAGCTGTTATGTTCGTCAAAGAGTTGGGGAAAAGTATGATGCGAGATGTGTTCTCCCAACAGCCATATTTGGAGGTTGCAGTTTAATGGTTTGGGGCAGCATGTCGTCTTCAGATCCAGCATTGTTGTTCAATTGTGAGGGCAGAATGAATTCCAACACTTATACCAGCATGTTAGATAAGGTTTATCAACCTTCCTTAGGTAAAATTTTCAATGATGACATATCAGATGGTGTAACTTTCCAACAAGACAATGCTCCATGCCACACATCTAGAGTCTCAAAGGGTTTGTTTGAAAAGAAATGGGTGACGTTGATGAAATGGCCCCCTCAATCTCCAAACCACAACCCCATTGAACATTTGTGGTCACACTTAGGCATAAGAGTGAGGGTGCACAAATGATCCTAAAAAAGTGAATTAACAGCCAAAATTCGTTAAGATTAGCAGAAAATTAAGCCAATCACCTCTGTCAATTTAGACTCAATTATGCAAAAACGCATAAAAGCGGTTATAAAAGCAAAAGAAGGCCACATGAAATATTAATTATTGATAGAATATATGCAAAACTATTTACTTCTATTATGTCAAGTATGAATAAATGAGTTTCAATCATATTCTTCACTTTTTCATAGCTGCCCCATAATTTTGCCAAGGATATATATATATATATATATATATATATATATATATATATATATATATATATATATATATATATATATATATATATACAGGGTGTTCGAAAACTAATGGTACATACTTTGACAGTAGGTATAAAAACTCAAAAGAACGACTTTTACAAGAATAAGTAAATTTCCAAAAATCGATTGTTTTCGAGATATCGAATCGTAAATTTGAGTATGGTATAACTAACTCTAGGGAGGGCAGTCCCCAGAGTAGTAGGTGAGGGAAGCACATTTGAGTACATACTTTATTATGGAATTGAAATTACAATAGGTGTTCGAAATGTCCTCCCTGTACGTCAATGCAGGACTGGTACCTAGGCAGAAGCGTTTCCCGAACACGATCAAACACTCGTGGATTATCTGCAATGAGTCCTGCAGCGTCCATTATCCTTCCAAAAAGATCCATCTCTGTCTCCACTGGGGTTTCATAAATTAAACTCTTCATGTGGCCCTACAGGTAGAAGTCCAAAGGTGTCATATCTGGAGACCTCGCTGGCCATGTCACTGGCCCAAAGCGTCCTATCCATCTGTTGGGAAAAGTACGGTCTAGATTTTGTCGCACATTCCTTGAGCCATGCGTTGGAGCGCCGTCATGTTGGAACCACATTTGACGTCGAATAACCAAAGCCACATCGTCCATAAGGTCAGGCAATACCTCCCGTAGAAATACTGCATAGTGATCTCCTGCTAAATGCTCTGGAAGCACATAGGGCCCAACCAAATTGGTACCAATAATACCAGCCCACACATTAACACTGAACCGGTGTTGGCTTGGATGCACAGCGTGAGGGGTTTCATTTTGCCACATGTGTAAGTTGTGTGTGTTAAACACACCACCGCGCGTAAAAAGTAGCTTCATCAGTCAAGAGCACATATTTTGGAAACTCATTATCTTCAATGTTCTTATTCATGAACCAACGTGCAAACCGTTCACGTGGGTTAAAGTCGGCTGGAAGCAGCTCTTGCACTCTCTGGAAATGGTACAGGTAGAGGCCGTTATTATGGAGTGTTTGCCATACTATTGAGTGATAACGCATTCCAAGTGCATTTGCCGCGGCCCGAGTGCTTGTATGTGGGTTTGTATTAAAATATTGTAGTATCCGCTCTTCGTTTTCAGCCCTAACTCACCCACGACGACCGCCCACTTCTCTTCTGTTTACCTGAAAACTGCTAGTGTCTCGCAGCCGTTGATGCACCCTGGTGAAAACGCGATGATCAGGCAAAGGACGGTTGGGAAAACGCTCTGCATACAATCGAGCATTGTCATTCGCTGAACTATATGCCATGTGCATATCTGCCATTTCAGAATTTGTTAAGCGATTCATATTGTCAGAGATATTTTACAATGTTCACTGATAGCAGACGACCATTAAAGTAAACAACTGTTGCCATATTTACGGATCTAGGATAATGCCGAAAGTAAGAAATATCCCTAGAGACCTCAAATATTTACGATTTGATATCTCGAAAACGATGGATCTTTGGACTTTTACTTATTCTTGTAAAAATCGTTCTTTTAAGTTTTTTATACCAACTCTCAAAGTATATACCATTAGTTTTCGAACACCCTGTATATATATATATATATATATATATATATATATATATATATATATTATTAGGTGACAGAAAATTAGGATGGCAGACGAATGTTAAAAAAATAACCCGTGTGTTCCTTTGGCGAACAAGAAATCAGCGATGGCAGATTGACAAAATTAACGAGTCAAAACTCTGCCGTGGAAAGGTGACCGGTAAGTTAGACAACATCAATTCATCAAAAAACAAGCAAGTGGGTACTTGTTGCATCGTGCCGGCGTAGAAGGAGCTGATCGCATCAAGTCTTGTGCCGAAAGAGGAATGTAGTTAGGGCAGACACTTTATGATAGTGACCTCCCCCCGATGCAAAGGGCCTTCTTATCACTTCCTTCTGCCTACTGGTGACATTTCTGTTGTCTTCGGTGTAGTCTTAGATGAACCATGGCGGGATTGGAGAGAATTCCCATTCAAGCATATTGGGGCACCGATCCGGCAGGACAAAGTGCTGCTCTTTCGAACCTTTATAGCGGGAAGAGTAATTTGACTTCATATATGGGTTGGTTGCTTATCAAAAGTACTTTTCATTATGTTTCTTCATTCTACTAAAGAATGCGGTACTTTCATTATTATGTGGTCTTTAATTATGTAGCTTCCCTTGTCTCATCTGAACTCGATGGTGCTTAACAGTTGTCATACTCACGAGATGAAATGCAGCAAATCTGTTCTCTGCGGATAGCATCGACTAATTTTACCTTTCCCTAGTACCAGCCTTGTGAGACTACGGCTTACTCGAGTGGTAACACTACCTCCGATTACGGCGGAGTCAAGACACATCGAGGGTTGTAATTCTCCGGATGGCGTCCCGACTCGTCCCTATCGGGTTTCGAACCCCTTCATCAAACTCTAGATCCCCACTGATAAAAGGCTTAAAAAAAGAGTTCATATTAGTGATAACATTTCCCCTGAATTATTATACATTTGCCTTGTGGAGTCTGATTGTATGTACAACCATACATAAAACGGTACGTCGTCAGCTTCGACTTAATCTCCAAATTCATCCTGTGACGATGTTTTCTTCCTGCTCCTGGTCGTTGCATTTCTTTAAATCATCTTAAGGGAACAAGAGTGGGCTAAAAAAACTAGGAATGTGTAAAAGAAATAATGAATGTTTCATTCGAACTGGAATTATCTTCCAAAACTATAATTAGCTTATACTCTCGCTGGTAATTATTGGTCTTAAATAATAAGGCAACTCGGTTCATTTTGTTATATTACTCAATTCTTTTTTTCGCCAGACCTCCCACTTCGTGGCGTTGCAGTTGCACCAGACCAACTACATTTTTTGCCCTTTAATGTTTTAAAGCTCGATACATGAGTACCATCTTAAGGTGAAGGTGATTCGGAGCTGACTTTAAACTATATGGCCCCACTGCAATAAGTACCAGACGGTGTGGAGGAGTTTTTTTCTTGGAATTTAAATCGCAAAGTTACGAGGCCATATTCACGCTGCAAGGAGAGATTATAAAGATGTAAAGATAGAGAAAGTGCAAATGTTTGGAAGATATATAGCTACACATGTTCCTAAAGGCATTGGGGTATGGGTATTAATTATCCTTTCAATACCCTCTACCACCTTGGATTTGAGAAGACGTATAAAAAGTGAAAAAATTTAGAAGTAAAAAAGATGAGCTAAGAGAGATTACCAGGTTCTCCTGGGGCAGTAGGGACCGGCGGGCACGCCACTCAAGGTTTCAATTGTAGCAGGGGCATTGCTCCCAGTACGTCATCCTCCTCTTGCGGTGCGTTGTGGGGGGTAAAAACAATACCAAAACATTACAATGACATGAGTTGTATAGCAGCTTATTTTCAAACAAATTTTACCACTCTATTTGGTCGTGTAATGACGACTTGTCTGTTACGAGACGATGTTTGTTGTGCAGAGATCTAAAGAGAATTTTAGGATTGAATATTACATGTATATTTATAATATACATATATAGATTAAAAGATATCGCATTAACGAGATATATATATATATATATATATATATATATATATATATATATATATATATATATATATATATATATTCGGTGCAAGAAATGATAAACCACAATATTTGATTATTTGCGAACAGAACTAGTTTCGGCTTTCGCCATTATCAACTGTATAATGGAAGGTATGATTTGCGACTTCAGTATATAAAGGCGAAAAATCAGACTAAACAAAATGAAAACAATGGAAATATAATGAAAGATATAAATATGTTTATGGATGGAAAAGCAACTGTTAATCCCTGTATTGAGCGATTCTGGCGGTTTATAAATGGATTGGGCAACAGTGTTCGAGATATATTTGCTAAATTTATATTGTTCTTCAGAGATATTAAAGTTATCGACCTTTTGGTTTATTATTTCTTGCACCATATATGTATAAATATATGTATTGTATAATGTATATATATATATATATATATATATATATATATATATATATATATATATATATATATATATATATATATATATATATATATGATAAATAACACCCACAAGGAAAATGGAAAAACGATTCCGAGCGCTTTCGTCTTTATTCTAAAAGACCTCTTCATGGAATAACGTAGGTAAGGACAGACAATGTCTTAACTAGTAAGGAGTGGGGGGGGTTAAAACGGCTACCTGCATCAAAACCTTAACTAGGGGGTACAAATTCTTTAAACACTTTAATTTATGATTTAATATAATTAGATATGATAGGATCTAGGCTAAACAATCCAGGGATAATTTTAAAATTTGGGAAAGTATTAATAGAGATACATTCTAAATTATTTCTTGAAATGTAGTTTGTACATTTAGTAATAGGTTTAGAACTATTCCAATTAATAGTATGATCCTGACTGTAGATATGTAAAAATAATGCAGATTGTTGACAAAGATTACAAACATTAGTTTGGTGCTGTTTAACTCTAACATTCAATTCTTTACCTGTCTGTCCATAATAACATTTTTCACAATTATTGCAACCACTTGAATATACAATGCCTGGTTTAGGGGGTGTTTTTTTTTTACGAGAAGGCAATGGATAGTGTTTTCATATTTAAAAATAACATTTATGTTCAAAGGTTTTAGTAAACGAGGTAATTTTAGGAAACTTTGGTTAAAAGGTAAAACTAATACATTTTTGGCATGAAATTTAGAAATGTTACGATTAGGTTGATAAAATGAACACTTAGCAGAATTATAATAATTTGTAAGTACGTAGAAAGGGTAATACAAATTTAAACCTATATTATATATCCTATCAACTTCTTTTTCCAAATATTCGGGTGAAACAATTCTCAGGGCACGGAGAAACATGGAAGAGAAAACACTTTTTTCTCTTGGTCTGTTCAGTGGATCAAAATATCTAAGAAAGGGATGGTGTTATCTTTTTCATTTTCTCAAGTAAATTTAATTGAGGGGAATGACGTTTTGATTTTTTCAAGAAAAGTATTGATATTAAGATCATTAGGCCACAAACAAAGAATGTCTTCAACGTAACGCATCCATAAAATAGGGGTTATGTTGGTCTGGAGAAGTATTATGGATTCAAACAGTGACTGGTCAAAAAAAGAGTTCCCCTAACCACGTGTTCAACCTTTCAAGTCAAGTGTTTGATGCCAATACGTTTAACGCATTAGGTTATGCGTTAGCAAGTCGATTCATTTGAAGTATCCATTGAAATAATTCCGCGTGATACGGCCTAAAATAATATAAAAATCCTTGTAAGAGGAGGGAGCTACTATGTACAACTTCGTTAGAAGGAAGATTCAGTGACTGACAAAGTCTTAAGTAAAAGATTAATATCTTTTTCGAGGTACTGTCAAGAACAGTAAAACTCAACTTCCCAGGCATTGAGTCATCCTTAATAAATTACATATAACTATGACTATGGTCCTTGAACATGCTTCTTCATGGCATTCTGGTATATATATATATATATATATATATATATATATATATATATATATATATATATATATATATATATATATATATATATATATATATATATATATATATATATATATATATATATATATATATATATATATATATATATATATATATATATATATATATATATATATATATATATATATATACCGTAGTAGGAGGCGTAAGAGAGACGAGGCTAGTAAACAGAATATACATTTCTAGTACTAACTCGTTTCTCCCCTGTGTGCCTGTGTGCATTTACTAAAAAAAATTAAACTGATCGTTCTCATGTTTTTTCCTTATTTTTTATTTTTCATCATTGAAAGCTCTTTTTTATGTTTCATTCTCCTTACCACAAGGTAACCCACATCCTCACACACGAATCCACACCCACGTGTAGGAACTCATTCCTGGAAGCTCATTGTTTTAGAAACTTTAGTCACTTTCACTTCCTTCTCGCCATGGGCCACCCTGTTTCTGCATTTCCCTCCTGTCTGCCCATTCGCCTCGTCTTCTTACCCTAGGGAGTGAGTCAAAGCTTGAATTACTCGTGGTCTTAGGAGACCATTGGTTCTCCGCGAAAACTCCAGCTACGTACAAATGGAGCCCAATTTAAGGAGTTATTCGTATTTTGCCATCGGAACCCATGAGATCCGTGATCGAGCGCTTCTACCCGGGACTAATCTGAGTCACTTCCAGAGGTAACAACAACGTTATGTGCCATTGTTATATTTGCCACAACTGGATTTGTTTTCATTGTAAAACAGGCTTAGGCTTAGAAGAATTGTGTGCCTTTTCTTTCTCTAGCATTCAATAGTCTCCATTTTTACCTACTCGTTCTATGTTAGGTCCATTATCCCTTCCTCTAACTTCCACTCCTCTATAAAAATCTGCTCAGAGATTTCCTAGCGTTGTCTTCGATTGGTTTCGTTTATAATTTTATAAAACTGCAAATAATAACAAATACTTTTTTTTACCATAGTATTTCTAGAAATAAAGAGTCTTTGTATCAACGTGACCAGTCGAAATCTTAGGGGCAGCCTTGCTACTAAGAATAACTACTTTTCAATGCCATTTATGCGAAGAAACGCCTTTTCGGCATCTCTTACTCGTCGCTAGGGGAAATGGAGTCGACGACGTCACTGTTGCCGAGGGCAACGGACATATTTGAAATCAAGAGCCTGGCGGAGCAAAATCTACTGCTCGAATTCATCGCTCGATCGACACATAAACTTTAATTAGCCTGTGTCGATTCAATGAGTAGCACAATCTATCGGATCCTAGTTTAGGGGATGGTGCTACAGGCGTGAGCATAGCCCCCCCCCCCCAAACAAACGAACACACACAAACGACAACACACTCGATTATTAAGTGTTTAGTTATTATCATTAAAGGGTTAACGAGAACGCGAGATTTGCTCATTCTCCGTAGACCGGTTGAATGAATCTGTATAACCTTAAACTCATACAGCTCTCAGCTTGAAGGGATGGTTGGTAATGATTTATTGAATGTTAAATCGTTTGATTGAATGGTTGGTATAAATTATACAGGAGAACAAGTTCATAGAGGGGAAGGGAACCATAGACAGTTTATTTTAACCATTATGAGTTAATAATGTGAAAAGAGAAGCTCGAATGGAAATAAGAACAGCTACGAACCATTAAGGGGAGAAACTAACGATAATAAACTTATACCAAATTTGAGATAGAGTGAGGGGGTTTGGGAGGAGGTTTCAAACCCCCAAAGGAAGACAGGGTTTAATAGACAGATATACAGAAATAACGTACGGCCGGTAGCTGGAAGATAACCATAAACATGATAAAAGATGATTAAAATCTTTCCGAACAACCAGAACAACAACGCACAACAGGAGTGGGAAATAATATCCAGTAAAGGAGGCACAAATGATGGAATTCAAGAGAGAAATAAATAGCGATAAAAAATAATTGAAGGGCAAAAGAAAGGATCACGAGTGAGAACGGCTACAAAAACCCCGGATAGATAGCGTATTCTCAGACATCCTGACAACGGTTTCGAGGACGGACTCTTTGTACAAACCCATATGGAGGCTTATGGTACAATCCTACCACATAAGTGTTCACAAACTGTTGTATTACAATACATTTTCATCTTTTTTTACCATTCCTCTCTTCTATTCATCCACCTAATTAGCTTTTATCTTTTTGTCCTTCTCTATTTCTTCTTATAATAAATATGCCCTTATTTGTTCCAACCAAGTTTCCTCCTTTACCCAGTAAAAAACTTGATACAATGGACGCACGAACGAACACAATAATCCTGTAAGTTTGATTGTAAAAAAAACATTGGATCTTGTGGAAACCAACGAGAGCATCTGCGTGGTGAAAGGAAGGGAGTAAAGGGGTGCGAACAGGCGAAAAAAAATCAAGTGACAAAACAAACACTGTAAACTATAAATCGGAGGGAGGGAGAAAGCGAATTACAAGCCTGTAGGAATAAGTTCGTGCATTCACTGTAGGAACGGGCATTTACGAAATTCTCTCTCTCTCTCTCTCTCTCTCTCTCTCTCTCTCTCTCTCTCTATATATATATATATATATATATATATATATATATATATATATATATATATATATATATATATATATATATATATATATATATATTGACTGATAGAAATGAAAATAAATGAAAGGTTGTTAATCTGTATCTTCAATTTTTGTATTTCATTAATTAAAAAGACCATCTTTTAGCAAATAAAAGTATTATCTGTATAATATACATTAAAACATGCACAGCTCTATGTATATTATGTAGCACAGTCGTGTGTATTTTTAAAAATTGTATTTCATTAATAAAAAAAGGGAATCTTCAAACGCGAAAGGAAATATTAAGTAGTTTTTTTATGAAAAAGTAGTTCTTTTTTTTACTACGGGTTAGTTTACATTTAGTTGTATATTTTAATATTTTAATTTAATTCATTCTTATGATACATATTCTTGACTGTGTGTGTGTGTGTGTACTTATGAACACTGTGTTGATTTTGCGAACAATCTGGGGTTTTTCTCTTTTGCCCAAATGGCGGATGACTTTTGTATCAGAACTTTTGTTATCCCTTTTTCATTACTTCTGTTATTAATATTTATCAACTATTTTCTTTAACCTTTTCTTCCTTTACTCACTCATTCACCAATGCCTAAATGCCCTCGTTGGTTAAATAATTTTTATGTACTAAATCCGTTTTCCACTTCGCTAAACGATTGGGAATAGGTAAAGTTGTGAATTGATAAAAAAAAATAGATAACCAATGAGGGAACTTTTCAAGATGACAAAAGGGGGGGATAGGCAGAAAGCGGAAGAAAATAGGTGATAAAAAGAAAGAGATAATAAAAAAGGCGACACGGACTGCGACAGCAAACCTTGACGCTAAATAATGGCACCCGGAAGGGGTGTTTTAGAGCTCCAAGGACAAGCTCGTACAATGCACTCAAAAGTACGAACTCAAATACCCTCGAGGGTGAAGAGGTATGGAGGAAGGGTTTGAGAACCCCTTTCGATCCGGGGTGTGTATAAAACCCCGTCGGAAGGGGGGAGGGTGAGTAATTTTGATTCCTTATATCCACCCATGGCCCCCCCTTCCCGAGCACTAAAACCGAGGAGATCTTATTCTTTGTCTTGGAGTAGTAGTAAAAGTATTATTATTAGTAGTAGTAGAATTAGTAGTATAATAGTAATAATAGTAGAAGTAGTAGTAGTAGCAGTAGTAGTAATAATAGTAGAAGTAGTAGTAGTAATACTAATAATAGTAGAAGTAGTAGTAACAGTAGCAGCAGTAGTAATAGTATTAGTAGTAGTAGTACTAATAGTATTAGTAATAATAATAGAAGTAATAGTAGTAGCAGTACTAGTAGTGTCAGTAGTAATAATAATAATAGTATTAGTAAGAGTAAAAGTAGTATTAGTAGTAATAATAGTAGTAGTATTAGTATTAGTAGTAATAATAGTAGAAGTAGTAGTAGCAGTAGCAGCAGTAGTAATAGTAGTAGAAGTAGTACTAATAGTATTAGTAATAATAATAGAAGTAATAGTAGTAGCAGTAATAGTAGTAGCAGCAGTAATAATAATAATAGTAGTGGTAGTAGTAGTAAGAGTAGGAGTAATTTTTGCAGTAGTAGTAGTATTTCCCTTTCTATTTCTTATTTTTCTTTACCTGAATGTTCTTGGCCTCGTTCTACCCATACCCACTCGCCATCGAATTCCCAAAAGATCCGCTCCTCGAGATACCCAAAGATCCGCCAAGACATCTAACGTTCTAAATGCCCTTTCTCCGAAGTCCTTTGCTACAGGGGCTTCCTTATAAGCTACAGCGTCCTATCCTCAGAGAATGCAGAGGAATGCTCAAATAGGATCCCCGGTCCCAATCTCCATGCCCATTCTGAGATGCCCAAAGACCAGCTATTCAAGGACAATCTCGAATTACCACTCCCTACAGGGATCGGGTACGCCTGCGGCTCAATTCGGCACATTTTTATTCTTATGCTGATGTTGTTTATGTGTAACCAATGCACATAAAATCTGAAATATATTTGTAGCCGCCGAGGGGTGAAGTGCTACGCAAGAACTCTAATGCAAGAGTTCAGACGTATTTTGAACATTTCTCCATCTCGGATATAAACGAGCCCAAAAAAGAGCTGTTCTGTAGCTCTTTCATTGATGGTTTAATCATACATATGTTGGGAGTTTATGTAGACACGTTTCCGAATTAATGATAGTTTAATCCTAAATATTTTGGAAGTTTATGTAGACACGTTTCCGAAGTGATTTTTAGTCGCGTGCGAGTCTAGTCGCGAGCCATCAACATCTCACAATGTCGGTTGGTCGGTCAGTCCCCGTTTTGCCTTTTTTTTGTTTTTGTAATAACATTGTAACTATTATGCCAATTCTAACGAAATTTAAAAGTCCTATGTTGTTTTACATTCTCTTTCGAATGATAGAACTTCCAAGGTCCTTCTAAGGTTAGTCTTTGAATTATTGAAAGTTTTGAATGTCGTAAAGATATAAATCAAAATAACTGAGAGCACGTGATTTTTTGATCAACATACCTTGTTTTTTCTTTGTTATCGATACGGTTTTTATTATAATTTGGAGAATATAAACATAGGAGAATAAAGATTTGAATTAAAATATGTTTTTCCCATTTGTTTCAATGGGTTAAAAGTGATAATATATATATATATATATATATATATATATATATATATATATATATATATATCCTTCCTTCTCTCGGCTCCTAAGTCCTCTCAATCCTTTTTCCGACAGCATCCCAACACACCTCCCTCACTTTCTCTCCCTCTCCATATCGCTCCCAAATCCCACCTCACTCACTCTCTCTGCCAAAACTAACTTCCATACCCTTCCACCCCTTTCTTCAAAGATATAGACACACACACACACACACACACACACACACACACACACCTTCTTTCTCTCTCCTCCCATTTTTCTCACTTCTTCTCCCCCCCCTCTCTCTCTCTCTCTCTCTCTCTCTCTCTCTCTCTCTCTCTCTCTCTCTCTTTCCATCTCCTTCTCAAATGAAACTTAGATTCCTTTAAAGAAAATTTTGCCAGCACTGTTTCAATTAATTCAGTCAAAATCGTGTTAAATTTACGTTATTAAGCGCTATATATACTTAACAAAAGAAATTGAGAAAAAACATTAAAGTTAGAGACAAAGCTTAAAAAAAAATCAAATATAACAAGGGAACAGGTGTGAAAACCATGAAGAAAAATATCTTCAGCTAAGGAGAAAAGTAAAAGGGAAATTGAAAGAATTATGTGCACTAATGAAATTAAAGTTGACCTTAAACTGTAAATCAAATCCCAAGGAATTTTCTTCCACTAGTAAACAGTAGGACACTAATTAAAGACAAAGAAAATATTTTAAAATTTATTGCCCATACATTAAATGAATATTTTGCAACAGTCTTCACTAAGGAAAAATGAGAATGTTATCCCTGCATCCAATACCAACTACTCTGGTATTAATGCTTTGGAATGAATAAAATGCTTAATTACGTATTTTGGGAGGTTTATCGATAACATGAACTGATATAAATCCCTTGGCACCGACAGAATAACCCCCAAGAGTTTTAAAAGTAAAGATTCAATAGTCGAACTAACGAAAATCTTTAATCCTCTCTCGAAACTGGAAATGTCCCTGTAGATTAGAAGCAAGCTAATGTAACGCTAATATATAAAAAGGTTGTAAAGAGATAACCAGTAATTATCGATCCATAAGCTGGACATCTGTTGTATTAAAAATACTCGAAAGCCTCATTGCAGAGAAAATAGTTGGAAATGTAGAACTGAAAGGATTATTGCCTGGCTTCAGGAAACATACCTAGATGGTGTCTAGCTAATCGCTTAGAAGATAACACAAGGACAGTTGATGTTTTGTATTTATACTTTTTAAAAGCTTTCGATAAGTTCCACACACGAAGTTAATTTTTAAAATTGGAGCATTACGAATTGTCTGAAAAATAGCATATTTGATCGAAAACTTGCTGTCTGACCGCAGACAGAGAATAGCAATCAATGGAATAGCATCCAACAGGGCATCTGTTACTAACCAACGGAGTTCTAAATGGTTGTGTTCTGGATCCTTGCTATTTATCATTTACCTAAACGATATAGACATTGGTTTGTTGTCCAAAATTTCAAAATTGGCTGATGACTGCAAGCTGGGTAAGGGTGTAATTAGTGAAGAGAATATCAAAGATTTTCAAAATGATATTGATCATGTTGCTAGTTTCTCTGTCAGGGGGATTTGCCATTAAATCTAGAAAAATTAAATACAAGTTATTTGACAAAAAAATAGTAGTCACAGAAAAGAAAAAATACCTCGGCATTTATGTGAAAAACAATCTTAAATCTTCCTAGCAATGTAAAAAGGAGAAAAAAAAAATCTTTCAGAATACTGGAATACATTAAAAGCCAATTAATATGTTTAAATCAGATTATTCACAATTAGCGAAAATCCAACGCCTGGAAATGGATGTAAATTAGAGGATAAAAGATTCTCTACTAATGGTAGTGGGAATTACTTTGAGTATCGGATAGTCAACGATTGGAATCGACTACCCAAACGTTGTGAAGAGTACAAGCGTCGATATGTTTAAAAATAGGTTATACAAAATTATACCTATATATCGCTTTAGAACATTGCGGTAAAGTTATTGGCATAACTCCTATGTACGAGTATGTATAGAAATAAGTAAACAAACATGGAAATATCCTTGAGTGTGCCGTAAGGTCTATGAGGTTTCTCTAGTACCTTGTAACTCTCTCTCTCTCTCTCTTTCTTTCTGTCTTTTTGTCTGTCTCTGTCTGTCTGTATGTGTCTTTGTATCTGCCTCTCTGTCTGTGTCTCTGTATCTGCCTTTCTCTCTCTTTCTCTCTCTGTCTGTGTCTCTGTATCTGCCTTTTTTTTTCTCTCTCTCTTTCTGTATAATATATAATTGCAGCTTCTACTTAAAAGCAAAGCGTTCCTAGAAATATGAAATCTCTCTTTCTCCGAATTCCTGTTCCGCCAATCAGATCAAGAGCAGCTATCCCCCCCTCTCTTTTGTACATCAGTCCTTGACCTTCGCCTCCGGCATCACTAACCTACCTCAAGAAATTTACCTCGTCTATCCCTCGAGACTAGAAAAAATAACGGACTGGGAATATTAATAGAACGCACCTTAGTCTGCGACGAAGCTAAATAAATATTACCACAGAGCAACAATTTGTAATGGCATTCAGTCACGTCGCCAAAGTAAACATTTCTTGCAAGTTATTTTACAGAATTTAATATCTTAATGGGATTTGCTAAAACATACGTATATTCAAAGAAAACATTAATCCCAAAAGACATAATATAAGCATCTACTGTTCCAAACAAAAGTGAGTCAAACGAAAATAAACATATTCCCTGTTTATGTTTATTTCAGTTCATACTTAGTTACTTTGCCGATGATGAAATAAATAGGATTGAACTAAAAAAATGTCTTTCTGAACTTGTATTCAAACATGCTTACTCCCTCCCAAAAAGAAAGGGACGGAATACACGTAAATGTTAAAATGCTCGCCCATTGCCATCCGTGAAATGTATAACCAATGGGGAAAATATATTTCTAAGTTGCTGGAAACTTTATTTGACAACCAAATAAACTCTTCCTATAATGTTTGCATTTTCTATTCACTAGCCCCTTTTTCGGTCCATTCACTCTTGAAGGGAAATTGAGATGGAAGGGGGAGCTAACACCCTTCTCGCCTCAAAACAAAATAATCTCCATCACATCTTTAAAATACACACCACTAAACCAATTTATAAGCATGAAAGAAATATCAAGAAATTGGGGTAAAATCTATGGTCTAACCTTGAACCCAAAAAGGTGAATAGCTATTGTAGATCAAAACCGAATGAGTACATGTAAAATTATTAGTTATATCCTTTAAAACAGGTGGTATCCTTGAATTTCATTGAAAAATTTAGTATTAAACAACGATGGAAGAGAGAAACAGGTCTTAGATTGAGCAAATCATTCTGAGGCGATGAAAATCGCCGTCTAACAACAGGTATTTTATTCTCTCTTTAAAGGATTGTTGCTCACGAGTTCAAACTTTATATAAAAATGGGTCCAGTTATCGTATGTCATTCAGTTAGTTATACCATGTTTCACAGAAACAAACCTTTGACCTTTCCCCGACAAACTCTAACCCTTCCCTTGCCCCAAACCCCATTTTAGGCGGCATCCCACCTGTTGCTAAGGGATTCAAAATTTACGCCCGCTGCGGCACTTTCCTGGATGGCAACTGATCGCCTCTCTCTCTCTCTCCCTCTCTCTCTCTCTCTCTCTCTCTCTCTCTCTCTCTCTCCCTCCCTCTCTCTCTCTCTCTCTCTACCTCGATCTCTCTCTCTATCTCTATCCTCTCTCTCTCTCTCTTTTTTCACGCAAAAAATTACACGCATGCACACGCACAAACAAGGGTGATAAGCAGCAATGTATGCAAAGTTATTTTTAAAAATATTAATATTTAGGGGTAGCTTAACGAGTTTTAAGGTTCTTAGTTTTTGTAAGAGAATGCAGATTTTCTTTGTGCCGTTATAGGTGATTTAGAAAACTGTTTGACACTAATAATTAAAAAGTCACCTTATTTGATGCAATAAACATAGTTGTAAACACATTTCATTTCACAGCACTGATTCTAGGTCCCCCTCTTCTCGAGTATTATCCTTTCGAGGGGGGGGAGTCTCATGGGCAGCCATCTCTCGCTCATTGTAGCTTAGTTTGAAGTCACTGTGGACTTGCGGGCGTCAGGGTAATTTCTCTGGTGTTTCTCCACTACTTGGAAGAGAAACTGCCTCTGCTCTTCGTCCTTTGTGAGGGCCAGGTTGAAGTCCTGCATCGGGGCGATGCCCCGTTCAGTGAAGTCGTTCACAGTGTGCAGTTCCTTGACGCAGGAGGCGGCGAGGAAGTATCCCTGATTGTCGGGACACTCCGTTTGGTCAAGTGCCAGGAAACTTGCATCAAACCCAAGAATCTCAAAGAAGGATGGCGTGGCAGACGTTACAAAACTTACAAGTTTTCTCTGCAAGTAGAGTAGATGTTAGCTCGACCGTTGCTCATCAAAGAGGATCGTCAGAGCCCTCTTCCTCCTGCAAAGCATTCAACATCTCATTCTTCATCTCAATGGCCAGGTGATCATGAAAATAAACGCAAGAGCAACCAGCCTCTCAGACAAGTGCCAGAGATGGCGCCCCAAAACTGTAGCTGTCGCCTTGGCCACTGCCTTGTCGGGGTAGGACACCAGAATCTTAGGCAGTTGGAGATCTTGTTCCGGGGCTGCAGTTGGATATGTCGTGCGGAACCAAGACATAATGTACGTCGAGATGCTTAAAGTGACGAATCGTTGAGTTCCAGATTTTTCGCTTGCAGCGAGGTGGAATTGCTCTGAATCTCAGAACAGGTAGATCTTGATGGCATAAGTAATTTTTGCCATTCAACGGGCACGGTGGAGGGCACCAGGACGCAATATTCTGATCCCATGCTTTGGCTGTCCACCCAAGACAATTATAGATAGGTCTACTAGCTCTTTGTAGTCGTTATGTGAAGTGTGTCCTTCCAGTATTCGGTTGAACTCAATAATGAGGTCATCGCAATGCTCAAAGAGGTGTGGCGGTATGTCTTTCTCTGTGAATGGCTGAGGCAGAGATTTTTCCAAGTCCTTCCACTTGGCCTGAAATCGCTTGAAGAGAGCAATATAAGGCCAATGCATGCTGTAAATGCCCTCTCACACACCAGTTCCAAGATGTGGTGACGACAAACAAGGTGAAGAACTCTTCGATTGAGCCGTTGCTCGGTTATGGTGCATGCTCCTGACAAAATCCCTGCGTTCGAAGCTGTGGTCTCAAAGGATATGGCAGAAATGCGATCCGTTGCTCCCCAATCTTTGAGAACAGTCATCACGGAATCGGCCATTGCTTGGTCAGTGTCATCATTGGAAAGGACTGGAACTCCCAATATCTTTGCAACGCCATGTCTTGAAACCAGAACAGAAAGTCGGTCGACTATAGCTGCTGCACCACCTGCCGCTGTCTGCACCATTTTGACATCCCAGTGCACAACCAGCGGCACCAAAGGCCTGAACGAGTTTTTAAGTTCCTTAGTGGCTTCTGCACGAAACTTCATCCGGGCTTGCCGGGAGGCTTCGCGATTTAACACCAGCTTTTTTGGATCATGACCAAGGCTTTTTGCAGCTGCTGCAAGTAGATGAACTCCTGCACGATCAGATATCTTGGCCCTATCCATTGCGGCTGAGAATTGTGGATTCATGATTTTCTTCGAGCTCCTCGTGCGCTTTATTGGGGGTATGATGACTGAAGATGGCCCTGTAACACAGCTGTCAGCGTCCTTTTTTGCACCACGACACTGAAAAGGGGGAATGAATGGGACTTGAACTGCTGGAACCTGATGTAGAGCTGAATGCGACTTCATTGATTTTTTCAGTTTACGCTTTTCAGCTTGAGAGCGCTTTATACGCTGTTCTTTCTTCTCTTAATACCTCTGCTGTTGTTCTTCTCCACGTGCAAGAGACATGTCCCGTGTTGTTGACATTGTGCCCCTGCGCACCTCCTTCCTTTGGGCTCCTAGAAACTCCCTGTCCTCGGCGATTGTAATCATTGACATCGCATCTTCATGTGCGATGTCAAAGAGGCGATCAAGGGACATAAGGGAATCATTCTCATTCTTCTGTTGTTTTTCTGTTTGCCTGTTCTTGTTCTTCTTTAGACTTTTCCAGTTATCATGTAGTCGTACAGCTTTCTCTCTTGCTCGCTGCACTTTATGCATTGGAATACTCACTAGTTTAACTGTTTCCGCCGCTGCTTCCTCTGTCGTCATCTTCTGGTTAAGATGGAGGTAGAGATAGTATTGAAGCACCTGTTTGCGTGATGGTAGCATGCTCCCAATGATACTAGGCTCGACTGTATCAAGTAGGTAGACACTTGTCATAGCGCTGGTTACAGACGCCATGGTATCTGTAACAAATAAAAAAAATAAAATGGCCCCTATTATATAGGCTGCACTGTACATCTGCGTGTAGTAGAGAGGGAAACAACTCAGTGCATCTGTGTCTCACAGCATCACCCAAGCAACTAGACACGACGGCATAGCGTAATTGGTAGTGCTCAGTGTTGGGCAGTTGCCATATTCTGCCAGATGTTTATGCCACTAATGAAACCTTATTAATGCTGCGTATTATTTTAATTTTATTTATTTAGTTTTGTGCATAAATTGGTATTTCTATTGTGTTGATTAGTCTTCTACTTAAGATACCAGCCAAAATTTAATGTATGAACTATAATATAAACCAAGAACCAGAGTAACAGAATTGTGAAAAATGTCAAAAATATTTTACACCCTGTGTTTTTGGAGCAAATGGAACATTCTGAGTGCCAGTCCCATCTGAAATTCAAAAATTAAAAAGTCGCCAAATAAGGGTCATCCTAATATATATATATATATATATATATATATATATATATATATATATATATATATATATATATATATATATATATATATATATATATATATATATGTGTGTGTGTGTATGTGTGTGTGTAAATAAAGCCACTGCGGAGGAGCGTAGTATTTATTATCTCGAGACCAGTTTCGGCATGGAGTTTGTCATGACAGCCTCAGTCGAACACTAAGAATACATGCCGTCACACCAAGCGTACAATATATATATACTTTACAGAGATCCAATTGGAGTTCCTAATCCGGGGGGGAAGGATTTAAGTTCATTAAGGATATCTTTTAAGATTAGATATTTGACGTAGGGGCTGCATTTAAATTGCCTAACCGAAAGGCTAAAGTTGGGGATTTCATCTATAAGGGTGGATTATAACCTTTCTTTTGCGAAAGAACTTACATCAATGCAATGCAATCTGAATCAAGTTATCGCCATCGTCAAGCCTTCGCTCTCATCACGCCTTGGTCATTATGTATGTCTTCTCCATCATCACATCTTCACTATTGTCAATTTGCGATCCTTTTATTCGATTTTGTATTTCCTTTAAGTTTTTTTGTTGTAGTTTTTGTATAGACTCACAACTTTGATTGCCTTTTGGCAATCTGATCCAAACCAAGGGGATTGACGCTTCTCCTTTCAGGTTTTGAGGGGGTAAACTTAAAACTTAGTATTATCATAACTTATCCGCAAATAAAAAACTATTAAATAACCTAAATATAATTTTAGTTATATTTTTCTCAATTCTCATTTCACCAGGTTCATACCTCATATCAATGAATGGTTAGCATATATATATATAAACATTTTTACATAGAATTTAATTTTAAAGTTTTACTGCAGTACGCAATTACTGGAAATATAAGGGTAAAACCCACAATTTAATAGTGTTACTTTAATGTCAAACCGCTATAAACATTTTCTTTAAGCAAAACCAATTATTTAAAGCTACCATCCAAGAGACGACTTCATTCGCTGCTATGTACCATGCCAGCAAACGAAAACAGTCGCTCCACTGGTTTAGAGGAAGGTACCGTGGTACTGGTGTCCTGCAAATAATTGAGGACTTCCAAGTCCTCTTTGTTGTTAGGATCATGCACTATTTAAAAAATAGTGCATGGGCCACCAAGCTGAGTACGTGTCCACAAAGACTTGGAAAACCACGACACTAGGTGGTTTAGCCGGGAAATCAATACCGCCACCAAGAATAGGAAGAAATTGTATATCAAGTGGAAAGCGAGTCGCAAGGACAAGACCTTGATAAGTATGTTACGAAATACCACAGGGTAGAAAGCTAAGCGCTACGAGTAAGTTTGTTTGGCGTCTCTCTACCAAGAAAAACCCCAAGTAGTTTTTCGCCGACGTGAACATACGAAAGCTAGCTCTTGAAAGTGTAGGGCAGCTAAGAACGGCAGAAGCCTGCTACGGGATTTGGACTTTGATATTGCCAAACGTCCTTAGTAATTTCTTTTCCTTGGTTTGTGTGAGAGGAACTAACAGCGAGATAACGAGCGCGATCGTAAGATTTGGTGGTAATGCGGAGAAACTAGAGGAAATTAGGTCGGACAAAGGAGATTGTCTACGACATGATGAGAGAGTACGACCGATGTCTGGAGATGGCCATAATTTATCTGTACTTCAAAAAGGCGTTCGATAAGGTCCACCAGAGTCGGTTGAGAAGGGTTGGTGGAGAACGGTAAGAGGACGATCCTTTATCTGTATTAACCAATTTCTGAAGCTGAATATTAGAGATTTCATCACCTGTATAAAGTAACTCTTCCATGTGTACAGCAATTCCTTTTGAGCTGTTCCTATTCCTTGTGACTCCTATCCACACACACCTTCACATTCAGAATCTATCTCTCAAGCTTACTTACTCACACTCTCTTACACTCACTGTCACAATCTTACTCTCTCACACATTCTTTCGCAGACTCTCTCAAGCTCTTTAACACTCTCTTTCCCTTTTCACACACACACACTCACTGTCTCTATCTTACACTCTCAAACTCATTCTCTCGCGCGCTTTCTTTCAATCTCAAACACTTTCTCTCTTACAGTCTTCCTTATAATTTTCCCCCCAACATACTCTCTCTCTCTCTCTCTCTCTCTCTCTCTCTCTCTCTAAGAAAGTAGAGGGAGAGGTGACGCCCCCTTGTCGCGGGAAGAGAGCTTGTGTGTACCTTTGACTTTTCGAGCTATGTCGGCGGGGGTACCTCTTCTGGGTATCCATGGTAGGGCTCCCCTTGTTGATTTGGTCGGAAACGAGGTTCCAGACTAAGTGCGTCATTCCTTCCTTTTTCTACTCTATCCTTCTCCTTTTTTTACTTTTATCCTATCTCTCCCACTTATACAACCCCCCCCCCAAAAAAAAACCCCTACTCCTATCATGTCACTCTTTCCCTTTTTCCCCTCTATCTACATATAAGGACCTGGCAGCTACCTCACGCGTCAGAAGAGAGGCTTTGGAACCTATTTAAACAACGCCAATCGACGCTCACTGGTTGCGAGAGACTAGGACTAGAGGGTTCCTAGGCGTTGGGGCACGATGAATGGGATGAGGGTAGTGCCCCGTTAACCCCTTCCCTGGCGCGTAATTATTGACCGTTCCCAGTTCCCGTTGACGGGTGCCTCTGGTAGCATCGGTCCTAGGTGACGGCCCTTTGTTCACAGGTTGGTTGCCAGGCCAATAAAAAGCCTTGGGTCGAGTCTCTTGGTGGGGCGGGATATCCATTGAACGCTGCTCCGAGATCCTGGCCGTTGTAAAGGGAACTAGTAGGAGTTTAGTAAGGGGCGTGTTTCGTTGTTTTTCACCTGGTGAGAAATCGATGGCCCCTTTGGGGACCGTCTGTGCTGCTTGGTTGGAAGCCACGGCCCACCGAGGCTTGACGACTCGGTCGGACGAACAGCAGCACATGGAGCGTGCCTTCTGGAAGACTCCGAAACGACTCCGATCAATAGGTGGGAGCGACTCACGCGGGGAGAACTCATCAAACCCCCTTTTTATATATTGATTGGTCACAAGCTTAAGAAATATAGAGTGTTCAAAATGGCAGGCAAGAAAGGTCCAGCAGCGCTAAAATTCACGTGTGCCACATGTAAGAAGGACAAGTGGTGCGTTGACTTCCCGGAGGGCTGCTATGCGAAATGCCACCCAGGCAGTGTATGCACCACTTGCATTTTAAAGAAGGAAGTAGAGGAAGTAGTCGCCTTCTACATGGAAAGAACTACAGACCTCGAAAGACCCACCAAAACGCAGGCTCGAGAAGAAGTTAAACGAGCTCTCGAGTCATTTGGCAAACACCACCTCTGCAGAGAGCCCGGGCCCAAATGTGGCAGAGACGCCAAAAGGAAAAAAGATAAAAAAGACGAAAAAGGGAAAGAATAAAGAGGAAGAGAGAGAAATAGAAGAAGAAAAGGTAAAAGAAGTTAATGAAAGGATGACAAGGGGGGAAAAGGTGATAGAGAAGAAGAAGAAGAATAAGAGGAAGAAGAAAAAATAAAAGCCTGAAAAGACCATGACGAGCAAGAGAGAGGAATCGGAGAGCTTGCCTCAGAAAATAAAGACTCCGAGCTCAGCAGGCAAATGTGCCAGGATCAGCCTTGTGGGTGATTCCCAGGCACGGGGCCTGCAGCCCCTGCTAGTGGCCCGCCTTCGCACAAGAGTTGAGGTGAGCTGCCTCCCAGGCTGTGGGAATAAGCAGGTAAGAGCTGAGGCCGAGAAGTCTCAGATTTCTGAGACTTCAGTCGTTGCCCTTATGGTAAGTGGCAACGACCTTTACCTCAGAGGAGGTAGGGTAGGCCCTACAGGCGAGATTATAAAGACGGTTATGGGCGCTGTCGACGACTGTGGATTGAAAACCCGCAGACGCGTCGTGGTGGGGATGCTCCCGAGGTGGGGTCTAATCCGGACTGCCCGCGTGAGGAACATGTCACTAAACCGGCGCCTTGCAGACCTCTGTACGGCGGAGGGTGTCTTTTTTGTCGACCCCTACGCCGTATTCTATGGTAGAAAAGACCTCTACCAAAGGGATGGGGTGCACCTCTCTTTAAGGGCAAGGCTTTCCTAGCCAACCTCATCCAGGATGTCGTGGAGCAAACCCAAAGGAGTGTCCGGCCCATTGGGAAGGCGGACGTACGCCAGTACGCCCGAGTCACTCCCCAAACAACCTTCTCGGAGGTTGTCAAAAATGGTGCCACCGCGACAACCAAAAAGCCGGGAAACGAAAGAGTATAGGGGGTCCTACATTAGGGGACTTCTTGAAATTTCTTCTGTTCAATGCGAGGTCCATCAGGAACAAGTTTCCTGAGCTCCGTGGCCTCGTAGCGACAGAAGAACCCGAAATGGTAGCCATAACAGAATCGTGGTTAAAAACCTCAAACCGAGACTTTGAAGGCGAATTCACGGTTCCTGGCTACCAACTCTTCCACAAAGATAGGCCAGACAGAGAGGGTGGCGGTGTAATATTGTATGTCAAGGATACAATCAAATCTACAAACTCCAACATTATATCCGATCACGAGCTTCTAGGCGTTGACCTAGAGATAGGTCCTGTCAGATACAGGACCCTGTGCTTTACAGACCCCCTTCCCAACCCGTTGAAAAGGACAGGGAACTGTACCAGCTGCTTGGTGAACTTGTTCAAGGCAGAGTGTGCATCGTTATGGGCGAATTCAACAGCCAAGTTGACTGGGAAAGCAGAGCAGCCTGTTGCGAGAGCGCGCTACTCCTGGAGTTCGCCAACAACGAGTTCCTAACTCAATGGGTCAGAGAACCAACGAGGGGTGACAATATCCTCGACTTGGTCTTCACCTCTGAAGATGATATCGTTGAGGATCTCTCTGTAGGCGAAGAGCTCGGTGGCAGTGATCACCAGCTAATTAGATTTACCATCAAGATCCCGAAGGTAAGGTCTGTTGCCAGTCAATCAAGGAAACTTGACTTGAGAAGAGCAGACTTTGCAAGCCTTCGTGCTGGAATGAATGACGTGAGGCTAGAAGTGTGCGATGCTGTTGAAGACTCGTGGAATAGTTTCAAAACCACATTCATGAGTATTCAATCGCGTTTTATCCCTCTGAAATGCCCCAATCGGTCTTCTGTTCAACCGAAGTGGTTTAATCGAGAAATCGGCCAACTGCTTAGGAAGAAGAGAACTGTGTAGCGGCAATCGAAGATCTCGGGTGACTTTGACGAATACCGGAGGCTAGCCAGGAGAGTGAAGTCCAGCATAAGGGCGGCTAAGTGGTCTGAGGAACTCCGAGTGGCGAGACTCTGTAAAGAGAATCCCAAGGAGTTCTTTGGATATGTAAACAGCCGTAAACCAATCCGTCGAACGAATGGCCCTTTGAGGAATGAGGAGGGAACATTAGAGCATTTAGATGCAGAAAATGCTAACCTCCTCAACGACTACTACTCTCCAGTGTTTACTGAAGAATGTGATCCCATCCCCCAGCCGACGGATTTCTACTCGCGGAAAAAGCTGGAGGATATGGACTTCACCGAAGTTGAAATCAAAAAGAAGATCAGTGACCTAATGACGAATAAGTCACTTGGCCTGGATGGGTTTCTACCTAAAGTGTTGAAAGAAGTGCGCGATCAAGTGTCACGACACCTGAGCGCAATCTTTAACATGTCAATCCGGACCAAATGCGTTCCTAGAGACTGGCGTGAGGCGGAGGTGACTCCTATCTTCAAGAAAGGAGACCGTAACCAACCGTCGAACTACCGACCTATCAGTCTGACTTCGATAGTCGGTAAACTCATGGAAAGCATCTTGGTGGACAAAGTGACGTCGTATTTAGAGTCAAACCTGCTACTGAGGAGTTCCCAGCACGGCTTCCGAAGGCAACGGTCATGCCTGACGAACCTTGTGGAATTCTTCCACTTCGTTTTCAGTGAGCACGATCGGGACAAGGCGGTGGATGTGGTCTACCTAGACTTTCAGAAAGCCTTTGATAAGGTACCACATCGCCGCCTTCTCCGGAAAGTGCGAGCGCTGGGCATAGATGGAAAGGTAGCCGGCTGGATCGAGAACTGGCTAAGTTGCAGACGGCAACGGGTGGTGGTAAATGAACAGTCTTCTGAGTGGGTGCCTGTTACTAGCGGGGTGCCTCAAGGTTCTGTCCTGGGACCACTACTATTCATCATCTACGTCAACGACATGGACGGTGACATGGTTGCCAAGATTTCCAAATTTGCCGACGATACCAAGCTTGGTATGAACGTTGCAAAGTATGGAAATACTTCCCGCCTGCAGGAAGATCTTGGGAAGATTAGGGAGTGGTCGGACACGTGGCAAATGCCTTTTAACGTGAACAAATGCAAAGTGATGCATATCGGCCACAGAAACCCCCAATCTCAGTATATCCTTAAGGGCACTGCTATTGAATCCATCGACACTGAGAAGGACTTGGGTGTAACTATTACTAGCGACCTCAAGTTTTCAAAACAGGTCATCGAGGCAGAGAAGAAAGCCCAAAGGATGTTAGGTTACATAAAGCGCCAGTTTGGATACCGTAACAAGGAGATAGTACGTTGTCTGTACAACTCCCTAGTTCAGCCGCACCTGGAGTATGCCGTACAATTTTAAGGTCATTGGTTTCGAAAGGATATCGTAAGGTTGGAACGCGTACAAGCCAGGGCAACCAAGCTGATTCCCTCTATCCGAAATAAAAGTTATGAGGATAGACTAAGGGAATTAGATCTGTTCTCGCTGGAAACCCGTAGACTGCGTGGTCAGCTCATCGAAGTTTTCAAAATACTTCGAGGGTTCGACAATGTTAACTACCGGGATATTTTCACACTGAGTGAGAACAGAACGCGCAATCACGGCTTCAAACTTGAACTGAAGCGTTACAACCGCAATATGTGTGAAAAAAATTTCACCTACAGTATCTGCGGTAACTGTTCCAAGAGTCTTCAACAGCATCGCACTCTTCTAGCCTCGCTTCAGTCAGTCCCGCGCGTAGACCTGCAAAGTCTGCTCTTCTCAAATCCAGTTTCCTTGATTTACTAGTTGCAGGCTCTGCCTTAGGGACTTTGACTACAAATCTAATTAGTCGGTGGTCACTGCCACCGAGCTCTTCGCCAATAGAGAGGTCCTCAACGATGTCATCCTCAGAGGTGAAAACCAAGTCGAGGATATTGTCTCCTCTCGTTGGCTCTCTCACCCACTGAGTGAGGAACTCGTTGTTCGTGAACTCCAGGAGTAGTGCGTTCTCACCACAGGGTTCTCTGGTTTCCCAGTCAACTTGTGTGTTGAAATTACCCATGACGATACACACTCTGTCTTCGACAAGTTCTCCTAGCAGCTGATACAGATCTCTGTCCTTTTCAACGAGTTGGGCAGGAGGTCTATAAAGCACCAGGGTCCTGTATTTGGCAGGACCTATCTCTAGGTCAACACCTAGTAGTTCGTGGTCGGATATGATGTTGCAATCCGTCGAGTTGAGAGTATCCCTGATATACAACATCACACCGCCACCCTCTCTGTCTGGCCTATCTTTCTGGAAGAGCTGGTAACCGGGAATCGTGAATTCACCTTCAAAATCTTATCTTGAGGTTTTTATCCACGACTCCGTTATGGCCACCATCTCAGGTTCCTCTGTTACTACGAGGCCACATAGCTCAAGAAACTTATTCCTGATTGACCTCGCATTGAACAGAAGAACTTTGAGGGAGTCCCCTAGTGTAGGACTCCCTACGCTCTTCCGTTTCCCGGCTTCTCTGTTTTTGTGGTCACACCCTTTTTGACGACCTCCGAGAAGGTCGTTCCAGGAGTGACACGGGCATGCTGGCGCACGTCCGCTTTCGCTCTGTTTCGAACGCTCCTTTGGGTGCGTTCCACGACATCTTGAATTAGATTGGCGAGAAAGGCCTTCCCTTTAAAGGAGAGATGTACCCCGTCCCTTTGGTAGAGGTTGTCTCTACCGATAAAGGTACGATAGGGGTCCACGAAGAAGACTCCTGTCGTGCAGAGATCCGCCAATCTTTTGTTCACTGCGACGTTTCTTTCGTGATCGGTTCGGGATGGACCTCTTCTCGGAAGCATCCCAATCACCACACGTTTGCGGGTTTTAAGCCCTATGTCGTCCACTGCTCCCATCACTGTTTGGATGGTCTTACTACTGATGCCAACCTTACCCCCTCTGAGGTAGAGGTCGTTGCCGCTCACCATCAGAGCAACAACAGAATTCTCAGAAATCTGAGCTTTCTCTGCCTCTACTCTGATGGTGTGGTTACCCCGTCCTGACAGGTAGCTTACCTTCACGCTAGTGCGAAGGCGGGTGACTCCCCCTTGTCGCGGGAAGAGAGCTTGTGTGTACCTTTGACCCTTCGAGCTATGTCAGCGGGGGTACCTCTTCTGGGTACCCCTGGTAGGGCTTATCTTGTCAATTTGGTCGGAAACGAGGTTCCAGACTAAGTGCGTCATTCCTTCCTTTTTCTACTCTATCCTTCTCCTTTTTTTACTTTTATCCTATCTCCCACTCATACAAAAAGAAAAAAACAACAAAAAAGCCTACTCCTATCGTGTCACTCTTTCCCTTTCTTCCTCTATCTACTTATAAGGACCTGGCAGCTACCTCACGCGTCAGAAGAGAGGCTTTGGAACCTCTATAAACAACGCCAATCGACGCTTACTGGTTGCGAGAGACTAGGACTAGAGGGTTCCTAGGCGTTGGAGCACGATGAATGGGATGAGGGTAGTGCCCCGTTAACCCCTTCCCTGGCGCGTAATTATTGACCGTTCCCAGTGCCCGTTGACGGGTGCCTCTGGTAGCATCGGTCCTAGGTGACGGCCCTTTGTTCCCAGGTTGGTTGCCAAGCCAATAAAAAGTTTTGGGTCGAGTCTCTTGGTGCGGTGGGATATCCATTAAACGGTGCTCCAAGATCCTGGCCGTCGTGAAGGTAACTAGTAGGAATTTAGTACTGGGCTTGCTCCGTTGTTAACCTGGCGAGAAATCTATGGCCCCTTCGGAGATCGTCAGTGCTGCTTGGTTGGGAGCCACGGCACGCTGAGGTTTGACGACTCGGTCGGACGAACAGCAGCACATGGAGCGTGCCTTCTGAAAGATCCAAAACCTCTCCGATGGATAGGTGGGAGCAACTTACGCGGGGAGAACTCACCAACCCCCCCTTTTTTATCATTGATTGGTCACGAATTTTCAGAGAGAGAGAAAGCGCTCAAAATGACAAGCAAAAAAGGACCCGTTCGTCTAAAACATAACTGTGCAGCATGCCAGTTATTATTGTGGTGCGTTGACTTTCCGGAGGGCTGCTACTCAAAATGCAGCACTGAAAGTATCTGCACTACTTGCATATTGACGGGAGAGGTGGATAAATTAAAAAACCTCTATAGAGCCTCAGAGGAGAGAGCTCAAATTCTTGAGAAAAAGGTGGAGAAATTCGAAGCCTTTCACGCAGCTCAAATTCGATGCCTAGGAGAGGCATCGCCTACTGATGTGTCGGAATCTTCTGGTGCCATAGTTCTTACCCAAGCGGAGATTTCGGCATCATCCGACGTTAAGACAGCTGAGGCAGGGGTAAAAGAGAAAAAGGAGAAATGAAAAAAGAAGAAAAATAAGAAAAAGAATAAAGTTGAAACAAAAAAGAAGAACCAAAAATAGAATAAAAAACCATAAACAAGAAGAAAAAGGGGAATAAGAAAAATAAAGATAAGAATGGGCAGAGTAAAGAGGAAAAGGAGAGGCCTCTTCCACAAGGGAAGACCCCGTCTTCAGAGACCAAGTGTCCGAAGGTCACCCTCATTGGTAACTCGCAAGCACGGGATCTGCAGCCGCGGCTAGCGGCCCGCCTTCGCACTGGCGTGAAGGTAAGCTGCCTGCTAGGACAGGGTAACCACAACATCAGAGTAGATGCAGAGAAAGCTCAGATTTTTGAGAATTCAGTTGTCACTCTGATGGTGAGCGGCAACGACCTCTACCTTAGAGGGGGTAAGGTTGGCCTTAGTGGCAAGACCATCCAAACGGTGATAGAGCCGTGGATGACATTGGGCTTAAAACCCGAAAACGTGTCGGGGTTGGGATGCTCTCCGAGAAGAGGTCTATCCCAAACCGCTCACGAGAGAAAGGTCGCAGTTAACAGAAGGTTAGTGGATTTCTGCACGGCAGAAGGAGTCTTCTTTGTAGACCCCTACCACACCTTTTACGGGAGAAAAGACCTGTATAAAGGGACGGAGTGCATCTTTCCTTTAAAGGGAAAGCTGTACGCGCTAACATGATCCAAGATGTTGTGGAGCGGACCCAAAGAAGTGTCAGGCCCCGAGTAAAGAAGGACATACGCCAGTACACCCGTGTAACTCCAGGTACTACCTTTTATGAGGTCACAAAGAGGGGAATAACCCCGCCACAGAGAAACAAAACGGGAAACGAAAGAGCGTAGGGAGTTCTACAGTCAGGGACTCCCTCAAGGTTCTTCTGTTTAATGCGAGGTCATCAGAAACAAATTTCTTGAACTTCGTAGCCTCGTAGCAACAGAAGAATCTGAGATGGTAGACATAACGGAGTCGTGGATAAAAACCTCAAGCCGAGACTTTGAAGGTGAATTCACGATTCCCGGTTACCAACTCTTCCTGAAAGATAGGCCAGACAAAGAGGGTGGCAGTGTGATGTTGTATGTCAAGGATACTCTCAACTCGACGGATTGCAACATCGTATCCGACCATGAACTACTAGGTGTTGACCTAGAGATAGGTACTGCCAAATACAGGACCCTGGTGCTTTATAGACCTCCTGCCCAACTCTCTGAAAACAACAGAGATCTGTACCAGCTACTAGGAGAACTTGTCGAAGACAGAGTGTGTATCGTCATGGGGGATTTCAACACACAAGTTGACTGGGAAACCAGAGAACCCTGTGGCGAGAACGCACTACTCCTGGAGTTCGCGAACAACGAGTTCTTTACTCAATGGGGAAGAGAGCCAACGAGAGGAGACAATATCCTCGACTTGGTTTTCACCTCTGAGGATGACATCGTTGAGGACCTCTCTGTTGGCGAAGAGCTCGGTGGCAGTGACCACCGACTAATTAGATTTGTAGTCAAAGTCCCGAAGGCAGGGCCTGCAACTAGTAAATCGCAGAAACTCGATTTAAAAAGAGCAGACTTCGCAAATCTTCGTGCTGGACTGACTGACGTGAGGCTAGAAGTGTGCTATGTTGTTGAAGACTTGTGGAACAGTTTCAAACCACATTCATGAGTCTTCAATCGCGTTTCCTTCCTCTGAAGTGTCCCCGTCGGTCTTGTGTTCAACCAAAGTAATTTAATCAAGAAATCCGCCAACTGCATAGGGAGAAGAGAACTGTGTACCAGCAATCGAAGATCTCGGGTGACTTTGACTAATACCGGAGGCTAGCCAGGAGAGTGTAGTCCAGTATAAGGGCGGCTAAGCGGTCTGAGGAACTCCGAGTGGCGAAACTCGGCCAGGTGATGAATAAGTCACCTGGCCCGGATTGGTTTCTACCTAAAGTGTTAAAAGAAGTGCGCGATCAAGTGTCACGACACCTGAGCGCAATCTTCAACATGTCAATCAGGACCGAATACGTTCCTAGAGACTGGCGTGAAGTGTAAGTAACTCCTATCTTCAAGAAAGGAGACCCTAGCCAACCGTCAAACTACCGACCTATCAGTCTGACCTCGATAGTCGGTAAACTCATGGAAAGCATGATGGTGGACAAAATGACGTCGTATTTAGAGTCACGGCTTCCGAAGGCAACGGTCATGCCTGACGAACCTTGTGGAATTATTCCACTTCATGTTCAGTGAGCACGATCGGGACAAGGCGGTGGATATGGTCTACCTAGACTTTCAGAAAGCCTTTGATAAGGTACCACACCGCTGCCTTCTCCGGAAAGTGCAAGCGCTGGGCATAGACGGAAAAGTAGCCGGCTGGATCGAGAACTGGCTAAGTGGCAGACGGCAACGGGTGGTGGTGAATGGACAGGCTTTTGAGTGGGTGCCCATTCCTAGCGGGGTGCCTCAATGTTATGTCCTGGGACCACTACTATTCATCATTTACGTCAACGACATGGACGGTGACATGATTGCCAAGATTTCCAAATTTGCCGATGATACCAAGCTTGGTATGAACGTTGCAAAGGAAGGAAATACTGCCCACCTGCAGGAAGATCTTGTGAAGATTCAAGAGTGGTCGGACACGTGGCAAATGCCTTTTAACGTGAACAAATGCAAAGTGATACATATCGGCCACAGAAACCCCCAATCTCAGTATATCCTTAAGGGCACTGCTATTGAATCCACCGACACTGAGAAATACTTGGGTGTAACAATTACTAGTGAACTCAAGTTCTCGAAACAGTGCATTGAGGCGGAGAAAAAGGCCCAAAGGATGTTAGGCTATATAAAGCGCCAGTTTGGATATCGGAACAAGGAGATTGTACTGTGTTTGTACAACTCACTTGTCCGACCGCACCTTGAGTATGCCGTACAATTTTGGAGTCCTTCATTTCGAAAGGACATCGCCAGATTGGAACGCGTGCAAGCCAGGGCAACCAAACTGATTCCCTCTATCAGATCTAAAGGTTATGAGGATAGATTAAGGGAATTAGATCTGTTCTCGTTGGAAACCCGTAGACTGCGTGGTCAGCTCATCAAAGTTTTCATAATACCACTCAAGCGACAAATAACTATCGTGGGCGGATCAAACGCTTGCGTAGGAACCATATATATATATATAGGCAGAAGAACAATGAAATAAAGAAACAGTTAATAAACAGAGAAATGCGACGCCATTCAAACGTACCGACGAACCAAGACAATCGTTTAAGTGGAAAAAAACAACTGGCGAACTAATGAATAGCCCATCCTCGGAACTACAATATACAAATCAATTCCCAAATTTAATTTATATTGCAAACAAATATTATTCATGATCCAATTATCTAATTTAAATAGACCCTCACTTAAATTGAAATTAATGTTATAGGAGAATTTTATCATGGCTGATTTCATTAAATTTCTTTCAATAGCAATTGGGCACAAAAATAATTGATTTCGTATTAGACCAATCTATTTGATAGTCCAAAGTAGATTGATGGATAAACAGTGAATTTGAAGTTTTTCCAGTTCGACAACAGTACTTATGTTGTTTAATTCTCACATCTACGCTCCTTGTATGCATTGCCAACTACATCCAACGAGTTCACAATGAAGTCGTCGTTTGAGATGACCGTTTTCATACTGTGAATCGTCTAAGCGAATTTTCCCCATAGACTGTAAAAAGAAGAAAGTATGATCAGGATTAATGTTTGTTTAATTTTTGTTTTTTTATTATTGTTATCATTATTTTCGGCTTCATTTTTTATTATTATTATAAAAATTACATTTTGAATGTAATATATTAATGCAGAAAAAAAATAATCGCAGGAAGAAATCCTTACCTGTTTAGACAGTTTTGCTCTAAAACGCTTTCCAGGATTTATTTCCATGTTGGCTATTTGTATTTTTATCCCCTCAGCCTGATTCACCCTCTTCATATATTCCATTTTCTCCTTCTCTTCAACTAGTCCTCGCAGGAATCCAGAAGCTTCTATTTTTTCTTTTAGAAATGTTTTTATATACTCTGCGAACAAACCATCCCTCTTTTAAAACTCCCCAAACTCGCAAATTTTCTTGATCTTATACTTCTTTTACAGGGCAAGTTTTAGTTCTGGAGTGGTTGGTGACACTCCGCAAATCATACCCCGTAAGGGGCGCGGTGATTTGCCATCCTGGCCACCGTGCTGACGGGATCCAGCGCTCCTTCCGGCCCCAGCTTAGCCTCTCTTTCTTCCTTCAGATAGCCTGTATTTCTCTCCTACCTCGTCGATTTTCATACAACCTCTCCCACAACTTTCTCTGGTCAGCCTCTAATTTCACAGGGTAGATGCTGACCTTCCTCTCAGCCACCTGTCCCGCATCGGGGCTGAGGGGGGAGGGGACAATGTTCCCTAACCCCTGAGCTCCGGTCTGGGGTGGCTGGTTTTTAACAACCTGCTTCATCCCCACACATACCTTCCTCACATCCCTTTTCCTCTCCTCTTCACATTCTATCAATTTTACGCCGTGTCCAAGGTGGAGCCGCCATGCCGATGGACTGCCAGGCCACCAGGCAGGAGGGGTGGTCCGAAATGGCGGCGCCTGGCTCTGCCAGGCCTGTAAGCACCTCTTGCAGTGCGGTCAACTGCAAGAGGTGATGAGCTATTGCGTCCCGTAGCACAAATAGGGTCACCATGCCCAATGATGAAAAAACCCCCCCCAAAAAACCAACTTTCCCAAGAACATCCATGGAGCCGCCCTCGGGCAGCTCCACCGAGAAAATGGAGGTCCCCCCCTTGTGCTTGCGCAGGGAAACCTCCATACTTCTTTAACCAAGGAGGAGGCTCACTCCTCTCCTACGCCTACGGGTCTAGGGGACTCCCCTTCACCCCCTTCTCTGGAGGTGCTTTCGGTGCCTTTTACCAGCGGAAGTCCCTCCTTTGCTTTCTAAGGGGACTGCCAAGAAAGCCAGCAGGCAGCCCATTGCCGACCGCCCCTCGTGTAACAGGCTCGGTAGGGCAAACCCCCTTAGGGGGGAGAGGGAAGCCAGGCCCCTTCGGTCGCTTCCTTCAAAAGACCTGCTGGCAAGAATATTAAACCTTGCCGGGGTCAAGGCCTGTGCCTCCCCACAAAAGACTCATGACGCTGCCAAGGGGATCTGCGATGTCCTGGGAGCGGATGGCCAACTGGAGGCCCCTCCTGTGATAGACATGGTCCTTGAGGAAAACCAGCCTAGGCGCCAAGCACCGAACCCGAATCCGCCCCTATGCAAGGTCCTCCTCAAACGGCTGGGGATTCTGAGGCAGTACAAGGAGGGGAGTGATCTCATCCGGATGATGCCCCTACGACCACCAGGACCTTCTCCATTTCAGGGAAGGACCTGGCTGAGGCCGGTACATCTGGCTTGGGGGCTTCTACCAGCGGAGGTGAGAAGCAGGTTCATTCCCCGCCCTCCTCTCCTGAAAAGAAAAAGAAGACAACAAAGACTAAAAAGACTCGGGGCTCCTCTCCATCCACGGGGGCGGCGGGGACGGATGGGTCTGCTGCCACTCTGGCAAGCGACCAAGCCAAGATCGGCACATCCAGCCCCTCTGCCCCCCCCCCGGGTAAGGAGCTCCTGATTATGACAAAGACCAAAAGTGCACAGGGCGGAGCCTCGATGACATCGGGGCCCCTCATTCAGAGGTAACCTGGTGTTTTCGAGCCCGCTGGCTTTAAACGCTTCCTCGTTATTTGCTATACTGATGGCACCATGTTGTCCAAGGGAAACATGATCCATCAGAGGAGAGGATTAGCTAGTGCAATTGGTAGAGAGCCGAAGGTGACCTGTTTTCGGAAGGGAGCCTTCTGTCGAATGCAGCGAATCCCGCCTAGGCGGCTAAGATAAGTGCTCTTCGGACACTTCATGGCACCCCGGTGAGTGTGACGCCGCATTCTACCATGAACTTTGTGAAAGGAGTAGTTTATGCGAGGGAACTCGTTGACTACTCCATTGAGGACATCACTCTAGAGCTGGCCGACCATGGGGCGGTCAAGGTCAAACGTGTGATGAGAAAACAGGGAGGGTCCTCGAGACCCACCACTACACTCTTCGTCACGTTCGACTGTGACAAGCTCCCTGAGTCGGTGCGTGCCGGTTGGGAACCGCTACTGCGTGAAGGCATTCGTGCCACTGTCGCGGCGGTGCTATTACTGTCACCGCTTTGGCCATACAAATAGCTAATGTAGACGTGCAAAGTCGGGGTCACCCGAAGTCTGTGTAAATTACTCCAAGGTCGCACACGATAAGTCCAAATCATGTGTGGCCAAGTGTGTCAATTGCGGAGAGCCGCACCCTGCTTCTTCGAAGCAATGTGGTGAATATCTCCTTGAGAAAGAAATCCTGGCCGTTCAGGCCCAGGATCGACTCTCATTCCGCGAGGCTAAGGACTTGGTCCTATCGCGCCCGGCTCTGCCTGGCACGTCATATGCCTCAATAGTTAGAAAGGCACCCTCTGCTCCTGACCCATCCAGGCTAACGAGCACGGTTGTTTCCGCGCCCATTCGGAGCCCTTCTGCGGGCTCTACCGAACCCAGGCGCTCCCCTGGTAACGCTGGCGGCAAAAAGGGTTCATACCCAGCCCCGGATAAAACCAGGGCTCCCCCCTCTTACCCCAGCGTGACCATTTCCCGTAAGGCGAAACGGCCACGCGCCTCCACCGAGTCGTTAGACTCACAGAAGGCAACACCCCTAAAGATGGTCGCTAGGCCATCTTCCGGGGTTCCTAAAGCTGTCCTCCAAAAGGAGAACAGCAACAAAGAAGCTTCGGCTCCTTCGCCCACGCCCTGAGGTGTGGCGAGTGGCTCGGAGATGGTGGTTCCTCAAAAAGAGGCTCCCCCGCCTCTAAAGCCGCAACGCCCGCCTATTGTTTCGAGGCAGGGGGAGAAAAAGACTCGCATGGCGAGCGTAACCTTCCCTAATAAGTCAGCGCTTTGTCCGGCTAACAGCGCCCGGGGTTCTGCACCCGGGGAGCGTACGGCCATTCCTGTGATGGTCTTCAGTTCGAGGAGGGCCCCCGCGTCTTCTCCGAGCTAGGCCTGGAGGGCATATTCCTTCAATGGAATTACCGTGGACTCCAGGCCAACTGGGAGGAGCTGCGGAGGCTCGTCTCGTCCCGTTCCCCGTTAGCTATCTTTTTGCAGGAGACCATGCTAGGCGCGTGCCCCCTGCCCGCCCTTCCGGGTTATAAGGGTCTTGCGACCCCACCACCGCATGATGGCCGGGCTGGGAGATGCGCGGTTTACACCCGGCATGATGTCTCGTTTCTTCCTTTCTCTTTAGATACCCCCTTCCAGGCAGTTGCTGTGCAGCTGCACCTGGATAGGAGGTATACTATCATTTCTGCGTACATTCCACCGTCAGCTGACTTCGACGCGGGGGCCTTCCGCCGCGTCGTGGCACGGTTGCCGAGGCCCTATCTCTTGCTTGGAGATCTGAACGGCAGGCATCCTCTCTGGGGATATTACTCCATAAATCCCAGGGTACAAGTCCTTGCCGATCTGATCGAAGAGCTTTAGATGGGTGTCCTAAACGTGGATGAGTTTACGCATCACTGTCCGAGAACCGCTTCATTTTCTTGCCTAGACCTATCTTTGTGCTCTTCGGATGCACAGCCTGATTTTGATTGGGGGGTGGTCGATGACCTCCATGGTAGTGATCACTTTCCCATTCAAATATCATTTTAAGGCAACTGCCGCCTGAGAGACCACATCGGTGGTGCTTGGCGCGGGCGTGGTGGCCTGCATTTCAGGAAATGACTGAATTCTCTATCTCAGTCGAGGAGTTTAGGTCGGTAGATGAGGCCATTGAGTTCTTCTCCGGCAACCTCATCGCCATGGACCTGACTACTATTCCTAGGACGTCTGGCCTTTTTGCACGCTGACCACTCCCATGGTGGTCGGCCGAGTGTGAGACGGCCCCCAAACAGAAGCGTTATGCCTACATGCGATATAAGCGCCGCCCGAACGATTTCACTGTCGCTGAATTTCGTCGGGCTAGGGCCAGGTTCCGGTATATTTCGAAGCACGACCGCCGCTCTTCTTGGCGGGCATACGTGTATTCACTTAACGGGAAGACCCCTTTAGCTAAGGTGTGGAAGCGAGTCAAAAGGATTCGGTGCAAGTTCTCGCAGGACCCCCCTCCCGTTCTCCAGGAGAACACGACTGCAATCTCAGACCCCGCCTCCGTGGCGGAATTCTTAGCGAACGCTTTCTCCGCATTCTCTAGCTGTGATGCTGCTCCGCCAGCATTCAATGCACGTCGTGATGTCGCGGAAGGCCGCCGGCTAAACTTTACCTCCAGAGGTGGAGAACCCTTCAACAACAAGTTCACTCTGAGTGAGTTGCGTTCCGCTCTCGCTTCGTGCGCGGACACGGCTCATGGTCCGGACGATGTCCCGTAAGCCATGCTTCGACACCTGGGTGAGCGAGGCATGGCCTTTCTCTTAGATTTGTTCAACAGGATCTGGGTGGAAGGTCTTCTCCCAGACTCCTGGCGAATCGCTACTGTACTCGCATTTTGCAAACCGGGGAGAGATCACTCTACTCCGACCCGTTTCCGCCCAATCTCTCTAACCTTTTGCGTGTGCAAGTTGATAGAGAAATTGGTAAATGTTAGATTATCCTTTTTCCTGGACAGCATAGGCCATCTGTCTTCCGCACAGTGTGGCTTCCGAAAGTTTCACTCCACGTCGGATGCTCTCTTCCGACTGGAAAATGCCGTCTGCGAGGCTTTCCTTCGTAGACAGCACTACGCCACGGTGTTTTTCGATCTGAAGAAGGCCTATGATACCGCATGGCGATACGGATCATGGAGACTCTCCACATGATGGGGGTGAGGGGACGCCTCCCAATGTTTATATCTAAATTTTTGCGAGATCATCGATTCTGCGTACGGGTGGGGGGAGCCCTCTCCGGCCCAAAGGAGCAGGAAGAGGGTGTCCCGCAGGGAAGTGTCCTCAGTGTCACACTCTTTGCCCTGAGCATCAACGGCATCCTTCGGTGCTGCCGGAAGATGTTCTCGCTACGCTCTACGTGGACAACCTTTTGATCTCTTTTGGCGCGGCCCAGATGCCAACTCTGGAGCGTCGACTCCAACAGGCATTGAACCGCGTCTCTTGCTATGCCGAAGCGCACAGGTTTCGGTTTTCTTTGGCCAAGACTAAGGTGGTGCACTTCTACCGCCATCCACGGCTTCACCCTGACCCAGATTTGTTTCTTAATGGGGTGCGCCTGGATGTGGTAGAATCGCACCGTTTCCTTGGTCTTGTATTCAACCAACTCCTCACCTAGAAGGCTCATATTTGCAGCCTTAGGGTCTCTTGTACCCGCGCCATGGACATTCTCCGTTCCGTGGCGTTCAGCGCTCGGGGCGCTGATAGGGCTACTGCCTTACTTTTTTATCGATCCTTTGTTCGCTCGAAGCTCGACTACGGATGCGAGTTTTATGCATCCGCAGCCGAGCGTTTATTGCGGAAGGTGGATTCGATCCACCACACCGGCCTTTGCCTTGCGACCGGTGCCTTCCGCACCAGTCGCAAGTTTTAGAAATTACTAAAATACCTTTTTTCAGGAACCGGACCAATATAATTTAACGTTTCCTCTGAAAGAAAATTGAAAGGAAAATAACCTTTTTCCAATTGTAGTTGAAAGGCAGTTGTACTGACCTACGAGTACTATACAGAAATTCAATCCGATCAATTGAGTGTTCAGGAATAAGTCGACGAAGACTCAGACCTCCCCTAGCAATACTACTTATTTTTATATCAACTCAACCGTGATTGTTTCAGGATAGTCAGAATGCGAAAGAGACAGGTGTCCTGGTAAGTTCAGACCTCACTTCTCAAGGCTCACTAAGGAGAACTTACTACTATTGCTTACTACGCATTTAAGTTGTTATGTGTGTCGTGTGGTTTTCCGTTCAGTATGAAGCCCATGTGCTTCTCCTACTAACGCTTTCTTCTTCTCAACATATGGGAACTTACCTACACTTCTCTACTTATAGGTAGTTTCAAAACATCCTTTGAGGGAGACGTTGTATGCGGTTTAATGATTGTAACAGTGGCCCTAACAGCCAAGAGTGGTCGAGTGTATAGGTTCAAATACTATGCGGTTTTTAATTTTTATTAACGTTTAAAAGAGTTTATATGAATTTTATACTGTTTAGTACCTCTCTCTCCCTTTTTACTTAATTTATGTTAAATCCTTTTTTGGTCTTATAAGAACAAATCAAATCAGAAATTGAAATTACAATCAATCAAATGAACAGCCACAAATCACTAGGTTGGGACAAGATTACTTCGAACATTTTTGAAAGATTCTAGAGATATCATTGTGTCAAACTAGCTTTCCTCTTCACTGAATGCCCAAAACAAGGCAAGATTCCGGAGGACTGGTACAATCCAATAACAATTCTTCTACAAAAAAAAGTGATCAAACAGGCCTTAAAAACTAGAGACCATTCAGCCTTATTTCGTGTGTCTATAAGCTCTCACCATAGTCATTACCAACAGACTGCAAAACCAACTAGATGAACAACAATCGAGAGAACAAGCTAGCTTCCGAAAAGGCTTCTCAACGATTAACCACATACATACTTTCAACCATCTCATTGAGAAAACAATATTGAGAGTACGATATACCTCTATACTTGATATTTGTAGATTACCAGAAACCATTTGATACAATAGAAACACCAGCGGTTATAACAGCCTTGAAGAATCATGGTATAAATTCGATTTACATAAATATCATAGAACACATACCAAAATTACAGATCTTACATTAGGTTGCATAAGGATTCAGACATCTTTCAATTACAGAAAGGCATAAGACAAGGATATAGTATTTTTGCGAAATTATTCACGTCCTGTCTAAAAGAAATCTTCATGTGGCTAAACTGGCGAAACAAAGGCATTAAGATCGATAGGGATTACCTCAATGAACCTGACATTCGCAGATGATATTGTATTCATAGGTACAATAAATCTCTACAAGAGATTTATACAATGCATCAAGATCTTAACCATTAAAGAAAAGAGTTAACCTAAAAAAATAATGGAAAATTAAAAGTCATGACAAACCAAACAGAGGTCAACATGATAGACATCACAATAGACATCGAACAAATTGACATAATAGGCATATATATATATATATATATATATATATATATATATATATATATATATATATATATATATATATAAATGCGTTATTAAAGCCAACAGCTGCGGCAGCATTATTGATTTTGACTTGCAATTTCTTGATTTGCCTTACAAGTCTCTTAACAGGATCTTCGAGGAGAGAGAAAATAGCCACAAAGGACATATTTTATCCCTAGACGTCCTTACCGCAGTGGGTCATCTTGAGGGAAATATGGTAGTAACTCTGCTAAGATATTTCCTGTAAAATTGTTTCTCTAGGTATGTCAGTTCTGCAAAAGGAGGTAACGGAAATTGAAAATTAACCAAACCTACCCGAAGATTTTATCCTCTCGCGAAATCTTCTCGCTCAAAATAAATTTTCCTCGATGTGTAAACAATAAGTGTGGTGCAAAATAAATAAACACCATACAAAGTGATAGTGCCACCACAAAACAAGGATTACAGCAAGTAAACAGACACTAGGATCTTCACTTCAAAAGGTAAAGTAGCAATTGGATTTTGGAAATTTCATCTTTTTCTCTATTTTCCTGGCCATCCACTATTTACTCACACTTAACAAAATGATAAGGACGACAAAATGACGAGCGACATACTAAGAATTAGTCTGAGGACTCTCCCCGAAAGGACAAAGCCTGATCGGGGAGATGTCTTCTCCATAGTCTACGGGGAGCTGGACGTCGCTCTCGTGAGACTAATTGACACCTCTTTTGGGTATACGGCCATATGCCAGAAAGAAAGTGACGCGGAGCTCTTGGCCCCTTCCAAGGCAACGAAGGTATTCAATGCAATCAACCTAACTCCAAAAATCCCTCCACAAATTCAGGTACACTGTAGTTTCATTTGCCGCAGGTTAGATTCCTGGGTGGGGCACCACTCAAGCGCCAAAATCTCTAAAGAGATCGAGAGAAATAACCCCATGGCTTAAGTCTCTGAAGTCATCAAATTCAGAGACTATATCCACGTCTTTAAGGTGATTTTCGCCGATACGAGAATGGCACAGAAGACCAAAGAAGTAGGACTCCTTCTCTTTCACGTTAGGGTCTTACCTGACCAGATCGAAAGAGAAGAATTTATTGAAGTCCAGGCATGTTTCAGGTGCTACAAATTTAACAAGCACACAACGAGAGCATGCCCTTAAATAGAAGTAGTTTGTTCCATCTGCAGTAAAGCTGGACACGTCTGGCGTGACTGCAGAAGCAAAGGTAAACGTTGCATAAACTGCAACGGGAAAAATGAAGCCACGGCAATGTCATGCCCTGTTAAGAAGGACGCTATCAGAAAGCAGCAGCAAAAGAAAAAGGAGGAAGAAGAGGTGAGAACAAGTGGCAAAGACGGCCGTCGGCGAGGCAGCAGCTCAACGCACCTACCTTAAGGTAGAGAGCGAACAGTCGACCAAGATCATGTGCTGCATTTATTATGCGCACATAGCCAATTTAACAAACCAAGGCTCTTTCAAAAAAGAGCTGAACCAAATGCTGAAAAACAACGGGATGGACGAGATGTGGTTTCCCGAGAACCCACCCTCGGAGGAAGTCCTTTGCATCTAAATGCAGCCGCCCCCCCAAAAACTAAAACTAGCCACTTCACAAACACTAGATGTTCCCGCTCCCGCTAATCAATCCCAAGGCAACCCAGACACCACAGCACCTGAAACCCCCATAACCGATCCAGAGGCGAAATCACCCAAGGGAACAAAAACGAAACACCGCCATGGTAGCCGCTCCAAACGCTCACCCAACCAGCAGAAGGATAGATCCACCTCTTCGTCTAAGGAGGGCAAGCGTGCCTACCACGGTAGGAAAATTGAACTGAACATTTTCACCACGGAAGACTCCCCATTTCCGGAAGTAAAGACGGATAAGGACGTAAGCGACGGAGTGACCACCGGCCGGTACAAATGGGACTACAGCGAGGATATCCCAGAGAAGGTAGTTGAAGAAGCCCTCATCCCTGGGATGGCCCGGCTCAACCAGGACGCATTTGTTACGATCACGACATCGGAATTCAACAAAATGAGATCCGGTAAATGCCAATCTCCACCAGCCAGCCCCTCCACACCAAAGAAACACGTTAATAGGAACGAGTAATTGACAGACAACATGGACAGACTAAAAAAAGACTTGACAATCTTACAAATGAACACTAATGGATGGGATGACAAACAAGTGACTTACGGTAACATTATCAGAAAATGCGACCCTGATATCGTTCTGATATCAGAACACGGAAATGATACGACGCAGAAGATTATGAAGATCTTCAATTATAGCATAACAACTAAGAACCACAGCCAGGAACATTTCGATGGCGCTGCTATCGCAGTAAAGAAAGGTATTCAGTTCAAACTATTCCAATCTTTAGACGAATCTTATCTGGCCATCGAGATCCAAACTACCCTGGGGCCACTTTTGGTATCAACAGGGTGCCACCCTGCAAGACGAGACTATATCCCGATGCACAACTTTCTCCAACTGTGTACACACGGGAGAACAGTCTTGTTCGGGGAGGGGGGGGGATGATCTCAACGCCAGATGCCAGGAATCCGGATACACCGCAGGTCTAAACAAGAAGGGGAAGAACTTGAAGAATCTAATTGACAGGGGTATCGTTGCCCGCATTGGGCCCCATTTTCCCACCGAAATAACCGACACCTACGCAACCAAACCAGATATCATCCTGAGCAGCTCTCAATTTCCCTACAATTACCATATCCAACCCGGACCTCTAATCCCTAGCGACTACGTCGCTATCATAATCAAAATTTCATCGAGTCCCATTCAAATACCCGTCAGGGAGAGAAAATGCTTCTCCCGAGCGAACTGGGAAGAGTTCAGAGCTCAACCACTCGTAGAAGCCACCCTGGAGGAAATCGACCAGGAACTGGCAGGGTTGACGGAGGCAATGGTGGAGGCGGACCGCGCAACGGTACCCAAAACATCCTACAAAACGTTACCAGCACCAAGGTGGACACAAGAGCTATATGACCTAACGGACGAATATAAAAGACTTTTCGAAGAAATTAGACTGACTAACACATACAGAGTTAAAAACAGACGGTTACGAAAACTAAGGACAAAAATGAAGATACTCATAACAAAGCAGCAATTGGCACTCTGGAATGACCTCGTCGACAAACTAGACGAAGAAACGGATCTCCAAATTTTTGGGAACACTCTATCCAGATTGAAGGGTAAGCCACTTGAAAAAAAATATTCTCCTCGAGAAAGATAACGGAACAAAAATGGACGCGACAGAAACGGAAGAAGAGTTCAGCGACCACTGGAAAAATGTATTTTCCATTACACCAGAAAAAACGAACTCTTTGACCTATACTTTGAAGAACATATCCACGACCAAATAAGACAAGAACTAGACAGGACATACCCCTTCAATAACACAACTGTTGACAGAGAGATGACAGGTTATGGATGAAAAATAACGACAGTAGAAGTACTAACGACGCTACGTACCTTCAAACAGAGAGCACCAGGTAAAACAGGATTGACCAAACTCAACTGATTGAATGCCCCACATAACATCTTAGAGGGGCTAGTCAATCTAATGAACGCGTGCCTAAATGTCGGCTATTTCCCGGACGAATGGAAGATCGCCAAAATGATCTTGATTCCCAAAGCCGGGAAACCACCCGACAGACCAGCAAATTTCAGATCCATATCCCTTCTCGAAGTGGCTGGCAAGGTCTTCGAGAAGGTCCTTGGTAACAGAATCCAGGATTTTATTGAGAAAAACAACCTCCATAACCAACACCAACATGGATTGATAAGAGGAAGAGGGATTGATACGGCGCTAGCAATCATCACAGAAAAACTGGCGAAGATTGCTAGACAAAAGAGGTACGCTGACCTGGGGCTCAGAGATGTGAAGAAGGCATTTGACAAAGTATGGAGGACCGGGCTTTAGTACAAAATACTAAGACTCGGACTAAATCCCAAACTTGAAAAAAATTTATGTGACTACGTGACGGACAGGATAGCATATTTACAAATATACAAACATACAGGAACAGACATCGAACTAACTGCAGGCGTTCTGAAAGGAGGGTGCCTAAGCCCCCTCCTATACAATATATATACCCTCGATCTACCCGATCCGGTCAGGGAAGACACGCTGTATGTCTAGTTTGCTGACGACATCTCTCAGATTATGACTGGCCCCTTCAAAAATTGCGAACTCATGGCACATATCACCGCCAGGGAAATCGACCATATCAGCAGGTTCGAAAGAAAATGGAAGATCACCACTAACACCCCAAAATTTAAGGTGATTCCATTCTTCCGTAGGAAACGGGCCCATACCGAGACCGATAACACCCGAATTCCATACAACAACGGCGGGACAGTACTCGGACTAAAGATAGGTAGTAATGGATACGGTAGCCACGTTGCTCAGACAGCAGCGCGAGCGAAGGTCGAGCTGAACAAGCTATTCAGGTTTCGAAACCTGAATACGACCAACAAAAAGTAAATATACAACGAGCTCATAAGATCAAAGCTGCTGTATCCACCTATACCTATCAATACTAGTTAAAAAAATAAAGTACGACTCCTCCAAAGAGTACAGAACAAAGGAGTGCTCCTAATAACAGACACCAGGAGGAGAGAAAGAAGGAGGCAGAGGGACCTTCATCACAGCATTCAAATGACTCCAATCAACATGGAGTTGCAAAGAAGAGCCCGAAAAATCTGGGAGAAAGCCCACGACACATGACGGACGAAATCAGACAGAGACACATCGACATTCCGTTAGAGGATTTAAACAGAAGAAGACTAGACTTTGTCAGTAGCAAAGCACAGACCGAAAGACAAGAAGATCCAATCTAAGCATAAGACTACGCGTATCAAACAATAAACTACACAAGAATAAACAACAAGAAGAACACTGAAAACAAATAAACGAACAATGCGAGAAACACAAAATATACAATAAACACATACAAAGGCTTGAACGCTGCAAAAAAACAGTATAAATTACACTAAACAAAATGAAGACACAATCAATAACATGAAAAACCAGGAACCACACAAACAAACATGCAAAACCATAACAGCCCAAACAAAAAGAAGCAGATAAGAGTACGCAAAAGAACAATATTAGAACAGAAACAAAGAGAAGAACATCAATCTCAGACAAACGCCTGCGATTCCCTATCACCAGGGATTTTTTACCCTTCTATCCTTTTCATCAGGGAAATCTATCCCTATCTATCTATATCTCCCACTATTATATATATATATATATATATATATATATATATATATATATATATATATATATATATATATATATATATGCATACATGATTGCAATTGCAATCTTATATGTGTGTATGTATTTTCCTTTCACAACTTAATATATCCATTGTCCATTTCTATCTAGATTTTAGGTAAAGGGCGGGGGGCAAAGATAAATGGAAGATGGGGAACGGGAAACTATGCGCTACAAGCGGAATTAAATGTCGGTGCGTGCTTCTTCTAATGGCGCTCAACTCGGAGACGTCGAAATGTTGGGAGTACGGTCTCTTGCTGGAGCTGCACGTTGATTGCCGGTTTCCTTGCTTGTATAATTACGGCTTCGGCCATTCTTAACTTTCGTTGATCTTTCAACCTCAATTATGATTGAGGTGTTCTTAGTTAGTTCCTCGCGTTTCAAGACAGTTCCATGGGAGTGAACGTGCCTTTTTTCGTTCTGTCTTGAAGGCGGGCTGTCAACCGCCTTGAGAGGTTTGTGGGTGTTACGCCGATGTACTTGGAGTTGCGGCGTTCGCAGTCACCGACTTTGCACGAAAATTCATACACGACGTTGGTCCTGGAGCTCATCTATAGGCGGAAGGCAGTTATTCTTCATTATGAAGCTGCTCGTTTTTTTGGTTTTGTAGAATATAATTATGTTAATATTTGTATTCGTGTCGATTAGTGTCACGTTCCAATGTAGGATGGTGTTTAGAGCCTTTTCGTCTTCACGGTAGCCGGTGTTCATGTGACCCTTGTAATAAAAGTCAATATTACTTTTCTTTGGGGTAGACTGGACGTTGGTACTGGATGGATTTGTATGCCTCCCAATTTATCTTCCTTAGAGACTGTGTTTTCTTAGGGCATAGATTTGTATGCCTCCCAATTTACTTTCCGCAGTGACTGTGTTTTCTTCTGGCATGGATTTGTATGCCTCTCAATTTACCTACCTTAGAGGCTGTGTTTTCTTCTGGCATAGATTTGTATGCCTACCAATTTACTTTGCGTAGAGTCTGTGTTTCCTTCTAGCATGCATTTGTATGCCTGCCAATTTAACTTCCTTAGAGACTATGTTTTCTTCTGGCATGGATTTGTATTCCTCCCAATATACATTCCTTAGGAATGTTTCCTAATATAATGGATATGTATGCCTCCAAATTTACATTCCTTAGAGGCTGTTTTCTTCTGCCATGGATTTGTATACCTCTCAATTTACCTTCCTCAGAGGCTGTGTTTTCTTCTGGTATAGCTCTGTATGCCTCCAAATATACCTTTCTTAGAGACTGTTTTGTTCTGGCATGGATTTGTATGCCTAGTAATTTACTTTCCGCAGTGACTGTGTTTCCTTCTAGCATGAATTTGTATGCCTCCCAATTTACCTTCCTTAGAGGCTGTGTTTTCTTTTAGCATGGATTTGTATGCCTCCCAATTTACCTTCCTTAGAGACAATGTTTTGTTCTAGCATAGATTAGTATGCCTCCCAATTTACTTTCCGTAGAGTCTGTGTTTCCTTTTAGCATGGATTTGTATGCCTCCCAATTTACCTTCCTTAGAGGCTGTGTTTTCTTCTAGTTTTGATTTCTATGCCTCTTAATTTACCTTCTTTAGAGGTTAGGTTTTAGCATGGATTTGTATGCCTCCCAATTTACCTTCCTTAGCGGCTGTGTTTTCTTTTAGCATAGATTTGTATCTCCTCCAATTTACCTATCTTAGAGGCTGTGTTTTCTTCTAGCATAGATTTGTATGCCTCTCAATTTACTTTTTTTAGAGACTGTGTTTTGTTCTGGCATAGATTTGTATGCCTCCCAATTTACCTTCCTTAGAAGCTGTGTTTTCTTCTAGCATGGATTTTTATGCCTCATAATTTACTTCTCTTAGAGGGTGTGCTTGATTCTGGCATGGATTTTTATGCCTCCCAATTTATCTTCCTTAGAGGGTGTGTTTGCTTCAAGCATGGATTTGTATGCCTCCCAATATACATTTCTTAGGAATGTTTCCTAATATAATGGATATGTATGCCTCCAAATTTACCTTCCTTAGAGGCTGTTTTCTTCTGCCATGAATTTGTATACCTCTCAATTTACCTTCCTCAGAGGCTGTGTTTTCTTCTGGCATAGCTTTGTATGCCTCCCAATATACCTTTCTTAAAGACTGTTTGGTTCTGGCATGGATTTGTATGCCTAGTAATTTACTTTCCCTAGAGTCTGTGTTTCCTTCTAGCATGAATTTGTATGCCTCCCAATTTACCTTCCTTAGAGGCTGTGTTTTCTTCTAGCATGGATTTGTATGCCTCCCAATTTACCTTCTTTAGAGGCTGTTTTCCTCTAGTTTTGATTTGTATGCCTCTCAATTTACCTTCCTTAGAAGTTGCGTTTAAGCATGGATTTGTATGCCTCTCAATTTACCTTCCTTAGTGGCTGTGTTTTCTTCTGGCATGGATTTTTATGCCTCCGAATTTACCTTCCTTAGAAACTATGTTTTCATCTAGCATGCATTTGTATGCCTCCCAATTTTCCTTCCGTAGAGGCTGTGTTTTTGTCTAGCATGGATTTGTATGCCCCCAAATTCACCTATCTTAGAAGCTGTGTTTTCTTCTGGCATAGATTTGTATGCCCCTCAATTTACTTTCCTTAGAGACTGTGTTTTGTTCTGGCATGGATTTGAATGCCTCCAAATTTACTTCCCATAGACGCTGTGTTTTATTCTAGCATGGATTTACATGCCTCCCAATTTACCTTCCTTAGAGACTGTTTTTCTTCGGGCAGAGATTTGTACGCCTCCCAATTTACTTTCCGTAGAGACTGTGTTTCCTTCTAGCATGGATTTGTATGCCTCCCAATTTACCTTCCTTAGAGGCTGTGTTTTATTCTAGCATGGATTTGAATGCCTCTGAATTTTCCTTCTTTATAGGCTGTGTTTACCTCTAGTATCGATTTGTATGCCTGTCAATTTACCTTCTATAGAGGTTGTGTTTTAGCATGGATTTGTATGCCTTCAAATTTGCCTTCCTTAGCGGCTGTGTTTTCATCTGGCATGGATTTTTATGCGTCTAATTTACCTTCATTAGAGGCTATGTTTTCTTCTGGCATGGATTTGTATGCCTCTTAATTTACCTTCCTTAGAGGCTGTGTTTTCCTCTAGCATGCATTTGTATGCCTCCAATTTACCTTCCGTAGAGGCTATGTCTTCTTCTAGCATGGATTTGTATGCCTCCCAATTTACCTATCTTAGAGGCTGTGTTTTCTTCTGGAATAGATTTGTATGCCTCCCAATTTACTCTCCTTAAGGCTGTGTGTTTTTTTCTAGAATGGATTTGTATGCCTCCCAATTTACCTTCTATAGAGGTTGTGTTTTAGCATGGATTTGTATGCCTTCAAATTTGCCTTCCTTAGAGGCTGTGTTTTCTTCTGGCATAGATTTGTATGCCTACCAATTTACTTTGCGTAGAGTCTGTGTTTCCTTCTAGCATGCATTTGTATGCCTGCCAATTTAACTTCCTTAGAGACTATGTTTTCTTCTGGCATGGATTTGTATTCCTTCCAATTTACATTCCTTAGAGGCTGTGTTTTCTTCTAGCATGGATTTGTATGCCTTCCAATTTACCTTCTTTAGAGGCTGTTTTATTCTAGTATCGAAATGTATGCCTCCCAATTTACCTTCCTTAGAGGCTGTGTTTTCTTCTTGCCTCGATTTGTATGCCTCCCAATTTACCTTCTTTAGAGTTGTGTTTTCTTCTAGTATCGATTTGTATGTCTCTTAATTTACCTTCCTATAGAGGGTGTGTTTTAGCATGGATTTGTATGCCTCCCAATTTACCTTCCTTAGCGGCTGTCTTTTCTTCTCGCATGGAATTTTATGCCTCTCAATTTACTTTCCTTAGCGGCTCTATTTTCTTCTGGCATGGATTTTTATGCCTCCCAATTTACCTTCTTAGAGGCTGTGTTTTCCACAGTCATGGATTTGTATGCCTTCCAATTTACCTTCCTTAGAGACTGTGTTTTATTCTGGCATGGATTTGTATGCTTCCCAATTTACCTTCCTTGGAGGCTGTGTTTTCTTCGGGCATGGATTTGTATGCCTCTCAATTTACCTTTTTTTACGACTTTTTTGACATTATATGGACCTATATTGCGTTCTGATTAAGTAAAAGTTTTAATTTTTTCAATATGCTCCCCGCATGGGACTTGAAATGTCTCCCTGTATGTAATGTACAACACATGAGTGTTTTTTAGAACTAAGTCTGGTTTTGTTACCATTGTGGCGTCAAGTTCCCTCGCTCGTCGGAGGATTATGAGGGGTTACTCTAATTATGACTTTATGTACACGACACAAAAATGACAGGAAACAAATACCTAACATCAAACAATCAAAATAAGGTATGTACAAAACCCCAAATATATACAGCTTTACACCAAGGCCTCACAATATACATATAAATATATGCCAACGCAAAAAAAGAATTCAGTTACTCGCAAAAGATATGTATATATACAAGAAAGAATATATATATATATATATATATATATATATATATATATATATATATATATATATATATATATATATATATATATATATATATGAAAATTAACCCACAGGAAAATGAAAAGATAAATCCAAGCACTTTCGAACCACAGTATATTTGCAAATATAGTTCGAAAGTACTTAGATTCATCTTTTCATTTTCTCATTGGGTTAATTTTCATATTATTGCTTTCCTCACGTGCCCCTTTGTGAGTTTTTTCAATATATATATATATATATATATATATATATATATATATATATATATATATATATATATATATATATATATATATATATATACTATATATATATATATATATATATATATATATATATATATATATATATATATATATATATATATATATATATATATATGATATATATGTCCTTACAAATAAATATTGGCTTACACCGAAAAAGAGACCACACGCTAATCAATTATATTATGTATACTGGATCCAGTCTAATAATATCTATAAACAATACAGGTATCTGGGGAGAACTGGAAAAGGGAGGCGGCCCCGCTTACTTCTATGAATTCCTTAAGGTCCTGGGACTTGGCGAAGCGTTCTTCACTTAGGGAACTGGGACGCGCGCAGGTTTCAACCATTGTGTTAGAGTCCTTGAGGCTCTCTCAATGGCTGCCGATTCACTGAAAGCGTGATTAAAGGGCTAGCTTCTGCCGCTGCCTCTCAAAGTCAGATGCCAATAGACCTGCTGGTACCAAGGAGATGAAATGGAGAAGGCCCTTTCAGTCACAGATTCACTGCCACACTCAAACATCATTAACGCCAACATACATACGCAAACCCTCATTCACACTGGCTCTTACTTAGAATGACTGTCCGGCTCTCTTTTCTTTTTCACTTCGAATTCGGACAACTTCCTCACTATGAATAAGATCACTAAACACGTATGCACTTGTGATCTAAACAATTACACAGTCAATGTTTTTTAATATACAATAATATGCCTGTAGGAAGAGACAGATTAATGGGAGCATTATAGAAGTCTATCGAGTCCTTCGCATGGATTGCGCTCTCTCTTCATATTCTATGCTCCATAGACCTCGGAAAAGAAGAAAATGATTAAACATTTGGGGAAGTGAGGGGAGGCAGACTACCCAAACAACTACTACACCACCCCCTCTGTTAGAAACGTGACTTCCATGTGTCACAGCTGTGTAGGCTTCGTCTACCTCCCTTTCATTCTCGTATCTTATTCCTTTTCTGATCGCAATTGTGAAATAGTCGTACTGGTCTCCGGTTGTTTTCTTAGATATTGTGTTATAATTATAAATTTTCAGTATCTTGTTGTTATTTTTTTCCCGCGTTCGGAAGTGGTAATTACGCCCGGGTCTAAATGCCTGAATATATTACTCTATGCTTTATTTTGTTTTTCTCCTAGTCAGTATTTATATGCAATAATTTTGGTTGGGTTCTTGCGTGTTCCATTTTGTTTTCATTTGTCTTTGCCCTTTGTTTTCTTTAGTTAGTTAGTTTTTTCTGAATCCTATGGGTCCCTTCTTTTCCCTGATGAATTCAACTGTCTTCCTGTACCACTAGATAAAGGGCACGGCAATGGGATCCTGAATTTCTGTTGTCATCGCTAAACTCCTGTTGTGTGACTGAGATACGTTGAAGACACATTGGTGATTTTTCGGAAATAATTGGTCCTCTGATACAATTTACGATGGTGATGGAACAAAATTCTAAATAACATTTTGGTGCTGTTGTAGTCTTGAAACTCACTGAAGAAGACCCACACAGACTAGATTTTAGATTTTTACAGTGTTTACGTGGCCAGCCACAAGGGAAGCACGATCCCCATACTGTTCAATAGGGTCTAAAAGCATTACAGCAATGCCCAGTAACGAGCTGAAGAGATAGAGATCTGAAGTCGGTTTTCTAGACAAACACCTACCCAAAAGAGTTTTTTACAGGTGAGTAAGAAGATCAGGACGACGAAACGATGATGAGCTACAGTGCAAGAGAGTGGATCACAATCAATTAATACCCAAGATATTGGAGATAACTGTAAGACTACTCCACACACACAATATTAACGTTGCCCATAAAACAAGCAACACTTTACAAAGCCAATTAATCAGAGTAAAGGATCGGCATAACGATAAAGAAAACCTGGTGTCGTGTATGGGATCAGATATAACGATTACCTGGCAAAGTACAGTACATCAAACATACGGGGAAATAATTGCACAGCAGGATTGAGCCACATTAGAGAGACACATGGAAGAACGATCCACTCTTAGCCATCATATCACTAGAACACTGAAAAGCATCAGATGAATTGGGAGGACACTAAGGTTTGAGGGGGAACAGTAAATATGAAGAGCTATGAGTTCCTTGAAACCTGGTTTTGCCACAATCACTGCATCAATAGGCACATAGATATTTCCGGCAACTACAACCTTCTCAAATCACATAATTTTCTTGATTTGTATTTAAATCCTCTGTTTTTTTTGTGTTTTTTTTGTTTATTGTATAATTGAGTTTCCGAATCAATCTTCATTTTTTGTAACTTTCCCTGACCCTAGCCTCATTTTCATCCCTATTGTTTGCAAAAGAAGGTATTTGACGTGGTATTACATTACCAGCGCCATTCACAGTTAGAATTCACTGCGACTATCTCACAGATAGAAGAGCCTATGTGGTAATCAAAGAATACACAGGGACTGAATTCGAACTGGAAGCTACTGGACTCCCACAGTGTTGCTGCCTCATCCTCACGCTGTACTCCATCTACACAGCGGACCTACCTGCCCAAAGAATAATTGAATGTTTTAACATCAATTCACTGATGACATAACCCAACTAGTTTTCAGTCTGTATATAAATGAAAACTCAGGAGAGATTGAAAATGGGATGGAAAATCAAAACTAATAGACAAAAAATTAACATAGTCTTAATTTAGAGAAATAAAGGTAGATGATATCAAGGTATAAGATCAACTCTACCTATATCATCGCGAATGCAAAGTACTGGTGCTAAAGATAACCTCGAACGGATACAATTAACATATTGCCAAAAGAATAAATAACAATACCAGTGCTAAACCTATGTATACTCCTTAAAATAGGGATGGGCAATAATTTTTAGTAGCGGGTCACATTGAAGCTTATATAAAGCTTTGCGGGCCGCACTTTCACAATTAGATGCAAATTTTGAATACATATAAGTTAATTGCATTACCTTTGTGCATTTGTTCGCATATACTACATAGTCATAGATATAGCTACACATTAATTACTAAGGGTAATTTTTGTGCATAGTTTTGCTACCCCTATTAAACTGTTTCCATATTAATATCAGAGTTGTGACCTACAGCATAACGTGAAATCCGAACCATGGTTTACAATTCCACATCATGCGATCATTACCCAAGTTCCAGGCCTCTCCCATCCAAGTACTAATCACAGTCAACGTAAATTAACTTCCAGGAGCAAAAGAGAGCCTGTAGATTAGGGGCATGAGAATAAGTATTTATAAAGGATCGTATTTTTTAAAGATCATTTTATCTACGAATGAAATATATTTGAAAATGACTGATTTGAGAATCTAGCCCTTACATAAAAAATAATGAGATGAGATTTGGGCAAAATGTTCATTAATTAATTTTCAATAGTTGGTCGAATTCTGAGGGCTGCAGGCAACCCACGGGCAGTAGTTTCCCACCTCGCTTTAAGAGCTTAATCTGTAGAACAAAAACACCTATCTTGCACGAGAAAGTGAGGCACTTATCACCTCCCCATCCCGCTATAAAGTGCGTTTGAATTGAAGTAAAAGAAACTTCAAAGAACGCACAATATAGCTATCTACCTAGTTCCCAATAAGATAATAGCTCTACCCCAGTAAGCTAATGTTTAATTGCCAAATATAACAATCAAGAAAAGAGTAGAAAATATCTAGAGTAAGATAAACTCCCTTGATCCTGTATTCGCAAAAAATCATCACCACCGGAGCTGACACAACCTTCAACTCCCGATTCTCCTGCGGAAGAATTCAACTGAGAATGGTAGAGAAACCATTGTATACTTGAAAAATAAAAAGTAGTTTAATTAAATAAAGACCAAGCTCCTAAGGAGCTGAATTCGATAAAGTTCAATAACCATAACGTGAATTTAACCTACAAATAGACTACTTACTTCCCCCCTCCCTGATCCAAAAGACAAACTCACAGAATTAGGCTCAATGTAGAGAGCACGATTAATAATGGACACTCAAGACACCAAAAGTAAAATTTCTACCAAAGTTGGATAGAAAAGCGCCAGGCACTAGTCCAACAATAGGAAAATGGTTTTAAAAATTTGGAATTAATAAAGCAGTTGGAAGTAAAGTGTAAAAAGTGTATTAAAGTGTCGTAACAAAGTTTTAACCAGATAAAAGTAACCAGTGAAAAGTAAAGTGGAAAATAAGGGAAATAATGTGGAAAAAATGCATTGATGGGAAAAAAAAATTGACATTAATTCGACAAAAACAAAAGAAAACAAATAAGGTACAAATAAATAAGTCACTCAAAGCAAGAGTCCCAAAACTTGGGTATGTCTTTGAATATGTATGTATAGGTTTGCAAGCATGTGTCCAATACATGTGGAAAGCAACAAAAAAGTACAAGCTTCCTTATAATTTTATTTGAATTATATAGAATAGCGATGCTATTGAAATATATGAAATCCTGGTATCAGTATGTTACGGTCAAAATGTCTTCATATAGCACATCATATTTGTTGATTAATATGATATTCCATGTTGATAGGATCTAATAATGATATAATAATGGCGATAACACCCGATTATACGGTGGAGAAAAGAAGTCTGATACGCACGCTACATGAAGAGTCTCTCACTTGTCGAGAAATCAAATCACATTCCGATGTTGCAGAAATGTAGCAGAGGATCCGAGACAAGGGGAGAATCAAAAACTGACCTCATTCTGGACGACTGGGGCTAAGTACGCAACGTGACGACAGGGCTGCGTCGCATGAGACTTTGAAATCGTAAGAAAACTGCAGTCAGTCTGAAGCTGCTTACACAGTGCTTAAAGTCATGTAAAGCCCGCCAGAAGCCGCTGATCCCCCTTCAGTAGAAGAGACGTCGAAGGCTTGGGCAAGTGCTCACCGCACCTAGACGATGCCCCAGTGAGGACGTGTCTTATGGTTCGACGAGTCCACGTTCCATTTGGTGTCAACCACGAAGAACGTATGGGGGCAATGGAATTGAGAGTGCATAGTACCGATAGTATATTTCCTATGGTGGCCGCTATGAAATAGTAGAGCGTGTACGTCAAGTTCAAGGGTATGTTGTCTCACCGTTCGTGAAGGCACTATGAATTCTGAAAAGAATCAAACTGTCTTGAGAGAGTATATACTGACTTCAACTCGAGACCTTTCCAGAAATGTCATGTTCCAGCAGAACGATGTCACAATTCTACGTCCACCATACAGTGGTTGCGGGAAAATAGCAGCACGGTGATGGACTGGCTATCTCAGTCCCGGAAATGAACCCACTGGAAAACTTCTGACAGGACCTGAAAGCAACCGTAAGACGTCATTAGCCAGCCTCTAATGAGCAGCTGAAGGCAGTCATGAGTGAGGAGTGGGCCAGAATCACACCCCTCAAGTATCGTACCCTCGTGGAGAGGTTGCCTTGAAGAATAGATGCTCTCATCAGAGCCAAGAGACTCTTGGTATGGTACTGAGCCTCCTGTTTGGTGTTACTGCAATTTTCACAGAGCTTCATTTGTTTATCCGTTATATGTTGCTGATGTTTCAAGTTTGGCAAATTTGGTATATTGTTAATTCTTTTTTATTGTTTCGGAAATATTTAACTTATTGCTATTTTTTCCCCCTTTTATTTCAGTTATATTTTTATTGATATGCAAATAAAAACTTTACAACACTACACTTATAAAATTTCCTAAAATTTCCGAGGTGTCCAAACCTTTTAGATGCGTCTTAAGCGTATATATATATACACTGGACCCCAAAAGTTAAAAACTCACTGTTAGAAATGTAAATTTACCTACTTTTAGTTACCAAAGGTTAATGAAATTTGGAAAAAATGTGGAACTTTATATAATATATACAATGTAACGATCCTAAAAGCAAAATGGCGATCAGGAAAGACTTTATAAAGACAATAGTGAAATTTGACAACGCCAAAGTTTACAACAGATTCATATAAACATGGTTTAATACTTGGTTGCGGAACCCTTATTGATAAATACAGCTTGCAGGCGCTTTGAGTAGTCTCCTGTTATCTTTCTACAGGTGCTTCGGCTAATTTTTGTTCCATTCCTCCAAACATATTTTCTTCAAATCAGATAAGTTCACGGATCTCGTTTATGGACCGTGAGTTTCAATTCCATTCGCAGATTTTCGATGGGATTCAGGTCAAGAAATTGACTTGGCCATTCCAAAACATTAATTTTAGCTGTATACAACCAATACTAACTTTGTTTTTCTGTATTCTTGGGAGTTATTGTTTTGTTGAAATGCCAATCGCCAACGCAGGATAACAAATTGCTTTCCAAAATTCCCCTGCACATTTTGCAGATCATTTTTCCTTCGACTACCTCAATTTTTTCCAACTCCTGTTGAGCAAAAGAAACCGCATATCATGGTTGATCCGCCACCGAATTTGACTGTGGGGATTGTATTCTTTGGGTGGAAATTTCACACTTTTTTTCCAAACCTTGAGGACTTGTTCGCAGAACGTTGCCGATATATTTAAATGTTCATTTGCAAACATCAAGCGAGCTTTACACTGATTTTTCTTAAGGAAGGGGCCTTTCTTGGAGTATGAGACAAGAGATCATAACGACGCAGCCACCACTCTCAGAGGTGGAAGAGAGAGGGGACTTGTGGTCGATACCGCTATCCATCATAGTATTAAACGTCTTAAACACGTTGAGAAGACATCTATGATTCGGGCTTCTCGACAGAATCGCTGAAAAAAACAACATATTCTGAACTTGCTAGAGAGTTCAATGAAGTTTCAAGTTAAAAAATATCGCGCAAAACAGTTAGAAGGAGACTCACATATCAAGAATAAAAAAACTATATCTGGGTCAAAATCACCAAAAATGGACACAAGAACAATGGTCTAAACTTATCTGGTCAGATGAGAGTAATTATAAGGTATGTAAGGAAGACTCGTATTTAAATATATTGTGGTTTTACATGTAATTTACGTATTTCTAATAGAACACTTGTGGTGAGTGCTTGGAAAAGCATTATGAAGTACCACAAGCACCAATAAAACAGAACTGCATAAAAATATACAAGCTGAGTAGAGAAATTTGTAAAAATTAGGTAAAATCCAGCCATGAAGAATTCTATGTAGCTGTAATTAAAACAAAAGAGGTCCAACTAAATATTAAAAAAATCTAAACCAAATAAATATATAATATACATATATTTATATTGAATTCATTTACCAGAAATGTTTAATTACATTATATTAATGGTTCCATAGGGCCATATATATATATATATATATATATATATATATATATATATATATATATATATATATATATACACGAGGGGCGGTCAATAAGTTTTGCGAATCGGTAGGGCAAAACAGAGGAAGGGGGATGGCTGTTTATGGGGGTGTTAGGACAAGTTATGACAAGTCAGGACCTGCAGCCGCACGCTCCTGCCTAGTCTATTTAAGAAGCAGTAGCTGATCGCAGATCGTCAGTCACAATTTTTTCAACAATGGAGAAGGTTGAGCACCGCGCACTGATCAAATTTTTGACCAAGGAAGGCAAAAATGCAAAAGAGATCCATGAACGCATGGTTGCAGTGTACACCATTACTCGCTGGAATAGGGAGTTCAGCCATGGTCGTGAGTCCCTTGAAGATGACCCCAGTCCAGGACGCCCGTCAGACGTGACCAACAAGGCCAATGTGGCCCGTGTGGAGAGGAGGATCCTCGAAAATCGACGGCTGAAGGTCGAAGAAATCGAGTGAGAACTTGGAATATCACATGGAAGTGTTATCAACATCATCCACGACAATTTGGCCATAACCAAGGTCTCTGCCCGTTGGGTCCCTAGAAACCTCACGCCCCATGATCGACTTCAACGTCGTCAAAGTCTACAAGGCAAGAGTTGCACAAGCTGCCCTGCGCGAGTGCGTATTCGAGGAGCTCAACCATCCCCCTACAGTCCAGATCTGGCCCCTAGCGACTACATTTTATTCCCCCAGCTCAAGGCTGCACTAGGTGGACGCCGGTTTGGGGACGATGAAGATGTCCAGCTCGCCGTCCAGGAGTGGATTGAACAGCAGTCGGGAGATTTCTGGTTGTCGGGAATTCGAAGCCTCAGGGACAAGTGGCGCAAGTGCATTGAAGTCGAGGGTAGTTATATTGAAAAATAATAAAACACTTTTCCTCATATCTCGTTTCCTTATATCCGAATTGCAAAACTTATTGACCACCCCTCGTATATCCAACTTCACCGCAGGAAAGAGAAAACGGAATAATTTTTCTTCGCAAATATTTATTCTTACTTCGAAAAAGTCCGAGCTGGGGTGGGATTTGAACCGTGTACATCGAGGCATCGAGCAACCGCTTTGGTTTCAATTAAACCGCTCTTTAGACCACTCGGCTACGCAGTTTAATTGAGATCAAATCGGTTGCTCGATGCCTCGGTGTGCATGGTTCGAATCCCACCCCAGCTCGGATTTTTTCGAAGTAAGAATAAATATTTCCGAAGAAAAATTATTCCGTTTTCTCTTTCCTGCGGTGAAGTTGGATTTATTTCATCATTCTCTCGCGCTCATGATATATATATATATATATATATATATATATATATATATATATATATATATATATATATATATATATGGTCCCCAAAATATGTATGTATACACTTTTGGAAAAAAAAGAAATTAACCTACTAATGGATTCAGAGTGATCTTTTATTTCTTTTTATAGTGACTATACCTTTATGGGAATCACCGAATGGCCGCCTTATAGAATTTTTTCATTGTTAAAATATAAAAACTCGAAATAATAGATCGTTTACTTTGTTTTAAAAACGAGTGTTTGAATTGTCGACCAATTACATTAATGCCCCCATACCTCTCAATGATTTACTGGCAACAGACTTGAACAAAAAAATTCGTAAGGATACTTATACACGCTTCTTCAAAGTGTTGTTTAATTGTTGAAGTGAAATAGGTCTTCTACTGTCTACTTATTTGTTTTCAAATGACCCCATAAAATAGATCCGTGGGTTCAAATTGGGTCGACTTGGTGGATACACGCTGATAATATCATAACTATTTTGCCGATTCTGAAGAAATTTGAAACCCTTATGTTGTTTTACATTCTCTTTCGAATGATATAATTGCCAAAGTTCTCTCAAGGTTAGCCAGGGAATTATTTTGTTTTGGCAATAACATCATAACTATTTAGCTGATTGTAACGAAATTTAAAATTTTATGTGTTTTACATTTTCTTTCGAAAGATAGAATTACCAAGGTCCTCTCAAGGTTGGTCAGGGAATTATTGAAATTTTTGAAGATCGTAAGGTCATAAATCAGAATAAGTGAGAGCACGTGACCTTTTGGTCAGCAGACCTTGTTTCAATAGCTTTTTTATGACATGGTGAAAAATGGTGGCTAGAAAACTGCCTTTCTGAATTAAAATCAATTATTTTCAAAAGACATGATTGTTTTCTGGTCTTCAAACATAATATCATGTCACCTTTATTTTTATATTTTATTAACTAACAGCATCAGAGTATAAATTTTCACATGGAAACAGAAACCAATGTTAACATTGATCGAGTAAGTTAAAATTTCATTATCTCTATTGATAGTAAAATCACTTAGTAAAATTCTCTTAGTCACTTTAGGTTAGCTAACATTAAAAAGGCGGATTTTCATAGTCTACCAAATTCACACAGACTGGTTGCCTAATTATATTTTTGATAATTTAGTATCTAAATTTCATCCTAAAATATATTATCCTAAAACTAAAGTAACTATTATTGTAATTTTATTTTTGATGTTATTATCTAAATTTCATCCAAGTAAAATAAACTTCTGATATAATACTAGAATCAGGACATTGAATAGACTTAGAGGTAAAAAGGATAAAGATACGAGGCTATAATATCATAATAACTAACCCTTGAAGAGAGAGATTCGACTGAGCTGCCATTGCGGTCAAGAATGAGCTTGACTACAGGATGCGAAAAGGGCTAATAGAATTATTGGCTGGAATAGAAATAAAACTCGAACTCACCAGTCTTATCATACCAACGGGATATCGACCACAAAATTATCCAATAATAGAAAAAAACAGTTATTTTTATGTGATACATAAACGCGTATTGTACAGAAAATGGATATAGGAACACAAACAGTGCAGTCAGGGGTCTGAAGTCGATTTTAGATAAGGGGATGCTACAAAAGCTAGGGCCGGAATTCCCAATCTACATCAACAACAACGTAGCATCAAAATCAACTATTTGCCTGTCGAACTTCAACCTCACCTCTAATTACCATTTGACATCCCTGCTAACAGTTAACTAGCTCTCTATACAGAAGCTATCAAAGGAATAGAAGACTTATCATCATGCAGACTGGACGAAACCCCCAAAATCCTAAGCGATTATAAACCAAAGACATTCAACGAAGCGACTCTAGAAAAAAAATGACGAAGACTCAGAGAAATTAGACAAGCATTGATAAACGCAGACAAAAAGTTTATCCTCTCAGAACACACTGAACCATCTAAAACTTCAGATGGTCACCTGAAATGTTTGACAAAAACGTGGAAGTCAGAATGATTTCAGAAGAGGTACGTAAAGATGGGCCAACCAGACTACTATACAACGATATAATAAGGAAAAACAGAGTTCACGGTATATATAGATCATTAAAAAATAAGGAGACCGGTGAAACAGACTAATCCACAAGATAAACGAAGAAATATCATCAAAAGAGTTATACAAATGGGTAAACAGAATAAAAGACAAACCATACAAGTAAAAGATAAGAATTAAGATTGAAAGAGGAAACAAACTGGAAGACGAAACCGACCTTTAAAGAGCATTTAGAGAACATTGGAAAAACGTTTTTAAGACCAGTGAAGAAGAAAACAAAAACTTCCACACTGACTTTGAAAATGAGATTATATAAGAACTTAATTAAATAATAGAAAAAAACGGCCCACCACTTTGTTGATATAAATAGGAACACCGACGAAGAAATTGATGCAATAAACACCTTTAAACAGAAAGCGCAAGGGGCACCAGGACTCACAAGGAAGAAGTACGTAAAAGCGCCTAAGAACATCTTGGAAGGATTGAAGAACGTTTGTAATGAGTGCCTGAATACAGGTTACTTTCCCGACGACCTGAAAGTGGTACAAATAATTTTTATACTAAAAGCTGGAAAATAACTTTGTCGGGTATAAAACAACCGACCTATTTCGCTACCTGATTTCATCGGAAAAGTATATGAAAATATCTTAAAACGCAGACTCGATCAACACCTCTAGGAAAACAATCTTTATAATGAGTGCCAATTCGGATTCCAGAAAAAAACAGTCGCCTAATAATGGAAAAGCATTGTCCGCAGAGACGTGTCTAAAGCTTTAGGCAAAGTTTGGCAACAGGGCATCCCGGATAAAATACTACAACTAGGAATCAAAAATAAAAAATAATGTGCGGCTATGTCATGGATAGATACGCGTATATTGACACAGACAGTCACAATGGAGAACGTTTTAAGCTTGAAGCCGGCATTTCCCATGGTGGGTATTTGAGTCCAGTATTGGACGCTATCTACACCGCAGACTTCCCAGCACCAGTAACCGAAGGATCTATGAACATACAGTTTGCGAATGACATAACACAAGTGATTGTGTCACCGTAGAGGCACGGACAATAACAAGCGAGAACAACGGAAGAAGAAATAAGACGATTCAATCAATACGAAGAGAAATAGAAAATTAGCACGAATCGAGAGAAATTCAAGATTATGCCTGTTTACAGGAAAAGATAACATATATACGTAGATATAGATAAGATAAGATATAGATACAGTAAAGAATGTAAATAGTTAAGGTTAATAGTATCTAAATCTTATTACAAGAAGCAAGTAATCGACAAAATTGAATAGGCAATCACCAAAAGAATTCATAGAACAAGAAAACAAACCTATCAATCATTAATCCAGCCTAGACTAATCTATCGGACAATTACGATGTTCACACTCTCAAGAGACAACCACCTAAAGTTGCCCATGGTCCAAAACAAAGCACTGTATCTCATAACGAACACGAGAAGGATAAAAAGAAGAAGAGTGGAAACCTGCATAGAGAAGCATGAATTGAACCCTTAAACAAGATAATAAACCAAAATGCAAAATCAGTCATCGAAAAGACACGATATGAGATTGGCGAAGAAATAGACAATCAAATAGTGTAGAAAGCTGGATGGGGACCTCATCGAATGCTCCCAGGTAGCATGACGGCAATGGACAGAGAAGAAGGAGAGGAAGATATATTTGCATAGAAAACAAAAAGACTCACTCCGCATATGACAAAGACTAAATCCTAATTAAGACAAAACTCCACGATTAGAATAACCGATTAAAATAACAGACTACGATAACTATAAGTGGAAACTAAGAAAATGACATCGAAAGCAAAGAAACAAGTCAACAAGAAAAGGGAAGAAAAGCGCAACCAGAACATTCATAGTTGAAACAGTTGAAGACCTAGATAACAACAAAAACATACAAAATCAAATAGGAACAATAAAACGACTTCCAACAGACATAAAAACTAACAATGGTTTGAATTCCTAACAACAATTGACCCAATAAAACAATACAATGGCATGAACAACATTAAACTGAAACTCAGGTACTTGATACACTACTAAAATACCAACTTACAACTATCTAACAACGGCCAGAGATTAGCTTGATCTCCAACCAAACTTGCAACTCTCCAACTATCTTCCTTTCCTTCCTAATATTTCACTTCACTCACTTTCAACGTGTTCTACATACAAACGTGGGACAAGCAATACACGCCGTGGTATTAGCACTGCATACAGATTTAGGGACAAGACCGCCTAGGTCAACTATCTAATCTCCTACTAGTTTTATACTATACTATCTTTTCCTCCTCCTATTCCTCTCCCTGTCCTCATCCTCTCCTCTAAACATTCCACCCCTGCGCCTCTGGACACAGGACAGAAGGCTAATGAGGAAGCGGGGAGTCCGAGCTCCCTCTCCCCTTTGCTCTGAAAGGAGCAAGGACGCTCTAGTATTTTACTCTATCACACCTGTTTATCTTATCTTATCCTTCACTCCTCGACATAGACAACGGCTAATAAGCCCCCCGAAGATGGTCACTGGTATCGAAAGCTCGCAAAGAATTTTAGTATGTTTTGACTTACAAGATTAGTTCGTTTTAAAACCTTTTTCAATGTTAAATGTTGGGACCACTCATTTTTAACTTACCTTAAGTAATCAAGAAAATAATAAGAAAAGTGGGAAGTTGTAGAAAGGAATTAATAAAAGCAAACTATACCCAGGTCTTTAATGAAACCCTTTTATATAAAAACTTATACCCATATATATATATATATATATATATATATATATATATATATACGTCTATGTGTTTGTGTGAAAGACTATTAAGTCAAAAGTACACTGAGGTGTTAGGTTCTATGTCGTTCGAGTATAATGTGATCAATTCTCTTATTGAATGAAAAGCAATGAAAGGTCATTGTGCGATACCACTCATAAATACAAAGATTACAAAGTTTCACAGTGACTTGGCACAAATTATATATCTAAAATGTCTCCCGGGTTTTAGAGTATAATTGGGAGGGGGGGGGAGGAATGAGCCTCTTGATAATATGCGATCAGCCACATGATGTCAGACAGCGCTTTGAACGCGTCTCGTTTTCGTTTGGGTAGCAACTATCAATTAGTTCTTTCATGCACCAATAACGTAACCATAATCCGTGGGGGAAAAGAGAGTGGTGTATGAAAGTTGATACAATAGACAGGAGAATGGTGTAAATATTACTTTAAAATGGTGGGATACATTACAGAATGATTAATAATTATTAATCATTGCTTGGAATAAATTTCTCGGGGAAATTGTGCCATTCAATTGAATTTTAGGGTGAATTAGAGAGAACCAAGATATCGCTCAATTTCAGGCTCAACACGAAAATACCTAACTTTGTGATGTTGAGACGAGAGACGATGGATGGCTGCCGAAACGCAATCCAATTTTTACAGTCTCGATAGATCCTCCATTGTCGCTCTAACCAAGATAGATGGTTAGAGCGACAAAGGTCATTTCTGAGTTTACCTTGCAAGAGTGTAAGAGAAAAGGAAAGTAAAAAAGAGATATAATCCCGAAACCCTGTCTCAAATTTACTCCTCTTATGCTCGTTTTTACTTATCGTTGTGCGCAGTGATCAAATTCCATTTGATTGAGGTACTGAAGATCGTATGTTTCTGTTCATTTTCGCTATCAACTTTGCCCATACATTTTCCTGGATCTTTAGATGTAACCTGTTGACCCTGGCATGCATAGACTGCGTAGACATCTCCTACGTTTATAAACCAATTGCACTCTCCTTTTGGTACTGAATTTAACAATCCTTGTCGCCACCTTGGGTCAAGCGAGGACTGTGCCACGTTGACGTGCCTCGCCCTTATGTAACACCAGTCTGCATTTAAAACACGTTTATAAGCAATTTATTCGAGTGGTTCCCAGCGCTATTTTTGTCTTCGATATTTGGGTGCCAAATTCGCTATCGGCATCAAGTACTAGCCAAGCGCTTTGGAGGCATTCCGCGATGGTGCCAATTTAGAGACAAGTAGTAGCTAGCGTCCAATTTAGCAAATTTGTAGTATATTCAGACACTTTTGAAAAGAAATCCCATTAGTCTCTTATCGGCAGAGGAAGGTCAAGAGGGCATTTATTGTATATTTATTACTGAAGCAGGAATGGCGAATTGTGTAATCCAATGTGGGATGCTTACTCACAGATCAAAGGACCCAGGTGGCAGAAGGAAAAAGAAAAGTCAATAAAAAAAATACATATCAATAAAAATACCTCGTTTAAATACTAGGACTGAAATTGGGTATCTTTAAACACACAATAGTACAGATGAAAGTCGATATTTGAGCCCTCTGAGCGAGCAAGGGATGGAGGTTTCGTGCCATCTACCAGAGGGCAACATTAACATAACAACATAATTTCACGGATGAAAAAAGCCACAAAGGCCTATCAAAGAAAACTGAATCACAGTTCGTAATGAATAAATTAAACAATTAACAAATAAATTGTAAAGTTTATAGTTAGACAATTAAAATATTCCTCTAGAGGTCTGAGGTCACCTAGTATGGACCGCAACGTCTGTTGTGAAATGTCTACTTATGTAATTCTATTGATTCCAGTTTCTTTTTCATCACTGCTATACAGCTTGGCGTGACCTTTGATTATTATAGTCTCCTCGCTATTCCCTCAGTTCAGGTCTCTCCCTCTTATCTTTTATTCCTTTTTATTTAAGAGCGCATCTGGCAAAAGTCACCGTAATCACATTTATGCCTAATACTAGGCTAGAAAAAAAGAAAGCAAAAACCAAATAAAAAATACACAAACAAAACAAAAACAAATTCAAACAAACAAGCAAAAACAACAACAAAACAATCAACAAAAAAAGCAGGAAACAGAAGAAGGAAGCACGCTCATTTATTCTTGGGAAATAGTTTGTGACAAGGGGTCAAATTGTACCCAGTCAAATTTAAACGAGGTTCGGATCAAGCGTAACTTATATTTACCAACTCTTCTTAGATTGTGTGTCTTCTGGAACACAACATGGGGACAGTAGGGCATATTAGCCGATTGTTGGGTTTTCTATTTCGTGACTTATGACTCTATTGTATTTATAACGTCCCCCCGGCATTGACAGATGACAAAGTCTATATTTAGAAGCTTGGTCACCTATAAATGTGTTCACTTTCGTTGTTCTTTCTATTTATTCATCTTTTTTCTTCATTTCTTTCCATTTTCCTTCACTCTATACGACGTGAAAGTACCTTCGTTTGTTATACCAGTTAACTTTGTTTTCTAATAGATTAAGTGTGCTCAACTGTGCTACTTGTGCTCATGCGCAACCCAAACAACATGGTGGTTTGAAGGGTTTCATGTAGGTTTCTTACCTGAATTTAGACCCAAAAAAGAGAAATAGGAAAAAAAATAATATATAAATGAAACAATTAAAATGAGTAAACTTCCCATAATATCTAATAACATTTGAAATATCTTTATATGTAGAGGTTTGAACTTGTGAAAACCTGTATTATCATCAAGAAACAAGCGTGTGCAATAGAAACAAGGTCTGCTGACCAAACGGTCGCGGAGTAACCTTGGGAGGACCTTGAAATCATATCATTCGAAAGAGAATATACAACCACATAAGGGTTTCAAATTTTGTTAGAATCTGCTGGAGAGTTATGATTTTATTGCAAAAACAAAATAATTCCCAAGTTAACTTTGGGAGGACCCTGTCGGTTATATCATTCGATTGAATCGGCTGAATAGTTACAATTTTATTGCTAGATTCGCGTGCGAGTAGATGAGTAGATGAATAGACAGAAAATTCACTTGCCATCAGTTGCACATAGTCATCAGAGGCAGGGTAGTAGTGGCTTTAGCATACAGGTTTGTGACACGTCAAGTACCTGAAGCGTGTCTTCCTTTCAAATCGCTTCGGGCACTCTGAGAAACGAACTGGAACAGTAGTGCTCTCTTCAGCCAGTGAGACTCTGAGGTCTTCAACACTGCCTGGCGATGGGAAGTCACAGACAGTACTAATCAAAATCTTTAGGGGGTCTTGACATGTTGGAAGGGATTAGCCTCTTTTCTATCCATGACCTAATAAAGATTCGTGCAAGGTGTAGCATATATCGATGCCTGAGGAGTCATCTTCCACCTGACATGGTCATGTTTTCATTGTAAATAAGCCAAAATGTTGATGACAACAGCCTTCACCATTTCGCAATAGGCACACAGAGGCCATCTTCTGGTCTCTCCGTTACATAAGTACATACATGGCGCACATTTGGTTAAATGTATCCACGCCACCTTTTGAAGCAAAGTAATAGTCAATCAGACGATTCTCTATTCATCACCACTCACCACTCTGCCTACGGTTTATAAGTCAATTTCGATCCAACGCAATAGACTACCTCTTAGCCCGTGCACAATAAGCTTTTCCAAAGGTCTCCTATGGAGAACCGAATCAAGCGCATTTTTTAAATCACTGTAAATAATGTCGACGGCTTTATGACGATCATATTTTTCTGTCATAACATGGAAAAGGTATGACAAATTCGTTAAACATGAGGGACGTCTTCTGAATCCGTGTTGGCTATCTTTAATTAAGATATTTTTTATCCAAGTGATTCAGATTCTCTCTAACAATTCACCCCAGAAATTGGCGTAACATTTGCTAACCTAAAGTCTGGAGGAAGAATACTATATTTCAGAGATTTGTAAAACATTCATGTAAGTAATGCCATGATCTCGTTTTTGAACTCCTTAATATGCTATGGATAAATTTTAGGTGGATCCGGATATTTTGAAATTTTCATTTTCTCTATTTAATTTGAGAGTTCGATTTGTATGTAATTAAGATTGGCAAGTGTTGTTTTTCCTTCATTGATGTCAATCACAGAGAAAGAAACAGGAGAGTGACATGTTTTCCAGCGTAAACAACAAAAAAAATCCGATTTATAATTTGTGCAATACCTCTTGTGTTGTTAACTAATGTTCACTTGTCATTTTTAATTAGGCCTATTGAAACCCAAATCAATTACCTATTATTTACATAAACATAGACTTTTTATTATTTTCTTTACACGTGTTTGAAAGATTAATTTCGTACATATTTCTAATTTCTTTTTTTACTTCGTTTTTTATTCGACGCCGATAATAAACGTAATCTTAGTCTTTTATAGTGTTGCTATTTTTTAGCAAGTGCTAGTGTCTTCTAAACCGAGTGCGAGTGTTACCTTTTGGCGAACGCATTTTTCATCGTAGATAATAAATATTCTCTATTTACATAACTGATGATGCACAACACCTAAAGGTCAGGCGTGGATTCAGGAAAGGGGGGGGCACTAGGGGGATGAAGGCCTTCCCCAAAATTTCAGTCCCCCCCCAAATTTTAGCCATACTTGTATTCTGCTATTTTGAAAGATTATATAATAATATATAATATATATTAAAAAAAAATACGATCGAATGTATCTTATATGATACATGTCTAACATACACGTGAATCTCAAAAATAATGATTAAATTGAGTATTATACCTTTAGCTGACGTCCCAAAACTACAATTCATAATTTTCTGATCTGTGGAAGAAATCGAAGCCGAGAGAGTTAGTGCCTATTCCTTTATGAGATGCTGTTATTTATTATCAATGCTTTTGATCATAACCCTTATTAATCATCAATGCCTTTTTCTCAGACTACTCAGAAGGAGGAACTCAAGTTAGCCGCACCCAACTTTTATCCTGAATCCGCCACTGCTAAAGGTAGCTAATGCCATCCTCATCAAAGAAAAACTAACAACTTTAAACTCTAACTCGTAGCACTTAGTTAAAGTTAGAAATATATTTTAATGATTTTGCTACATATTGATATTAGCATTGGTATAATTCCATATGTTAATATTATACATCTATATGAATGCTTATAGTACTGCACTACCTAACACGTGAGGGTAATTTTGACAATGATAATAGTAGAATAACGAAACAGTGTAAAATATTAATATACATAGTAAGAATAATAAAACTACAGGGTGCCCCACCTCCCAAAACAGGGAAGTTTAGATTCTTATTATGTATTTTACACACTGTAAAGACTATTGCGGAACCCGGTTCACACGGCTCAAAGGAAAATACACACATAAAATATATAGAAGACAAGGGATCTAAAAGCCTAGCAGAAATTCACCAGAATTGATCAGGACGGTGCTAAATTACGAGGTATCTGCAAGGGGTTAAATAAATACACACATAAAAGTATTTACAGTATTATTTACAACGAAATTAAAATGAAATAAATTAACTGTTAACAAATTATACGGGGGTCATCAAACAATAAGAAAAGTCTACAAATGCTTATCACCATCGAACGACCAAAAGTCGTTTTAACCAAAAAGATATTCAAGCATACAAAAATGGGTTCTATGGATAAATTGTTTAAAGCCGAAACGACACGCGCCGTTGAAGATGAAATAGACTTCGCTACTCTAGCGACAGGTGTTCCCGGAATAACCTGCCTGTCTTACGTCCCTTACCCGAAGGCCCAAAGTTACATGAATAATACTTAATTAATGTAAAGGGGACGTAAGAAGAAAGAAATACTCCAAAATACCTGATACCAGAGTAGTGAAGCAATAACCCACGTCGGAAATCAAGGCCAAAGAGGCTCGGCAACGATGAGGAAATTCGACCCAAGTCGACAGGGGTGAAGGCGAGGACGGTCTTCGGCGAGGAGAAACCCACAGACGGCGATATCGTTGCGAAAAGGGTCGAGACCACGGAGAACGATGATTCGAAGGCCCAACGACCCGAGAGAAGGAATTCGAGATGACAAAATTCCCCAAAGAGGAGATGGCGAGGTGACTAGGGGAGAACTTTCACGTGCCTAGTGTAAACGGCGGTCCAAGGAGAACACTTGCAAACGTAACTGGAAGAGCACAAATCGATGTAGCCAACAGTGGGGCAGCGACAACGCTGGCAGGAATCAATGGCAGAAAATCCTCGCTGCACGAAGGAATCCAGTACGGGTCTCCAAAAAATTAACAACGTCAAGGTAAGTGACGAACAACGATTCAGCGGAGCAATCAGGCAGAATCCTCGCAACAGAATAAATTAAAAGGCCTAACGTCCCTATTTATATCCTTCAGTCCATAGGTGTAAAATGGAAGGGGGGCACAAGGGGGTGGGGGTGGGGGGGTGAGTTGCTTCCCCTACGCAAATTAGACTGGTAAGTTACAGAAGTTTAGGGCAAAAATGGTAGCCTCGAAGTGGGTCAACGTGCGATAAACACCGTAAGCTATGATGAGAAAGGAAAAGCATGGGAATCCGTAGGCCTACCCTTTACACACACGTACAATTAACTAACATATTACCTTTTACAATTCCTTTGCCTTTAATTCCAAGATGCCGCAGTTATCAAATTTTCAACGTGAAATAATTGGAAGGGAATTGTTAAAGTAATATGTTTTAGTTAATTCTGTGTGTAAAATACATAATGAAAATCTAAAATTTGCTCCTTTTTTATGGTGCACCGTACATAATCAAATTTAGCGCTTTGCGCCTAGCAAAAGTTATTTGAAATAAATTGAACGTCAACGAAGGATAATTATTTCATAAATTGTTGAAGAAATCGAAAAAAAAAACCTATGAAAATAAAAGCTGTTATCTAATTTCTTCATTGATAACAAATTATATTGTAAACTTTTTCTTGAAAAAGTGAAATGAACATTAATTGAATGGGTTTGACCTTGAGCGGAATCATTGCTCTTTCTAGGCTCAACTTCTAATTCCCAATTATTTTTCGAATATTAGAATGGCAGTTAGCCAAACATTTGATTATATAGTAGCTAGTTCAAGATAATAATAGTGTTCTCTATACTGTATAAAACGGTAAGTATAAAATGGTTCATTGGATCGAGTTAGAACGTCTTAAAGGTTTGTGTGTATGAGAGACAGAGAAGGAGGAGGGGAGGGGGGAGATGGAGGGAGATGTGGGGAGAGAGAGAGAGAAAGAGAGAGAGAGAGAGAGAGAGAGATGGAGGGGTATGTAGAGAGAGAGAGGGGGGAGCAAAGGAAAGGTATGGAGGAAAAAGGAGATTGAAGGAGATGAAGAGAGATGCAGGGGAGGGAAGGAAATGCAGAAAATATATATATATATATTATATATATATATATATATATATATATATATATATATATATATATATATATATATATATATATATATATATATATATATATATATATATATATATATATATATATATATATATATATATATATATATATATATATATATACTTACTTAGGCCTCTGAACATAAATGTTATTTTTAAGTACGAGACTACAATTTATCGCATCCTTGTCAAAAATTCACCTCCCCTATCCCTCGACCTGGCATTGTTTATTCGATAGGCTGCAACAACTGCCAAAAATGTTATTATGGACAAACCAGGAAAGAACTAGATGTCCAGGTTTAGCAACATCAAGCCAATGTACGTAATCACAGTGAACAATCTGCGCTTTTTCTCCATATGTGCAATCGTAACCATAGCATTAACTGGAACAGTGCCAAACGAGTTGTAAAATGCAGTAATTATATTTCTAGAAATATATTAGAATGTATCTCCATGAACGCGTTCACAAATTTCAACCTTAGCCCTGGTTTGTTCATGCTAGACCCCATTATCACTACATACATAAAATCTCAAATAAAGTTGTTTCAGGATTTTGTACCCCCTAATTAAGGTTCCGAGGTGGGTAGTCTAATCCCCCCCTTCCACTATTTAAGGCAATGTATGTCCAACCTCCTGTTCATTCTTTGAAAAGGTCTTTAAGAATAAAGACGAAAGCGCTTGGGATCGTTTTTCGCTGTCCTTTTTGTGTGTATCTGCATATATATATATATATATATATATATATATATATATATATATATATATATATACTCGTATATGGTGCAATGAATAATAAACCACAATATTTGAATCTGATTTATTTACGAACAAACCTAGTTTCGCCATTAACAACTATATAATGAAAAGTATAAATGTGTTTATGGATGGGGAAGCAACTGTTTATCCCGAGGATTGAGCTTTTCTGGCGGTTTATAAATGGATTGGGAAAATTATTCGGAATATATTTGTTAAATTTATATTGTCCTACAGAAATATTAAAATTATCGACCTTGCTAATATGATTCATTCATCAATCATCCTTTCTATATAATTGTTGGATTTATAAATAATTTTAGCTTGGTTAAACTCGATTCTATGGTCATAATTTTGCATATGAACGAAGAGCCTCGAGGAAAGTGAGCCTATCCTGATATCTGCACGGTGTTCTTTGATCTTGATCCTCTTAGTGAAGTGACCCGACTCACCAATGTAGGATTTGTCACAATCTTTACAGGGGATTAAATATACACCTGCGTCTTGGTTAATGGGACGCAATATGGTAAAAGACCTTTGGGTGGTATGTGTGTATTTGAATTTTATATTTATGTTATTTTTGTTAGCATTCGATTTTAAGGGGGCTATAGCTGGAGCATATAGGAAGATTATACATTTTTTTAAAGTTCTCATTTTGGGGTGTGGAAATAGAATAAAAATAAATTCTGGACTTAGAATGGCATTTTTTGTGTAATGAATGGAATATTTGAGCTTAATGAAATTGCAAATAAGGTGGTTGATTTCATCCTGAAGGAAAATTGGGTCACATGTTCTATAGGTTCGGAGGAAAAAAGAAGAAAGAACAGATATCTTAACAGATTTGTGATGCAATGAGAAAAAAATATATGTAAGTATTTGAATTGGTAGGTTTTCGATAGACAAAAGATTGTATCCGATTATTTAAACGGTGGATTTTTTCATCCAGAAAGGGTAAAGAAGTGTTCTGTTCCCATTCTACTATGAATTTAATTGATGGGTGTAATGAATTCAGGTTTTGGAAAAAAATCGTTGAAATTATTGTTATCTAAGGGCCATGCAGATAGATTATCGTCTGCATATCGGAACCAGATAAGAGGATGGGAATAGATTCTGGGAAGGAGGGACGTTTCATAGTTTTCCATAAAGAGATTGCATATAATAGGAAAAAGAGGATTCCTCATGTTTAGTCCATTTTTTGAGGGGAAAAACCTCTCTTCAGCGGAAAACGCATTTTCACTTACACATAAGCGAACTAATTTAATAATTTTTGAGAGAGGAAAAGGTAGGATAATAACGAGATTAGGAATAAATCTCAGTAAAACATCAAGCGCTTCATCGACCGGGACTTTGGTTAACAAACAATTTACGTCAAAGTTTAACTGTTTTTGCCCACTGAGATCAATTTTTTTTTAAATTTTAGAAATAAAGTCAGTGGAATGGATATGTGATTGATTAATTCGACCCACAGCATTTGATAAAATGCCAGCAAGCCATTTTGATAGTTTATAACCATGAGAACCAATGCAAGAGATAATCGGGTGTAATGGAATGCCCTCTTTGTTGGTTTTCGGTAGCCCGTACATTTAGGGGAGTGATGGATTGATTGTTTTGAATTCCTTAGTTAATTCAGATTCTGGACCTAGGATTTTATGGATGGCTTTATTAAAATATGTAGTTCTGTTGTTCAGAGGGTTAGAATTTAAAATTTTATTGGTAGTATTCTCATTTAAGAAGTCATTTTTTGCGAATATTGATTTTTATCCATCACGATAATTTGGGTAGTTTTATCAGATTTGGTTATCACTAAGTTTTTGTCCTTCTGCAGGAGTTTTAAATCATTATGTAACCTTTTGGGTATATATCGATATTTATCACCAGCATTCGAATTAAAAACACCGCAAAGATAACCACTGAGAAATTCACTATTGATATCCAGATTTTACTACATTTACTATGGGACACATTGAGAGAAACTTGTTCCGATCGTGAAGATCTCTCTCGTCTTCTTCACCTCAGCTAAGACCAACTTCACCACACCTATGTTAAAAAAACTTCCAAACTAAACAAGAAACTTGACATCCTCTTCAAGATAAGTCCCTGGTACGAAACTTCACCTCTGAGAAAAAAACATCGTGAATCTCTCTTCTTGTGAATTAACATACGATGAACAAATTATTCTCGGATATTGACTCTCATCTCCCTTTTTCTTAGTTTTTCATTAAATTTACAACATTTAGCGTCCCTTAGTAAATGTCCTTCGTGTTGCAGCTGGATTGTTAGTGTCTCGTTTCAGGCGAGCTGGGAGGCTAAATGTCGGGTGCTGTGTGATAGAAGAAATTCTCCGACAGCTAGGCCTGGGTCTTCCAGCCGGTGTGGCAGGGCGCAGATTCTTGGTACCACGCGTAAGGCCTCACTGCAGCTACCCGGCCGTTGCAGGGCTTCACCACTTCGCTCAAAACACGGATGGAGACATCGGTTTTAAATCTGAGGCCCTCAAGAATCAGGTAGGGTGGCATGATGTCACCTCACTGCTGACGACATCGAAGACCATGATTGTCGTTGGAAATTTCATCTGCATGACTGAGCACGACCTTAAGTGCGACAGCGAGCCATCTGCTGTTCTTGGAGTTATGTTTTATATTTGGCAGAAAATTTTCTCGTCCGAAAAGAACCAGAGCATGTCTGGCTCCAACAGTGTTTCAAATTATTGATCAGATTCTTGGTGTGGTTGAATTGCTTTTTTCTCCCTTGTAATAACACTCATTGACTTTCTGGGATCATTGTTGATGAACTCTTGAATTTCATCAACGAATTCTGGCGTTCTGATGGCGTCAGATCGTCGCCTATGGGTTGTTCTCTTTGCTGTCGCTTCGTAGTTGAATTTTGAATCTACTAGCTCCTTTCTGACCTTTCCACTATCCTTCTGCTGCCGTTGAAAAGGTCTTAAATCTCCTTGTTTGTACATCCGGCACGGATTGCAAGGAGGACTCCATACTTCTTCCACAAATTAAGGTTTCACAATTTTCCATAGTAAATTATTCTGTAAAAAATAAAGCAAAAATGGTTATTGTTTTTAACAAAAAAAAGACAGGCGACAAAGGTGAATAAAATATACGTAAAATTAGCAATTGAAAATTGCGAAACAATATCGTCCCCACCATGTACAATGAGGTACTCATGGTTGGGATTCGACGTTAATCAGTAGTTCCGAATAAGGGAAGTATTCCATTCATCCACCCTCTAACAGAAAATGGCCAATTTAGATCAACTTCTTACCCTTTGCTATCTTTTCAATTTTCAATCTTTTTTCACCCTTCTCTCCTCCCTTCTTGACTCCTGCCACCTCCGATTCCGGGCTTGAGTTTGCAGGAGGGAGACGACTGGACACTGAAGAGAGGTCGACCTGGGGTTGCCTACCTACCCACCTTTGCAGGCGTGGAAAAACTTGCGAGCTGAGTACACGGAATTTTATGAGATAAATGAGGCAAGTGAAAAGGGAAGAGATGTGATAGGTAAAATTAGGCGAATGGATCGGAGAAGTTTGATGTCGGTATTATTTATTGGACAAAGATGGCTGCATGAGACAGCCAATTGGATCCGGTCAACGTAGTACTAAAAAAAGCAAGCCGAGAAGATCTTGCAGAACAATCTCTAGATACTAAACGAAGAACTACAGAAACTAAAAGTTTCCCTGTATTCACAATCTAGGTAATGATCTCTCCTAAAGAAGATAGACTTAGTTAAGGAAGGAAAAATAAATAAAAAAAGAAAACTTCAGTTAAAGAATTAAAATAAATAAAATAAAATATAAAAAATTGGCAATATAAAAAAAGAAATAGGTAAAAAACTATGAACAGATACAATCGCCAATCTCCTGGTATTTTCCACTAGCACTATAAATCTTTCCTTCTCTCTATGCCTTTCGCACTCTCATTATCTACATCTTTACACATTCCAACTTTATAAACCTCGTTAAATCTTGTTTTTTATCTTTGTTTTTGGACTGAAGATGGAAAACAGTCACTCGTGAAACCAGTAACCAGAATGATGTTTTCCAGAAGAATTGAATCTCATTTATAAGCTCGGTACTGATTGAATTACCTTTATTACACGTCTGTTTGCAAGGTGGATTGCTCTAGCCACTTTTATTTGTGACCCCATATATTACTTTACAATATGAGGTCAGTGACGTCATAACATAGTTCATAGGCATCAATGACCTTTAATCCTACCTCTTTCGAACGCTGATGGGTACGCCAAAACAAATGAACGAAATGAGTTGAGATGTTTAGTATTATCATTACTAACTCTATAATTTAAGAAGGGGACTTTTTTGAGTATTTGAATAATAATTTCATCTTAATTTGGTTATGACTTATGTTTTTTTATCAAAGTTATTTCTAATCATTCTTTTATAATATCAAAAAACAAAATGGTGAAGTTCAGAAATAAATAGAAGTATCGAAATTTTGTGAACTTTTTAAAACCCAAAGAATTACAAATGATGAAGTTCAGAAAATTTATTTTTATATATCTTCTTCTATAACTATATTTTAGCAACGTGATATTTTGAAAGGGGGGAAATTTAGTTTAGAGTTCCTTTTTAAAATTATTATAATTGGCGAAGTTCAGAAAATTTCTAAAAATTTAACCATGCCTGCTTTTTTTTTAGATTTTAGATTTTAATCTTTATAGCGAATCGCAAGCTGGTGAAGCCATTGCCTGGTCTTCACATATTTTAAGACAGGAATTAATATTTTTTTGAAGATCGACATTTCTCAAATATTATCAAGGGCCAAATATGTAATGAAGCTAATAATTAGAATTCATATTTAAAACTAGGCAATGGCTTCGCCACTCTTCCCTACGAGGGGAGCCTGCACTTCGCTACTAAGATTAAAATTTAAAATCTAAAAAAAAGCAGCCATGGTTAAATGTTTATAAATTTTCTGAACTTTGCCAATTATAATAATTTTAAAAAGGAATTCTAAGCTATTCCCCCCCTCCCTTTCAAAAAATCACGTTGCTAAAATATAGTTATAGATAAAATAAAAAAGCAACCTTAAATTTTGATAAATTTCCTGAACTTCACCAATGGTAATTCATTTTCTTTTAAAACATTCTAAAGCATTCGATAATTATATTTATTTTTTCTGAACTAAACTAGTTTGTTTTATCAAACTCTAAAGAAATTCTTAGAAATTACCTTGATAAAAATTTAAAATATACTTAAGTCATAACCAAACTAAGATGAAATTATTATTCAAATACTCCAAAAATCCCGTTCTTAAATTATAGAATTAGTGATGATGATGATGATGATGATGATGATGATGAGACAGAATAAATTTATTTTGACTCTCGAATCAAGTTGACATTGATAAATTGTTAATCTGACTAACAAAAGAGATTGATATATCAAGAGACTTAGAGAGGTTTGGAACTTCCTCCTTCACTGACTACTGGTCGTGATTTGGATTGGGAATTGCAAAGTCGGCTTCCACTAAGATAAGGGATGTAGATACGAGCGTGAGTTGGCAGAAAAATCGCTAGAAATTATTCGTAGAGGTTACACAGCTGAGGATTTCTTTAAACCAATGATTCCCATTGTGGGGCCTGAGTGTTGCAAAGTGAGAGTGGGGTCCAAGAATATTTGTTTCCACAATGAGCATCCATTTTTTTGGTAATTTGGCAAAATAGCAACTTTGCAACCAACAGATATAAGAAGTAAGATAAAATTTGTTCCATTGTCTGAGTTACCTCAGTTGCTTTAACCTGCTTTTCATTACAACACGATGAATCAGTGAATACTTTGTTCAAAATATAAGGTACCATTATGTGGTTATGTGACGAGGTTGAAATGAAATACCCCAACACTGCTACATTAGCGAGGGCACTTTTGATTCATTTCCCCTCGTCTTATATATAATAAAATGAAAGCTAAACATTATTTAATAGCTAAAACTTTGTTCCATATTCTTTGTTATTCCTCATTTTTGCCTTAGCTCAAAGCGACTTCATTTGGTTTGCGTGGGCACTTGTTTCTGGATCTCTAAAAATATCACTCGAGTGAGTAGCCTATGACATTTTTAGAGATCCAGAAACAAGTGCCCACACAAACCAAATGAAGTCGCTTTGAGCTAAGGCAAAAATGAGGAATAACATTTTTCTCAACTTTTATTTTACTTTCCTTAACTTTTATTCTATTTTATATTCCTCCTATTCGTCCCATAAAAACAACCAATTAAATATAACAAAAATAATCCCATCCATTGATTCCCGCGCATGAGGAAGGCAGTTCAGACATCTATCTAAGGAGCTACTCACTCGAGTAACCGGCCGGTCAGCCATCTTGCTGAGGAGACGAAATTGCGCCATAATAAGAGAAAAGATCCAACAGACCATACAACTCGATACGAAAACCCAGGGATTTTTAGTACCTGAATCATTAGTAACGAACATTACAAAGGGTATATCGAACAACCTATCTCCTTTCGCTATAGTAGTTTTTTTTCAAAATGAATTACTGTGTATTGCAAAAGTCCTGTTACATTCGTTACGACTCTCTCAACAGATGACACAATGATAGTTTTGATACATTTAAATGCGTTTTTATTATTTTAACATAAATATGTTTTTAAATTGTAATATCAATCAGTGTGGCCACCCTTGGCGGCAATCTCGCCCCACAGGCTAGACCTGAATGCCGTGCACATGTTGTAGACGGAGTCCTTTCTCATACTGGCTCACAAACGGTTGACGAAGGACTTCAGCTCGTTGACATTGCTGTGGCGGACCTCGTAGGCCTTGCCCTAAATATGCACACACACACGTTGTAATAGAGGAGGTTGATGTCGGGCGACTGCGGCGGATAAAAATTCTTTAACCAGAAGTTCATGTCCGACCACAACCACTCTTGCACGATCTTGGACCTGTGGGTCACCGTACCATCCTGCTATAAAACTTAGTCCGCCTTCTTCGTGATATTTCTAACCCAGGGGAGGAGTTTATTGGCCAAAATGTTCTAGTAATCGGCCGCGAACTACACCGGTGGCATCTTCTCGCCATTCGAATCCAGGACGCCGAGCATTATCACGGAGGTCGGTGTGTTTGGTCGTTGGCACGTATCGAACCTCGGAGACATCCTGGCCGAAGCTTACCCCGCGGTTGTTCTGCTTGTTGGTGACTGGATCGACCGTAAAGGTTTTTTTAATCAGAAAAAAAATGAGAATTCGATTGCCATGACTCTTCAAGTGGTTGCGAATGCGACAACAGAGCTCTCGACGTTGTTTTCGCATACGGTTGGTGAGCAGAGGTCTTTACACGAAATTCAAGTTCTTCCGCCTTCCTCCTTGATCGGCCTGGATACCGTGGGCACCGAAATTTTCTTTTTCTTTGCAAACGTTGTAATTTTGAGCTTTGGAACACTTTCAAAGGCCTTTATTACAGACAAACAGTTGAAAACTTGGGGCCTGCCTGAACGAGGTCGATCTTAAAGGGCATACGCGTTATGAGCCTCTCGGTGACTGTTAACTGTCAACCAGCTAACGTTATGTCATTTTGCTATGTCGGACTTGTTATGGCCCATCGCGCAGGAGAGCAGAGATCTCAATTTTTTTTCACTTTGACCTCGACACACCTGCACACAGTGGAAAAGAAGTTTTAATGACACGTACTGGAAAAGTAGACCTTTACTTTTGTTCGGAGGAACTTTTTCTATCACACACGTATGTAAAGCACTTGAAATATAAAATAACCGAGTGTAACAAAACTTATACAAAACCCTGTAAATTATTCTAGATATTATAGCAAAACATTTTTAGATGAAAGAGGAAACACAAATTTCTAGTAATTTCTAACTTGTTTCATAATAAAATTGCTCTATTATCATTAGAAGCAATTTATCTTCCAAGATATGAGTTTTTCAGTAAGACATTCGTAGTATGCGAGCTAGATTCCGTGTGCGAAAATACAGACACATGCGACTTAATAACACGTACACGCGCGTTAGTGTAGTCGATCGCAAAATCGATGGCCTGAAACTAATGATCCCTATATAGGACTCATATCGCATTTGACATCTGGGCAACAGTTTTCGAAGGAAACATTTTATGACGCTTTAATCCTCGTTTCTTTTCCAAATTACCTCGACCAGTTATTGCGTCAGATACTTTCCACTGTAGAATACAAAACACTGATTTCGTGAGTTCACTGAAAGTCCCCAATAGCAGTTGTGTTGAGATAGAAGGAGAAAATCAAACTAGCTTGTCCGTTTTGTCTTTCTCTTCACAGATGCTTCACTTGCTACAATGACACGACTTTTTCTTGCTTTTCACATCTGACATTCGCCACTGCATAATTCATCACGCCAGGATACGTTTCCGCCAGTCTCGTCCTGTCTAACATTTCCCCAGTCGGTGAGCTTCTTACACCCTTCTGCTCTTTCCTCGGCTTGTCTGCTTCCCAATAAATCCATCTTCGCAACTCCCCCGCTTCGTCTTATCGTATTTAGCGCATGACTGAACTGTATCACATCCATTTCGCATTTATATCAATGGTGAATTAATGGGGAAGATTGCAATCCGTTTGTTTTGTAAATTAAAAGAGAGTTAATGATTTCTTTCGGATCTTAAATATTTATCAGAGCAGAATTAATCGTTTAGAACCTCCGTTTGGTTTACACTTGAGGGAGACCCCAAAATTAACACTTCGAAAACTAATAAATAGTTTGTGTAATTTATCTGTCTTCATTGCAGTTCTTGTACGTCTTTTTAATTAATTGCAAATAGAAGATGTCTTAAATTTCTAGCGTAATTAAAACGTCAAAGTTGTTCGGCGATTAAATCTCACAGAAAACATGAAATATTTGAAATTGTATAAACTGGTAACTACAAAAAGGAAGCTAATCTTCAGTCTGCTAATCAAAATAGATGTAAGGTAGCGAAAGGTACTTCCTAAGGCTTAATCCTAATTCCCGGTAATAAAATAAGGGGTTTCAAGAATTTTAACGTTAAGTGATCAATTTAAAGGTTGTTAATAACCTAGCAGAAAAACGTACGTACTTATTCAAGAAATCTAGGGTGGTCCACAATTTTTTGTCGCAATTTTTTTACCATTTACACAATTTCACGAAAATCATCGATATTTACTTGTTTCTATAGGAACGTTTTTTAGTGTCGTGGTAAATTGATTTTTACAGATAAAAATGAAAAACAAATCAATTACGAGTTTATTTAAAATAAATTGGTAAAAATCCACTCTAAATATTTATTGATTAAAGTAAAAGAAATAGTTTGATTCCAAAGGATTTATTATTTTGCACAAATTATTATAGTTAGAAATTGCTGATTCATCATTGAGTCTTTTTGAAAATGATGAAGTCTTTCCGATGTTTTGCCCCAATCTGTAGAAAAGGTTGTTTTCTGTTCTTCATCTTCAGTTAGAGACGTATTATATGACATGATGGCTGGTTCGAAATACTCTTTGAAATATTCGCTACTATTTATTGAAGTAATAAAAATCCTTGGGTCTTCGTATCGAATTTTATGGTCTGTTTTATGTGATTAACCATTGACATACCTCGTCGCGAGAACTTGTGCGAACTACTTGACTCCTTTGAGTACCAGAGGTGAGAACAAAATTGTTCGATAAAAATTGTCATCATCAACATCTTCATCATCGAGACCTCGGCAGAAAGGGGTTGTGTTGATATGCGCCAATTCCTTAGATCGGAAAGAGTGTAGGAAAGAAAGAATCGAGGAAACACAAGGATCTTTTACCTCACCATTCTGCCAAGATATTTATCCAGTCTAAGTCTTCTTTTCATATGGAAATAGGGCACCAGTGACTCCTCGTACTAGGGGTATATCCTCGAGCCATAAGGATCCAATCACACCATTTAACACTTGTCATACACGATTTTCTCCACTTATTGAAGTGCATAAAATTGAGACCAAAGTGACAATTCTAGTTTATAGAGAGAAAAGTAAAGTCTTGTTAATTTGTGTGCAGGAAAAGAATAATGGTGTGACAGGACAGACCAAATGAAAAAAAAAATCGAACGAAAAGTAAGAATAGAAGTAGTGATAAAATAATCAAAGCCCAAAATAGTGCCATCTCAAACCGGTTCAGCTCTAAGCGAATTGGCCGCGCGTGCGCATTAACGATCCTCAGAAATAATTAAAAAAAAAAGAATAAGAAGCAAACAGTCACTCTATGTTACGAATTTGAACCCTGGCGATGGTGTAGCGAAGGGTAGCCGGCCCTTCCATACATTTTGAGAACCCTTGTCGCCCATTGTAGCCAATATACTTGCTGTTCTCAAAGTGTAGTGGAAGAATCATGAGCATCTTCAAAACTCCATCAAGAGGTCCGCAACATTAAAACTATTTTGGGTAATAAATTCATATCAAATTAAAGTTCAAAATAAAACTTTCACGTAAGACTGACTCGATATAAACCTAATATTTTATTATACTAAATAGAAAAATATGAAATGTTTTATTTTTTGTAGCTCGCATTAGAAAAAGGTACAAAAAACCCGAATAACGGCTAGCGTTTGTGTGCACTTTGAGTCTCTGAGAAGGAAAGTTGCGACGTCAAGTCAAAAGTTTTGTTTTCATGCATAAATGTATAACCTTTCCTACTGTTTGATAACTACACTGCTTTAATTTCCAATATTTTGAATTTTTTTTAAATGCTATTCTTTTTTATCAAAACTCGCTACAAATATTGTTCTACTTATCGCACCTTTTCAAGAATTTGAAGACATATTGTTTGCTTCTTAATATTTAAATAACTTAGGACTCTACATCGTTGTCTTTATTAAATTTTCTAATACTAGATTTACACTTAGGTATACTTAGGTACGTTCTGGACGCAGGTCTAGTTGACCTCTATATCTAGATCGGAATTAAAAAGTAGAAATCAAACTTTAATATAGCAATTCATTATGGATTTAAATTAACATATTTAGGTGGCGAGATTCGAAAAGCCTAATTTACCATTATTTTGTTAAAAAACAAAATTAGTTGTTTTTTGTTTGTTTTTTCTAAGCAGAGACGTAAATTCAGCCGAAGCTACTAGGGTGTGGCAACGTCATCAGCCCAGCCTTCCCTAATTATTTAAGTAATTATTTAAATGCCTTTAACTTCCTCCATTTAATATCATCCTGTGCATGTAGCACATTTTGTTTTGAAGTGTTTAAGACACCTTGAGCTTTTTCAAATGCAGTCTCACTCACCATCACGCCACTTTGAACACTAGGCTTCTGGCCTCTGACAGATTATAAAAAGGCAGCAGAGAAAGTGGTAAGCTAAGGGAAAAATGAAAATGTGAATTGGGCATTAATGATGTTCCGAACATAATTAGTGCCCAAGTCACATTTTCGATAGACAGAGAAATTTCATACATTTACTTTATAAAGGTACATTTTAAGATTTCCCCTGTGACCTAGGGTATGGCGGTCGCCGCACCTTGCCACACCCAATTGACGCCACTGCTTCTGAGGGTGTATCGTTGGTTTTAAAAAAAGTAAATTAAAAGCCAGGCTTTCACAACCCAAAACTGCATCATCTATGTACGTTTAAAATTTCTATATAAAAAAAATAGAAATGATAGATAGCAAACAAATGGTCAACCGTTTGAAATGTAATTATACTTTTATTCGCATATTATACCCAGATTTTTAAAAGCTTGAGAGTCTATTAGTGCCAGGCGCTTATACAGGATGTCGAGATATTAATAAGAATATTAGTAAATTTTCCATTTTATACATTATTTTAGTTAGCCTTTGAAATTAAGTTTTCTTCTATCAACTATGTTATATTAGAGACTAAAGTATTTTCTTATCTTAAAAAATCTCCTTGCTCTAGCGGTATTGTATGCGACCAAATGGGAATTATGCATAAAACATTTCTATTGCATAGAAAAGTACGATGGTTGTCTCAAGGAAAAGTACTTGTACGATTATTTAAGCTTAGAACTTTTTATTAGGGAGAGTTTCCTGGAACACGATTTTTATTTGAATGAACGACTGACAATTTTTTTTATCCCAAATTGTGTATTTGACAAATATTTTTTAGAAATTAACGAAGTGAACCGATCACTTCAAGGAAAATAACTGATACTATTTTATGTCAATGATAAAGATGTATCATTTAATCCAAAATTAAGAGTTAGTAAGCTGTCAAGTTCTTAGCTCTTTATTCACGATATTAGTGGCAATAATATTAACGAAGGTGAATTATTGATGTTGCGTAATGAAATGAGGAAACACTGGGGCAAAAGATTCATTCAAAGTACAGGAGGGACCAATCAAATCTACTTTGACAGGGTACGAAAAGTTTAATGATATGTTTCAGATCTACATTATCACTAAACCTCTAGAATCTACTAATTACCTGGTTTGGTATACTATCAAAGAAGAACTTTCCGCCGTTATCTGAAAAGGCTATTAAAATACTCCTCTTTTTTCCAATACATATCTTTGTGAGGATGGATTTTCTTTGATTTTATTCTGCGACCAGGAGAAAATAGCGTACTAGATTGAATGTCGAAGCAGATATGAGAATCCAATCGTATTCCATTACGCCAGACATTAAAGTGGAAAAATATAAAACAATACCACTCTTCTCACTAGTAACTAGAGAAAGTGAAAAATAGTATAATAGTTTTTTATTAAAGTAAAACTTTCAAGAAAATATTCTATTTTTAACATGGAAAAATCTTATTAGGATTTTTAAATAAAGATGCAACCTCAGATGCAATACTAAGGATCCTGAGAAAGATGGAAACCCTTCGATAGTATGAAAGAATATAAGCTCTTTGGGGTCCCCCATTTTTTTTTAAACAGAGAAAGTTGTTTTGAAACCAAAAAGTTTGGGAACCACTGCAATATACAAATCTAATTGACATAAAAACTGCTTCAATTAGCTATTTTAAGAGTCATATTCCCTGCAAGTACATGAAGAGTTTTGCGCTAATATTGTAAATCGTTAGTTATCCTGACATGTAGTCGAGAAGTGCGAGTAAAATATTGGTAGGAAAGATAAGGATCACCTAAAGGAATTTTCGAAGAAACGTGAAAGTGGTATACTACTACACAGACAATAAAAGCACCCTCCCCAATCCACTTTCCGAGGGGCGTGCATAGAAAGAACACATACAACAGTTGCGTACATTACAGAATCAATGACAAAAGCAAAACAAGTTTGTTTCCGAAGTCTCCATTGGCGTGGTTTGCTTGGCATAAAAAAATTAATGGAATTATTTCTGATTAAGGCACGATCTAACTTTTTGTAGATTTATTAAATGGTGTCAGACTGGAAAACCTCCCCAAAACTTCAGATATAAGATAAGGTTGGTTGAACCTGAATAAACAGAAAATCTTAAGAGGAGGAAAATATATAAAAAAAAAATCTCTTTCAAAGCTTCTGATTCGAAGTTGTATTTTTAACCGATTACATAAATGAAATTTATTTGTACGTGGTTGTAAAAATAATTTTCATTCAAATAAAAAAAAATGTTTATTTAAAACTGGTAAATCTAATTAAAATACTGGTGGGGATATATGCTAATATATTCTCAAGAGTGCATTAAAAGGGGAAATAAAGTAGTCGATAGTTACGAAATCCTTTCTTTCATTTTAAGAGGCTCTACGCAAGGAGCAGGTTTAGGAAAAGTGGTATCCGTCCTACAACTAGGCACTTAAGTAGTATCTTTGACCTTTTATTACCTTATTTAATAACCTCTATTCAAAAGATTTCTGTCATATATGCCTTTGTTTGTACTCGCTTTATTTTTTTTCGATAAAAAACTCTTCCCTTATTCGCTTTGCTTAGACCACCATTTTTCTTCAAATTGATTGACGGATAGATTTAAGGCAGGGGCGGGCAACCTTTTCACAGTGAGGGCCAGATGAAACTTTTGCGAGCAGGCCGCGGGCCGGAATATATATAATTAGGTAAAAGGCCATGTTGTATGCAGGTTCTATTGAAGTCCACAGCTGTGCATATATATATATATATATATATATATATATATATATATATATATGAATGCAATGTTCCATAGGAAAAAATGAAAAGGTGCTTCAAAGTACTTTCGAACTTTATTCAGTTCATTCTCAAGGATAACTACACGAGAAAATAATATAATAAGGGTATATATAAGCTAGTAAAAGATAGAGGACTGTCTCTAAGACAAGAAATCACCATTGAGGCAGTAGGAGAGGGATGGGTAAATTAACATTAAGATTTAGCTATAACAAGTAGCAAGGTCAAACCGAGAGGCAAGAAAGAGTCAAGAATAGAGCCAAAAGGGTAAAAACGATTAACGGATAAAGCGATCGTCTAAAGAGGAAAATTAGGGAAGACACGAGAAGTAAATTGAAACGAAGGGGAGAGGGACAAGGAGAGAGGAAGAGAAATAAAATAATGTTAATACAAAATTAATGCAATAATTAAATTGCCAAATCGGGTTCCCATAAAAATGAAAATTGTCCCCCAAAAATTAGGAACATAAGTCAAAGCTAATTTCTTTAAGGAAGAGTTTTTTCATAACAGCATCAATTTTAAAAAGGCCAAGGGAAATGTTGAAGTTATTAAATTGGCTTATACATGAACATTCAACAAGGTTTCTTTTAATTGAGTCATTTGAACGAAAAATAAATTTTGCTGAACTCCAATTGATTAAGTGGTTATTTTCGGACATATGCACAAAAAAGCACTATTATTTACAGCTCTCCTAACTTTATATTTATGCTGATTAATTCGGACAGATAATTGCTTTCCTGTCTATCCAAAATATTTAATGGACAAACAGAACATTCGACCAAATAGACTTCCCCAATATTATCACAATTATTGTGAACTAGAATGTTTTTTATAGTTGACTCGTATTTGAAAGCAACTGAAATGTTAAAGTCTTTTAAAAGACAAAGAAGGTCAATGAAACAAACAGAGAAGGGTCAAACCAAAATGTTTTTAACATTAAAAGAAATAGCAGGAGCTGTATTATAGAACGTTTTATTACCAGTTTCCTCTCGCTATCCCTTTCAAGAGGGTTCGTTGTTTCTTGGACTTTCATCCATGTAAAGAGTTAATGACGTTTGTTATAATGATTGTTTAATGATTATTGGCAAAGGAAGGCCCTTTATATGGGTCTATTTTACACGTGTGTTTTTTCTGCGGAGTTTAGGGTCAGCGCCCTTTTCGGAACTGGAGGCCTCAGCTGCCAAAGACAAAGTAACCTCTATCCAAGAATCGCATTTCGTCAAAGGATTCTTCAGTATTCACTCCTACAGCCAGTTTTAGCTGTTTCCTTACGGCTGGACGTCTCAACTACCTCCAGATGCTGACAACCTGGTAGGTTGAAAGGGGAATTTGTTTCAAACTGTTCTCTATTCACCCTATACACAAAAACATGTACACATATTAGTTTACAGTATATTGGTTCGCTTGGTCGAGAATGCTTCTGTATATCTATGATATTTGTAGTTTTCTGTTTCTTGAATTCTCTCAGGCCTCATTTCTTCTCAGTCGTTCGACGAGATGAAAATTATCCCTTGGTATTTAAGAACGTACTGTATATGCTGGTCAAATGGCTCATAAAAGCAATGTGAGCACAAAAAATATTTTAATTTTTCAGTACAAAATTTGTCTCGAAGCTTCTCGAATCATCTTGTGCAATGCATTATTATGAGAGCCGAAGGCTCCTTTAATTGAATACTAGACTCGTTGGTACATATGTATATGACATACATATATTTTTATAGTCCAAGTGTATACAATGTGAACAGACATACAGCAACTATGTAACACTAATCAACCCCCAATCAATTCCTTTTCCAGCTTTAACTTATCCCCTAGGAACTACAAATTTAACCCTACCATAAGTATACTTTTTGCACTGATATTTGTCACCTAACTTCTTAAGACTAGCTTTAGGTATGTATATGGTATTATAAAAATATATTTATGTCATAATGTACAGAACAAATTTGTATTATATTTAAGAGGTTTTCAGGTCTCCTTCCAATTCAGAGAAACTGTGAGATAAGTTCTGTAATAAACAAGGTCTGCTGACCAAAGTCGCGTGCTCTCACCTATTCTGATTTATGACCTTACGACCTTTTAACTTTCAATAGTTTTCGGACTAACCTCAGGAGGGCATTGGCAATTATACCATTTGAAAGAAAATGTAAAACAACATAAGGGCTTTAAATCTCGTTAGAATCGGCCGGATAGTTACAATATTATTACCAAAACAAAAAATGCAAAACGGCGACCGACGGACCGACCGGCCGTCATAGTGAGATATAGAGTCGCACGCGACTAAAAACAAATACTTATCTTCTCTCGTTACTCTTATTGAATCATTCATTGATCTTTTATTTCTTTTCTCTTATATTTATTTAATATTTAAGTTTGTTTTTTTCTCTCATCATCGAAACCAGCAAAAAATAATATCATCCATAAAAAACGTGAAATTAATCTTTTTGCTGGGCGAAGTGTTACGTCTGCAGTGCTGCATTCGCCATATTTTTGCCAATTTACTCAAAATTGATTTGGATTACGAAAAGAAGTGGGGAAATGGATAACCAAGGATGGTATTTCCCGGGTAGGGAAGAGCCGAGAAGAAGAAGAATGAATAATAGAAACGAAAGACATAAACGATAATGAGATGAATAAAAACTAGAATAATAAACGGTTTTAGCAGAGTCGGAAGAGTAAGACCAGTCACTAGAAAGAAAGAGTTTGGCCCCTCTTACAGGGCATTGGCAATTATACCATTTGAAAGAAAATGTAAAACAACATAAGGGCTTTAAATCTCGTTAGAATCGGCCGGATAGTTACAATATTATTACCAAAACAAAAAATGCAAAACGGCGACCGACGGACCGACCGGCCGTCATAGTGAGATATAGAGTCGCACGCGACTAAAAACAAATACTTATCTTCTCTCGTTACTCTTATTGAATCATTCATTGATCTTTTATTTCTTTTCTCTTATATTTATTTAATATTTAAGTTTGTTTTTTTCTCTCATCATCGAAACCAGCAAAAAATAATATCATCCATAAAAAACGTGAAATTAATCTTTTTGCTGGGCGAAGTGTTACGTCTGCAGTGCTGCATTCGCCATATTTTTGCCAATTTACTCAAAATTGATTTGGATTACGAAAAGAAGTGGGGAAATGGATAACCAAGGATGGTATTTCCCGGGTAGGGAAGAGCCGAGAAGAAGAAGAATGAATAATAGAAACGAAAGACATAAACGATAATGAGATGAATAAAAACTAGAATAATAAACGGTTTTAGCAGAGTCGGAAGAGTAAGACCAGTCACTAGAAAGAAAGAGTTTGGCCCCTCTTACAGAGCACTAAAAATCGTAATACCAAAGACTGAAATGTAGGGTATCAGAAAGCACTGTAATGAGGGCATAAATATTCCGGACTCGATTAGTCGTTAGTTTCGAAAAACACGACAGAGGTTCTTTTAATTATTAAATCTGAAAATGGAATTGACGATATTCAAAGGACACAAATAAACAAAATAATTAAAATAAATAAAAATAATAAAAGGGAACATCAAAAATACCAGATTCATTTTATTTTTGAATGAATTACCTATCATGCTGAGTCTACCCCACTCTTCTGTCGGTCTATCGTAACTCTTCTGTCGATATATCCTAACTCTTATGTCGGTCTCTCCTCACTCTTCCGTCGGTCTATCCTAACCCTTCTGTCAGTCAATTCTCACTCTTCTATCGGTTTATGCCTACCTTTTGGCTCGCTCTATCTTTAGTATTCTGTCGGCATATCCTCACTCTTCACTCTGCCGTCGGTCTACCCTATCTTTTCTGTCGTTCTTCCCTCACTCTTCCCTCGGTCTATCCTAACTCTTCAGGCGATCTACCCTCACTCTTCTGTCAGTCTCTCCTCACTCTTCCGTCGGTCTATCAGAACTCTTCTGTTGATCTATTCTCACTCTTCTTTTGGTCTCTCCTCACTCTTGCGTCGGGTCTATTCTACTTTTTCTGTCGATCTTTTCTCATTCTTTTGTTGGTCTCTCATCATTCTTCTGTCGGTCCTCGTAATTCTTCTGTAGCTCTATCCTCACTCACCTGTCGTTCTCTCCTCACTCTTCTGTCGGTCTATCCTAACTCTTCTTTTGATCTATCCTCACTTTTCTGTTGGTCTCTCTTCAATCTTACGTTGGTCTGTACGAACTCTTCTGTCGATTAATTCTCACTACTCTGTCGGTCTCTTCACACTCTTCTGTCGGTCTATCCTAACTCTTCTGTAGATCTATCCTCACTCATCTGTCGTTCTCTCTTCACTCTTCCGTCGGTCCATCCTAACGTTTCCATCGATTTATCCTCACACTTCTGTCTGTCTCTCTTTACTCTTCTATCGGTCTATCCTCACTTTTTTCTATATATCCTCGTTCTTCTGTCGGTCTATCCTCACTATTCTCTCTGTCTATGCTTACTCTTGTGTCAGTCTATCTAGAATCTTTAGTCAGTCAATTCTCACCCTTTTGTCAGTCTATGCCTAATCTTGGGGCGGTCTATCTTCAGTATTCCGTCAGTATATCCTCACTATACTGAGGATCTATCTTCACTCTTTTAGGAATATTTCCCCACTCCTCTGTTGATCTACCCTCAATCTTCTAACAGCCTATCCACACTCTTACCTCTGTCTATCTTCAATTTTCCTACGGTATATTCTCACTCTTATGACGGTCTATCCATATTCTTCTGGCGGCTTATCCTTTATTCTTCCTTCGGTCTATCCTACTTCGTCTGAGGATCTATTTTTACTATTTTGTAGGTCTATCATCAGTCTTTTATCGGCTTGTATTTACTATTCTGCCCCTCTAACTTCACTTTTCTGACTGTCTATTCTCACTTTTCTGTAGGCCCAACATCACTCTTTTTTCTGCCTATCCTCACTCATATGATGTCTGTTTAACCTCACTCCTCTGAGGATCCATCCTCACTCTTCTGTCGGTCAATCCTCACTCTTCTCTTGGTCTGTGTTCACTTTTCTCTATGGCTATTATCCCTCTTCTGACTGTTTATCTTCACCTTTCTGTCTGCCCATCCTCATTTTTCTCATAGTCCATCCTCACTATTCTGTCAATCAATCCATACTCTTATGACGGTCTATCCTCACTCTTCCGTCGCTGTATTCTCAGTATTCTGACTTTCTATTCTCACACTTCTGACAGTCTTTCATCACTGCTATGTTGAAGTATGTCAATCTTCTGTCGGTCTATCCTCACTCTTCATTGTATTTATCCTCACACTTCTGACGGACTATACTCAATCTTCTGCTGGACTACACTTATCTTCTGACAGTCTAACTTTATTCCTCTGACGGCTTATCCCTTACTCTTCTGTCGATCTATCCTCCCTCATATGTCGTCCTATCATTGCTATTCTTTCAGTTTTTATCACTCTTCCAACTGTCTATCATTACTCTTATGCCGATCTAACTTCTGACGGTTTCACCTAACTACACTATCAACCTATCCTTTTTCTCTTTCCTCTGCCTATCTTCATTCTTCTAACGGTCTACACTCACTCTTCTCTCGGTCAATCCTCACTTTTCTGTCCTCTTATCCTCGCCCTTCTATATGCCTATCCTCACTCTTCCAACTGCCTATCATCAGCTTGAACCACATGCTTTATGGAGTTTTCCTTGAAGGCCTCATGAGCTCTATGATGAACACGAAGCTGCGCATCATTCACACACAGGCCTAAAATTGAATCGTCTGACCAGATAACACGTTTCTAGTACTTCGCTGCCCACTATTTGACCTCTTGCCCATTGGAGCCCGGTACCTTTGTTGGCAGAACTGAGCAAAGACCTCTTGCGTGCCACTCTACTCTGGTCAGGCTACGTAGTTAGTTCCCTAAAGTGTTCTTTCAGTAATGAGTGCCTAAGGACCGGCGTTGAAGTCTTACAGCAATTCCTGCCTTGAAGCGAACCGACTTTTAGCCACAAACCGCGAAACACTTCGACGGTCCTGGTCCGTCTATATCATCTTTCGGCCACGATTCCGACGGAAATTTCCTATAGACCGTGATTTTCGTCATTGCAGTTAGACCCATATGACCGTGCGCGTAAATACAACTACAAATTCCATTACTTCCCTCATATGATGACCTTTGGCGCGCCTAAATACAATCACTCGTTTATGCCACTCAGTAACTACAGTTTTGCACCTTATTTTGCACAGAGTTTACGAGACAGGCACTGTACGGTGCCACCTTTGCTTAATCTATGAATGCCGTCGCACACTTCCCAGGAATGAACCTCTTGATTCTCCTCGTTAAGTGCTAACGTGACTAATTTTATGTCCGATGAGCTTAATTATAATTGATAAAATGTTTTTTATTGGTCAAGTTTTATACGTCGTTTTGTGTTAAAAAAATAATGAAAAATATTCTGGGAAATCTTATAATTAAACCACATTTATGATGAACTGCTTATTGTAGCTGGTTTTTAAATAAAATAAGAATATGTACTTTTTCATTACCTTTCGAATGATATACGGAACTAAGTGCTCCTAAGGATAGTCCAATAGTTAGTAACAAATAACTAACTATGGGTCGGAGTGCCCCATTTGCTCCAACATTCGATTATAACGGACGAGTGTTATCCATATATGTATTAAATAAAGATGACGTGGCCTTTAAGTTTGAGTATGGAATAACTGGTTAAATCAGTCTTCCATCAAAACCTAGATAGGTATTAATTACACTGATGACTAAATGATAGTCAACGTAAACAAAAAATAAATTCCAGATCGATGCCAAGAGGCCCGATTTACTCCTATCCATCGGTCTTCAATTTGTGGCTGTTCTTCAAATAAAACGTCAAATAGGTTTGCCATTCTCCATCTATTTAAACCCTTGCTTTAATTTGTAGTTTGCTGATCTGTATCTCTAAGATGCTCGATCTGTTCTGCGGCCACAACTTTGTTCGCTCATAACTAACGGTCATTTACGCCTGCGCGTAAACTGCCGTGCGCGCGTGGTCAAACGTTCACTCATTGTAATTATGCCATATGATATATAGTATTTAATGGTATAATCTGATATTATATAATAGGAGAGTGCGCAATTCTCCTGAATCTGCCTTCACCGCACGAATAATAATGATAATAATAATAATACTTAGCAAGCAAAGATATTGTTGTGCCACAATATAAGAATTTTAAACAATATACATCTGTATTTATTTGAGACAGGATTTTTTATACCGGGCAACGTTTAGTACATTTGCTAGTATTTTATAAAATTAAACGAGTTTGAAGTAGGCCTATTTACTACTTACCATGTTTCTCTATATTTTTTCTTTTGTTGTACTCACTTCTGTCATATATAAGAAAAGTACTAATTTCAAAGTGTCTCCCACTCTCAGTTTCGTGTTTCTCAAATTGGAGTTGATGCAAGCAAAGCTGTAAATGGAACGATATACGAGTACATCAATGGTCCGCAATATACTACTATATGTACGAAGGGTGGTCAATAAGTTTTGCAATTCGGATATAAGGAAACGAGATATGAGGAAAAGTGTTTTATTATTTTTCAATATAACTACCCTCGACTTCAATGCACTTGCGCCACTTGTCCCGGAGGCTTCGAATTCCCGATAACCAGAAATCTGCCGACTGCTGTTCAATCCACTCCTGGACGGCGAGCTGGACATCTTCATCGTCCCCAAACCGGCGTTCACGCAGTGCAGCCTTGAGCTGGCGGAATAAAAAGTAGTCGCTAGGGGCCAGATCTGGCCTGTAGGGAGGATGTTTGAGCTCCTCGAATCCGCACTCGCGCAGGGCAGCTTGTGCAACTCTGGCCTTGTGGACTTTGAAGACGTTGAAGTCGATCATGGGGCGTCAGGTTTCTAGGGACCCAACGGGCAGAGATCTTGGTCATGGCCAAATTGTCGTGGATGATGTTGAAAACACTTCCATGTGATATTCCAAGTTCTCGCTCGATTTCTTCGACCTTTAGCCGTCGATTTTCGAGGATCCTCCTCTCCACACGGGCCACGTTGGCCTCGTTGGTCACGTCTGATAGGCGTCCTGGACGGGGGTCATCTTCAAGAGACTCACGACCATGGCGGAACTCCCTATTCCAGCGAGCAATGGTTGCATAGGAAGGGGCGGTGTCGGTGTACACTGCAACCATGCGTTCATGGATCTCTTTTGCATTCTTGCCTTCCTTGGTCAAAAATTTGATCATTGCGCGGTGCTCAACCTTCTCCATTGTTGAAAAGTTTGTGACTAACGATCTGCGATCAGTTACTGCTTCTTTAATAGACCAGGCAGGAGCGTGCGGCTGCAGGTCCTGACTTGTCATAACTTGTCCTAACACCCCCACCAACAGCCATCCCTCTTCCTCTGTTTTGCCTTACCGATTCGCAAAACTTATTGTATGCCCCTCGTAAGTATATTTTTTATCTATCCAGTTTACATTAATTATGTAAGTTATAATTGAATAGATATAGAAAGTTCGCTAGTCTTAATATAGAAAGATTTAAACAACCACTATATTTAAAAACTACGTCAATTTAGATTTAAATAAAAAAAGCGTTACTTAACTAATACAAAAGATTCACTAGGCTATGCGTAGAAACCATATTTGAAGACTAGTTTTCGGGACTTGTAAAATAGGATTTAAATATGCATAAAATTCTACGTACCCTTAGTATTAGCTACCATCTTCCTAAATGTATTAAAACCTATATCTCTTCATGAATTCGTAATTTATACTTTTCTTCTTTGTACGAATCCCTTTTTGGAGGTTTGAAATGGCGGCCTAACACTTAGAATTATTGAGATTTGAAACTTGATGAGATTTTGACATTTTTCTCAGACCGATTTTTATCTAGGCGTATTCCTTTCGGCTTCTCTCTTCATTCTATCCTCACTCCTAACGAATTTTCCTTCTCGGATCCTTTTCTTTTAATATATATGATCGATATTGACACGAATTTATTATTTAAATTTTTAAAATTCGCCAGGAAACTAGATACTAAGACAAAACATTATAATGACTGAAAACTTGCTAAACGATTTGAATAGAGTAACCAAATGGTATGAAAGGTGGCAGATGCAATACCGAATGGACAAGTATAGGTAATGACCATAGGTAATGATAATCTCCGAAGAAATTATAATATGGGTAGTCAAAGTTTAATCTCAAATGATCTAAAATTTTCGAAACCATGTACTGTAGTGTCACAAAAGGTGAACGGGGTTCTAAAATACATAGCAGGATATTTGGGATTTAAATCAAAAGATATTCTTCTTCTCTTATATAAAGAGCTTTAAATACCTCATTCGGAGTATGCGGTGCATATGTAAGGCATCCAGTCACGGGTGGCGAAATTAATACTTGGAAGTTGGCAACTGCGCTGCCAAATTATTGGTCTTTAAAATACTAGACGGGTTTACTAATATAAATTATGACAATATTTAAGCTAGCTAATCCAGGGGCACCTAGAAATAACAGTTACAAAAGATAATTTTCTTAAAATGAACAAACTTGGAATTAGTTGTTTTGAATTGTCGTTGAAAGCATTACAATAAATATGTTTAAAAATATCATCGATAAATATTACTTTAAAATATGACCCAACAGAAATAAGAGTTGTAAATCTCTGATTTCGACAATTTTCCTCTTTTTAGATTAGTATTGACTGGGTCTTATGGTCTTTGCTGGTTTGTAATTTTGTAACTATTGTAATTCCTATTTCATCTTTAGTCTTATATCCATAGGTGCATGGAGACAAATCTAGCTTGGTAAGCGTCGACTAATTTTTAAGTTTTGTTCTGATGTTCGAACCTTTTTTAAATGAGTCGGAAATACGATAATGGCAGTAATACCAAACAAGCACTTTTCAAAGACTAAAATCTAAAATAAGAGATTTAACGAGAAATAAATTATATTAAAGTTAAGCAAAAGATCAACGTTTTCTTCAGCGATAGGTAACTAAATGTAAACATAAACAATAACTTTTGTTATGAAAATATCAGCGTAAATGAAAGTGACATATATATATATATATATATATATATATATATATATATATATATATATATATATATATATATATGGTAATTGTACACATAAACGATTCCAACGCAATCGAATGCACTTTGTTATAAATATTTCGATTTTTAAAAACTACACAAAATATTATTTGTGACTATATAGCATTTTCGGAACCGCATTTTCATTAATTTGTAGTGACACTGTGCAAGGCGGAATAGGTTTGACAATGAGGCCTCACACATGAGCATCATGTGAATTGTATGAAGGCTTGTAGTAGATACGCTCACAACTATGCACATGCAAATAATCTAAAATAAGTATAGCAGTTTTCATAAAAAATAATAACTCTTTGTGTAAATAGTATGTAACATCTCTGTAAAATAATAATGTATAGCTTCTGTAAATGTTGCTTGCAAAGACCAGGGCGAGAAGAATGAATTCAAGACGTTCACACGTTAGCGAAACTGTGCACATACACACACATAGACAGTAAAAGGAAGTAAAGCGATTTCCACAGTCACGCTAAAAGGTCAGCGTTTCAACCAAGCTTGGTAGCAGGTGTGGAGCAGAAAACATGATAGTAGCAGCCATTATTTGTTAGCGGGAAACAGCGAAACGCCAAGACGCATTTTTTGGAATTCGATAAAAATGAATCTCAATATTCATGGACAGTATATACATCTTGGGAGAACAGTCTTGCATTAATTCAGTCAATCAAAGTCACGGGCACTTTCGCAACTACAGTTACACTCAGTCACAGTCGGAGTCGCAGTCAATTATGATACCTAACCAAAAGTAAGAATAGGCTCGCCCGAATACACGAGACGCCCGTTTTCGAGTTCAATCTTACGCTGAAGCAGCCGGAATTCTACGTATAAACAAAGAGTCCGAAATTCTGGATTTTGGAATTTCCTTTCGTACTGGTAACCCTTATCGATCCTCTTAACTAGCCTACTTAACCTCAAATCGGGGGAGACTATTATATTCCCTCGAATAATTGGAGTCAGCCTCAAGTCAGCGCCAAGTTGCCGTGTGGCCCTGTAACGAGATCATCAATGTTAAGCAACATATGGTCGGATTAGTACTTGGATGGTTCAGCGCCGAGGTCGTGGAGAAGCTCACGACCACACTCCCATCGGAGAGCAAGCCCAATAACTGGTGACGTACAATATTTAAGCCACCACACACTAACGCTACCAAATTCACCTACCTAATGATAATAATAATAATAATAATAATAATACAATTTACCACACCTACAACCCATAAATTAAGGAGTGTGAATTTCTAATTATGTTGTAACGAAAAATCGAATGGCAGCCATCTTACAATTGATAGATTGTTTCGAGCCCCCCCATAATGCTTGGGTTAGGTAGGGGTATAGGTAGGTCAGTATTTATAGTTTATTTTTAGTCAATGTTAATTTATATAGGTTCCTTTATTTTTTTATTAGGTTATTAGGCTTTGTGTGTTATTTTCGCTTCACCCCAGTTGTCAACCTGACTTCAGTAAGCTTCAGTGCAGAACAAGATCTGGTCCAAGAGGACCACAACGAGACCTAACACCAGAACAAGGATAACTGTAAGCATACCGCAAAACAAGGAGCCTATTTAAGTGACATAGCCATTTCCACTTTGAGTAGTTCGATATTAAATTAACATTATTGTTTTAATATGTATTTCTTGAATCGGTGCAATAAAACTATGAGGATAAGCGGTGTAGGCTCTTTGTGAGTGGTTTGGTTGCCAAGGGGAATTTGTCACCGAGCCTTGGTACCACTCCTGGGTAGCCCGATAGGTTTCTTGGATCAGCTTTACTGCTACCGGTTTTATTCTTCTGAGAGAGCCTTGTATGCGAGGCACTGACTTCAAAAGGGTAGAGGTTCTCTTCATTCTAGATTGTAGGCTGGTTAAAGGTGATCAGAGATTTCCTCAAAGGTAAAGAAATCTTAGAGCTGGATTTAGTATTCTTTATTAAGCAGCAACTTGAAAGTCTTCAGATGTAACTCTTCATAAATCTACGTCTTCATCTTGAGGTTGCCGGAGAAGAACTCAACGCCCTCATCTACCAACCTAAACTCTTCGAATGATACAAAGAAATCATCATTTACTGAAATGCGAACTACACCGCCCGCGCCAAGCACCACCGGGACGGGCTCTCAGGCGGCAGCGGCCCAGAAAAAATGGTATTTTAATGGGAAAGAGATCGCTACCATGTATGTCATTAACCATCCCCCTCCCAAAATCAGGCTGTGCATATGGAGAGCACAAAGATAGATCGAGGCAAAAAAATTAAGCGGTTCTCGGTCAGTGATACGTAAACACATCCACATTCAAGACACTTATCTCCAGCTCGATAGATTTATGATAGATAATACGTGCCTGTCTTCTAAACAAGTATTCACAGCAAAACTTGCAAGACAGTAACTAGGCCCAATCCTTTGTTTTGTTTACACTCCGCCTATTTTTATATTACAAAGATTAGTTAACTGATCAGTTAATTAACTTGTAACAGTTTGCAAATGCACTGCCCACTATTTCTATAAATGAAATAAACGAAGTTAAGCCTACAAATAAGGAGACAAAAGAATTAAATTACGGAGACAAAATTATGTTCCACTGACACCTAACACCGGTGTGTCAGTGCAACATGATATCAGCCTGCTAGACATGATATCAACTTGCTAGAGTCAGTACAAAGGAGGGCAACAAAAATAATACCTTCCCTGAAGCACCTTGAATATGAAGATAGAATGAGGGTACTCAATATGTTCTCATTTGAAAGAAGGTATGTGAGGGGAGATAAAATTGAGCTTTTGAAAATCTGTTCTGGGATGGATAAGTTGTATTTTAGCAAGTTATTTGAGTTGTAAGGTAGCAATAGGACTAGGGGTCACTAGTTAAAAATTAAAAAACAGAGGTGCAGGTTTGATGTTAGAAAATATTTTCTCGCCAAGAGAGTGGCAAATTACTGGAATAATTTGCCACTTGAGACGGTAGACGGTCCAAACTTGAATGTTTTTAAACTCAGATTAGATGATTATATGTTGAGGGATATTCTGGACTCATTCCTGTGGATGCAGTTTTTTATTATTGTATATTATGATTGATTTTGATTTTGATTAGTCTTGGTGATGATGCTTTTTATTTTTGACACATTCCTGTGGATGGTTCAAATTGTATATTGTAGATGCATGATCTGACATAATCCTATGGATGCATTTTGTGTCTGGGTTTTGACAGATGTAAATGACCTTTGATAGGCCCCAGGGGCTTTTGTTATTCAATAATGCACAAATAATTAATACAACATTTCCCTTTTATATTTCTATTTGTTGAATGATTTTATATTCATGGCGCTCAATTAACAAAAATGAGTTCATATTTGACCGCTTAATACATTCGATATGAATTAGAATAATATTACATTTATACACTACTATTTTGATTTATTTAAAATAATTAACATATTTGTTCATTCTTACAATTGTTAAATTATTATACAAAAGCTATTTAATAAGACTTAATAAACTTTCTTTAATGTATTTGTTCGACAAAAATGGGCGAAATTTAGAGCACTTAACATATTAAAATACAAGCGATTTTTTAAGAATAATTTACAGTAAATTGTTTTGGTTTTAATAACATATATCTTAATCTTAAAATAACCAAAACAAAGCAATTATATTAATTGTTTTTCTATAAAATTAAGGAAATTTAATTTCTGTTTTCAATGAAATCATCTGACATGGTGGCGTTTGGTGACATGCCTTCAATATTTGTCAAATACAACAATTTCTCTCATTTTTATGCTCAAATAAACTTTCTCTTTCCAATCATTGATTAGAGCCGTTTTATATTAAATACATACAAGAAATAAGGTTTTAATTGTCACTTCAGCCTTTTACATAGATTTTACAATTACTGAACCAAAATTACTATATTCCAGTTTGTCGTTTCTTTTTAAGATGGTTTTAAAATTTGTTGATTTAACAGAAAGAAAAACGATATAGTTATTCGTAAAAATAAAGAAGTGATTGAGAAAATGACAATAATTTGAAAAATATGACTAAGCTGTTTGTTCTTTTACGTTAGAAGATATTTAAATTATAATCTTAATGGTATTTACTATCATATAGTTACTTAAATAGTTTTTTGGCCGAGCTATGATATTTAGGAAAACGAGGTTCTGAATTTCAAATCTTTGCATGAGTTTTTTCTAATTTCTTTAAGTGATATGGCTGAATCTTTTTGGCATTCGGTATTATCTTTGAAGTTTGCATTAATTAACCTTAGTTATTGCAGTGATTGCTAAGTTCTCATTCCCTTAGAGAACAAAATAAAATCCGGTCATTTAACCACTGTCCATTCGAACGGGGTTTTCTTTTTAAAGAGAGGTATTAACTATACGAGAATGGTGCTTTTTTTAGAGCACTTATCCATTTTGATTCTCTTACATCAAATATTTTAATTTTGGTTAACGTGTGAACCCATTATAAGATTTCATAAAACTTCAAAGTGCTAATTTTTTTAGGTGCCTTTGAGTGAATTATTCCATCCTACGATGTGGTTGATGGAGAAATTGGTAAATGTTGGACTAGCCATTTTCCTGGACAGCGGAGGCCATCTGTTTTCTGCACAATGCGGCTTCCGCAAGTTCCACTCCACGTCGGATGCTCTGCTCCCACTGGAAAATGCCGTCTGCGAGGCTTTCCTTCGTAGACAGCACTACGCACGGTCTTTTTCGATCTGGGGAAGGCCTATGATACCGCATGGCGATACGGTATAATGGAGACTCTCCACACGATGGGGGCGAGGGGACGCCTCCCAATGTTTATATCTGAATTTTTGCGAGATCGTCGATTCCGCGTACGCGTACGGATAGGGGGAGCCCTCACCGGCCCAAAGGAGCAGGAAGAGGGTGTCCCGCAGGGAAGTGTCCTCAGTGTCACACTCTTTGCCCTGAGCATCAACGGCATCACATCGGTGCTGCCGGAAGATGTTCTCGCTACGCTCTACGTGGACGACCTTTCGATCTCTTTTGGCGCGGCCCAGATGCCAACTCTGGAGCATCGACTCCAACGGGAATTGAACCGCTTCTCTCGCTATGCCGAAGCGCACAGGTTTCGGTTTTCTTCAGCCAAGACTAAGGCGGTGCACTTCTGCCTCCATCCACGGCTTCACCCCGACCCAGATTTGTTTCTTAATGCGGTGCGCCTGGATGTGGTTGAGTCGCACCGTTTCCTTGGTCTTGTATTCGACCGACCCCTCACCTGGGAGGCTCATATTCGGTGCCTTAGGGTCTCCTGTACCCGCGCCATCGATATTCTCCGTTCCGTGACGTTCAGCGCTTTGGGCGCTGATAGGGCTACTGCCCTACTTTTTTATCGATCCTTTGTTCGTTCAAAGCTCGACTACGGATGCGAGTTTTATGCATCCACAGCCGAGCGTTTATTGCGGAAGGTGGATTCAATCTACCACACCGGCCTTCGCCTTGCGACTGGTGTCTTCTGCACTTCCCCCAATGAGAGCCTGTTGGTCGATGCTGGGGAGATGCCACTCGTTCTGCGCCGCGTGTTTGCATCACCCGCCTGTACACACGAGCCCGGCGCCTCCCTCAGTCACCAACAGCTCTCACTGCTTCCGCAGCTGATCTCGATGGTGCCTATGCCGCCGAGAGACGCCAGTCATACCCTAAGCCCTTTGGGTTTAGGGCAAGAAAACTCCTTCGAGAGGTAGATATAGCTCTCGGGCCGGTGGCGCCCCTGGTTCTGTCCAGGACGCCACCCTGGAGGGTACCACATTTGGCTATTTGTCGCCACGCCTCTGCTCTAAAGGTTGTACGGCGCCGGGAGTATTGCGTTCGACCTTTTTGGAGCACACATCGTGTATACGGATGGTTCCAAGTCCCAAGAGGGGGTCGGCTTCCACGCCGTATCCCCTCTGTTTAAAGTCAGCGGGGCTCTACCAGGCACTGCGTCTGTCTTCACGGCCGAGCTGGTGGCAATACACCACTCGGTACGGGAGATTACGCGACGTGCCAGGTTCGGAGACCAGATTGTGATCTATAGCGACTCACAAAGCGCCCTGAGTACTCTCGGGATATTGGCATCTCCGCATCCCCTGGTTCGTGATATCAGTGACGCCACGGTTTTGGCGAGCCGAGTGGATGTCGAGATTATCTTCTGCTGGGTTTCTGGACATGTAGGAATTGTCGGGGAATGAGCGCACCGATGATTGCGTCAAAGAGTCCGCGAGGACTCTGTGACCGGACCAGCGTTTCGCTCTTCCTCACACCGACTACATGGCAGGAATACGGGCAGCTCTTCGGACTGCTTGGCAAAGAAGATGGGAGACGGTCGAAGGGAACTTAAAGTTGCGTGCCATTGCGCAGCGACTGTTCCCATGGACCTATCCCTTAATGCCGCGGCGGCTTCAGGTCGTCTCCGAATCGGACACACTCGTGTGACGCATCGCTATTTGATGGAGCGCTCGCCTGCGCCCTATTGCAACGACTGCGTAGTCCCCCAAACTGTTCGGCACATTCTTGTCGAATGTCCCAGTCTGGGTGATCTTCGCGCACGATACCTGTCCCGGTACCGGAATGGGCGGGGTCACTACCACCTGTCCCTTGTACTCGGGACGAGTGCGGGCACTTTGACTGGTGGACCTGTTGACTTTTGGGGATGGGCCTGCCTTCTCCCTTTCATTTAACCAAGTTTAATTGTTGTTTTTGTTATTGTTTTTGTTATTGTTTTTGTTATTGTTTTGTTATTGTTATTTCTTTTTATTGTTGTTTCCTGTTAAATTTTTTAAAGTAGCCTAGAACTAGGCTGTTTGTTTACAGCGACTTATGCCTAAGTCGGCAGTCGCCAGATAGCCCCTTAAAAAAAAAAAAAAAAAAATCTTTTACGTTTGGAGATATTTAAATTATAATCTTGATGGTATTTACTATTATACAGTTACTTAAATACTTTTTGGGCCGAGCTATGAAATTTAGGAAACCGAAATTTTGAATTTCAATGCTTGGCACGAGATTCTTCTTATTTCTTTTAGTGATATAGCTGTAACCTTTTGGCATTTGGTATTATTTTTGTAGTTTTCATCAATTAACCTTAGTTATTGCATTGCTTGCTAAGTTCTCATCAGCTTTGGAAACAAAAAAATCATGTTATTTGACCACTGTCAATTTGGACGATTTTTTTTTTAAAGAGTGGGAATAACTATACGAAAATAGCGCTTTTTTTAGAGCACTTATCCATTTTGATTCCCTTACATCAAATATTACATTATTCTTTAACGTGTGAACCCATATAAGATTTCATAAAACTTCAAAGTGCTAATTTTTTAGGTGCCATTGAATGTCTTATTTCACTCGACGATGTGGTTCTTAGACTAAAACACTCATTCTCTCCCGAGAGTTAAGACGTCATAGCAGCGGCAAATAAGAGCTTTATGCCTTGGAAAATACTCCTTTCATGTACTAATAAGTCGAAATATATTACTTTGCCCGCCGAATAAATAGCAAAATTCTATTCAGCTCTATAGAACAGATTGAAGTAATTTTTTTTTAATTCGTTGGAATTGTTCATCTGTAAAATTACCCCCTGCCCCCAAAAGCAAAATTATTAGCGTACTCATATTAAGTGAAGCACATTTTTTGCGAATCAAGGTATCTATGTAGGATATATTAAGAGGTCGATGTTAATAATATTGTAATTACAGATTGAATTTTCTTTTTTTTCTGCATTTATTATGATGACGTCACGTATAAATATTTTAACCAACATTTATTAAAATAATGTTACAGTTTAGAAATACCAATTTTAAAACCGAGATATTTCGTTACTTTTACTTCCATTTCGCTCAATTGTGATTGGAAAGCTTTGCGTAATGACTCGTGCTGGATGTGAAATATATTTTTCATTCCTCATATCAAAGAGGTTCACAACGACCATAATTATGACTTATAATTTATTTGTATTAATATATAATAGTTTCAGCCACAATCCTCTCTCTCTCCCTCTCTCTCTCTCTCGCCCTCTCTCTCTCTCTCTCTTTCTCTCTCTCCCTCTCTCTCTCTCTCTCTCTCTCTCTCTCTCTCTCTCTCTCTCTCTCTCTCTCTCTCTCTCTCTCTCTCTCTCTCTCTCTCTCTCTCTCTCTCTCTCTCTCTATATATATATATATATATATATATATATATATTAAGAAAAATATTGCAGTAACGCAATTAATTATGCGGTTAAAGGAGCTCTTCTCACATACATGAAAAGGTAGCACTTTTCGTGTATGTGAGAAGAGCTCCTTCCGAAGGCTTTGAGGAAGACTGGTTTGCCAAAAATATAGCCTTGTAACCACATATATATATATATATATATATATATATATATATATATATATATATATATATATATATATATATATATATATATATATATATATATATATATATATATATATATATATATATATCACGGTGAAGGTAAGGACACATAGGAGACTGAGGTACATGTGATTTATTTATGGAACAACGTTTCGGGCGTATCACCCATCTTCAGGTTCTAAAATCATAAATTAATCTAATACAGTTAAAGAATATTAAAAATATTAAAAATAATCAGGTTAAGACTATGTAGGTAAATCAAAAATTAAAAAAATAACTCAGGAATTTAAAAGTCAAGAGAATCAAATTATCAATTGAAAAAACTAAAACTAAAAACAAAAGTAAATAATTACAATATAATATTGCTTACCGATAACTCAGGAATTTAAAAGGCAAGAGAATCAAATTATTAATTTAATGAAATCCCTATTGACACGAAAAAAAAGAAGCAAAACCCAAAAGTAAAAAATTACAGTATAATATTGCTTACCGATGAAGTTCACAAGAAATCACAAAGTGAAGAAATTATAAAGGATGTGGCTTAAAGAAGGATAGGAATTTGATTGGTTGGTTGTTAAATAAGAGAAGGTTGGTTGGTTGCTGAATGAGTTAATTAAAATTTAGAAATAAGAAGGGGAACAGCGGTATTATCTATGTTGATTGTACGAGATTTATACGTATTAGTAGGGATTCCAAAATTCTTAGACTATATTCATTGTTATTGTGACCAATTATTTTGAAGTTATCTATGGAACATTCTGTCTTGCATTGTATAATATGATTTCTAATTACAGAAGCTTCCTTCTTAGACAATTTTTTTCCAGTGCGATGGCTTATTCCCATGTGAGAACAAAACGTCTCTTTCAATGAGCGAACCGTACTACCAATATAGGTTCCTTGCAAAAAACAACAAGGACAAGTAAAAGCGTAAACAACACGGCTGCTCATTTCTAGAGGAAGTTTGTCTTTTGACGAGAAGAAACTTCTTATGGAAAGTGGGTTGACAAAAGTGATGTTGAAGTTGGTATGAAAGAAATATTTTTTGAGTAATTTGTTGCATTTTCTAGTGAATAATTTATTGTAAGGTCCCATTTCAGGTACTACGAAAAAATTTTCATTTTGGGGAACATTATATGAGAGAAAGGATGGAGAGTAAATTTTGGTAAGAAAATTATTGATTAGTTTGTCAACCAAAAGTAGGGGGTAACAATTATTTTTAAAATAAGACTTTAGAGTCTGGAATTCATTGTGCATTAGGAAATAATTGGAGGAAAGATGGTAAACTCCATATATTAGAGATTTAATTGCACTGAGTTTATGTGATAAGTCACAATGGCTAAAAAAATTGATTCCTAGGCCACTAAAGGTAGGCTTTCGGTATATTGAAATATTTAGTTTGTCGGTTTTTTCTATAATGAAGTCTAAAAAGCCTATATAATTGATGTAAAGGCCGTATAAAATTGATATACATACCGTATACAGTTGATGTATAGAGCAAAAAGAATTGATATACAGACCGTATAGAAATGATGTACAGAGCGCATAGAATTGATATACAGACCTTATAGAATTGATATAAAGATAGTATAAAATTGATATACAGTCCATATAGAATTGATGTACAGAACATATAGAATTGATATAAAAACAATATAGAATTGATATACAGACCGTATAGAATTGATAAAAGAAAATATAGAATTGATATGCAGACCGTATAGAATTGATAAACAGACCGTATAGAATTGATATAGAAACCGTATAGAATTGATATACGGACCATATAGGATTGATATTCATGACATTTTCGGAATTGATATAAAGACGATAAAGAATTGATGTACAAAGTGTATAGAATTGATATAAAGACGATATAGAATTGATATGCAGACCATAGAGAATTGATATAAAGACCTTATAGTATTGATATAGAGTCCGTATAGAATTTATATACAGACCGTATAGACAATATAGAATTGATATAAATACCGTAGAAAATTGATATACAGACCATATATGATTGATATACAGACCGTATAGAATTGATATACGGATCGATTCGAATTGATATAAATATAATATAGAATTGATATACAGATCATATAGAATTGATGTAAAAAGCATATAGAATTGATATAGAGACAGTATAGAATTGATATACAGAAGTATAGAATTGCTATACAGAACGTATAGAATTCATATACAGAGCGTATGGAATAGATATACAGACCGTATAGAATTCATAGTAAGATAATAGAGAATTGATATACAGACCGTATAGAATTGCTATCTAGACCGTATACAATTGATTTACAGATCTTTTAGAATTGGTATAAAGACATTAGAGAATTGATATACAGACCGTTTAGGATTGAAATATAAAGACCGTATAGAATGGATGTACATAGCGTATAGAATTGATATAAAGACAATATATAAGTGATATACAGTCCATATAGAATTGATATACATATCGTATATAATTGATATAGAGACCGTATAGAATTGATATAGGGAGCATATAGGGTTCCTATTCAGACCATATAGAATTGACATTCAGACCATTGAGAATTGATGTACATAGCGTATATAATTGATATAAAGACAATATAGAATTGATAATTAGACCGTATAGAATTTATATACAGAGCGTATACAATTGTATGTAGTATAGAGCATATAGAATTCATATAAAAACAATATAAAGACAATATAGAATTGATAATTAGACCGTATAGAATTTATATACGGAGCGTATAAAATTGTAGTATAGAGCATATAGAATTGATATAAAAACAATAAAAATTGATATACAGACCGTATAGAATTGATAAAAGAAAATATAGAATTGATATACAGACCGTATAGAATTGATAAACGGACCGTATAGAATTGATATACAGACCTTATAGAATTGAGATACGGAGCATATAGAATTGATATTCATGCCATTAAGAATTGATATTCAGACCATAAAGAATTAATGTACAAAGTGTATAGAATTGATATAAAGACGATAGAGAATTGATATGTAGACCGCAGAGAATTGTTGTAAAGAAAATATAGTATTGATATACAGATCGTATAGGAAATATAGAATTGATATAAAGATCCTATAGAATTGATATACGGACCGTATCGGATTGATATAAAGATAATATAGAATTGATATACGGATCGTATAGAATTTATGTAAAAGCGTATATAATTGATATAAAGCCATTATAGAATTGATATACAGACGTATAAAATTGATATACAGACCCTATAGAATTGATTTACAGACCGTTTAGAATTGCTATCTAGACCGTATACAATTGATCTACAGATCTTTTAGAATTGGTATAAAGACATTAGAGAATTGATATACAGACCGTTTAGGATTGATATAAAGACCGTATATAATTGATGAACATACAATGTAGAATTGATATAAAGACAATATAGAATTGATATACAGGCCATATAGAATTGATATACAGATCGTATATAATTGATATACAGACCGTATAGAATTGATATACGGAGCATATATGATTGCTATTCACAACATATAGAATTGATATTCAGACCATAAAGAATTGATGTACAAAGCGTAGATAATTGATATAAAGACAATATAGAATTGATATGCAGACCGTATAGAATTAATATAAGAGAATATAGAATTGCTAATCACACCGTATAGAATAGATAGACAGACCGTATACAATTGATGTATAGAGCATATAGAATTGATATACGGTCTATATGGAATTGATATACAGACCGTATAGAATTGATGTACAGCGCGTATAAAATTGATATACAGACCTTATAGAATTGATATAATAACATTATAAAATTGATATACAGTCCGTATACAATTGATGTACAGAGCGTATAGAATTGATATAAAACAATATAGAATCGATATACAGGCCGTACAGAATTGATAAAAGAAAATATAGAATTGATACACAGACCGTATAGAATTGCTAAACAGACCGTATAGAATTGATATACATAGCTTATAGAATTGATATAGACAATATAGAATTGCTATACAGACTGTAGAGAATTGATATACAGACCGTATAGAATTTATATACATACAGTATAGAATTGATATACGGACCGTAAGGATTAATATAATGACACTTTAGAATTGATATACAGACCATATAGAATTGTTATAAAGACAATGCAGAATTGATATACAGATGGTATCGTATTGATATACAGAACATATATAATTGATATACAGACCATCTAGAATTTATATACGCACCGTATAGAATTGATATAAAAACAATATAGAATCGATATGCAGACCGTAGAGAATTGATGTACAGAGTGTATAGAATTGATATATAGGCCATTAAGAATTGATATACACACCGTGTAGAATTGATATACAGACCCTATAGTACTGATATACAGATCGTATAGAATTGATATACGCAACGTATAGAATTGATATAGAAAACGTATAGGGTTGATATACAGATCGTATAGAATTGATATACGGACCGTATAGAATATATATAAAGATAATATTGAATTGATATACAGATCGATTAGAATTGATGTACAGGTCGTATAGAATTGATATAAAAACAATGTGACGGAATCGATACCCCCCCCGCCTCCTCATTTACAGGTGATCCACGGGATGTTGATCACAATATCCTGTCCGTGTAGACGTCACGGTTTAAACTCTTAACCACATCGCTCTGGCCCCTCCTTCTGGTTAGAAGCTGAACGACCTTTCGCGACTCCAGAAGCAAATAATTAGCTTAGGTCGGACTGGAGACCCTAACATCGGTTTAAAACTGCAAGATTTCCCCTAAGAGCGGGTATTTAATTTCACCTCAGAGGCGAAGTTAGAGAAGCGTCGCCCGAAATCCAGAAGGTCCCACCGGGACATCTGTACGAGGCCCTGAGAAAACCGTTGGGAGAGGAATCTTCATGCGGCCTGTCCACATAATCTCTCCCCCCCCTCCTACTCCTACCCTAGTAGGGTGACGACGTATATATATCAAAAATTGGGAAAAAGGAGGTAGAATACTTGAGTCAGCAGGCTACGAAGTCCATGGCAAGAGGCCAGGCTACCAAGAGAAGGGACTAAGAAGCAGCTCATCCCCGAGCTAGTTCCTGGTGATCACACCGAACTTTAAGTTGTCCTGATCAAGTTCAACTTACTCTTGTCAGAGAACCCCACTCCCCCTTATCCTGGTGTATCACAAACACCGAGATAGTTCTCGCCCTTGAAGAATACTGGAACTAAAGGTAACTTGATTTGAGAACCAAGTTCAACTTACTCTCGTCAGAGAAACCCCTCCTATGCTGGTGCAGCCTTAAGCACAGAGATAGTCCTCGCCCTTGAGGAAGGCCCCGAGTTCACTCCCTCCAGCACTCTCCTGAGTCAAAGTAGTCAAGTCTTGGCTCATCGCTAGCCAGTGTGAATGATTGCCCAGAATAATCCGAAGAGAAGAAAGGAACATTCTTTCACTACCCCGTGGTGATATCATTTCCTGCCGAAGGCGTGTGGTTACCCCATTTGCCACGCTCGCCAAAGTCTTCTGTGGCTTTAACGCTATTTCGTCCACACCAACCATCTTGACGAGCTGCCCGCTTCTCCTAGACAATAACATTCCTGAGGTAACGTAACTCATTGAGTTCAAGGTCAGACTTAAACCCGTTTCAAGACGGATTCACAAAGGTATTTAAACTCTGGTATCCCTCCGGTAAAGGCAGTTAGCATTTTTTTCATATTGAAGTGAGTGGTGGGTCAACCATCACTATAATGTCAAGTAGGTCAAGTTAGAAAGCCTTACTTAAAAAATATTAAAGTCCTTACTGTGTATTTAGTGCGTAATATTTCTTTGGTTCATGTTCATTTTTTTGTTTTTTAATTAAAGTTTTAGTTTGTTTTACCAAATTTTTATTCTATCCTCGAAACGCTAAGTATGGCACAAGGAACCAACAAATTTTAAATACGTTAATAATCAATATAATAATAATCCCCTATATAGCACTCTTAGAGAGAAATAACATTAATCACGGATTTTTTTTTGTGTAGTACGTAAACAATCCATATGTACGATCCCCTTCCATCACTCGGTCCTTCCTATACCACGACGAACAATATAGAATTCATATACAGACCGTATAGAATTGATATACATACCTTATAGAATTGATATAAAACAATATAGAATTGATATACAGACCGTATAGAATTGATATACATACCTTATAGAATTGATATACAGACCATATAGAATTGATATACAGATCATATGCCATTATTTCCTGCAAGATAACCTGTCTTTGCTGTAAATTGGTGTATGTAAGGAAGGCGAGGATGTTTAGAAGAGTTGCGCGACCTTAGAGTATCAGATCTAATTTCTCCACTGCGTGAATTTTTAAATTATAAAACTGTTTGTCGGTGACGCCTTTGTGGGTAATTTAGATACATCCCACGCGGAGTCACGGGTCACGCCCCATCCGATCCTATCATTCATGACTCACGGGTTTGATATGCCTTCTATTTTTATCTTGAGTCTTTTCATTATTTCTTTTTGTTTAATAAACTCGCTGTGTTCACCCCCTTATTCTCTCCTCACTAATTTCGTGTGATTTCGTTGGATTAGAAGTGGTTTTTTTTACTTTCAACATCTGCCTCCCAGATCCTGCTGCGGGCACAACCCCAAACTCGAGTTACTCCGCGGGCATCATCCAGTCCTACGTGATAAAACTCAGGGACACGGGCAAGTATGGCTTCCTGCTTTCGACCGACCATATCCTACCTACTGCTGAGGAACTCTGGGCTGGGTTGATCGCTGCCATCACTGCTATCTCTATTCTTCGTCCTCCGATTCACAGGCCGAGATGGCAGGGAGAAAATGGCAACTATAAGACTGGGTAAAACCCGAAATAGAAGAAAAAAAGCAAATACCTAAAATAGAAATATACAAGCGATGCCCTCATTACCAGAGCTACCTCTATCTAAAAAGAAACCTCCCTCTCCCCATCTACTCACTTTCCCCCATTTATCTTTTTAGACATGATAACATCATCACCATTAGCATCATGGCATCATGACTGATGATCGAAAATTTGCAAAATGGTAACGATGAATGCCATAATCAACAAGAGAAACGAAAACAATTAACTTTTTTAACTTTATGTAACTATTTTCTCTTCTCAAGCTGACATTTAGATGTAATTAATTAGTGATTGACTTTTTTATTATAATTACAGTCATTTACAGTCAGTTTAGACTTGTACAACTTTTAAAGTACTCTTAAATCGTAGTACCCAACCAAGTTGGTTATTCATTTTTGCCTTCTCTCATCATTGCCAGAATGAGCACAACTTGGAGTGCCAGATTTGCAAAAAATAGAAATACGGACAACTATTTTCATATTATATTCAAACGACTTTTAATTTGCATATATGTTTATACGAGCAATGCCATGAAATAATCGCTCCATTGAAAAATCCCTTTAGTAAAATTTAATGGTGACATGTTCATCTAGATTAAATTAAAATATTAGTACGCAAGTTAAAATTATCCATTAAATAAATTTCACTGATTACCTGAATTTTCTGCCCTGTTCATTGTTTTGCAGATGTTTCTTATAAAATTCCTTGAGCAGCATCAACTTCAGAATTTTATAATTTATTAAGGAAAATCCAACTATAAGACATTTAGACATGCTAGCAAAGTTAATAAAGGACAAAATATTTAAATATACGAGATGTCTTGTAAACACGTTAAACCCAATCACAAAACCAAAAAATAGTGTTCCAATTGTCGCGGGCATTGCGTTTAAAATTTTAAGTCCATTAGCTTACAAGATAATAAAAATAAGCCAACGGCTGTTTTTGAAGTCAAATTTGATGCTAGTTCTTTACTTTAGAGATTCACTATTAATAAAGTAGCAGAACCAACTCAACAAAACGTTATAGGGAAGGAAATCACCTTGGTGGCGGACCCCAGTGGTCTGGTTCATTAATTTCCACACCTAGGGCGGGCGGGGCTACCGAGCAGTTGTGTGTGTAAGATATACCCACATATTTCCAATAGTTTTATCTTTATTATAGGAAACGCTTGTCACAGATCTGTGTTAAAATTTCTCCTGTTCAAAATCTATATTTGCTCAACTGCTTTGTAGCCTCCCGTTTTCTGATAAATCTTTTCCAAGATGCGAATGTTTGTTTATGCGTGACCTCATATTGACTCAGGTATCCCACCTGATATCTGCTTTCCACGTTCGTATTTTGTGTGTTCCCGCGCGCGACTCTATCGACCTCTTGCATCATCTCTATTTATACAAATTAACATGTATTTTAATTTCCTTATTCTCTATACAAAATAATATATAAAAATTAACATATATATTTTCATTTATTTATCCTCACATTAGACATATTATTTCCGTTATTTCATGTAAGGCGATTTGTTAGGATTTGATAAATCTACCGAGCGTCCATTTGTGGAGATTCTCGCTGTGCCTATTAAATCCTGCAATTCAGGGCCAGCAGCCTAATTATTATAGAACACTAGTACCACAACGTAACAAAAATGAGAGGTACTCAACAACACGTCCACTCTCTCACAAGACTGCTAGCACTCTGTTTCACAAAGTATGTTTGTCAGAAAACCGTACTGCATCACTTTGGTCCCTTTATTCATATTTATGGAACTTTGAGGTAGCTCTTCGCATGGTCGAATTCGCAGTTAAAGTAGTTCCATTAAAATATAGAGGAATATGGAAACACATGCCATTACTTGGTACAACAAGTTTCATATTACATAGATGTTAGTGGAGAGTTTCGTGCTTTTCTTCAACATTTAATATTTACTAGTTTCTCCCAAATTGTCGTCGTTGTACATTAACGCAACTGAAAATATCCGCACCCTCCCACTTTATTATACCATATCAAGCTCAAAGTCACTCATGTTTTTTTCCATGCAATTGGGGAAGGGAGGGTGTGTGCTGTAGCATCTCATTCAGTTATGGATCATACAAGAAATATGATCCACTTGCTTCGGCGAAAAACCAAGCCCAGACGGGTCCATCCGGCCATACGGACTCCTAGAAGAGAGCAGGAAAAGGATTGAAAACATCACACTCCACGTTCATTGAGAGGCTACCAGGAGTCTTTGAGTCAGCAGGCTTCAAATGGTTCCTAGTCGAGTGACTGATAAAACAAGATTATCTGAATGACACATTTCCAGTCAGCGCAAAGGCATAGGTGCATACCTCGGTAGGGAATCAAGCGTATTCCGTTTATCTACGGAGCTATTTTAGTTAATGTGGCTAACTTTTCCTAAAGTGCCAAAGTGACTGGTCTCTTGATACTCAATGACACAATTGTGCATATTATCCATCACCCTACTATGAACTTTTAAAAAAGATAAGTCTGTGTGATGAAAGTTGTAAACTGCCTCCTTGAAGATATTATTGAAAAGCTCTATTCTCGAAGCATTACTATTGGCTTTTAGTTGCAAAGGAGGCAATGCCCATTGAGGCTGCAGACCCATTCCCTTTTTAAACACGATCCTGTCATGGTCTAAGCAACCAGGCACCTCCTAAGCTTTACAATTTGAAAGTCCGCCTCCGCTCTTGGCCCTGTCAAGCAGTTGCCACGCTCCTACACTGAGTCGTCAGGAAGGAGACAATGGCCGCCGACAGGGCAATTTGAAGATCACCCCACCCCCGAAATGAGTGTAAAGTAAAGGGAGTTTTGATTCTTTAGTCCTCTGCCAAATCTCGACTATAAGTGGTTGTGTTTTCGCAAAATACCGGTGAATGACAACCCAAAAAGCGCTCCACCAGCAGAAGGATTCGATGCATGGGAACGAGAAGATTCGCCTACAAAAACGAACTTTTTCTACTAAGGCCTTGAAGGCCATAGGATCCCTGAAGCTTTCTGCGGCTAAGAGCCCTCAGAGTTGTGCCTCCAATGGCATACAACCATAACTGTTAAGAACTGTTTTTCAAAGATGGCTGCAATAGCTCCCTGAAGAGAGATCTGGATGGCAGATCTATTAGGAGGAATTGCGGTGGCCGTATTTAACTACTTGGAAGAGCATCGGATTCTTGTCGCCTCCCCTTTTCTTTTAGACCTGTCCTCAGGAGATTATGTTAGCTGGGTTGCTCCTACACAAACTCTAGAGTAAAAAGGTTTCGCTACCTCGCCGCCAACGGATGAGTCCGGGTAGGTGGATCGCAATTTATGCCAGATGTGATGTCTATATTCTTCCCTTTTCTATCTAAGCCTTCTTTCAGGCGGTAGCAGTGCAGTTCCACCTATAGAGAAGGTATTCTCTATATTCCACCGTCAGTTTCGCCGCATCATATTTATGTTGGTAAGACCATTTTGCCTTTTCGTAAACCTAAACGGTAAGCACCCATTCTCAGTGTAATACACAATCAGTCCCAGGGCCAGACCCTTGCAAAAGTGGTTGAAACATTGAAGATCGGTATCATTATTGTGGAAGAAGTCACACATCACTATCCAAGAACCGCTTCTCACTTTCTTGCTTTGATCTCTTCCGCTGTTCTCTTGTTGTAGACGTGGACAATTAAGGTAGGAAGGTAACCGGCATCCATAATAGTGACCAATTGTCCATTCAAATATATTTTGCGGTGACGTTGCTGATCGACAAGCCACTTTGGTTTGGCTAGATGGAGTACTATGGTCTGTTTTAAAACCTCAGGTCGTTTTGAACGCCACCCCTTGCTTGTTAGTCGGTTGGGCGTGAGTCTTCTGTCAAAGATATGCCTATAAGTGATATAGACTCCGTTCAAACGATTTCACCCTTATGTAAAATTTCTGGGACGAGGGCCAGATTCGGTATCGTTTCAAACCACTTTCACAAATCTTAATAGCGTGTATACGCGTTTTAACTCAATAGAACGGTCCTAGAAGGATTCTGGGTAAGTTCTTACAGGATGTCCATTCCATTTTACAGGAAGACGAGACTAACATCTTGGATTCCATGTTCTTTGTGGGATTTTTCGCAACCACCAACTTCACATTCTCCAGCCAGGATGTTACTTCATCAGTATTCCAAGAAAGTCGCAAGGTTGCTAAATGATGCCCTCTGAAATTCACATCCAAAGGCGATGGACACTTCGCAAACCTGCATTTATTGAGCAGTTTGCATTCCATCCTCGCTTTGTGTGCAGATAACGTCCCTAGTCCGGAGGATATTCAGTACGCCATGCTCCGACACCTGGGTGAGAGAGGCTTGGCCCTTATGTTAGCATTGTTTATACAGGATCTAGTCGAATGATATCTTCTCAAATTCCTGGCGAATGGATACCGTTCTTGTGCAGTTTGATGGAAAATTGGAAAATGTTACGTTATCATATTTTAGGAAAAACGGTTGTCAACTGTCTTCTGCACAGTGCAAATTAGCTATAATCTAAGCTACATCGAATGCTCGAGACGTTTTGCTCGTTTGGATATAGTAGCATCGCAACCTACTATACTATGGGAGCGAATGGATGCCTCTCTAGATTTTTGTTTAAGTTCTCGAGAAATCGTCGATTCCACGTTTGGTTGCGCATGAGAGCCTTTTTCGACCCCACAGCACAAAGAAGGGTCTTCAACACCACTCTTTTTGTTATTAGCATCAATGGTATCACCTCTTCTAGTGCCGTTGAATTTCTAGCCATGCTCTATGCAGAATACTTTTCTATAGCTTTTGAACAGCGCAGATGTGTACTTCGGAGCGTCGGCTCCAACACCATCTGAACAGCTCCTCTCCTTATCTCGAAAAGCACGAGTTTAGGTTTTCTTTGGCCATGACTAAGGTGGTGCACTTTTACACAGTTCATGATGCTCCTGTACGCGCGGGTTCAGCGTTTACCATAACCGCGAAATGTTCCCATTTCATCAATTGGCCGAACTCGAATAGGCCTATGAGGTTGATAAACACCATCAATCCCTAAACCTTTGTTGTTTATGGCAAGGAAACTGCTTTGAGAGTTTGATGTAACTCTTGGATCAATTGAGCCACGACACTATCCTGGAAAATTACACTTTTGAACTTTTGTGGGCACGCCTCTGCTCTAAATACTTACACATCTCAGGGAGTATTGCATTCACATTTTTTTGACACGCGTATTTTGGCACATCGAAGCCGTTCAGATGTAAATAAATGGGACCAAGTCGAAGAGAATGTTGTCTCCCATGCTACCTCCTCTTGATTGATTCCGGCTAACCTTTTCTGGGTGATGTGTCCGTCTTCAACGCTGATCTGTTGTAATATATCACTCGGTAGGGAAGATTACATGCTCAACTCGGTTTATAGACCAATTCTTAATCCATAGCGACTCAAAGAGCGTGTTATATACCCTTGAAACCTTATAATCTCCACTTCACCTGGTTCGCAGCATCTGTGACGTATTGGCTGCTGTGAGTTGGAACAAAGATCGAGATTGTCTTCTGTAGGGTTACTGGACATTTAAGGATTGCTGAAAATGGGCGCGCCGATAAGAGGGCCAGTGTCTGCACACACTTAACAATTTGACTAGCGTTTCACTTTTACACATACAGACTACATGATGGGGTTCAAGTTAACTCTTCGGGTAGTACTACCAATAAGATGAGGGACACACGAGTCGTTCCGTGGACATAATTTATATTGCTTCGATGGTATCGGCATTTTTTTCGCTTTTAATTGACCACACTCGTAGGACATAGATTATCTGATGGGAAACTTCCATGAACCTCTCTATGATGACTGCTTGGTCCTTTAAGCTTCACGGCACTTTTTAGTTAAATGTAATATTCTGGGGAGGTTACAGGCGCGGTATCCCTCTCAATACCGTGACGAGAGGAGTAACAAGGAGTAACAAGGAAAGCAAGTACCCTAGGAGCCCTTACGGTCCATTCAAAGAGGGTACCTTTGGACTAGCGATCGAGCAGGCACATGGCTGTTCAATTGTTTTGCGTCCCTAAACGGCCACTTTTCAAGACTTTGTCTAGTCTTGACTTGAACTGGTCAACAGATTCACTGTTGACCACTTCCACTGGAAGTGCGTTCCAACTACCGCAGATACTGCAGGTGAAAAAATTTCCACACAGATTGTGGTTGTAACGCTTCAGTTCAAGTTTGAAGCCGCGATTGCGCGTTTTGTTCTCACTGAGTGAGAAAATATCACGGTAGTCAACATTGTCGAACCCTCGAAGTATTTTGAAAACTTCGATGAGCTGACCACGCAGTCTACGGGTTTCCAGCGAGAACAGATCTAATTCCATTAGTCGATCCTCATAACTTTTATGTCGGATAGAGGGGATCAGCTTGGTTGCCCTGGCTTGTACGCGTTCCAACCTTGCGATATCCTTTCGAAACGAAGGACTCCAAAATTGTACGGCATACTCCAGGTGCGGCCGAACGAGGGAGTTGTACAGACAAAGTACTATCTCCTTGTTACGGTATCCAAACTGGCGCTTTGTGTAGCCTAACATCCTTCGGGCTTTCTTCTCTGCCTCGATGCACTGTTTCACCCTCTCACTGGAGGCTGTCACATACGCACCGAACTGTGTTGTGATGGAGTGTTTTGGAGGAGTCGGGCCTCCACCATACTATCTAATTTTGTTTTAATTGTTTCAGGCTTGTTGGGTTCCCTGAGAGGGGAAAGCCTTCCCTGGAGTACCCATGTATGCCTTTCCCCCTTCTTTGTTAAATAATAGTTTCATGGTTTATGTTATTCTTTTAAAGTACTTTACTTTTGTAAAATAAAGAAAGGCTTATCTTTCAAATTTAGGCGGTTGTACCCGTATGGCGGTCGCCCAAAGGAATCGTGAAATAAAAAAAGCGCTATATATATATGATAATAAGCTTTCTCTAGATTCTACAAAGACGTCTTTCTTACGTTTCAAATGTTCGCTACAAAAGAAAACGGTAGATGGCCATATTTATTTGCGTCACGTCCGTTTTTCTTTAGCCTCTGTCTCTAACACCAAAATCCATGCCTCCTGGCAATTGAAAAATAGACTTCTACAATTTGAATTGTGAACTGATACCTGGATTCTACGTGACAGGAGGGTCAAGAAAGACCATTCCTCTCACAAAATTACCTCTTTTAATTGTTGTTATTTTTTTAATCTCTTTTACCAATAAATGTTTTAAAGTTTTGTTATTAATTATTTTCTTTTCAAGTACAGTTCATTCAAGCTTTTACGACTCATATTATATCCTGTTAATCATTTTCCTAATTTTTTCCCGTACGACCACATATGACCAACTTTCATTTAGGGAGGAATAATTATGTTTGTTTTCGTTCAAAACCGTTTAATTACACACAAAATAAATATTTTTGAGATAAATAGAATTTTAATAACGTATGATATTGGCAAAATATGGTACATCAATTCCTCATAATAAGAAATTTCAACGTTGTGTTACTTTTAAAATGATAAAAACTTAAACACAACCTCAATTTCGAATAACCAGAATCACCTAGCAAACGATGAATTGCTTGCGGGAAAGTAGAGTTCGGGGGCCAATCGTAGGAAGAGCGTCAGTTCTTTATGTGTAACCTCTCCCTTGAATCCCTCCTATCCATTATTTCCAAGCCCTTTTTAATCATAAAATTGAGTAGAGTAATTTGTAAGGCATCAAAAGGCTTTATGATCACTTGCCAAAAAGGCCAAATGTATTAAATGGCAAGAATTCAAAACAATAATAAGGATCAAGTAAAGATAAGCCATCTGGAAATGAAGATGGCTCTTCTTTACTAGGTATACTTAGGGATGGTTTATCTTTACTACTGATTAAGTGGGCTATTTTATTTGTTTCATTGCCTTTATAATATTACATATATTTACTTTGATTATGAAAATTAAGAGAAGCCATTTCTAAGAAGAGCAAACAAAGTCGTCTATAAATTGACAGAGTAAAGATTTTGAATTAAATTGGAAGAGAGAAAGCCTACCTTAAAACCCCACTTTATGGGTATTTTTTTTTTCTTTTTCCTAGTTTACACATCTTTACTTGATCAATTTAGTGATTGATTATTTCTGCTGGGTCATCTTAGAGTTGTTTTACCTTTACTAGCTCAATTTAGAGATAGCTTATCTTTACTACTTATTACAGAGATGGCTTTTCTTTACTAGAAATAAAAGAGATGGATTTTCTTTCCTAGTTATTACAGAAATGGCTTTTCTTTACTTGATCCAATAATATTTTTAATAACCTGAATTTCTTCCCTTTCAAGTGTTCCAAGGATATATATTTCCTTTGTCCTCGTCCACAATGGCCTCTGAAATAATGAAAAGGGGTTATTTTTTCGAAGCTGATCCAATATGTGGCCCTCTGGTCATTACCATGAGCAGTGGTCCCTATAGTTTTTCCTCCCTGATAACCCAAAGTTCAACTCCAAGTCAACTCCTTCTCCAATATTAGCTTTCTACTCCCAATTTTTAACTTTTAATTTTCTGCCAAAAACAGAAAACAGGCGGCTATGAAAAAAACAGTTGAATTCTATGGACTCTTTTGATTTTTATTTTCAGTAAATAAATGAATAAAGCAGCACACACATTATTGTGCATTTTTCGACATTACATTATTGTATACAACACTATTTGTGCTCATTCAGCATGATTATTTTCGACTGTGATCTGCATGGGCCTTGTGCTCGACATTTTTTTAAGCAACCAAAGCCTTAATTCTAGGGCGCAGTCGGCCCAGGATGCCTCTTTGAATACCCCCCAAGAATCGGTTTCGATACCCACTGGGGGTATTGATGCACGACTTTAAAAACTCCTGACTTGAAGATATGCCTATGACCCTATGAATTCAAGCATATTAGAGGAGAAAAATAAATAAACCTAAGGATAGTTCTAGCCGAGTAGAAGGACTGATTTCCACTCTAGCGCAGTTAACCCATACTGGATGCGATTAGTGCTGGATCGAGCACCTAAACCGGAGCTCAAGTTAAAGGGGAGATCTTTCTTCAGTGACTCGTGGTTGAAGGAGAGTTACTTGCCGCCCCAGCCCTCCCCGAGCCTCTCTTCGGTGAGGTAGATGGTCCTAGGAAAGCCACTACTCTCCCTGGTTGTGTGTAGTGCGTGCTTCTGTGTGCTTGAACAGTCTATGAGTATGTAAGTGTTCGGTGTTGTATGGGCTTTAGTTGCATCCGGTGCATGTTGAGGCGAGGTAAAATTTATTGTGTTTGTTGCGTTGGAGTAGAGTGGAGTGGTCAGTGGAGTTGAGTGGAGTGGTCTGACCTGAGTTGAAATAGGATTTCGCCGTATGTTCTATGTAGTGATTTATCTGATTGGTTTATAAAGGGGGATGGGTTCGTTTAAGATGTTGTTTAGTGTTATTGTGTTCAAATGTTTTGGAGTGTAGGTAGTGTGGATTGGTTTGATTAATTTATGGTTTAGTGGTGGTAGTTGTAGCACGGGTACTGCACCATCCTACACCATCCCTCTTCTTGCAGTGGGTAAACACGACTGCAGTTGATCGTGAAAGAAGGTTTTAATCCATGCTTTGGGTGTAGCGATGGTCAATGTATGAATTTACTCGTCAAACTTGCAAGATACCACCTTCCAACACCAGGATTGTGGGTTGGCAAAATCCTTCACACTTCTGCCCCTAATCACCTTTTTCTACTCATTCTCGTTTTCCTACACTCTAGTCTTCCTCTAATTCTCTGCCGTGTCTAGATAGGCTCAAGTAGGAAGGAAAGGAGGAATTACACCCCAACACGCAAAATTTTAAGACTAAGCTAAGCCTCATTTCAATTCCCTTCGTCAGAGAGTAAAATCACACATAAGGTATTTCGAGTGTAAAATCATAATTGGTACGTACATTTGTTAATCTGAGCCTCTCCAATCCTTGGAATGTTGGTGAGTGGATTGGAAGGAGATATTCTGCCTTTCAGGGGAAAGTTCCGGAGATCTACAGCAGCTTAGAAATGAGTCGGGGTACTTAGATTTTTGCGAGAGAATGTTGACATATTTGACCCTCAGAGTTTGGCCGGAAATTTAGGAGGCCTCCTTCGGAAGGGTAAAACTGTAGATAATATGAGAAGAGCATTAGATGTCTCAGATATCCTGCTAGAAGAAAACTGTAGTTAGGAAGCTCTAATATGGTTATTTATTAAAATGATGAGTACCAAACTCAAGTAGTTTCATATATTCTTTACCTAACTAGGCTATGTAGCACTTACTCTACCTCCATCAGTATCTTTATGAACAAATAAACTTGCTCAACATGTAACAATGGACACATTCATACCAATATGAAAATATAATTTTTGTTGTTCTATATCGAAATTAGATCTTCATTTCTTGACCAAATGCTTATTTTATAAAATAAATAAATTTCAGACAATTTTTAGTTCCTATGCTTTTTAAATAAAGATCGTGTATAGAAAAGAAAGTAGACTTTACTTACATCATCTGGATTGTCAATTAAGTTCAGAAAGCATCTAAAGTTTTTCTCATCGAGGGCAAAGGGTGCCATTATTTTTCCCAATATGATGTTATCTCTAGACGTAGGCTTTACCATCGCGAACTCGGGCAGAGTTTAAGGATATCAAAGTTCTCAAGGGTTTGAAAGTTAAGGAGTTTGAGAGTTTAAGGATTTCAAAGTTCCAAAGAGTTTGAGAGTTTATGGAGTTCGAGAGTTTAAGGATATCTAAGTTCCAAAGTGGTTGAAAGTAAAAGGAGTAAAGACAGTTTGAGCGTTTTGGTGTATCAAAGTTCAAGAGATTTGAGAGTTTTAGGAGTTTGAAAGTTTAAGGCTATCAAAGTTCCAAAGACATTTACAGTCGAAGAAGTTTAAGGAGTTTGAGAGCTTGGTGACATCAAGGTTCCAAAGAGTTTGAGGGTTATGTAAGACCATGTACGGAAAGTAAATATAGTCAAATTGGACAACTAAGTGACTGATTGATAAAGAACAAAGAAATAATAAAAATTTTATTGATGAAGGTATCGTACAAATTTACTTCTGTAAAATTGAGCTTTTAGATGGAAACGATTAGATTGAATGACATAAAAGATATTAAATTGAAACTTTGGCGATGTTTAAGCAGTTGGGGAATTTATTGCTCAAATGGATTAGTTTATAACACGAGTTTAAGAATTTGAATAATTTATTTTTTATAAGATGTGAGACAAACAAATAACTGTTCAGTAAACAAATAAATTCTGTGAGACTCATTCCTAAAAAGATCGTGACGTCATATTTCAAAGAAACCAAGAAATCAGAAAAGTTAACTTCGAATTCATTATTTTGGGAATTAAAGAAAGAAGGAAAGATAAATTAAATTAAACACATAAATAAATGGGTTCTGTGTATTAATGAATGAAGGGAAAGAAATAAGTTAAGTAAAAACTGAAATGAATGGATCAGAGAAAGAAATTTAAAAGAATTTTCCCTGAAACAAAAGGAAAGCTTGTTACAAAAGCGGTCGTTTGGATGGTAATGGAGGAATATATTTGTACGTATTATAAAATTCCACAAATTTTTAAATATTTTCTATTTACGAAAGATTAGTGAAAAAAATAGTCTTAAGAGACATTTAGTTCGATTTTGTATTGCGGTTGTACTAACCTTTTGGCAATGTTTATTCTTACAAGAATTTTCTTAAAATTTTATTTTGTATCTTAATTTTGAGAATAAGTAAAATCTTAAATATTTTCATTCAATGTCGGTTGGACCTCTATAATCAACTCTCGAAATTCTTAAGGTGTCGTGCTCTTCCTACAAATTGAGCCATAGTTGGTACATGAATAATTTTTAATCATTTACTCCTATTATGCCATGAAATATTGAGTTTAAGTTGGAAATATTTGGTACAACAAAAGTATACCCAAAACATTTTTTAACAATCCATACCAACGTGTCAATTCAACCTCTTGACTCCAAGACATTGTAACTCTTGATCTTTCTCACTCTAACTCTTTTTTCTTCTACTGGATTTTTATGGTGTTAATCTTTCCCTTCATTTTTCCGTACTAAGTGGGCATACTTTCGTTGGATTACGCCACATTTATTCTCACTAATCAGACAATGTATTGAGAATGAGGCGTAAAATAAGAAGATGTCTCCCTTCGAAATTCAGGAAGTTGGGGTATAATGTCCATAAGAGATGGAAGACTCTTACCGTGGGAAAAGGAAGGAAATTGGTGGAGCCACGATGGTATTTTCACTCGTTGTAAAAGGAATGAATGGAAACACATAAAAAGAGTAGATGAATTAAAGGCTCGGGTGACGAGAGAAAAGAGTTAAGTAAGAATGACAAAAACAAAGACTGTAAAAAGTCGTTAACCCTAAATCCAGGGATTGAGAAAGTGTGTTAAAAATCTAGAAAATGTTCGTACGTAGAGTACATATCCTTAAAGATACGAAAGGGAACCGCCTTTATCTAAATAAAGTTTCTATAAGCTTGGCATATGAAGGAGAATCGTCAAGCATTCGTATGGAGCTTTGTATTAAGGCAAGAAAAACTCATGAACTTACGTATGGAGATGGTAGTGGAAACCTGTGTTGTTGATAAGTCTCGAAGGGAGGTGGCGGTCCAAAGAAATCGCCACCGTAACCACCAAACTGGTTTCCTTTAAAGGGAGAACCACCTCCGTAGAAACCACCGAACCTCGGGTGATCTCTGTCGTAGTCACGTTGACGGCCTCCAACTCCATACTGAGCGCGATGTCCGAGTTGTCCGCCATGCCCGCCAGACCGCTCTCTGCTGCCACCCGAGTATCTGGCACTGTCGAATGGGTATCTTCCGTAGAAGCTACCTTTATACCCTCGTAAGTGGTTAGGCCAGATTCCCCTAGGACCGTATCTCTGTCCGTATGTACTGCTTCCATAACGGTATGGGCCTGACTCGTAGGTATGATGCCCAGGGACGCTTTGGCGAGGAGAAGCCTCACGATGGCCTCCTCTTGGCTCTGCCTCCCTACGCTCTCCTCCGGGTCCGGACTTGCTCCTATTGTACCTGGTGGGGTCATAAGGGCTGGCAGAACGCTGGCTTTGGGCATAGCTGGCGACTGAATCCGGAGAATGAGCCCTAGATTTACCTTCGCCGTACCCATATTTCGAGTTCCCATAGGGGCTTTGATTCCTGCCATCATTCCCATAATCGTAATCTTTGGACCGTTCGACAAATTGGCCATAATCCTCCCCATAACGGCCATAGCCAGGGGGATGGCTGCTTCCTCTCTGACTCTTTTCACCGTATCCCTGCGAATGGTTGTCATAGTTACGACCATAGTTGGCACCATAACCAAAAGAACCCGCCCGGCTTCCGCGATCACTGCCATGTTGGCGAGCGTACCCATATGGGTCCATTCTGCTTCCTTGTTCGTTACCATATCTGGTACCGTATCCACTCCCATACCCATGTTCTCTACCAAAGCTCCGTTCTGGTCCATATCTCCCATAATAGTCCCCATACCCACCACTATTAAATGGGGATCTGCCATAATCGCTTAGACCAGATTCACTCCCGTAAGCGAACCTACCACCAAATTCTGGTCGGTAATCATACCTATCGAAATTCCCCCCGGAACCAAAACGAGAGGGGGATCCAACGGGCGACATGAGGGCCATCCTGCCATAACCATAGTGCCGCTCGGGGCCATACCCAAACTGCCTATCCCGAGAGTAGAATGGCTTATTGTTGAGGGGACCCTGGGGATGCCCATAAGGCCCTTCTCCATCGAAGTTCATTCGAACCCGATCCATAGAGGGTCGCCTCTCTCCTTCCCTCTTGTAATCTCTCCCATCAAAGGGATCTCGGTCACCACGGTTCATCTTGTATTTGGCACTTCCGTAGTCACCCCTGGCACTGTAGTGTCCACTACCACTGGTGGGACTTTGGTCAAATTGGCTTCCCGAATTGGCTCCTCCTTCTCTGATGGTGACTTCTTCACTTGTGTCTGGCTCCATGGTTCCTGAGGAGTAGGTTGTTGATATTACCAGAAACGAACAGAAGAGTGTGAGTGCACAAAAGAAGAGACCCAGCCCCTACGCAATAGTTTTAGATTTTAATATTTGGTTTATCATTGAATGTTTCTAAAAATAAAACTTAAGACAAGAGTTAAAGATACTGAACAATATCGAGATCATAGGCCATTAATCATCAAGCATAGGGCAGTAATTGAAAATACCAACGGTACAAAAGATAAATAGAAACTACTAAATGCTTGATTTTGAGAGGTGAATTGGAAACCTCCATTCTTAGGCTTACATAATAGGAATTTAATCATAATAATAAAATTAAAGGAAAGGTGGCAGATGAGAGAATGAAAGATTTACCAAGCTCCCTCAGCTTCTTTCACTCTCCCTCTAGAACCCTAAAGGCGAGGACGCTTTACTAACAGTCTCAAATTTATATCTAAGTCTCTTAATGATGTCGCTCTTTCTTAGCATAAGGGACAGTGAATTAGATGGTGGATGCTAAATCAAATTCTTCCCCTCCCACTCAGGTCAAAGAGGGGCTCCCAAAGACAGTCTTCAAGTATTATATGGGCTGATTTGAAATGGGTTGTGAAGGCTCTTATCCCCGTAAATCTGTTTTCCATTACTCAATCGACGTCGCTATTTAAACACGCCTTTTACAGGATATTTTAATATCTCTCGTTCTTTCCCATACCTTAATAGACCCAGCTAAGGATAAAAGAGGGTAACCAAACACATGCTGGCATCAGTATTTATAAATGGGCCTATTAACCTCGCCCTCTCTTTCGCCACCCCACCCCTCTTATCGCTTTAGCCATAAAATCAGCACGTAAAATACTTACCTGTCGATATAAATGTGCGTTGTAAAATACCGAAACAAATCACAAGGAGGAAGATCCTGAACTACACTACCAAGACGTCGGGTGGTGTCTTTTATAGCGACTCTTCTCCCCAAGTAGGCTTCCACCGACTTCTCGAGTTTCTTGTTTCCAAAAACCTGTTTGATCCTCATGCATGTCCAGTTTTGCCCCAAGAAACCACCAGTAGATAAGGAAAGCACTTTATACCTCAACATCGGAGCTGGTTTTCTTCATAGCCCGGTAGGCAGATCTAAGATTTGAGAGTTTGGGCTAAAATAGTCGAGTTCTTTGGTTCGTGGCTAGGTGGGGTTCATTTTACAACATGAGACAAATGAACTCTTCAGCTTTCATCGGGAAAAATTGTTCAAAGGAAGTTTTAATCAACATTCCTAGCCACTGTATTCAGGCCCTTTCTAGCAAAAACTGCTAGAAACTGTCCTCTCAATATTTCAATTCCTTAGCTTACCACACTTTCCCTCATCTTTGTGTCTCTTTCCTTACATTATATCGTCTGAATGAACAGCCCCTTCGTTGGTTAGACAAGTTCTTCTCTCTTCTCATAAAATGAGACTAAATTAGTTCAGAAATGGCTGGAGTAACAGAAATCTGGGTGGAATCAACGAAAGGATCAATGAGTGAGGTGAAGGACTCAAATCAAGCCAAGCGTTTCATAAAATACGGAGGTCTGGAAATGAAGCAATTAAACCCCATTTCAAGCTAGATTTGAACTCATGACCTCTTGGATTGAAAGATGGGTTCCACATTGGGACGAGAATAAGGAACATGATGAATAATTGAGAGAATGTTTGATTAAATGATAGGGAGATGTGAAGGAATTACATTAATAATTAGAGATTGTGGAGGTATAATATGAGAAAGCTAGGGAATAATGGTGTGCAGAATTCTCCAGGTAGAGGTGTTTATATTCGTGCATTTTAAGCATTTGTGGTCTCTGTATACTCCTTTTTCCCCCTCAAAAAATTTAAAGCGACATCAAAAGAGTACAAATCCTATTTGTGCTCTTTGCGTATTTTTTATTCCGCCTCAAAATTTAAAGAGACAACGAACGAGTACAACTCTAATTTTGTCCTTCTTGTGAACGTTTCTTTCCACCTCAAAATTTAGAGTGACAACAAACGAGTACAACTCCTATTTTGTGCGCCTCGTGAACTTTACTCTCCAACTCAAAACTTAAAGCGACAACGGACCCCAACAACTCCTATTTTGTGCTTCTTCTCAACTCCCTCCGCCGCAAAATTTAAAGCGACAACGAACGAGTACAACTCCTATTTTGTGCTGCTTGTAAAACTTTATGTCCGCCTTAAAATCAAAAGCGATAACAAACGAGTACAACTTCTATTTTGTACTCTTAACAAACCTCTCTCGCCGCATCATAATTTAAAGCGAAAACAAACGAGTAGTACTTCTATTTTGTGTTCTCTGTCAACTTTTCTACCTGCATCAAAATTAAGAGCGACAACGAACGAGTACAACTCCTATTTTGTACTCTTTGCCAACTTTTATCTCCGCCATCAAAATTTAAAGTGACAACGAACGAGTACAACTTCAATTTTGTCCTCCTTGTGAACGTTTCTCTCTGCCTCAAAATCTAGAGCGACAACAAACGAGTACAACTCCTATTTTGTGCTCCTCGTAAACATTACTCTTCGACTCAAAACTTAAAGCGACAACGGACCACAACAACTTCTATTTTGTGCTCCTTCTCAACTCTCTCCGCCGCAAAATTTAAAGCGACAACGAACGAATACAGCTCCTATTTTGTGCTCCTTCTCAACTCTCTCCGCCGCAAAATTTAAAGCGACAATGAATGAGTACAACTTCTATTTTGTACTCTTTATCAACCTCTTTCGCCGCATCATAATTTAAAGCGAAAACGAACGAGTAGAACTTCTATTCCGTGTTCTCTGTCAACTTTTCTCCCTGCATCAAAGTTTAGAGTGACAACGAACGAGTAAAATTTCTATTTTGTACTCTTGACCAACTTCTCTCACCGCATCAAAATTTAAAGCGAAAACGAACGAGTAGAACTTCTATTTTGTGTTTTCTCTCAACCTTTCTTCCCTCATCAAACTTTAGAGCGACAACGAACGAATTAACTCCTATTTTGTACTCTTTGTCAGCTTTTATCTCCGGCTCAAAATTTAAAGCGACAACGAACGAGTGTAACTCAGATTTTGTGCTCCATGTGAACTTTTCTCTCTGACTCAAAATATAAAGACAAATAACGAATACAGCTCATATTCTGTACTCCTTGTAAACTTTTCTCTCTGCCTCAAAATTAAAAGTAAACGAACCATGAAACTAATATTTTGTGTTTTTTGTCAATTGTTCTCTCCGCTTCAAAATTTAAAGGGACAACGAAATAGTAAAACCCCTATTTGTACTCTTTGTCAAGTTTCCTCTCTTCCTCAAAATCGAAAGTGACAACAAACGAGTGCAACACCTTTTTTGTGTTCCTTGTGTACTTTTCTCTCTGCACCTAAATTTAAAGCGACAACGAACGAGTACAACTCCTATTTTGTGCTTCTTGTCAACTTTTATCCCCGCCTCAATATTTAAACCAACAAAGAACGAATACAACTCCTATTTTGTGCTCTTATGCAACTTTTCTCTCTGCCTCAAAATTTTAAGCAACAACGAATAAGTACAACCCCTATTTTGTTCTCCCTGTGAACTTTTTTGTACGCCTCAAACGTTTAAACAATAATGAAAGAGTACAACTCCTATATTGTACGTTTTTTCAACTTTTTCATCCGCCTCAAAATTATAAGCAACAAACAACGAGTACAACCTATATTTTATACTCTTTGTCAACGTTTCTCCCCCGCCCCTCAAAATTTAAACCGATAATGAAGGACTAAAACTTCTATTTTGTACACTTTCTAAACTTTTATGCAAAGAGTAAAAAATAGAAATTGTACTCGTTTGTTGTTGCTTTAAATTTTGTGCCGGAGAGAAAAGTTAACAAACAGTACAAAAAAGGAGTTTACTCATTCGTTGTGTCTTTAAATTTTGATGCAGATAGAAAAATTGACAAAGAGTATAAAATAGAAGTTGTACTCGTTTGTTTTCCCTTTAGATTTTGAGGCAGCGAGAAAAGTTACAAAGAGTGCAAAAATAGGACTTGTACTCGTTCGTTGTCGCTTTAAGTTTAGAGGAAGAGAGAAAAGTTCACAAGAACAAAAAATCTGAACTCCACACGTTCATTGCTGCTTTAAAATTTGAGGCGGAGAGAAAAGTTGACAAAGAGTACAAAATAAGACATGTATTGGTTCGTTGTCACTTTAAATTTTGAGGCGGAGATAAAAATTGACAAAGAGTACAAAATAGGAGTTGTACTCGTTCGTTGTCGCTCTAAATTTTGATGCAGGGAGAAAAGTTGACAGAGAACACAAAATAGAAGTTCTACTCGTTCGTTTTTGCTTTAAATTATGATGCGGCGAGAGAGGTTGGTTAAGAATACAAAATAGAAGTTGTACTCATTCGTTGTCGCTTTGAATTTTGCGGCGGAGAGTGTTGAGAAGGAGCACAAAATAGGAGTTGTATTCGTTCGTTGTCGCTTTAAATTTTGCGGCGGAGAGAGTTGAGAAGGAGCACAAAATAGGGGTTGTTGTCGTCCGTTGTCGCTTTAAGTTTTGAGTCGGAGAGTAATGTTCACGAGGAGCACAAAATAGGAGTTGTACTCGTTTTTTGTCGCTCTAAATTTTGAGGCGGAAAGAAACGTTCACAAGGAGGAAAAAATTGGAGTTGTACTCGTTCGTTGTCGCTTTAAATTTTGAAGCGAAGATAAAAGTTGGCAAAGAGTACAAAATAGAAGTTGTACTCGTTCGTTGTCGCTCTAAATTTTGATGCAGGAGAAAAGTTGACAGAGAACACAAAATAGAAGTTCTACTCGTTCGTTTTCGCTTTAAATTATGATGCGACGAGAGAGGTTGGTTAAGAGTACAAAATAGAAGTTGTACTCATTCGTTGTTGCTTTTAATTTTAAGGCGCACATAAAATTTTACAAGCAGCACAAAATAGGAGTTGTAATCGTTCGTTGTCGCTCTAAATTTTGATGCAAGAAGAAAAGTTGACAGAGAACACAAAATAGAAGTTCTACTCATTCGTTTTCGCTTTAAATTATGATGCGGCAAGAGAGGTTAGTTAAGAGTACAAAATAGAAGTTGTACTCATTCGTTGTCGCTTTTAATTTTAAGGTGGACATAAAATTTTTCAAGCAGCACAAAATAGGAGGTGCACTCGTTAGTTGTCTCTTTAAATTTTGAGGCGGAATAAAAAGTTCGCAACGAGCACAAACAGGATTTGTACTCGTTCGATGTCGCTTTAAATTTTTCAGGTGGAAGGAGGAGTACACAGAGAGCACAAATGCTTAAAATACACGAATTTAAACACCTCTACCTGAAGAATTCTGCACACCATTATTCCCTCGCTTTCTCATATTATAACACCACAATCTCTAATTATTAATGTAATTCCTTCACATCTACCTATCATTTAATCAAACATTCTCTCAATTATACATCAGGTTCCTTATTCTCGTCCCGATGTGGAACCCATCTTTCAATCCAAGAGGTCATGAGTTCAAATCTAGCTTGAAATGGGGTTTAATTTCTTCATTTGCAGACCTCCGTTTTTTTTATGAAACGCTTGGCTTGTTTTGAGTCCTTCACCTCACTCATTGATCCTTTCGTTGATTCCACCCAGATTTCTGTTACTCCACCCATTTCTGAACTAATTCAGTCTCATTTTGTGAGAAGAGAGAAGAACTTGTCTATTCAACGAAGGGGCTGTTCATTCAGACGATATAATGTAAGGAAAGAGACACAAAGATGAGAGAAAGTGTGGTAAGCTAAGGAATTGAAATATTGAGAGGACAGTTGCTAGAAGTTTTTGTTAGAAAAGGCCTGAATACAGTGGCTAGGAATGTTGATTAAAACTTCCTTTGAACAATTCTTCCCGATGAAAGCTGAAGAGTTCATTTGCCTCATGTTGTAAAATGAACTCCACCTAGCCACGAACCACAGAACCCGACTATTTTAGCCCAAACTCTCAAATCTTAGATCTGCCTACCGGGCTATGAAGAAAACCAGCTCCGATGTCGAGGTATCAATTGCTCTCCGTCTCTGCTGGTGGTTCCTTGGGGCGGAACGGGACATGCATGAGGATCAAACAGGTTTTTGGAAACAAGAAACTCGAGAAGTCGGTGGAAGAACACTTGGGGAGAAGAGTCGTTATAAAAGACACCACCCGACGTCTTGGTGGTGTAGTTCAGGATCTTCCTCCTTGTGATTTGTTTCGGTATTCTATAACGCACATTTATATAGACGAGTGGTAAGTATTTCACGTGTTAATTTTATGGCCCAAGCAAAGCGATATTAGGATCGATGGCGAGGTTAGTAGACACAACGAGAAAGGGGCTTCAAGAGGAGCATTAGGATGAAAGATAGCAAACGCTGCTATATCCTTTTTGCCATTTATAAATACTGTTGCCAGGAGGTATTTGGGTACCCTCTTTCACCCATAGCTGGGTCTATTAAAGTCTGGGAAAGAACGAGAGATAAAAACATAAAAAAATGGAAAATAAAAACGAGTGAACAAAAAATTACCACAGCGAAATTGTTGACAGAGGGGGCAGAGGTTACTAAATATCCCGTACAAAATTCAAACGAAGAGTACTAATACTAAAAAATACGAACTGGAAAAGCTTGTGGGGTTTAGACGAGAAGACAGGGTATTAAAATGTTCTGGACAGGCGTGTGCAAATAATGACGTCGATTGAGTAATGGAAGACAGATTTATGGGGATAAGACCCTTCACAAACCATTGTCAATAGGCCCATATCACACTTGGAGACTGACTTTGGGAGCCCCTCTTTGGCTAGAGTTATGAGGGGGAGAATTCTAATTAGCATCCACCATCTGATTCACTGCCCCTTATGCTAAGAGCGACATCATTATGATAACTCAGATATAAATTTGAAAGTATTATTAAAGCCCTCCCCGCCGGTCCTTCCAATGCCCGTTTACGGCTCTGGAAGGAGCGTGGAGGAGGCTGGGTTGTGGGGAGCGTGGGAAATCTTTCACTTTCTCTCACCTTCATTTTTTCATTTCATTTTATTATTATTATTAAATGCCTATTATGGAAGCGTAACATTGGAGGTTTCCAATTCACCTCTCAAAATCAAGCATTTAGTAGTTTCTATTTATCTTTTCTACCGTTGGTATTTTCAATTACTGCCCAATGCTTTATGATTAATGGCCTATGATCTCGATATTGTTTATCTTTAACTCTTGTCTTAAGTTTTATTTTAGAAACATTCAATGATAAACCAAATATTAAAATCTAATCCATTGCGTAGGGGCTGGGGCTCTCCGTTTATGTACTCCTACTGTTCTGTCCGTTTCTGGTCTAATCAACAACCTACTCCTCAGGAACCATGGCGCCAGACGCAAGTGAAGAAGTCACCGTTAGAGAAGGAGGAGTCAATTCCGGAACCCATTTTGACCCAAATCCCACCGGTGGAAGTGGACAGTACAGTGACAGGGGTGACTACGGAAGTGCCAAATACAAGATGAACCGTGGTGACCGAGATCCCTTTGATGGGAGAGATTACAAGAGGGAAGGAGAGAGGCGACCCTCTATGGATCGGGTTCGAATGAACTTCGACGGAGAAGGGCCTTATGGCCACCCCCTGAGTCCACTCGAGAATAAGCGATTCGACTCTCGGGATAGGCAGTTCGGGTATGGCCCCGAGCGGCACTATGGTTATGGCAGGATGGCCCCCATGTCGCCCGTTGGATCCCCCTCTCGTTTTAGTTACGGGGGAAATTTCGATAGGTATGATTACCGACCAGAATTTGGTGGTAGGTTTGCTTACGGGAGTGAATCTGGTAGAAGCGATTACGGCAGATCCCCATTCAATAGTGGTGGGTATGGGGACTATTATGGGAGATATGGTCCAGAACGGAGCTTTGGTAGGGAATATGGGTATGGGAGTGGATACGGTGCCAGATATGGTAACGAACAAGGAAGCAGAATGGACCCATATGGGTACGCTCGCCAACATGGCAGCGATCGCGGAAGTCGGACGGGTTCTTTTGGTTATGGTACCAACTATGGTCGTGGCTATGACAACTGTTCGCAGGGATACGGTGAACAGAGTCAGAGAGGAAGCAGCCATCGCCCTGACTATAGCCGTTATGTAGGAGACCATGGCAAATATGCCGAACGGTCCAAAGATTACGATTATGGGAAGGATGGCAGGGATCAAAGCCTCTATGGGAACTCGAAATATGGTTACGGCGAAGGTAAACCTAGGGGCTATTCTCCGGATTTAATCGCAAGCTTTGGCCAAGGCCAGCGTTCTGCCAGCCCTCATGATCCCACCACGTACAATAGGAGCAAGTCCGGACCAGGAGGAGCCCGTACGGAGGCAGAGCCAAGAAGAGGCCATCATGAGGATTCTCCTCGCCAAAGCGCCCCTGGGAATCATACCTACGAGTCAAGTCCATACCGTTATGGAAGCAAAACATACGGACAAAGATATGGTCCTGGTGGAATCCGGCCCTACCACCCACGGGTGTATGAACGTAGCTCCTACGGAAGATACCCATTCGACAGTGCCAGATTCTCGGATGGCAGCAGAGAGCGGTCCGGCGGGCATGGCGGACAACTCGGACATCGCTCTCAGTATGGATTTGGAGGCCGTCAACGTGACTACGGCAGAGATCACCCGAGGTTCGATGGTTTCTACGGAGGTGGTTATCCCTTCAAAGGAAACCAGTTTGGTGGATACAGTGGCGATTACTTTGGACCCTCAACTCCATTCGAGTCTTTCCAGCAACACAGGTCTCCACGTCCATCTCCCTTCGTAAGTTCATGAGTTATTTTTTGCCCTAATACTAATCTCCATACTTCAAATGCTTGACGATCCTCCTTCATATTCTAGGCTTATAAAAACCTTATCCAACAAAGGCGGTTCGCTTTCGTATTTTTGAGGATCTGTACTCTACGTACGAACATTTTCTAGATTTTTAACACACTTTCTCAATCCCTGGATTTAGGGTTAACAACGTTTTACAGTCTTTGTTTTTGTCATTCTTACTTAACTCTTTTCTCTCGTCACCCGGGCCTTAAATTCATCTACTCTTTTTATGTCTCTCCATTTATTCCTTTTACAACGAGTGAAAATACCATCGTGGCTACACCAGTCTCCTTCCCTTTTCCACGGAAACAGTCTTCCATCTCTCATGGACATTATACTCCATCTTCCTGAATTTCGAAGGGAGCATCTCCTCATTTTACGCCTCATTCACAATACATTGTCTGATTAGTGAGAATAAATGTGGCAAATCCAACGAAAGTATGCTCATTTAGTACGGAGAAATGAAAGGAAAGATAAACAGAATAAAATCCAGTAGAAGAAAGAAGAGTTAGAGTGAGAAAGATCAAGAGTCACAAGAGATAGCATTGACACGTTCGTAGGGATTGTTAAAAAAATGGTATGGGTAAAGTTTTGTTGTACCAAATACTGCCAACTTAAACGTGATATTACAATACACAATAGGAGTAAATGATTTAAAATTATTCGTGTACCAACTATGGCTCAATTTGTAGGAAGAGCACGACACCTTAAGAATTCGAACCTAATGTTTATTATGGAATTTCGAAAGTTGATTATAGAGGTCCAACCGACATTGAATGAAAATATTAAAGATTTTACTTATTCTCAAAATCTAGGTCAAAAATAAAAATTTAAAGGGTAGAAATTTTAAGAAATCTTTTAAGAATAAACTTTCGTAAATATAAAAATATTTTAAAATTTGTGAAATTTTATTATACGTGAAAATTTTTTTCCTCCTTTACATTCCAAACGACCGCTTTTGTAACAATCTTTCCTTTTGTTTCAGGGAAAATTCTAATAAATTTCTTTCTCTAATCCATTCATTTCAGTTTTTACTTAACTTATTTCTTTCCTTTTATTCTTTAATACACAAAATCCATTCATTTCTAATGTGTTTATTTAACTTAATTATTTCCCTTCATTCTTTGATGCTCAAAATAATCAACTTGAAGTTTACTCTTATGATTTCTTGGTTTCTTTGAAATATGACGTCACGATCTTTTTAGGAATGAGTCTCAAGGAATTTATTTGTTTACTGAACAGTTATTTGTTTGGCTCACATCGTATAAAAAATAAACTATTCAAATTCTTAAACTAGTGTTATAAACTAATCTATTTGAATAGTAAATTCCCCAACTGCTTAAACATCCCTAAAGCTTCAATTTAATAACTTTTATTTCATTTAATGTAATCGTTTCCATCTAAAAGCTCAATTCTACAGAAGTAAATTTGTGCGATACCTTCATCAATATACTTGGTATTATTTCTTTGTTCTTTATTAATAATTCACTTAGTTGTCCAATTTGACTATATTTACTTTCCGTACGCGACCTTACATAACCCTTAAACTCTTTGGAACCTTGATGTCACCAAACTCTCAAACTCCTTAAACTTCTTCGACTGTAAATGTCTTTGGAACTTTGATAGCCTTAAACTTTCAAACTCCTAAAACTCTCAAACTTTCTGGAACTTTGATGTCCCAAAACTCTCAAACTGTCTAAACTCCTTTTACTTTCAAACCCTTTTGAACTTAGATATCCTTAAACTCTCAAACTCCTAAACTCTCACTCTTTGAAAATTTGAAATCCTTAAACTCTCAAACTCTTTAACTTTCAAACCCTTGAGAACTTTGATATCCTTAAACTCTGCCCGAGTTCGCGATGGTAAAGCCTACGTCTAGAGATAACAGCATATTGGGAAAAATAATGGGAGCCTTTGCCCTCGATGAGAAAAACTTTAGATGCTTTCTGAACTTAATTGACAATCCAGATAATGTAAGTAAAAATCTACTTTCTTTTTTATACACGATCTTTATTTAACAAGCATAAGAACTAAAAATTGTCTGAAATTTATTTATTTTATAAAATAAGCATTTGCTCGAAAGATTTTATTGCCATATTGTACTTAGGAATGTGCCCAGTGCTACATATTGAGCAAGTTTATTTGTTCATTTACTACTTGAAGTTGGTATGCCCCAATTTAAGAAATAACTAGAGAAGAGCGTCCTAACTTTAATTTTCTCATAGCAGGATATCTGAGGCATCTAATGCTCTTTTCGTATTATTCACAGTTTTATCTTCCGGAAGGAGGCCCCCTAAATTCCCGGACACATTCTGAGGGTCAAATATGTCAACATTCTCTCGCAAAAATCTAAGTTTCCAGACTTATTTCCAAGCGGGGAACCTTCCCCTGAAAGGAATATCTCCTCCCATCCACTCACCAACATTCATCACAAGTTCACTGCAGAATTGGAGAGGCTCAGATGACCAAATGTACGTACCAAGTATGATTTTATTTTAAACGACCACTGTGTGCGCTTTTCACTGTAAATATCTTATGTGTGATTTTCCCCGCTGACGAAGGGGATTTAAATGATGCTTAGCTTACTTAGCCTTAAAATTTTGCGTGGTGGGGTGTAATAGCCCCTGTCCTTCCTACTTGAGCCTATCTAGGTATTGGAGAAAAGTGGAAGAAGACCAGAGTATAGCCAAATTAGAATCAGTAGAAAAAAGAAGGGATTAGGGGCAGAAGGGTGAAGGACTTTGATAGCAAACTTTGACAACCTAAAATGCTGGTGTTGGAAGGTGCTATCTTGCAAGTTTAACCACTAAATTCATACATTGACCATCGCTACACCAAAGGTATGGATTAAAACTCCATTTTCACGATAAACTGAGGTCGTTTTTAGAAACTATAAGAGCAGGGATGGTCTAGGAGGAGGGGGCATTACCCGTGCTACAACCAACACCACCACTAAACCCTAAATTAATCTAACCCATCCACACTACCTTCCCTCCTAAACATTTTAACACACTAAAAATACACAACATCCTAAACGAGCCGCCCCTTAATAAACCAATCAGAGAAATCGCTAAATAGAACACACGGTGGAATCCTATTTCAAATCAGGTAAGGACACTCCATTAAACTCCACTGGACACTCCACTCTACTCCACCACAACAAACACACAATAAATCTTGCCTAGACAATAACATGCACCGAATGCAACCAAAGCCCAGACAACATGAACACCTACATACTCATAGACTGTCCAACCTCACACATGCACGCACTTTACACATTATTTCGTCTCTTAGAGAGCTGTATACCCAACTAGGGAGACTAGTGGCTTTCCTATGGCGACCTACCTCACCGAAGAGAGGTAGAGGGGGGGGGGGCAAGTAACTCTCCTTTAACCACGAGTCACTCAAGAAAGACCTAACCTTTATCTTGAGCTCCGAACCAGGATACGTTTTAAGGGCTCGATCTAGCACTAGCCGCATCCAGTATGGGTTAACTGCGCTAGAGTGGAAATCAGGGCTTCTACTCGGCTAGAACTATCCTTAGATTTATTTATTTTTCTCCTCTAATGTGCTTGAATTCATAGAGTTATAGTCACATCCTCTAGTCAGGTGTTCTTAAAGTCGTGCCTCAATACTCTCAGGGGGTATCCAAAAAGGCATCCTGGGCCGGACGCGCCCTAGAGTGCTGAATGAGCACAAATAATGTAATGTGAAAAAATGCACAATAATTTGAAATGTACAATAATATAATGTGTGCTGCCTTATTCATTTATTTTCTCTAAATCAAAATCAAAAGATTCAATAGAATTCAACTGTTTGTTTATAGCCGCCTGTTTTCTGTTTTTGGCAGGAAATTAAAAGTTAAAAATTGGGAGTAGAAAGCTAATATTGGAGAAGGAGTTGACTTGGAGTTGAACTTTGGGTTATCAGGGAGGAAAAACTATAGGGACCACTGCTCATGGTAATGACCAGAGGGCCACATATTGGATCAGCTTCGAAAAAATAACCCCTTTTCATTATTTCAGAGGCCATTGTGGACGAGGACAAAGGAAATATATATCCTTGGAACACTTGAAAGGGAAGAAATTCAGGTTATTAAAAATATTATTGGATCAAGTAAAGAAAAGCCATTTCTGTAATAACTAGGAAAGAAAATCCATCTCTTTTATTTCTAGTAAAGAAAAGCCATCTCTGTAATAACTTGTAAAGATAAGCTATCTCTAAATTGAGCTAGTAAAGGTTAACTAACTCTAAGATTACCTAGCAGAGATAATCCATCAATAAATTGATCAAGTAAAGATGTGTAAACTAGGAAAAAGAAAACAAAATACCCATAAAGTGGGGTTTTACGGTAGGCTTTCTTTTCCCAAATATAATTCAAAATCTTTACTCTGTCAGTTTATAGACGCCTTTGCTTGGTCTTCTTAGAAATGGCTTATCTTTACTAACCAAACTTAATTTTCAAAAATCAGAGTAAATAGAAGTAATATTAAAAGGGCAATGAAACGAAAATAAACTAGCCCACTTAAACACCTGTAAAGATAAGACATATCTAAGTATACCTAGCAAAGAAGATCTATATTCTTTTCCAGATGGCTTATCTTTACTTGATTCTTATAATTTTATTAAATTCTTTCCATTCAATACATTTGGCCTTTTTCGCAAGTGATCATAAAGCCTTTTGATGCCTTACAAATTACTCTACTCAATTTTATGATTAAACAGTGCTTGGGAATATTGGATAGGAGGTATTTAAGAGAGAGATTACACATAATGAATTGACGCTCTTCCTACGATTGGCCCCCGAGATGTACTTTCCCTCAAGCAATCCATCATTCGCTAAGCGATTCGGTTTATTCCAAACTTGAGGTTATGTTTATTTTAAGAGTAACAAAACATTGAAATTTCTTACTATGAAGACTTGATGTACCATTTTTTTTCCAATATCACACTTTATTATAAATCTTTTAATGCCGAAAATATTTGTTTTATGTGTAATTAAACGGTTTTGAACGAAAATAACCTTAATTATTCCTTCCCTAAAAGAAATTTGGTCATGTGTGGTCGTACGAGAAAGGTTACTGAAAGATTAGGGTAAACGATTTCTTAATGCAAAATTATCATGATATAATATGAGTCATACACGCTTGATTGGACTATAATTGAAAAGAAAATACTTGATGGCTAAAAAATTGAAAGTTTTTAGTGGTAAAAAGAGATTAAAAAGATAACAGACGAAATCGAATCTGTCCCTCGCCCAAGGAATTTCACACAGGGGGAGATCGTTCGGACGGAGCCAATATCATTATAGGCATATCTCTTATTTCTTACAGCAGAATCATGCTCAACCAACCACAGGGTATGGGGTGGTATTCAAAACGACCTGACGTTCGAATAAGGACCCTTGTACTCCATCTTTCCTGACCCTCCTGTGAAATAGAACCTAGTGATCAATTCACAGTTGAAATTGTAGGAATCTATTTTTCAATTGCCAGAAGGCATGGATTTGGGTGATGGGGACAAAGGCTAAAGAAAAACGGACGTGACCGAAGAAATATAGCAGTCTGCCCTTTTCTTTTGTAGAGAACAATTGAGAACGAAATAGAGACTGCTCTGTGGAATCCTGAGAGAGCTTATTATCAGGTATATAGGGATTTCTTTTAATTCACGATCCCTTTGGGCGGCCACCAACAAGGGTACAACCACCTAACTTACAAAGATAAGGCTTTCTTTAAGATATTTTCAAATGAAAATGCTAATAAAAAAATTACAGAAACTTTAATATAAACCAAGAGACTATTAACGAAAGAAAAAGGGGGAAAAAAGCATACATGGGTACTCCAGGGAAGGCTTTCCTCTCCCAGGCACCCAATCAAGCCAAAAACAATTAAAACAAAATTAGATAGTATGGAGGTGGCCCGACCACTCCCCTAAAAAATGGCAACACAGGTTGGGCTCGCAGGCGTTGCGGCTTCGGAGGCGGGGGGCCCTCTTTTCGAGGAACCACCGTCTCCGAGCCACTCACTCCACCTCGGGGCGTGGGCGAAGGAGACGAAGCTCCTTTGTTGCTGTCCTCCTTTCGGGGAACAGCTTTAGGAGCCCCGGAAGATGGCCTAGCAACCATCTTTAAAGGTGTTGCCTCCTGTGAGTCTAACGACTCGGTGGAGGCGCGTGGCCGTTTCGCCTTACATGAAACGGTCACGCTGGGGGAGGAGGGGCAAGCCCTGGTTTTAGCCGGGGCTGGGTGTGAACCTTTTTTGCCGCCAGCTTTACCAGGGGAGCGCCCGGGTTGGGTAGAGCCCGCAGAAGGGCTCTGAATGGGCGCGGAAACAACCGTGCTCGTTGGCCTGGATGGGCCAGGAGCAGAGGGTGCCTTTCTAACTATTGAGGCATATGACGTCCCAGGCAGAGCCGGGCACGCCAGGACCAAGTCCTTAGCCTCGTGGAATGAGAGTCGATCCTGGGCCTGAACTGCCAGGATTTCTTTCTCAAGGAGATATGCACCACAATGCTTCGAAGAAGCGGGGTGCGGCTCTCCGCAATTGACACACTTGGCCACACACGATTTGGACTTATCATGTGTGGCCTTGGAGCAATTTACACAAACTTCGGGCCGAATTTGCACGTCTACAAGAACGATTCGTATGGCCGAAGCGGTAACAGTAATAGCACCGCCGCGGCAGTGGCACGAATGCCTTCACGTGGTAGCGGTACCAACCGGCACGCACCGACTCAGGAAGCTTGTCACAGTCGAACGTGACGAAGAGTGTAGGGGTGGGTCTCGAGGCCCCTCCCTGTTTTCTCATCACACGTTCGACCTTGACCGCCCCATGGTCGGCCAGCTCTAGGTTGATGTCCTCAATGGATTAGTCCACGAGTTCCCTCGCATAAACTACTCCTCTCACAAATTTCATGGTAGAGCGTGGCGTCACACTCACCGGGGTGCCATGAAGTGTCCAAAGAGCACTTATCTTGGCCGCCTCGGCGGGATTCGCTGCATTCGCCAGAAGGCTCCCGTCCGAGAAACGGGTCACCTTCGGCTCTCTACCAATTACACTAGCTAATCCTCTCCTTTGATAGATCATGTTGCTCTTGGCCAACATGGTGGAGCGAATAACGAGGAAGCGTTTGAAGCCAGCGAGCTCTAAAACGCCAGGTAACCTCTGAATGAGGGGCCCCGATGTCATCGAGGCTCCGCCGTTGCACTTTTAGTCTTAGTCAGGGGCTCCACAACCGGGGGGCAGAGGGGTCGAATGTGGCGATCTTGGCTTGGTCGCTTGCCAAAGTGGCAGCAGACCCATCTGTCCCCGTAGCCCACGCAGATGGAGAGGAACCCCGAGTCTTCTTAGTCTTTGTCTTTTTCGTCTTTTCTTTTTTGGAGAGAAGGTCGGGGAATAAACCCGCTTCTCACCTTCGCCGATAAGAGCCCCTAGGCCAGATGGACCAGCCTCAGACAGGTCCTTCTCTGAAATGGAGAAGGTCCTTGTGGTCACAGGGGCACCGGTTGAAGGAGATCCCTTCCCTCCTTGTACTGCTTCGGAGCCCTCAGCCATTTGAGGAGGACCTTGCATAGGGGCGGATTCGGGTTCGGTGCTTGGCGCTAAGCCCGGATTCCCCCCATGTAAGGCCCTACCGTCTGAGGCTGGGTTTCCTCAAAGACCATGTCTATTACAGGAGGGGCCTCCAGTTGGCCATCCCCTCCCAGGACATCGCAGGTCCCCTTGGCAGCGTCACCAGTCATTTGTGGGGAGGCACAGGCCTTGACCCCGGCAAGGTTTAATATTCTTGCCAGCAGGTCTTCTGAGGGAAGCGACCGAAGGGGCCTGGCTTTCCTCTTCCCCCTAAGGGGGTTTGCCCTACCGAGCCGCTTACACGAGGGGCGGTCGGCAATGGGCTGCCTGCTGGCTTTCTTGGCAGTCCTCTTAGAAAGAAAAGGAGGGACTGCCGCTGGAAATAGGGAGGTGCCCGAAAGCACCTCCAGAGAAGGGGGTGAGGGGGAGTCCCCTTCACCCGTAGGCGTAGGAGAGGAGTAAGCCTCCTCTCCGGTTAAAGAAATATGGAGGGTCCCCTGCGCAATCACAGGGAGGGGGGGACCTCTATTTTTTCGGTGGAGCTGCCCGAGGGCGGCTCCGTCGATGAGCAAGGGGTGACCCTAAATTTTCTGCGGGACGCAATAGCTCACCACCTCTTACAGTTTCCCGCACTGCAAGAGGTGCTTACAGGCCTGGAAGAGTCAGGCGCTGCCATTTGGTACCACCCCTCCCGCCTGGTGGCCTGGCAGTCCTTCGGCATGGCGGCTCCACCTTGAACACGGCGTAAAAGGATAGATTTTGAAGAGGAGAGGAAAAGGGATGTGAGGAAGGTATGGGTGGGGATAAAGCAGGTTGTTAAAAAAAACATCCCAAACTGGAGCTCAGGGGTTAGTAAACGTTGTCTCCTCCCCCCTCAGCCCCGATCCGGGACGGTTGGCTTGAGAAGAAGGTCAGCATCTACCCTGTAAAATTAGAGGTTGACCAGAGAAAGTCGTGGGAGAAGTATGAAAAGAGAGGAAACAAGTGTTTTAAAGGAAGGAGAAGAGGCTAAGCTGGGGTCGGACGGGTTGCTGAGTCCCGTCAGCACGGCGGCCAGGATGGCAAATCACCGCGCCCCTTACAGGGAATTAGAAGACGAAAAAAAATGACGATATCATCACGGCATTAGAAAATAGGTCCAAGGAACGAGTCGTGCATCTCCCGTCTCTTTTAATATAACACCCGAAAAGTTGAGCTGATCCCCGTCATGTAGTCATTGGGTGTAAGAGTGGAACGTCAGTCCAGTTGGTATGTCTGAGCAGACACTGGTCCCCTTATCAGCGCGCCCATTTCCCTCAATTAGTATATTTTCAGTAGTCCTGCACAAGACAATCTCGACCCTCGTTCCGACTCGCAGCAGCCAATCGTCACAGATAGTGCGAACCAGGAAAAGTGGCGATTCAGAGGCGCGCTCTTTGAGTTCTATGGATTAGGAATTGGTCTATGGACCTAGGCGAACGTGAAATCTTCCTTACTGAGAGATATATTGCAACCAGGTCTGCGTTAAAGACAGGCGCAGCTCCGAGAGAAGGTCACTCGGACTCAAACAAGGAGGGGGGCTAGGTTGGAGGGCAACAATCTCTGAGACTTGGTGCCATTTATTTACATAGGCTCGCGACCGATGTGGGAAAATCGGTTCTTCAAAAAGTGTGAACGCAATACTCTGTATGCTTTTATATCAAAGGCATGGCCACAACTGTTCAAAAGTAGTATCCTTCAGGGTAGTATCGTGGCTCAACCGATCCAAGAGTTACGCCTGAAAGGTTTAGGACTTGATGGAGTTTATCAACCTCATAGGCGTATTCGAGAAACGCCGTTAGACGGAATGAGAACATTTGGGGCTAGAATCATGTATTGTGCATTGTGCAAGGCGTCAACTGGGAGGCTTTCTTTAGGGGACATGCCAAACCACCAGTTGCCAATCGGAGACAAGTCGTGGTAGATTGAATCCACTTTTCGCAATCGATGTGTGGGTGTGGATAAATAAATCTCGCATCCATAGTCAATCTTTGAGCGCAGAAAGGAGTTTCAAAAAAGGGTGGCATTCTTATTAACATCACACGTGATGAATAGGCTAATCATAGGATATCCATGGCGCGGATACACGAGACCTTAGAGCTGCAAATATGCGCCTCCCAGGTTTTAGGTGTCAATTGAATCAAGGAACAAGAAATCAGAGCAAATCCACTAGTGTCGAATGAGCCTCATATATGAAGAGATTGGGTTGATGCCTTTTGAAGTGGCCAAAGTGGACCACCATTGTCTTTGCCAAAGAAAAACCAAAACCAGTGGTTTTGTGGATAACGAGAGGAGCTGTTCAGACCGTGTTGGAGCCGACGTTCCGAAGTACACATCCTCGCTGTGCGAAAGATATAGAAAAGTCGCCTGTATAGAGCATGGCTATAAATTCAACGGTACCAGAAAAAAGTGATAGCATTGATGCTCGTGGCAAAGAGAGTGGTGTTGAAGACCCTCCTTTGGGCTCGAAGAAGGCTCACACACCTACCCAAACGTGGAACTGACGATCTCGTGAGAACTTAAACAAAAATATGGAGAGGCATCCACTCGCTTCCATAATATAGTAGGTCGTGATGTTACCATATCATCACACGATATGATAGGCCTTATCGAAATCGAACAAAACGTCGCAAAATGATTTCTACAAAGGAAAGCCTCTTTCCAGCCGTTGGGAAGCATCTGACGTGGATTAGATTAGAACATAGCTAATCTGCACTGTGCAGAAGACAGTTGACAACCGTTTCCGATAAAATATGATAACGTAATATTTTCCAATTTTTCCATCAAACTGGACAAGCACGCTCTCCATTCGCCAAGGATTTGAGAAGATATCATTCGATTAGATCCTGCATAAACAACGCTAACATAAAGGCCAAGCCTCTCTCATCTAGGTGTCGGAGCATGACTCATGGAATATCCTCCGGACTAGTGACGTTATCTGCACACAAAGCGATGGCGGATTGCAAACTGCTCAATAAATGCAGGTCTGCGAAGTGTCCATCGCCTTTGGAGGTGAATTACAAACGGCGTCATTTAGCAACCTAGCGACTTGCTTGAAATGCTGATGGAGTAACATCCAGGCTGGAGAATGTGAAGAAGGTGGTTGCTGAAGATCCAAATAAGGACACGGGATCTGAGATGGTGGTCTCGTCTTTTTGGAAAACGGAAGCGACACCCTGTAAGAACTTATCAATAAGACTTTTGTGGACGTTCTATTGAGTTAAAGTGCGTATACATGTTATTAAGAGATGTGAAAATGGTTTGAATCGATACCGAATCTAGCCCACGTCGTAGGAATTTCACACAGGGCGAATTCGTTCAAACGGAGCCTATACCACTTATAGGCATATCTATGACAGTAGACTCACGCCCAACCGACCACCAAGTAAGGGGTGGCGTTCAAAACGACCTGAGGTTTGAAAACAGACCATAGTACTCCATGTAGCTAAACCAAGGTGTCCTGTCGATCAGCAATGTCAGAGCAAAAAATATTTGAATGGAAAATTGTTCGCTACTAGGGATTCCGCTTACCTTCCTACCTCCATTGTCAGCGTCTAAATCAGGAGAGCGGCGGCAGAGATCAAAGCAAGAAAGTGAGAAGCGATTCTTGGATAGTGATGTGTGACTTCCTCCACAATAATGATACCGATCTTCAATATTTCAAACACTTCTGCAAGTGTTTGGCCACTAGGACTGATTGTGTATTCCCCTGAAAGGGGGTGCTTACCGTTTAGGTTTACGAAAAGGCGAAAAGGTCAAACCTCGGAACTTTGTTTTTCGAAGGCTACTGACATTGTAAAATAGAGATTGACGAGAGAATACCTTCTCTACGGGTGGAACTGCACTCCTACCGCCTGAAAGGATGTTTAGATAGCAAAAAAAAACAGAAACAACGCATCTGGCATAAAAGGCACATCCTTCTACCCGGACTCAGCCATTGGTGGCGGCGTAGCGATACCTTTTTACTCTAGAAGGGGGGTTAGGGGGGACCCACCTAACATAGTCTCCTGAAGACAGGTCTAAAAGAAACGAGGAGGTGACAAGACTCCGCTGCTCTTCCAAGTTAAGTCAGTCCACGGCAATTCTTCCGAATAGATCTGCCATCAACATCTATCTTGAGGGAGCAATCACAGGCATCTTTGAGAAACAGGTCTTAACAGTTATGGCTATATGCCGCTTGGAGGCGCACTTCCGAGGGCTGTTAGCCACAGAAGGCTTAAGTGGAACTGTGATCTTCGAGGACTTAGTGGAGAAAATTCGTTTCTGTCGGCGAGTCTTCTCGTTCCCATGCATCGATTTCTTTTGCTGGTGGAGCGCTCTTTGGGTTGTGATTAATCCTTTATTTTGCGAAGACACAACCACTTATAGCGCTCCGTCGAGCTTGGGTCAAGGACTAAAGAATTCAAACTCCCTTTGTTTTACCCTCCTTTGGGGGGGGGGGTATCTTTGAAATGTCCCGGCGGTTGCCGCTGCCTCCTTCCTGGGCATTGCCTTTTCACAGTCAAGCGATTTTGTGTAGGAGCGTGGCAACTGCTTAAAAGGGCCAAGAGCGGAGGATGACTTTTAATTGTGAAGTTAGGAGGTGCCTGGTTGCTTAGACCATGACAGGATCGTTTTTCTATCCGTTTTAAAAGAGATTCGATTACCGCATGAACGGAAATTGCTTCCTTTGAAAATAAAAGTGAATTGTAATGCTTCGAGGCTAGAGGTTTCCAGTAATATCCTCAAGGAGGAAATTTACAACTTCCATCACATACACTTCTCTTTTTGAAAAGTTCCTTATAGGGTGATGAATGATATGCACGCTTCTTTCATTGAGTGTCAAGAGACAAGTCAGTTTGGCACTTTAGGAAAGGTTAGTCACATCAACTAAAATAGTTCCGTAGATAAACGGAATACGCTTGATTCCCTACCGAGGTATGCACCTATGCCTTTGCGCTGACTGGAAATGTGTCATTCAGATAATCTTGTTCCATCAGTCACGCGACTAGGAACCATTTGAAGCCTGCTGACTTAAAGACTCCTGGTAGCCTCTCCATGAGTGGCCAGGAGGTCTTTGATGATCCGTCTCTTCCATTGTATTATTATTTGGAGGAGGAGGTGGGGTTTTCAATCCTTTCCTTTTTCCCTTCGAGTAGCCCCTATGGCCGAATGGACCCGTCTTGGACGGCTTTCGCGCCGAAATGAAAGATCTAACTGATGAGCAAGCGGATTATATTGATAATGCTAGATGTGTGTTTAGGATAATTGTTAGCGGCGTTCTTTTGGCCTTATGCCTAAGAAGGAACCAGAGTTGGATGAGATGCTACAGGCTATAACCCCCCTACTCTCCCATTGCTATGAAGGGCCATACAGCATGGATGGAATCATGGGTGACTTTGAGCTTGATATGGTATAATAAAGTTAGGGGTTACAAGTATTTTTAGCCGAGTTGATGTACAGCGATTACACTTTGGAAGAAACTGGTTGATGTTAAATGTTTGAGCAAAGCACAAAACTCTCGACTAACATCTATGTAGTATGGAACTTGTTATACCAAGTAACGGCATGTTGTTGCCATATCCCTCTATCTTTTAATGGAACTACTTTAACTGAGAATTCGACCATGCAAAGAGTTACCTAAAAGTTTTATGAATTTAAAAAGAGGGACAAAACTGGATGTAGTACGGCTTTCTGACGCTAGGTGAGGCCACAAGCAAACTTTGTGAGTCGGAGTGGTAGTGGTCTTGTGAGAGAGTGAGTGGTCTCTTTTGTTGAGCACCTCTCATTTTTCTAACGTTTTGTTGAGGTGGTTCTGCTACTTTTTCCATCGGATCTCTAAAGTAAAGGACTAGAATCAAGTTTGGCTTTAACAACAGCAGCTTGGCTTATTCTTATTATTTTGTGAGCTAATGGAGTTAGGATTTTAAACGCAATGCCAGCGACAATTGGAACACTATTTTTTGGCTTTGTGATTGGGTTTAACGTGTTTACAAGATATCTCGTATATTTAAATATTTTGTCCTTTATTAAATTTCTCAGCATGTCTAAATGTCTTATAGTTGGATTTTCCTTAATAAATTACAAAATTCTGAAGTCATCAGTGAAATTTATTTAATGGATATTATAATATAAGTACTAATATTTTAATTTAACCTAGATGAACATGTCACCATTAAATTTTACTAAAAAGATTTTTCAATGGAGCGATTATTTCATAGCATTGCTCGTATAAACATATATGTCAATTAAAATTCGTTTGAATTTAAATATGAATATAATTGTCTGTATTTCTATTTGGCAAATCTGGCAACCCAGGTTGTGCTCATTCTGGCAATGATGAGTGTCGAAGAATACTTTTGTCGAGGTATACTTTTGTCGAAGAATGCTTTTTTTGTTGTTTTAAGGAAGCCGGTCGGATCCTATTAATTATGCAAGACAACAATACTTCAATATTGGCTGAGTGGACTTTTTAAGTACTTTATTGCTGAGAGAGTGTCACGGCGTTTAATCCATTATTAAGGAAGAGCCGTCTCAAACATGTAAGGATTTAGTGAAACGCCCAGGAATTATCCCAAAATAAACATATATTTTAAAATTTAACAATTAACTACAAAAAAACAGTAAACATATTTATATCCACCTACTAAGCTAACTGAGGCTAAACTTGTTGGCAACTGGGCCTATTACAATATCTATTCATAACAAAAATAAACAAATAGGCTGCAGGTAAACAAACCAATTGCCGATTAGTTATTTTATCGCGACCCTTTTAGATTAGCGTTATACATCAAATTAAATTACACTTTTCTACTAGTAAATATGACGGGGTTCACGCACAATTGTTTCCACTTCCGTTAAATTATGTAACGTAATAAACTCATATTAACGCAATACGAATATAAATGTTTTTCCTAACTTACATGACATAAGTGATTAGGGGTTGCCGGATGTCACTGGAGGGCTTTTCTCGCGCTTCGGAGAGTTGGAGAGGCCGATGATAGATTTTATTCGAGATAGCATGGAGGTAAGGGGGATGGGGAAGATGTCAACCTCTTGTTAATTCGGCACTGGGGGGAAAGGATCGATCTTCTCGAACAGATCCTTTATCGCCTCTCCTCGAATAATCTTGACTGGCTGAAGGATCGATCTTCTCGAACTGATCCTCTATCGTTTCACCGAATAATCTTGACTGGCTGAAGGATCGATCTTCTCGAACTGATCCTCTATCGTTCTCACCGAATAATCTTGACTGGTTGAAGGATCGATCTTCTCGAACTGATCCTCTATCGTCTCTCACCAAATAATCTTGACTAGTTGAAGGATCGATCTTCTCGAATTGATCCTCTATCGTCTCCCACCGAATAATCTTCTTCAAGGGCGAGGACTATCACGGTGCTTTAGGATGCACCAGGATAGGTGGGGTCTCTCTGACGAGAGTAAGTTGAACTTGGTTCTTAAACCAAGTTAACTTAGAGTTCGGTGTGACCACTGGGTAACGGGCTCGAGGAGGAGCTTTTTCTTCTTCGTTTCGGAAGTCCTCAAGGTCGAGGCTTATCACCATGTTTTGTGCTACACCAGGATAGTGGAAGGGGGTTCTTCAAGGGCGAAGAGAGTACTCGGTGGACGGGGGTTTTATCCAAGGGCGAGGAACTGTCCCTGTGCTTTAGGATGCACCAGGATATGAGGGGTCTCTCTGACGAAAGTAAGTTACACTTGGTTCTTAAACCAAGTTAACTTAGGGTTCGGTGTGACCACCGGGTAACTGGCTCGAGGAGGAACTTTTTCTTCTTCGTTTCGGAAGTCCTCAAGGTCGAGGACTATCACGGTGCTTTGTGCTACACCAGGATAGTGCAGAGGGAGGGGGGGCTCTATGACGAGAATCAGTTGAACTTGGTTCCTAAACCAAGTTAACTTAGAGTTTGGTGAGTTTTCTTCTAGGGAGAGGACTATCCCTCAGCTTTAGGATGCACCAGGATAGGAGGAGTCTCTCTGACGAGAGTAAGTTGAACTTGAACAGGTTAACTTAAAGTTCGGTTTGATAACCAGGGACTAGCTCGAGGATGAGCTGCTTCTTAGTCCCCTTGGTAGCTTGGCGTCTCTTGCAGGGGACTTCGTAGTCTGGTTGACTCACGGATTCAACCTTGTTTTTCCCAAGTGTTTGGTATTTATACCTCGTCACCCCACTGGGCTAGGGGTAGGAGGGGGAGGAGGCTTGTGGACGGGCCGCAGGAGGGTACTTACTCCAACGGTTTTTCTCACCAAGTCTTAACTCTTGTCCAGCTGGCCTTCGAGCTAGAGAGAAATGCGTCTCCAATTTCGTACTTGAGGTGAAATTGAATATACAATCGTAGGGGGAGATCTTGCAGTTTAAACCGTTCGGCTCTTCATAGGGACGAGAGGCGAGGTGTTGTGGTTACGCGATTGACCCAAGGTGCCTGGCTTGGATGTTTTTGCGGTCAACGTCCCGTGTCTCAACTGGGAGAGACGGGAGAGGGTCGATTCCCCCACAATGAGAGAAGTAAAAAATGAATAACCAACTTGGTTGGGTACTACGATTTAAGAGTCCCTTAAAAGTTGTACAAGTCTAACCGACCCTAAATTAGAATAACAAAGTTAATCACTAATTAATTACATCCAAATGTCAGCTTGAGAGGATAAATTAGTCACATAAAGTTAAAAAAGTTAATTGTTTTAGTTTCTCTTGTTTATTATGGCATTCATCATTACCACTTTGCCAATTTTCGATCATCTGTCATGATGTCATAATGGTGGTGATGTTGTCATGTCTAAAAAGATACAGGGGGAAAGTAAGTAGATGGGGGGAGGGAGGTTTCTTTTTAGAGAGAGGTAGCTCTGGTGATAAGGGCATCGCTTGTATATTTCTATTTTAGGTATTTGCTTTTTTTTCTTCTTTTTCGGGTTTTGCCCAGTCTTAATTTTCTCCCTGCCATCTCGGACGGTGAATCGGAGGATGAAGAATCTTGATAGCATTGATGGCAGCGATCAACCCAGCAGTAGGTAAGATCTGGTCAGCCGGAAGCAGGAAGCAATACTTGCCCGTGTCCTTGAGTTTTATCTCGTAGGGCTGGACAATGCCCGCGGAGTAACTCCAGTCTGGGGCTGTGCCGGCAGCAGGATCTGGGAGGCAGATGTTGAAAATATAAAAACACTTCTAATCCAACGAAGTTACACGAAATTGGTGAGGAAAGAATACGGTAGTGAACACAGCGAGTTAATAAAACAAACATAAATAATGTAAAGACTAAAGATGAAATTGGACGACATACAAACCCCGTGAGTCATGAATGATAGGATCGGGTCGGGCAAAATGTATATGCGGCAAAATGTTGGTTTTACAAACCTAGGAGTCCAATTAGTAGAAGAACTGTAAGATCTTCATCTTCATACATTATTGTACATTTTCATGCATTATATATTTACTATTATTTAATATTCAAACCTAAAGAAAGAAACAAAGGTTAGTTATGAACATAATTAATCATAACTTAATAAATTATAACAATCTTCTTCTCTACAAAAAGAAAAGGGCTAAAATACAATAAAATACTAGATAAAGCGTCTAATGCAAGTATTTAAAGGATCAGGAGTTTTCAATGCCACGTTCAACAGAGGCTTTCTAGGTTGAGTAGAGGGACGAAGAATAGTTTCAGGGGAGGCGTAAGGTGGAAGCAGCTGAAGGAGGAACATCATGAGATGTATCGTTTTCGATAGAACAGTCAAGTTTTTGATATCGAGCAGATCGACGAGGGATATTTTCAAGGGAGGCTTCAGGGAGAGCAAACAAAGAATTACTATATGTAATATAGATACATTCTTTGTTTGTGAAATGTACATGTGACTATATTTGTGTCTGCTTATGTGAGAGTGTGTTCATTATATGTATTATTTTCTATGTATACTTATGTTCTGTAATTGTTTATTTCAGTGAAATAAAGCCGAACTTTGGAATCTTCCTTAACCTTTGGGCTACTTCACGTTTCTTCTATAACTTTCATTGATTTAGAAGGCTCTATAACCCTGGGAATAAAGGCGATAGCGTCGCCCCAATTTACCTTCTTTTTTTTATTAAGTTACTGCAATCGCATCATATTGTAAAATATTTAAGGTAATTTAGAAATGAGAGCATATCCCCTTTAATTGAAGGGAGTTACACCCCGCTATTATTAAATCAACTGGGTAATATTCATAATTCTCAAAACTAGCATTAGATTCGAATTCAAAGGCGATTGCCAGATGTCCTTAGGCCTCTATTTTTTATATCGTGTTGCTTGACTTCATCCATATAAGCCTCGCCCCCGAATGCTATTTAAATCAATCATATTTTTTTCAAAATTGATTAATATGAAATGTCCACATCATATTTTAATCCAGAAAAAAATCCTTTCAAAATCATATATAATACACTATGATGGGATTCCATTTAATAATGTGGCTCTCAAGATGGCTGACACACAAAAATCGAGGGCGGGAATTTTTCGAAATTTAAGTTTTCAAATATACCCAATGTCAGGGATGGGCAATAATTTTAAGCATTGGGCCACATTAAAGCTTATATAAGGCTTTGCGGCCGCACTTACAGAGTTAAATGCAAATCCCGAATACATATAAGTTAATTGCAATTACCATTTGGCATTCGTTTGCATATATGTAATACATAGTCATAGATATAACTATTAACTACGCATTAATAACTAAGGATAATTTTCTGCATAGTTTTGCCACCCATTTTAAACTGTTTCCATACTGATATCATAGTGGGGACCTACAGCTTTACGTGGAATCCGAACCACAATTTACAATTCCAAATCCTGTGTGGTAATCTTTAACATTTTAGCTTCTCCGCGGCGATTGTTGTTTATGTTCGAGCCAAAATGAAAAGAAACTCTCTTTTATTTCGTTCAGCGCGCATGAATACCTCCTTTATGTACAAGTTTAAATCTGACGGCACCATTTTTTTTTCTAGCTAAACACCCCAAAGAATAATGAAAACTCGGCTTATTATTAAAAATTGGAAATTATTTTAAGTGCACTTAAAGAAAGGCATTAGTTGTCAAATAGAATGAAAGTACATTTTTTTTAAGACCCCCTAAACACTTTCAGAGCAAAAATGAACACTTTTGTTAAATTTTACTTGAAGGGAAAACGGGTCGACTTACAGCAGTGGTTTTCAACCGGGATGCCGCGAGAGCCATCTAAGGGTGCCGTGGGAGCGACCAAAAAGAATTTTTTTAATTGCCTTAATTGCAAAAGAATATATATATATATTTCAAACATTCCTAAAAAAAAATATCTAACGACACTTGAAAGTGTTTTGAAACTAGCTTCATTGCATTGTGCAACATAAAAACAAGGAAAAGAGAAAGATTGCAGACAGTGAAAGAAGAAATGAGAGGTTGCCTCGTCAACTCCACGTCCCGATATTAAAGAATTATGTGATACTCATCAAGCTCAAATTTCCCATTAAGCTTTTAAATGTAAGATTTATCTATTTTCCACTTTTTATATTTTATTCCGATTAAATTAGGTTAAATGTTAATCGTGGTTAATTTTGAAGTCCTTTCCACTTAATTATAGATTTATACGTAAATTAAATTATATTGGTGCGACGCGGCTGCATCTAGATGGCAATTATGTTGCCACTATCATAAAAAGGTTGAAACCAGTAACTTACAGACATGAAGTTTTACTTGACGAGAAAACGGGTAGACTTACAGAAATAAAACTATTTTTTGTTTACGCTCGTATTTACCAAATGCGCATATCTCAAATAATTTTGGAATTAATAGGAACAATCCAGGGTATTGTCACCGGAATGAGTTTATGATCGCCTAATAATTTTATTAATCGATCGTAAACGTGGTCAGAAGTAACCAGGAACGCTTCACAGGTCAAAGCCATTTTTAAGACTAGTGGAACTGAATGATTCCGTAATAACCCACAAAAACTAGTTCCAAGTAAATTTGAAGCTTTTATGATATAAAAACAATTCGAAATGCAGAAAAGGCAGTGTTGTAAAGAGTACCCTGCTATGATACTTAAGTGAAAGTATTGTTACCTTGATTTATTTTTACCCAAAGTAACAGCAAAAGTAGTGAAAGTAAAAAGTAGCAGCGAATAGTAAAGTACGCATCACGTCAGACATTATTCAGTATACTATACAGTAAACCTATGGTGGTTACAAGAAACCTGTTTATAGGTAAACGGGGTGATCCAATTTATGGGTAGGTCAGGCTAAGTCAGCGGTACTGTAGAATTTAATCTGACTCCAAATGTCCGTTTGGTTATCCACTTGTTGGCTGAGCTAGGGTAACCGGAGAAACTACTTGGCTGGAGGAGGGAATCAGAAAATAATGGCGGTTTGTAGGCTTTTAATTTTGGCTTAGGGCTACCTCAGTTCGGGCAAGTGAAATCGCTGAGTTTCGGATTCGTTTGTGTGTTCCGTCCTTGTGACTGTCTATCAGTGTTAATAAACCCAGTATTTCTTGTATCTCCTTTCTCTGTCAGACTGTGTGACTGTGGTTGGACAGACAGTGAATTGAGGTACTGTCTGACTCTTGGCGGTTGACTTAATTATGATACTGATAATAATGACATTAGTTGTATGCTTTTCAAGCCTATTTATCCTAACGCAATTTTAAGGTCGTGGCTCCGCTTATCCAATCCGAGCGTGGGGCAGAACTTATCTAAGAATGGAGCATGTGCGTGTGTGCTCCGATCCCATCGCTGGGCGGAGCTTATTCAATCAAAGAGTGTGTGCATGTTCACTGTAATCACGTCTGCAGCAAGAGAGTATTTTAATTTGGAAACCTGAACAGGCTTTATCAATCCGACATCCATAGCAATCTTGATTTAGTCTTTGACGAGTTCACATCAAGGCTAGTGGAGCTGGCTCCCTTTTTATCAGATTCCGTTACATGTATGCACAGCTGATTCTACTGTATTTGTTATTACTGCGGCCAGACCGTCGGCTCGCACCTGTTTTCTAATGCGTATATGTTTGTATACTCGCTGAGAACACAACGACTTCACTTGCATTATTACAAAATATTTTGCTTTGCATTAATACATAGAATATTAAGATGCGATTTAATACTAGTTACAAGTATTTGCTCTTTTTTACATAATTAAATTTTACAAGATGGCATATTATTTCAATGTTCGATTTGTGTGCCCAATTTAAAGATTTCATAGGGTCGATGGGGTGCTCAATTTGTAAGGTTCCTTGTTGGCTCTACTTTACCTTGTAATTGAGCGCTAGAAAGACTCACATTCGAGCCCAAGGAGTTTACAGATGATGTTTTTAACTCTAGTATACACCCTTTTGGCAGTAAGCAATTTGTCGAATATATGGAATATAATTTTGTCCTATAAGGAAAGGTTTATTAATCTTATATAGTCATATATATGTACACATAATATATATATTTTGAGGCAAGCGAACAATTTGCCTCCATTTTATTATAGTAAGCCGTGGCAACGAACTGAGCGTGTACATTTAATACATTTGAAGTCTACCTTTTTGAACAATGCATCTGTTTTCTTAAAAATAATGGATCTTTAGTAAACGATACCTGTCTCGCTGATCGTGTAAAATCCTTCGGATTTTTATTGATCTTTCCGGTGCCTGGTGAGGTTTTCCCTCGATTATCCTTAAATTAACTGTTCCTTGTTCCATTTATTTTCTCACGACGCAAAGTATGAAAGGTTTTTTTCCCATTTATTTCGTGAGTCCTTGAGTATAGCTAATAGTTCAGCGTATTACCATTATGGGAGTTTCGCCGGTTATTTAACCTGTCCTCTAAGACAGTATCAGGCTCTCATTAGAGAATTCCAGCTTGTAGACTTTATCGTCGTGCTCGACCATCGAGAAATGACCAGTATATGGCGCTTCTAGCGGCTTGCGAACTCGATCGATTCGGACCCATACGTGCGTCGAATCACGAAGAACTTCATGTACGAAAGGTTTGGGGACCGAGTGCAGGTGACCTTCGGATCCCTGTGTGAAGTCGACTTGTGTCATGGTTATGGCCTATTTCTTAATGAATTTGAAGTATGTTTTTGACAATGAGAATGAAACCTAGGGCTGTGAAAGGCGAGGACTTGAGTCCTTAGGCAGTTAGCGAATGCCCAAAAGGATTATCGGAAGGGACATCAGTCATCCCTTTCGACGGACCATTATGGAGCACTTCACCGTTCTGTGTGCTCTTTTCGCCATCTCTTCGTAGTATGGCAGTGCGCCGTGGTACGGACACGATGAAAACCAGCAAGAGCTGACAATTCCTTGAACAATTCGGACTCGAATTGGGTTCTTCTGTCGGTTACCACGTATCATAGGACTCCAAATCTGGAAACCCATCCGTCCAAGAAGGTCAAACCACCCGTCGCAGCACTTATGTATGTCCGGAAACGGTAATGCCTCGATCCATCTTGTAGCCCGGTCAATGTACTAGAGGAGATACTGGTTATGCGACTGGTAGGATTGCCCAGGCAACGTGCACGGTGGTAGTGGTTCGACGATGTCATTGTGCACGGTCTCGCATCATGACGAGGGTATATTAATGGGTAAAAACGGAGATTACGTGTGGCGATGTATCTTGGAGGACTGACATGAGAAGCACTCACGTGCCCGAGCACGAAGGTCCCTATCGAAAATATCTAGACTTAATTAGACGGAGGGATGCCTTAATTCCATGATGGGACAAATTGTGCAATTGTTTGAAGATATTCCTCCTGCATGCCTTAGGGAAGAACTGTCGTAGGTATCTTGATGTTACTTCACACCATAGTTGAGCTTCTCCTGGAAAAGGGAAAGAGTTTAATCGCGACTGTAATCCTTCTGTTTCTTCATAATTATTATGTGCTGACGCCAGGGCCCAGGGGCCAAAAGAGTCAATTTGGACCGAATTGATGTTCCTCGATAGGCAGTTAGCAACGACGTTGTCCTCACCACGCACGAAGGTGATGTCGCCGATGTATTCCAAAATTGCCGTCCAATGTCGTTGCTGCCTATCCGTTTGGCACACAATGGTGAAGAGAAAGCTGACACCAACGTTTTGTGGTTTGCGCACAAAATAATATGGCGACCCTCAATCATGTGCCTGAAGTGGATCACAACAAGATACGCCCCTATTAGTTCTCGGTATTATGTGGGGTATTCTTCTTGCGTCTTGCTTAATTTGCTCGAGAAAAATGCTATTGATTGCGGTGATCCATTCACCATCTGGTGAAGGGCATGACCTGCCGTGTATTGGGAGCAGTCCGTCATCAATTGATACTGTGAGTCATTGGGCAGTGGGTGACAGAGCTTGACGGAGTTATTTAATGCTACTCTAGTATTATTAATGCTTATCACGAAGCATCGTTACATACGAGCTCACGAGACCTGGGTTGCAGACGCGCGAGCGCAGTCGGCGTAGGTACAATCCCAGGTAAATTTGGAATCATTCTTCTATAGTAGCCTAACGTGCCGAAATATCGTTGCAGTTCTTTGTAGTCTTTTGGTAATGACATGTCCCCAATTTCCTTAATTTTCTTAGTTGGTGGACAAATTCCCGTAGCTGAAATATGATGTCGTAGAAACTAAATCTCTTCTTTCGCAAACTCGCACTTTTCCAGTGATAATGGTAGGTCGTGCAAATTGTCCTAAAATATCATGATGTCGTCTATATATACAAAAACGAACTCTAAGTACCGAAACAGGTTATCCAGGTGACGCTGGAAGGTGCAACTCGCATTCCTGAGGCCAAAGGGTAATTATATATACTCCTATAACCCAAACAGAGTTACCACCTCAGTTTTCTCAATGTTCCCGGGGTTCATCGGGATCTGATGGTAAGAACGATCCAAATCCAGCCGAGCGAAAATTGATTTCCGATGAAGGTGGTTTGCTACACTTTGTATTCTCGGTAACAGTTATTTGTGGGGCTTCGTGACTTCATTAAGTGCGCGAAAGTCGCCGACAGATCTTTAATTACCCGGCGACCTCTTCAGGACTATGTAAATCGGCGAGGCTTACGGTGAGAAACGTTGATAAAGAGCACAAAATAGAAGTTGTACGCGTTCGTTGTCGATTTAAGTTTTGAGGCGGACAAAAAAGTTGACAAAGAACACAAAATAGAAGTTGTACTCGTTCGTTGTTGCTTTAAAATTTGAGGAGAGAGAAAAGTTGACAAAGAACACAAAATAGGAGTTGTACTCGTTGTTGTCGCTTTAAACTTCGAGGCGGAGAGAAAAAATGACAAGGAACGCAAAATAGAAGTTCTACTCGTTTGTTGTAGCATTAAATTTTTCGGCAGCGAGAAAAGTTGACAAATAAAACAAAATAGAAGTTGTACTCGTTCGTTGTCGCTTTAAAGTTTGAGGCGGCAAAAAAGTTGACAATGAGTACGAAGTAGAAGTTGTACTCGTTGTTTGTCGCTTAAAACTTTGAGGCGGAGAGAAAACTTGACAAAGAGCACAAAATAGGAGTTGTATTCGTTCGTGTAGTTTTAAATTTTTCAGGGAGAAGGAGTAGTATACAGAGAGCAAAAATAGTCAAAATGCACGAATTTAAACACCTCTAACTGGAGAATTCTGCACACCATTATTCCCTTGCTTTCTCATATTATACCTCCACAATCTCTAATTATTAATGTAATTGCTTGACATCTCCCTATCATTTAATCAAACATTCTCACAATTATTCATTCGGTTCCTTATTCTCGGCCCGACGTGGAACCCATCTTTAAATCCAAGAGGTCATGAGTTCAAATCTAGCTTGAAATGGGGTTTAATCGCTTCATTTCCAAGCTCTCCGTTTTTTATGAAACGCTTTGCTTGTTTTGAGTCCTTCACCTCCCTCATTGATCCTTTCGTTGATTCCACCCAAATTTATGTTACTCGACCTATTTCTGCACTAATTTTGTCTCCTTTTATGAGAGGAGAGAAGAACTTCTCTAACCAACGAAGGAGTTGTTCATTCAAACTATATAATGTGAGGAAAGAGACATAAAGATGAGAGAAAGTGTGGTAAGCTAAGGAATTGAAATATTGAGAGGCCAGTTGTTAGCAGTTTTTGCTAGAAAAGGCCTGAATACAGTTGCTAGGAATGTTGATTAAAACTTCCTTTGAACAATTCTTCCCGATGAAAGCTGAAGAGTTCATTTGCCTCATGTTGTAAAATGAACCCCACCTAGCCACTAACCACAGAACCCGACTATTTTAGCCAAAAATCTCAAATTTTGGATCTGCCTACCGGGCTATGAAGAAAAACAGCTCCGATGTCGAGGTATCAAGTGCTCTTCGTCTCTGGTGGGGGTTCCTTGGGGCGGAACGAGACATGCATAAGGATCAAACTGGTTTTTGGAAACAAGAAACTCGAGAAGTCGGTGGAAGAACACTTGAGGAGAAGGGTCGTTATAAAAGACACCACCCGACGTCTTGGCAGTGTAGTTCAGGATCTTCCTCCTTGTGATTTGTTTCGGTATTTTACAACGCACATTTATATCGACGGGTAAGTATTTTACGTGCTGATTTTATGGCCAAATCGATAAAGGGGGTCGATGGCGAGTGCGAGATTAATAGACACAACGAAAAAGTGAGATTAAGAGGAGCATTACGATAAAGGATACCAAACGCTGCTATATCATCTTTTCCATTTATAAATACTAATGCTAGGAGATGTTTGGGTACCCTCTTTTACCCTTAACTGAATCTATTAAAGTCTGGGAAAGAACAAAAGTTAAAAACATAGAACAATGGAAAATAACAATGGAGTGAAAAAAACTTACTACATCGAAATTGCTGCCAGAGGGGCTCAGAGGTTATTAACAACTCCCAGGCTAAATTCAAACGAAGAGTACTAGTACTAAAATATACGAACTGGAACAGCTTATGGGGTTTAAACGAGTAGAGAGGGTATTAAACAGGCGTGTATAAATAACGATGTCGATTGAGTAATGGAAGATAGATTTACGGGGATAAGGGCATTCAGAACCCATTGTCAATAAGCCCATATCGCAATTGGAGACTGACTTTGGGAGCCCCTTTTAGACTTGAGTTGTGAGGGAAGAAATGGAATTACTATACAACATCTGGATTATTGCCTCCTATGATAATGGCGACATCAGTAAAAGACTTAGATATAAATTTGAAAAAAGTAGCGAGGCCACCTCTCCGATCCTTCCGAAGCCCGTTACGCCCTTTGGAGGGAGCGTAGAGGAGGCTCAGTTTGGTAATGGCTTGGCAAATCTTTCACTGTTTAATTTCATTTCATATTTATTATTAAATGCCTATTATGCGTGCCTAACAATGGAGGTTTCCAAGTTACCTCTCAAAATCAGGCATTTAGTAGTTTCTATTTAGCCTTTGTACCGTTGGAATTTTCAATTACCGCTCTAAGCTTTATGATTAATGGCCTAAGATCTCGATATTGTTTAGTATCTTTAACTCTTGTATTAAGTTTTATTTTAGAAACATAGGTCAGTGATAAGCCAAATATTAAATTCTAAAACATTTCATAGGAGTGGGGCTCTCCTTTTGTGCTGTTCCACTGTTCTGTCCGTTTCTGGTCTAATCAACAACCTACTCCTCAGGAACCATGGCGCCAGACGCAAGTGAAGAAGTCACCGTCAGAGAAGGAGGAGCTAAATCCGGAAGTCAATTTAACCAAAACCCCACCGGTGGAAGTGGAGACTACAGTGCCAGGGGTGACTACGGAAGTGCCAAATACAAGATGAACCGTGGTGATCGAGATCCCTTTGATGGGAGAGATTACAAGAGGGAAGGAAAGAGGCGACCCTCTATGGATCGGGTTCGAATGAACTTCGAGGGAGAAAGGCCTTATGGGAATCCCCAGGGTCCCCTCGAGAATAAGCGATTCGACTCTCGGGATAGGCAGTTCGGCTATGGCCCCGAGCGGCACTATAGTTATGGCAGGATGGCCCCCGTGTCGCCGGTTGGATCTCCGTCTCGTTTTGGTTCCGGGGGGGATTACGATAGGTATGATTACCGACCAGAATTTGACGGTAGGTTTCCTTACGGGAGTGAATCTGGTAGAAGCGATTACGGCAGATCCCCATTCAATAGTGGTGGGTATGGGGACTATTATGGGAGATATGGTCCACAATGGGGCTTTGGTAGAGAAAATGGTTATGGCAGTGGATACGGTGCAAGAAATAGTAAGGAACAAGGAAGCAGAATGGACCCATATGGGTACGTTCGCCAACATGGCAGCGATCACGGAAGTCGGACGGATTCTTTAAGTTATGGTGCCAACTATGGTCATGGCTATGCTAAGCATTCGCAGGGATACGGTGAACAAAGTCAGAGAGAAAGCAGCCATCCCCCTGACTATAGCCGTTATGGAAGAGACTATGGCAAATTTGGCGAACAGTCCAAAGATTACGATTTTGGAAAGGATGGCAGGGATCAAAACCCCTCTGGGAACTCGAAATATGGTTACGGCGAAGGTAAAGGTAAACCTATGGGCCATTCTCCGGATTTAGTCGCCAGCGGTGGCCAAAGCCAGCGTTCTGCCAGCCCTCATGACCCTACCAAGTACAACAGGGGCAACCTCGGACCAGGAGGAGACCGTAAGGAGGCAGAGCCAAGAAGAAGCCATCGTGAGGTTTCACCTCGCCAAAGCGTCCCTGGGCATCATACCTACGAGTCAAGTCCATACCCTTATGGAAGCAGTACACACGGACAAGGATACGGTCCTGGGGAAATCGGGCCTTACCACCCACGAGGGTATGAACGTAGCTCCTACGGAAGATACCCATTTGATAGTGCTAGATTCTCGCATGGCAGGAGGGAGTGGTCCGGTGGGCATGGCGGACAACTCAGACATCGCGCTCAGTATGGAATTGGAGGCCGTCAACGTGACTACGGCAGAGATCAGCCGAGGTTCGCTGGTTTCTACGGAGGTGCATCGCCCTTCAAAGGACACCAGTTTGGTCGTTACGGTGGCCATTTCTTTGGACCCCCACCTCCCTTCGAGTCCTTCCAGCGACACAGGGCTCCACGTCCATCTCTCTCTGTAAGTTCATGAGTTTTTTGTTTTGTTTTCTTTGCCTTAATACTAGGCTCCATACGAAAGATTAACGATCATCCTTCATATGCCAGGCTTATAGAATCCTTATCCACACATAGGCGCTTCCTGTTCGTATTTTTGATGATCTGTACTCTATGTAAGAACATTTTCTAGGTTTATAACACACTTTCTCAATCTCTGGATTTAGGGTTAACGACGTTTTACAGTCTTTGTTTTCGTCATTCTTACTCGACCCTTTTCTCTCGTGACCCGATCCTTCTATTTATATACTCTTTTTATGTCTTTCCATTCATTTATTTTACAACGAGTAAAAATAACATCCTGGCTTTAAGAGTCTCCTTCCCTTTCCCACGGAAACAGTCTTCCATCTCTTATGGTCATTATACCACCAACTTCCAGAATTTCGAAGGAAGTCATCTCCTCATTTTACGCCTCATTCTCAAACATTGTCTGATTAGTGAGAATAAGAGCGTCGTAATCCAACGAAGAGATGCCAATTTAGTACGGAGAACTAAGCAGAAAGATAAACAGAATAAAAATCCAGTAGAACAAAGGAGAGTTAAAGTGAGAAAGATCAAGAGTCACATTTGTAGGGATTGTTAAAAAAATGTTATGGGTAAAGTCTTGTTGTACAAAATACTTCCAACTTAAACTCGATATTTCACGGCAAAATAGGACTAATAATAATTTAAAGGGTAAAGATTTTAAGAAATTCTCGTAAGAATAAACATAGTCAAAACGTTAGTACAACCTCAATCCCAAAATCGAACCAAAAGCCTCTTAATACCATTTTTTTTTTACTAATCTTTCGTAAATATAAAAATATTTTAAAATTTGTGAAATTTTATTATACCTAAAAATATATTCCTCCATTACCATCCAAACGACCACTTTTGTAACAAGCTTTCCTTTTTTTTCAGCGAAAATTCTTTTAAATTTCTTTCTTTAATCCCTTCATTTCTGTTTTTATTTAACTTATTTCTTTCCTTTTATTCTTTAATACACAAAATCCATTCATTTTTAATGTGTTTATTTAACTTATTTCTTTCCCTTCATTCTTTAATGCTCAAAATAATCAACTTGAAATTAACTCTTATGATTTCTTGGTTTCTTTGAAATATGACGTCACGATCTTTTTAGGAATGAGTCTCACAGAATTTATTTGTTTACTGAACAGTTATTTGTTTGGCTCAATCTTAAAAAAAAATTATTCAAATTCTTAAACTCGTGTTATAAGCTAATCTATTTAAGTAATAAATTCCGCAACTGCTTAAACATCGCCAAAGATTCAATTTAATAATGTTTATGTCATTCAATTTAAACGTTTCCATCTAAAAGCTCAATTCTTAGAAGTAAATTTGTATGATACCTTCACCAATATATTTTTTATTATTTCTTTGTTCTCTATCAATCAGTCACTTATTATTCGTATTTGACTATATGTACCTTCCGTACTCGACCTTACATAGCCCTCAAACTCTTTGGAACTTTGATATCCTTAAACTCTCAAACTCCTTAAACTTCTTTGACTCCAAAACTCTTTGGAACTTTGATATCATTAAACTCTCAAACTCCTTAAAGTTCTTTGACTCCAAAACTCGTTGAAACTTTCACATCCTTAAACTCTGAAACTCTTTGGAACTTTGATGGCCTTTAACTCTCGTACTCCTTAACTTTCAAACTCTTGAGAACTTTGATATCCTTAAACTCTGCCCGAGTTCGCGATGGTGAAGCCTACAGCACACTGGGAAAGATAATGGGAGCCTTTGCCCTCGATGAGAAAAACGTTAGATGCTTTAGGAACTTAATAGACAATCCAGATAATGTAAGTAAAAGTCTACTTTCGTTTCTATACACGATCTTTATTTAAGAAGCATAGGAACTTAAAATTGTCTGAAATATATTTATTTTATAAAATAATTATTTGCTCAAGAAATGAAGATTTAATTTCGATATAGAACACAAAAAAATATATTTTCATATTGTACTTATGAATGTATCCAGTGCTATATATTGAGCATGTTTATTTGTTCATAACGATACTGAACTCTCGAACTTCCCCCTGAAAGGCAGAATATCTCCTCCCATCCACTCACCAATATTCAAGACAAGTTCACTGCAGGATTGGAGAGGCTCAGATGACCAAATGTACGTATCAAGTATGATTTTCTTTTAAACGACCACTGTGTGCGCCATTCCACTGTAAATACCTTATGTGTGATTTTACTCCCTGAAGAACGGAATGGAAATGAGGCTTAGCTTAGCCTTAAAATTATGCTCAAGTTGAGAACGAGAAGGGGTTTGGGGGAGGCCGGGTGTAATATCCCATTTCCTTCCTACTTGAGCCTATCTAGACATGGGAGAGAATAGGAAGAAGACCAGAGTGTAGAAAAATGAGAATGAGTTGAAAAAAGAAGTGATTAGGGGCAGGGGGGTGATGGACTTTGATAGTAAACTTTGCCTGCTTAAATTCCCCGTAATGGAAGGTGGTATCTTTCAAGTTTGATGACTTAATTTATACATTGACCATCGCTACACCCAAGGTATGGATTAAAACTCCCTTTTCAAATTAACCTCAGGTCGTTTTTAGCCACTACAAGAGCAGGGATGGTGTAGGAGGGGGTATTGCCCGTGCTACAACCACCACCAACTCTAAACCCTAAATTAATCGACAAACCCATCCACACTACCTTTACTCCAAAACATTTGAACACAATAACACTAAAAAACCTCCTAAACGAGCCCCCCCCCCTTCTTTATAAAACAATCAGAGAAGAACACACGGCGGAATCCTATTTCAACTCAGGTCAGGACACTCCACTAACCCAAGAAGAGAGCAAGGAGGGGGAGGCTGGAGGGACAAGTAAGTCTCATTCAACCACTACTCACTGAAGAAAGACCTACCCTTTATCTTGAGCTCCGAACCAGGGGATGGTTTAAGAGCTCGATCCAGCACTGATCGTATCCAGTGTGGGTTAACTGTTCTAGAAGGGGAAATCAGTCCTTCTACTCGGCTAGAACTATCCTTAGGTTTATTTATTTTTCTCCTCTAATATACTTGAATCCATAGGGTCATAGGCACATCATCTAGGTCAGGCGTTCTTAAAAGTGTGCCTTTTTGAAGGTATCCAAAAAGGCATCCTGGGCGAGCCCCGCCCAAGAATTGAGGCTTCGATTGCTTCGAAAAATGAGGAGCACAAGGCATATGCAGATCACAGTAGAAAAAAATTCAAGTTGAATGAGCACAAATAGTGTTGTATACAATAATGTAATGTAGAAAAATGCACAATAATGTCTGTGCTGCTATATTTATTTATTTACTAAAAATCAAAATCAAAAGATTCCATAGAATTCAGCTGTTTGTTCATAGCCGCCTGTTTTCTCTTTTTGGCAGGAAATTAAAAGTTAAAAATTGGGATTAGAAGGCTAATATTGAAGAAGGAGTTGACTTGGAGTTGAACTTTGGGTTATCACGGATGAAAAACTATAGGGACCACTGCTCATGGTAATGACCAGAGGGCCACATATTGGATCAGCTTCAAAAGAATAACCCTTTTTCATTCTTTCAGAGGCCATTGTGGACGAGGACAAAGGAAATATATATCCTTGGAACACTTGAAAGGGAAGAAATTTAGGTTATTAAAAATATTATTGGATTAAGTAAAGAAAGGCCATTTCACTAATAATTAGTAAATAAAAGCCATCTCTGTAATAATTAGTAAAGATGAGCTATCTTTAAAGTGAGCTAGTAAAGGTTAACTAACTATAAAATGACCCAGCAGAGATAATACATCAATAAACTAATCAAATAAAGATGTGTAAACTAGGAAAAAGAGAACAAAATACCCATAAAGCGGTGTTTTAAGGTAGGCTTTCTCTGTCCAAATTTAATTCAAAATCTTTACTCTGTCAGTTTATTGACGACTTTGCTTGGTCTTCTTAGAAATGGCTTATCTTTACTAACCAAATTTAATTTCCAAAAATCAGAGTAAATAGAAGTAATATTAAAAGGGCAATGAAACGAAAATAAACTAGCCCACTTAAACACTAGTAAAGATAAGCCATATCTAATATACTTAGTAAAGAAGAGCCATCTTCATTTCCAGATGGCTTATCTTTACTTGATTCTTATAATTTGATTGAATTCTTGTCATTAATACATTTGGCCTTTTTCGCAAGTGATCATAAAGCCTTTTGATGCCTCACAACTTACTCTACTCAATTTTATGATTAAAAAGTTCTTGGAAATATGGGATAGGAGGTATTCAAGAGAGAGATTACACAAAGAACTGACGCCCTTCTTACGATTGGCCCCTGAGATCTACTTTCCCGCAAGCAATTCATCGTTCGCTGTGCGATTTTGTTTATTCGAAATTGAGGTTATGTTTATTTTAAGAGTAACAAAACATTGAAATTTCTTACTCTGAGGACTTGATGTACCATTTTTTGCCAATAGCACATGTTATTATAATTCTCTTTATCCCGAAAATATTTGTTTTATGTGTAATTAAACGGTTTTGAACGAAAACAACCTTAATTATTCCTTCCCTAAAAGAAATTTAGTCATGTGTGGTCGTACGAGAAAGGTTACTGAAAGATTAGGGTAAACGATTTCTTAATGCAAAATTAACAGAATATAATATGAGTTGTATACGCTTGAATGAACTGTAATTGAAAAGAAAATACTTAATGGTTACAAAATTGAAAATTTTTAGTGGTAAAAAAAGATTAAAAAGATAACAGACGAAATCGAATCTGTCCCTCGCCTCATGAATTTCACACAGGGAAAGATCGTTCGGAAGGAGCCAATATCCTTATAGGCATATCGCTTATTTCTGACAGCAGAATCATGCTTAACCGACCACAGGGTATGGGGCGGTATTCAAAACTACCTGACATTCGAATGAGGACCCTATTACTCCATCTTTCCTGACCCTCCTGTGAAATAAAACCTAGTGATCAGTTCACAGTTGAAATTGTAGGAGTGTATTTTTCAATTGCTAGAAGGCATGGATTTGGGTGTTAGGGACAGAAGCTAAAGAAAAACTAACGTGACGCGGAGAAATATAGCAGTCTACCGTTTTCTTTTGTATTGAACAATTGAGAACTATAGACAGACAGCTCTGTAGAATCTAGAGAAAGCTTGTTATCATATATATAGCGATTTTTTTTAATTTCACGATCCCTTTGAATGTCTGCCAACAAGGGTTCAACCACCTAAATTACAAAGATAAGCCTTTTTTAAGTTATTTTAAAATAAAAATGCTAATAAAACAAGATTAAAGAAACAATAATATAAAATAAGAAACTATTAACAAAACAAAAAAGTGAAAAGAAGCATACATGAGTACTCCAGGGAAGGCGTCCATCTCTCAGGGACCCAAGCAAGTCACAAGCAATTAAAACAAAATTAGATCTTATGGACTAGATCCGACTCCTCCCCACAAAAAACTCCATGACAGCATAGTTCGGTGAACAGGAAACAGTCGCCAGTACGAGGAAGAAACGGTAGAGACTCCTCTCGTCACGTTATTGAGACAGATACCGCGCCTGAAACTGCCCTAGAATGAAACATTCAACCAAAAAGTGGCGGGAAGTTTGAAGGACCAAGCCGTCATCACAGAGAGGTTCGTGGGAGATCTCCATCAGATGATATGTGTCCAGCGAGTGTGATCAATTAGAAGACGAAAAAAATGACGATATCATCAAGGTATTAGAAAATAGGTCCAAGGAACGAGTAGTGCATCTTCCCCCTCCTTTTTTATACCACACGAAGAGTTGAGCTGATCCCCATCATGTAGTCATTGGATGTAAGAGTGAAACGCCGGTCTGGTTGGTATGTCTGTGCAGACACTGGTCCCCTTATCAGCGCACCCATTTCCCTCAAACACAATACAAGGTGTCCCAGAAAAAAATTAACCGTACTTTGAATTAGTATAACTCAAAACTTATTGGAGATTTTTGAGTCCTGTAAAACAAATCAAATTTATTAACTATTTATCTGTTGATTCTGGAAATTTCATTAAATTCCATTTTACGTTATTGATACACTAATGGGTTTAGTGGAGGCTATCAAAATTATGTTTGCGCAAGGAAGTAAAATAATGAAACTTCGAACTTTAAAATTAACAAATATATTTATATCCATTTTTAACAAAAACACCTCTTCATATGGGTAATACAAATTCATTTTTTAATTTTATAAGTATCATTTCCTTCCACATGTCTTCCATTTCTTTCCAAGCACAGTTGCGCCTTTGATCACATTGATTGAACAACCTTTTTGATTAACTTGTGATTTTCCTTAGGTCTATTGACTTCACGTGTGATACTATCTCTTAACTGGTTGATGCTTTGTGGTAGAGTAGAATACACTTTATTCTTTAGATATCCACATAAGAAATAATCACACGGTGTTAGGTCAGGGGATCTTGAGGACCATTCAATTGCATGATTTAGCGTGACAATGCGGTTGTCAAACGTTTCTCTTAGTTTTGTTCTTACGGCAAGCTGTCTATGAGCTGGTGCGCCGTCCTGAATACACCAAAGTCTATTGAATTGATTGCGGTAAATCTGGCGGAGTTCCGTGAAGATCCTTTCGTTGATCATGCTCAGGTAGGCAGCACCATTCAAGTTATTCTCGTAAAACAATGGGCCGACAAGATAGCCATTCCCGCATATTCCGATCCACAGAGACACTTTCTGCTGACAAATACGTGTGTCAAAGTTGAATGCTGGGGGGTGATTCAGCGGCGCATATTGCCGAATGTCATGGCTATTTACCTTTTCATTCATGAAAAAGGCTGCCTCGTCACCAATTACAATGTTTTCCAAGAAACGAGCAAGTTTATGGGAAGGCCATTGTACAAATTGTCTACAAGGAAAATCAGTTTCAAAAAGATGGTGTCTTGCATGCATCTTATAGGGATGCCATTTTAAGTCATGTTTAATAATGCGGTTAAATGATGACTTTGACCATTGTAATTCATTCTTTCGGACTGATACATGTGAATTTTGAAGAAGTGTCATCTGAACATTTTCGATATTTTCTGTTGATCTTATGGTTCTCATACGACCCGAACGACCTTTATTTAGATTTAAGGATGTTCCTTCATGTTGGTATTTGCGAACCTTTTTCCAAAGTGTGGGCTTGTTTGGTGGGTGCCGACCTAGACAACGTTGTTCAAATGAATCTTGTACTTGTTTAATACTGCCAGTCTTAATAAAGTTTGTGACTACAAATACGCATTGATTTTTTGTTAACTGCATGATTAAAAAGGTTCTATGGATGTAAACTGTTATTACACAGAAACGCTTTAATTTGCATAGTAAGCAATAATGACGAGACCATACGACAGCGTGGCTGAAGAACCACTGTAAAATGGCCTAAGCTATACTTGGAAAATCGCACAAAGACTTAGGCAACCTAGGCTCGCTAGGTTCTCTTGAAAGTGCACGGTGGCCTAGCCTTCCTAGGCTTCGCTTCATTATTTTACTTCCTTGCGCAAACATATTTTTGATAGCCTCCACTAAACCCATTAGTGTATCAATATCATAAAAGGGAATTTAATGAAATTTCCAGACTCGAAAGATAAATAGTTGGTAAATAAAACACTTTTGGCAAGCCCAAATATTCTCCAATAGTTTTTGAGTAATGCTAATTCAAATTATGGTTAAATTTTTTCTGGGACACCCGGTATGTCCAGTAATCCTACAGAATACAATCTCGACCTTCATTCCGACTCGCAGCAGTCAATCGTCACAGATAGTGCGAACCAGGAAAAGTGGCTTGGCAGAGGCCTCAAGGGTATATAGAGCGCTTTTTTAGTGCTATGGATTAGGAATTGGTCTATGGACCTAGTTGAACGTGTAATTTTTCGCCTGAGCGATATATTGCAACCAGGTCTGTGTTAAAGATAGACGCAGCTTCCAGAGAATGTCAATCAGATCAAACAAGGAGTGGGGGAGGGTAGTTTGGAAGGCAAAACAATCTTTTCGACTTGGTACCATTTACTTACGTAGGCTCTGGTCCGATGTGACCAAATCGGTACTTCAAAAAAATGTGAACGCAATACTCACTGTAGAGAAATGGCTACCTTAATCATCCTGGAGGAGTATAGGTACATTAAAGCCCCCCTTCATCATGAGGAGAAGCGTGGGAAAGGTAGCCGGCGAAACTGCTTACCATGTGTGATCTCCCCGCCGCTGTGGGCAGTTGGAGCTAACATCTGTTTTAAGGCGACCACCTAAGGTCCTTAAACGACGCTCTAACGATCCAATTACCAACGAGACCCATAAACCCGTAGTTATGGAAAAAAAGCGGTGCGAGTCAGAAGGCACGCCAATTAGCGGTGCGGTTGCAAGCCTCTAATTTGCGAGCTGACTTGGGCACCACAGTGCCACTTCAGGAATTCTCGCTCTCCCCAGGTGCTAACTCACCATTCGCCCCCCCCCCTCCCTTTGCCTCTGTGGCCTGGTCACTTCCCCCTTTAGAAAGAAAGAGAAGAGATTATCAGAAGTCGATACGCCAGAGGAGGATTAGTTCGTGAAGATCGATCCATCGGCCAGACAAGAAGATTATTATAAGTCGATTCGCCAGAAGAAAGATTAGTTCGTGAAGATCGATCTTTCAGCCAGACAAGAAGATTAGAAGTCGATACGCCAGAAGAAGGGTTGGTTCGTGAAGATCGATCCTTCAGCCATACAAGACTATTTCCGTGAGAAACGATAGGATCAGATTGAGAAAATCGATCCCCCCTTTTAGGGCCGTATTACCTTAAATAGTCAAGCTTTATATCGGTGCCATACCGAAGAAGCCTGTTCAGTCTGCAAAGAAGTCCGACTGAAGAAAAGCAAAGCCGCTCACACTCGAGCGACTCTCACATCTCAAGCTCCGTTAGAGTGAGAGGAGAAGAACCCAGCCCCAACGATCTCCCGTTCTTTAATTACGTTGAAGAATCAGCCCCCGTCACAGGCGACAAGCAATCCCTCCACGAAAATTCAACCCGCGGCCACAACACTGCAAAGCGAGAGATAAGTCCTCCTGCAACATCCGGCAATCCCTAATACCTACCTGTAAGTTAAAAATAACATTTATATTCCTATTGCGATAGTAGAAGTTTAGTACGTCCCACGTTTTAAAGGAGAGTAGAAACCATTGTTCTTGAACCTAGGTCATATGTGTTTGTAGACGAGAGTACGTTAATTTAATGTTTAACGCTAATCAAATAGAGTTGCGATAAAAAAATACTAATCGGCAATTGGTATGTTTACGGGAAGCCTATTTGTTTATTTTTTGTCATTGAAAGATCTTTGATGCCAAAGATAGAAATGTGTTAACTGTTGGTTTGTAATAGTTAAGTGTTTCGTTTAAAATACATGTTTATTTTGTTAGATTCTGGTGTTTCATCTTATCCTTATGTGTTTAAAAATAGCTCTTCCTTAAGAACAAAACCACTGAATAGCACTCTTAGAACAAAGCCTACTTCATCATAGAAGTAACTCACGCCCCTTAAAGCATACCGCTACTAAAAGGGTGTCAAAGAGTATAAGGATCAAAACCAAGGGTCATTTTACGACATATTATAAAAGTGGTGTCAGGTCTATAGGTTTTATATTAGAAAGAACCCAGCAGTGTCTATTTAAGGAAGAGCTAACACATAAAAGGAACACCAGAAATAATAGAATATTTGACGAGTGGAAAATTGGTAAAGTTAGAGGTGAATACCATCTAAAGGTAATTGTTAGGCCAAGTGGAAATTTTCGGTGGTGGAGTAGGTCAGGCTTGATTAAAAACAAGGTAGATGACTGACATAAGCGCAATGGCATTGTTTGACCTTTATCGGAAGCAAGGTCAAAGCCTTGGACTGGAAGGAACCGAGCTGAACTCGTTTATTCAGGAGAAAGAGAGAAACGAAAGAGAAGAAAAAAGAGAGGAACGTAAAAGGAAAATGGAAGCTGATGAAAGAAGAGAAAAGGCGAAAATGGAAGCTGATGAAAAAAGAGAAAAGGCGAAAATGGAAGCTGATGAAAGAAGAGAAAAGACGAAAATGGAAGCTGATGAAAGAGAGAAGATTAGGGCCCACGAAAGAGCTCTTAGCAAAGACGAGTTAGAGGTGCAGTCAGTGTCATGCAGAACAGGAGTGTCACCAGCGGCCAGCATGAAACTCCCGGAGTACAGGGACGATGAAGATTTATGCTCATATCTCTCCCATTTTGAGAAAATATTTGAAGTCAATAATTGGGACCTAGAAGAAGATGGGGTCGCCAGACTGTTACCGCTACTCAATCGTAGGATGGGAGAGATATTTGTATCTTTACCCTCAGAAGCGACTGTGGACTATTCCACTCTCAAAGCCGAACTTCTCTCATCAACAAACCTTAACCCGGAAGAATATAGGATGAAGTTCAGGCAGTCTAGTATAAGACCTGGACAAACATACAAACATTTTGGCTTTGAGCTTCGTCGAAGCCTACAGTTTTGGATGGAGTCAGAAGGGGTAGAGAACGAAGTCGCTGCGGTCGTTGACTTCATGCTTAGAGATCAGTTACTAAGTACACTACCCCAGGAAATCCGTGCATTCGTTAAGGACCGAAAAGCTTCTACCTTCAACGAGTGTCTGGACGAGGCTGACCTCCACGCGGTAAATCATCGGTTATATCCGAGAGAGTACAAGAAAGACAAGGCTCCCTCCCCAAAGAAAAATGGGCCGCCACCCAGGCATTTTCAGAAGAAGCCCTTTAAGTTCTCAGTAGCAAAAGGAACTTATAAGCCAAATTTTGGAGGAGAAAAAAATCAAAAAGAAGTTAGGATTCCACAAGGATCATACCCTAATACCGGCACGTATCCCAGGAAGCCCGTCACTTGTTATACCTGCGGGATAATAGGTCACCTGAGTTTCCAGTGCCCACAGAACTCTCGTCTGAGGGAGACCTCGAGACAACAGGTGCAAAACCTGACTGCCGCGATCCCAGCAGGACAAGCTGATTCGTCCTACGTCCCCGTGCCAACATCCGAAGGGCCCCAGCAACAGGAAAACTTTCTATTCAACAAAAGTTCGCCAGGCGGCCTACAATTTGAAGAGGGCACTGTTTATGGGTGCCGAGTATCCACTTTAGTCAGAGACACCGGATGTACGTGCATAGTGGTATCCGACAAGTTGCTGCCCCCAGTAAACCCTAACCATAAGAAATTTGCAATCGTCCACGACTTTTTAGGACGCGACAATCGATTCCCCGTCGTGAGATGTCATATACAATGCAGATATTTCACCGGTTGGACGGACGTGGTAGTAGCTCCGATTAAGTTCTGCGAGGTACTAATCGGACAAAACCCCCTAATTCCCCAACAAGAAGTGGCCCAACAAGTAGTCACCCGGGCACAAGAAGCCCAGAGGAAAGAGCAACCTGCTAAGTTGACTCCGAGGATTACCCTCGAAGACAATGGGTTCAAATTGACTTCCTTCGCCAGTGCTCAGAAGGAATGCCCCACTCTTAAACCTCTATGGGAGAAAGCTATTAAAGGTGAAATTCTCCAAGTGAAAGGAAAGAAGCCTATCCAGTATATCGTAGAAGACTCACTTCTCTACCATACTATCAGCGAGGAGGATAAGGAGAACAAGAAAGCACTGTGTGTACCTCAAGAATACACGCAAAGAATTTTGAATACCGCGCATGATGGAATATTAGCCGGACACTTTGGGCACAACAAAACGGCGCAGCAGATATTCCGACACTTTTATTAGCCCCAGGCCGCCAGGGAAATTGTGGCCTATTGCCGACCATGCGACGTGTGTCAGAAGGATCCCTCCAGAGGACGGGTACCTCCCGCTCCCTTACAAAAGGTGCCCGTTATACCTGAACCATTCTTTCGAGTGGCTATTGATTTGGTGGGACCAATTCACCCCCCTTCAAGTGGAGGACACTCCTACATCCTCACCCTAGTGGATTGTGCCACCCGGTTCCTAGATGCCGTGGCCCTACGGAAGATTGACACTATTTCCTGCGCGGAAGCATTAATTTCAATTTTTGCACGAGTAGGCCTGCCTAAAGAAATTCTTTCGGATAGAGGGCGCCTATTCACCTCAGAATTGAAGGAGCAAGGTCTAACCGCCGGGCCGACCAAGTGTTATTTTGCCTACGAATCCATTGACTACCTGGGATTCAAAATAGGACAAAAACACTTGACTACCCAGCACGAGTAGGCCTGCATAAAGAAATTCTTTCGGATAGAGGGCGCCTATTCACCTCAGAATTGAAGGAGCAAGGTCTAACCGCCGGGCCGACCAAGTGTTATTTTGCCTACGAATCCATTGACTACCTGGGATTCAAAATAGGACAAAAACACTTGACTACCCAGCACGAGTAGGCCTGCATAAAGAAATTCTTTCGGATAGAGGGCGCCTATTCACCTCAGAATTGAAGGAGCAAGGTCTAACCGCCAGGCCGACCAAGTGTTATTTTGCCTACGAATCCATTGACTACCTGGGATTCAAAATAGGACAAAAACACTTGACTACCCAGCAAGAAAAAGTGGACGCCATAGTCAAGATGCCCCGGCCGAAAACAAAGAAACAACTCCGATCGTTTAGGGGAGCGGCCTCGTTCTATATGCGTTTTGTACCCCACTTCACTTCCATTGCAGCCCCACTGAATGATTTGTTAAAATGACAGCGTCAGACCCTGTCACGTCGAACCCCCATGCAATAACTCAGTTGGAGGTTCTAAAAGGAAAACTCGTAACTGCGCCCATTCTTCGCTTACCAAATCCCAACAAGATCTTCGGCCTTCGCACGGACGCTAGTCGAGACGGGTTAGGCGGAGTATTGCTTCAATACGAAGATGACGAAACAGCCTATCCCATAGCTTATGTCAGTAGGAAACTGTTGAGTAGAGAAAAAGCCTACGCTACTATCGAAATCGAAGCTTTGGCCATAATATGGTCTATAGGTAAATTCAAATATTATCTAATAGGGCGCGAGTTTAAGTTGGAATGCGGCCATAAACCGTTGTCATACTTAAGTAAAAATAAGAGTAAGAATGGAGGACTCCTGAGATGGAGTTTACTCTTGATGAAGTACCAGTACTCCATTCACTATATAAAAGGGTCCAACAATTGTATGACCGACTCGTTAAGTCGGAACCCTGTCGACGATTAAGGAGCACCCCAACTATTGTATTATAGCAAAGTTAAGTGTTAATCAGTAGAATTGTAAGTAAGTAGGGGCGAGTAACCCCCTAGTGGTAGGTAAGAAAATCCTAAGTTAGCTCAGTAATATAGGAATTAATGTAAGGTCAGGTGAAATGTTATCGAGGCATTCCCGAGTGAACCAGAATTTATTGTATAATATAATGTTCCGTAAGTTACCCATGTATATTATTGTAAGCGTCGGATTGGTCCCCCCCCCTTCCGTTATTTTCTTAAGGAGGGAGGTAAATGTAGAGAAATGGCTACCTTAAGCATCCTGGAGGAGTATAGGTACATTAAAGCCCCCCTTCATCATGAGGAGAAGCGTGGGAAAGGTAGCCGGCGAAACTGCTTACCATGTGTGATCTCCCCGCCGCTGTGGGCAGTTGGAGCTAACATCTGTTTTAAGACGACCACCTAAGGTCCTTAAACGACGCTCTAACAATCCAATTACCTACGGGACCCATAAACCCATGGTTATGGAAAAAAAAGCGGTGCGAGTCAGAAGGCACGCCAATTAGCGGTGCGGTTGCAAGCCTCTAATTTGCGAGCTGACTTGGGCACTCCAGTGCCACCTCAGGAATTCTTGCTCTCCCCAGGTGCTAACTCACCCTTCGCCCCCCCCCCTCCCTTTGCCTCTGTGGCCTGGTCACTTCCCCCTTTAGATGGGGCGGCAATCCGCCTATAAATAAGCCCCGCAAAGAAAGAGAAGAGATTATCAGAAGTCGATACGCCAGAGGAGGATTAGTTCGTGAAGATCGATCCATCGGCCAGACAAGAAGATTATTATAAGTCGATTCGCCAGAAGAAAGATTAGTTCGTGAAGATCGATCTTTCAGCCAGACAAGAAGATTAGAAGTCGATACGCCAGAAGAAGGGTTAGTTCGTGAAGATCGATCCTTCAGCCATACAAGACTATTTCCGTGAGAAACGATAGGATCAGATTGAGAAAATCGATCCCCCCTTTTAGGGCCGTATTAACCTAAATAGTCAAGCTTTATATCGGTGCCATACCGAAGAAGCCTGTTCAGTCTGCAAAGAAGTCCACCTGAAGAAAAGCAAAGCCGCTCACACTCAAGCGACTCTCACATCTCAAGCTCCGTAAGTGTGAGAGGAGAAGAACCCAGCCCCAACGATCTCCCGTTCTTTAATTACGTTGAAGAATCAGCCCCCGTCACAGGCGACAAGCAATTCCTCCACGAAAATTCAACCCGCGGCCACAACACTGCAAAGCGAGAGATAAGTCCTCCTGCGACATCCGGCAATCCCTAATACCTACCTGTAAGTTAAAAATAACATTTATATTCCTATTGCGATAGTAGAAGTTTAGTACGTCTCACGTTTTAAAGAAGAGTAGAAACCATTGTTCTTGAACCTAGGTCATATGTGTTTGTAGACGAGAGTACGTTAATTTAATGTTTAACGCTAATCAAATAGAGTCGCGATAAAAAAATACTAATCGGCAATTGGTATGTTTACGGGAAGCCTATTTGTTTATTTTTTGTCATTGAAAGATCTTTGATGCCAAAGATAGAAATGTGTTAACTGTTGGTTTGTAATAGTTAAGTGTTTCGTTTAAAATACATGTTTATTTTGGTAGATTCTGGTGTTTCATCTTATCCTTATGTGTTTAAAAATAGCTCTTCCTTAAGAACAAAACCACTGAATAGCGCTCTTAGAACAAAGCCTACTTCATCATAGAAGTAACTTACGCCCCTTAAAGCATACCGCTACTAAAAGGGTGACAAAGAGTATAAGGATCAAAACCGAGGGTCATTTTACGACACTCACTGTGCTTTTAGAGCAGAGGAGTGGCCACAAACGTTCAAAAGTAGTATCTTGTAGGGTATTGACTTGGCTCAACCGATCCAAGAGTTACATTAAACTCTCATAGCAGTTTCATTGGTGTGAACCATAAGGTTTAGGGCTTGATGGAGTTTATCAACCTCATAGGCCCATTTAAAATCGGCCGATAGACGAAATGAGAACATTTGGCAGCTAGGATAAACGCTAAGCCAGCGCGTACAGGAGCATCATGTACTGTGCAACGCATAAACTAGGAGGCCTTCTTTAAGGGACAAGCCAAAGGCACCAGTTGCCAATCGGAGACACGCCGTGGTAGATTGAATCCACTTTTCGCAATCGATGTGTGGGTGTGGATAAATAAATCTCGCATCCATAGTCAATCTTTGAGCGAAGGAAGGAGTTGCAAAAAAAGAGGAAGGCATTCCTATTAGCACCACACGTGATGAATAGGCTTAGCATAGGATATCCATTGCGCGCGGATACAAGAGAACATAAAGCTGCAAATATGCGCCTCCCAGGTTTTAGGTGTCAATCGAATCAAGGAACAAGAACTTAGAGCAAATCCACTAGTGTCAAATGAGCCTCATATATGAAGAGATCGGGCTGATGCCTTTGGAAGTGGCAGAAGTGCAACACCTTAGTCTTAGCTAAAGAAAACAAAAACCAATGCTTCTAGGGATAATGTGAGGAGCTGTTCAGATCGTGTTGGAGCCGCCGCTCCGAAGTACAAATCCTCGGTGTGCAAAAGCTATAGAAAAGTCGTTTGCATAGAAAATAGTTAGAAATTTAACGGCACTAGAAGAGGTGATACCATTGATGCTCATGGCAAATAGAGTGGTGCTGAAGACCCTCCTTTGGGTTCAAAGAAGGCTCACACACCAACCCAAACATGGAAATGATGATCTCGGGAGATCTTAAACAAAAATGTGGAGAGGCATCCACTCGCTCCCATAGCATAGTAGGTGGCGATGTTACCATATCTCCACACGGTATGATAGGCCTTATCCAAATCGAACAATATATCGCGAAATGATTTTTACAAAGAAAAGCCTCAGAGTAGCACTTCCCAGCCGTTGGGGAGCATCTGACGTGGATTAGAACATACCTAATCTGCACTGTGCAGAAGGCAGTTGACAACAGTTTCCATAAAATATGATAACGTAACATTTTCCAATTTTACAATCAAACTGGACAAGCATGCTATCCATTCGTCAAGAATTTGAGAAGATATCATTCGATTAGATCCTGTATAAACAACACTAACATAAAGGCCAAGCCTCTCTCATCTAGGTGTCGGAGCATGGCGTACGGAATATCCTCCGGACTAGTGACCTTATCTGCACACAAAGCGAGGGCGGAATGCAAACTGCTCAATAAATGCAGGTCTGCGAAGTGTCCACGCTTTGGGAGGTTAATTTTAGACGGCATCATTTAGCAACCGAGCGACTTGCTTGGAATACTGATGGAGTAACATCCCGGCTGGAGAATGTGAAGAAGTGGGTTGCGAAAAATCCAAACAAGGACACGGGATCGGAGATGGTGGTCTCGTCTTCTTGGAAAACGGAAGGGACATCCTGTAAGAACTTACCAATAAGACTTCTTTGGACGTTCTATTGAGTTAAAACGCATATACACGATATTAAGAGATGTGAAGGTGGTTTGAAAGGATACCGAATCTGTCCCTTGTCCCAAGAATTTCACATAGAGGGGAGACTCGTTTGAACGGAGCCTATATGACTTATAGGCATATCTTTGACAGCAGACTCACGCCCAACCGACTAACAAGTAAGGAGCGGTGTTCAAAATGACTTGGGGTTTGAAAACAGACCATAGTACTCCATCTAGCCAAACCAAAGTGGCTTGTCGATCAGCAATGTCAAGGCAAAATATATTTGAAAAGACAATTGGTTGCTACTATGGATGCCGCTTACCTTCCTACCTCAATTGTCCGCGTCTACATCAAGAGAACAATGGTAGAGATCAAAGCAGGAAAGTGAGAAGCGGTTCTTGGATAGTGATGTGAGACTTCTTTCACAATAATGATACCGATCTTCAATGCTTTAACCACTTCTGCAAGGGTCTTGCCACTGGAATTGATTGTGTATTCTCCTGGGAGGGGGTGAGTTTATGATCGCCTAATAATTTTAATAATCGATCGTAAACGTGGTCAGAAGTGACCAGGAACACTTCACAGGTCAGAACCATTTTGAAGACTAAAGTGGAACTGAATGATTTCGTAATGAAATTATTTTAAAAAAGTACCCATTGTAAAAAGGACCCTGCTATTATATTCAAGTCAAAGTATTGTTGCCCTGATTTTTCTTTGTGCTCAAAGTACGAGCAAATGTAGTCAAACATAAATGTACTTAAATAAAAGTATCTTACTCGTAAAGTACACGAGTAGTAAAAGTAAAAAGTAGCAATGAAGAGTAAAGTACCCATTACATCAGACACTATTCAGAGTACTGAACAGTAAACCTATGGTGGTTAAGGTAGACCTGTTTATAGGTAAACGGGGTGACCCAATTTATGGGTAGGTCAGGCTAAGGCGGGGGTACTGTAGAATTTAATCTGACTCCAATTGTCCGTTTTGTTATCCACTTGTCGGCTGAGCTATGGTAACTGGAGATACTACTTGGTGGGAGGGGGGAATCTGAAAATAATGGCGGTTTGTAGGCTTTTAATTTTGGCTTAGGGCTACTTCAGTTCGGGCAAGTGAAATCGCTGAGTTTCGGATTCGTTTGTTTGTTCCCGTCCTTGTGACTGGCTCTCATGTTAATAAACTCAGTGTTTCTTGTATCTCCCTTCTCTGTCAGACTGTGTGACTGTGGTTGGACAGACCGTGAATTGAGGTACTGTCTGAATCTTGGCGGTTGACTTAATTATGATACTAATAATAATGACATTAGTTGTATGCTTTGCAAGCCTATTTATCCTAACGCAATTTTAGGGGCGTGGTTTCGCTTTTCTAATCCGAGCGCGGGGCAGAACTTATATAATCAGAAGGCATTTGCGTCTGTATTCCGAACCCACCGCTGGGCGGAGCTTATTCTATCAAAGAGTGTGTGCATGTTCACTGTAATCACGTTTGCTGCAAGAGAGTATTTGAATTTGGAAACCTGAACGGGCTTTATCAATCCGACATCCGTAGCAATCTTGATTTAGTCTTTCACGGGTTCACTTCAAGGTTAGTGGGACTGGCTCCCTCTATATCAGATTCCGTTACATGTATGCACAGCTGATTCTACTGTCTTTGTTAACTCTGTGGCCAGACCGTCGGCTCGTATATATGTACACATAATATATATATATTTTGAGGCGAGCGAACAATTTGCCTACATTTTATTATAGTAAGCCGTGGCAACGAGCTGAGCGTGTACATTCAATACATTTGAAGTCAACCTATTTTACAATGCATCTGTTTTCTTAAAAATAATGGATCTTTAGTAAACGATACCTGTCTCCCTGACCGTGTAAAAACCTTCAGGTTTTTATTGATCTTTCCGGTGCCTGGAAAGGTTTACCCTCGATCATCCTTAACACAATTGTTCCTTGTTCCATTTTGTTCCTCATGAGGCAAAGTATGAAAGGTCTTTTTCCCATTTCTTTCGTGAGTCCTTGAGTATATCTGATCGTTTAGCGTATTACCATCATAAGAGTATGGGAGTTTCGCCGGTTATTTAACCTGTCCTCTAAGACAGTATCTTGGCTGTCATTAGGGAATTCCAGATTGTAGACTTTGTCGTCGCGCTCGACCACTGGGAAAGGACCAGTATATGGCGCTTCTAGCGGCTTGCGAACTCGATCGATTCGGACCTTCACGTGCGTCGTCTCAAGAAGAACTTCATGTACGAAAGGTTTGAGAACCGAGTGCAGGTATCTTTCGGATCCCTATGTGAAGTCGACTTGTGCCATGGTTATGGCCTATTCCTTACTAAATTTGGAGTCACTTTTTGACGATGAGGATGAAACCTAGGGCTGTGAAAGGCGAGAACCGGAGTCTTTAGGTAGTTAGCGAATGCCCAAAGGATTATTGGAAGGGACATCAGCCATCCCTTGCGACGGACCATTATGGAGCACTTCAAGGTTCTGTGTGCTCTTTTCGCCATCTCGTTCGTAGTATGGCAGTGCGCCGTGGTACGGACACGATGAAAACCAGCGAGAGCTGCTAATTCCTTGAACAATTCGTACTCGAATTGGGTTCCTCTGTCGGTTACCACGTATCATAGGACTCCAAATCTGGAAACCCATCCGTCCAAGAAGGTCAAGCCACCCGTCGCCGCAGTTATGTATGTCCGGAAACAGTAATGCCTCGATCCATCTTGTAGCCGTGGTGCGGACACGATGAAAACCAGCGAGAGCTGACAATTCCTTGAACAATTCGGACTCGAATTGGGTTCCTCTGTCGGTTACCACGTATCATAGGACTCCAAATCTGGAAACTCATCCGTCCAAGAAGGCCAAGCTACCCGTCGCAGCACTTGTGCATGTCCGGAAACGGCAATGCCTCGATCCATCTTGTAGCCCGGTCAATGTACGAGAGGAGATACCGGTTATGCGACGGGTAGGATTGCCCAGGCAACGTTCACGGTGGTAGTGGTCCGACGATGTTAATGTGCAAAGGCCTCGCATCTTGACGAGGGTATATTAATAGGTAAAAACGGAGATTACGTGTGGCGATGTATCTTGGAGGACTGACTTGAGTAGCACTCACGTGCCCGGGCGCGAAGGTCCCTATCGAAAATATCTAGACTTAATTAGACGGAGGGATGCCTTAATTCCAGGATAGGACAAATTGTGCAATTGTTTGAAGATATTCCTCCTAGATGCCTTAGGGACGAACGGTCGTAAGTATCTCGATATTACTTCACATCATAGTTGAGCTTCTCCGGGAAAAGGGAAAGAGTTTAATCGTGACTGTAATCCTTCTGTTTCTTCATAGTTATTATGTGCTGCCGCAAGGGCCCAGAGGCCAAATGAGTCAATTTGGACCGAATTGATGTTCCTCGATAGGCAGTCAGCAACGACGTTGTCCTCACCACGCACGAAGGTGATGTCGCCGATGTATATAAAAAATGCGGTCCAATTTCGTTGCTGCCTATCCGTTTTGGCACACAATGGAGAAGAGAAAGCCGACACCAACGTTTTGTGGTTTGCGCACAAAATAATATGGCGACCCTCAATCATGTGCCTGAAGTGGATCACAGCAAGATACGCCACTAGGAGTTCTCGGTCTCATGTGAAGTATTCTTCTTGCGTCTTGCTTAATTTGCTCGAGAAAAAGGCTACTGATTGCGGTGATCCATTCACCATCTGGTGAAGGGCATGACCTGCCGTGTATTGGGAGCAGTCCGTCACCAATTGATACTGTGAGTCATTGGGCAGTGGGTAACAGAGCTTGACGGAGTTAATTAATGCTACTCTAGTATTATTAATGTTTATCGCGAAGCATCGTTACATACGAGCTCACGAGACTTGGGTTGCAGACGCGCGAGCGCAGTCGGCGTAGCTACAATCGCAGGTAAATTTGGAATCATTCTCCTATAGTAGCGTAACATGCCGAAATATCGTTGCAGTTATTTGTAGTCTTTTGGTAATGTCATGTCCCCAATTTCCTTAATTTTCTTAGTTGGTGGACAAATTCCCGTGGCCGAAATATTATGTCGTAGAAACAAAATCTCTTCTTTCACAAACTCGCACTTTTCCAGGGATAATGGTAGGTCGTGCAAATTGTCCTAAAATATCATGATGTCGTCTATATATACAAAAACGAACTCTAATTACCGAAACAGGTTATCCAGGTGACGCTGGAAGGTGCAACTCGCATTTCTGAGGCCAAAGGATAATTTTATATACTCCCATAACCCAAAAGGAGTTACGACCTCAGTTCCCTCAATGTCCTCGGGGGTCATCGGGATCTGATGGCAATCACGAACCAAATCCAGCCGAGAAAAAATAGTTTTCCCATGAAGGTGGTTTGCTACACTCTGTATTCTCGGTAACAGATATCTGTCGGGCTTCGTGAATGCATTAAGTGCGCAAAAATCGCAAACCAATCTTTAATCACCCGGCGATCTCTTCGGGACCATGTGAATCGGCGAGGCTCATGGTGATAAAAGTTGACTAAGAGCACAAAATAGGAGTTGTACGCGCTCGTTGTCGATTTATGTGTGGAGGAGGAGAGAAAAGTTGACAAAGAACACAAAATAGAAGTTGTACTCGTTCGTTATTGCTTTAAAATTTGAGGAGAGAGAAAAGTTGACAAAGAGCACAAAATAGGAATTGTACTCGTTCGTGTCGATTTAAATTTCGCGTGGGGGAGAGTTGAGAAAACGCAAAATAGGAGTTGTTCTCATATGTTTGTTGACTCTTTAAATTTTGAGGCGAAGAGAAAAATTCACAAGGAGCATAAAATAGGAGTTATACCCGTTCGTTGTCTCTTTAAATTTTGAGACGGAAAGAAATGTTCCCAAGGAACACAAACTAAGAGCTGTACTCGTTAGATATCGTTTAAAATTTTTCAGGGGAAAGGAGGAGTATACAGAGAGCACAAATGCTTAAAAAGCACGAATTTAAACACCATTAACTGGAGAGTTCTGCACACTATTGAAATATTGAGAGGCCAGTTGTTAGCAGTTTTTGCTAGAAAAGGCCTGAATACAGTTGCTAGGAATTTTTATTAAGACTTCCTCTGAACACTTCCTCCCGACGAAAGCTACAGAGTTCATTTGCCTCATGTCGTAAAAAGAACCCCACCTAGCCACTAACCACAGAACCCGACTATTTTAGCCAAAAATCTCAAATTTTGGATCTGCCTACCGAGCTATAAAGAAAAACAGCTCCGATGTCGAGGTATCAAGTGCTCTCTGTCTCTGGTAGGGGTTCCTTGGGGCGAAACAAGACATGCATGAGGATCAAACAGGTTTTTGGAAACAAGAAACTCGAGAAGTCGTGTAAGAACACTTGAGCAGAAGGGTCGTTATAAAAGACACCACCCAACGTCTTGGCAGTGTAGTTCAGGATCTTCCTCCTTGTGATTTGTTTCGGTATTTTACAACGCACATTTATATCGACGGTTGGTAAGAATTTCACGTGTTAATTTTCTGGCCAAAGCACAGCGATAATAGGAGCGATGGCGATGTTAGTAGACACAACGAGAAAGGGGATTAAGAGGAGAATTAGGATGAGGGATACCAAACGCTGCTATATCATCTTTGTCATTTAAAAATACTAATGCTAGAAGATGTTTTGGTACCCTCTTTTACCCTTAACTGAATCTATTAAGGTCTGGGAAAGAACAAAAGTTAAAAACATAAAACAATGTAAAATAAAAATGGAGTGAAAAAAACTTACTACATCGAAATTGCCGCCAGAGGGGGTCAGAGGTTATTAAAAACTCCCAGACTAAATTCAAACGAAGAGTACTAGTAAGAAAAAATACGAACTGGAACAGCTTATGGGGTTTAAACGAGTAGAGAGGGTATTAAACAGGCGTGTATAAATAACGATGTCGATTGAGTAATGGAAGATAGATTTACGAGGATAAGGGCATTCACAACCCATTGTCAATAAGCCCATATCGCAATTGGAGACTGACTTTGGGAGTCCCTTTTAGACTTGAGTTGTGAGGGGAGAAATGGAATTAGCATCCAAAATCTGGATCATTGCCTCCTATGCTAATCGCGACATTAGTAAGAGACTTAGATATAAATTTGAAAAAAGTAGCAAGGCCACCTCTCCGATCCTTCCGAAGCCCGTTACGCCCTTTGGAGGGAGCGTAGAGGAAACTCAGTTTGGTAATGGCTTGGCAAATCTTTTACTGTTTAATTTCATTTCATATTTATTATTAAATGCCTATTATGCGTGCCTAACAATGGAGGTTTCCAAGTTACCTCTCAAAATCAGGCATTTAGTAGTTTCTATTTAGCCTTTGTACCGTTGGAATTTTCAATTACCGCTCTAAGCTTTATGATTAATGGCCTAAGATCTCGATATTGTTTAGTATCTTTAACTCTTGTATTAAGTTTTATTTTAGAAACATAGGTCAGTGATAAGCCAAATATTAAATTCTAAAACATTTCATAGGAGTGGGGCTCTCCTTTTGTGCTGTTCCACTGTTCTGTCCGTTTCTGGTCTAATCAACAACCTACTCCTCAGGAACCATGGCGCCAGACGCAAGTGAAGAAGTCACCGTCAGAGAAGGAGGAGCTAAATCCGGAAGTCAATTTAACCAAAACCCCACCGGTGGAAGTGGAGACTACAGTGCCAGGGGTGACTACGGAAGTGCCAAATACAAGATGAACCGTGGTGATCGAGATCCCTTTGATGGGAGAGATTACAAGAGGGAAGGAAAGAGGCGACCCTCTATGGATCGGGTTCGAATGAACTTCGAGGGAGAAAGGCCTTATGGGAATCCCCAGGGTCCCCTCGAGAATAAGCGATTCGACTCTCGGGATAGGCAGTTCGGCTATGGCCCCGAGCGGCACTATAGTTATGGCAGGATGGCCCCCGTGTCGCCGGTTGGATCTCCGTCTCGTTTTGGTTCCGGGGGGGATTACGATAGGTATGATTACCGACCAGAATTTGACGGTAGGTTTCCTTACGGGAGTGAATCTGGTAGAAGCGATTACGGCAGATCCCCATTCAATAGTGGTGGGTATGGGGACTATTATGGGAGATATGGTCCACAATGGGGCTTTGGTAGAGAAAATGGTTATGGCAGTGGATACGGTGCAAGAAATAGTAAGGAACAAGGAAGCAGAATGGACCCATATGGGTACGTTCGCCAACATGGCAGCGATCACGGAAGTCGGACGGATTCTTTAAGTTATGGTGCCAACTATGGTCATGGCTATGCTAAGCATTCGCAGGGATACGGTGAACAAAGTCAGAGAGAAAGCAGCCATCCCCCTGACTATAGCCGTTATGGAAGAGACTATGGCAAATTTGGCGAACAGTCCAAAGATTACGATTTTGGAAAGGATGGCAGGGATCAAAACCCCTCTGGGAACTCGAAATATGGTTACGGCGAAGGTAAAGGTAAACCTATGGGCCATTCTCCGGATTTAGTCGCCAGCGGTGGCCAAAGCCAGCGTTCTGCCAGCCCTCATGACCCTACCAAGTACAACAGGGGCAACCTCGGACCAGGAGGAGACCGTAAGGAGGCAGAGCCAAGAAGAAGCCATCGTGAGGTTTCACCTCGCCAAAGCGTCCCTGGGCATCATACCTACGAGTCAAGTCCATACCCTTATGGAAGCAGTACACACGGACAAGGATACGGTCCTGGGGAAATCGGGCCTTACCACCCACGAGGGTATGAACGTAGCTCCTACGGAAGATACCCATTTGCTAGTGCTAGATTCTCGCATGGCAGGAGGGATTGGTCCGGTGGGCATGGCGGACAACTCAGACATCGCGCTCAGTATGGAATTGGAGGCCGTCAACGTGACTACGGCAGAGATCAGCCGAGGTTCGCTGGTTTCTACGGAGGTGCATCGCCCTTCAAAGGACACCAGTTTGGTCGTTACGGTGGCCATTTCTTTGGACCCCCACCTCCCTTCGAGTCCTTCCAGCGACACAGGGCTCCACGTCCATCTCTCTCTGTAAGTTCATGAGTTTTTTGTTTTGTTTTCTTTGCCTTAATACTAGGCTCCATACGAAAGATTAACGATCATCCTTCATATGCCAGGCTTATAGAATCCTTATCCACACATAGGCGCTTCCTGTTCGTATTTTTGATGATCTGTACTCTATGTAAGAACATTTTCTAGGTTTATAACACACTTTCTCAATCTCTGGATTTAGGGTTAACGACGTTTTACAGTCTTTGTTTTCGTCATTCTTACTCGACCCTTTTCTCTCGTGACCCGATCCTTCTATTTATATACTCTTTTTATGTCTTTCCATTCATTTATTTTACAACGAGTAAAAATAACATCCTGGCTTTAAGAGTCTCCTTCCCTTTCCCACGGAAACAGTCTTCCATCTCTTATGGTCATTATACCACCAACTTCCAGAATTTCGAAGGAAGTCATCTCCTCATTTTACGCCTCATTCTCAAACATTGTCTGATTAGTGAGAATAAGAGCGTCGTAATCCAACGAAGAGATGCCAATTTAGTACGGAGAACTAAGCAGAAAGATAAACAGAATAAAAATCCAGTAGAACAAAGGAGAGTTAAAGTGAGAAAGATCAAGAGTCACATTTGTAGGGATTGTTAAAAAAATGTTATGGGTAAAGTCTTGTTGTACAAAATACTTCCAACTTAAACTCGATATTTCACGGCAAAATAGGACTAATAATAATTTAAAGGGTAAAGATTTTAAGAAATTCTCGTAAGAATAAACATAGTCAAAACGTTAGTACAACCTCAATCCCAAAATCGAACCAAAAGCCTCTTAATACCATTTTTTTTTTTACTAATCTTTCGTAAATATAAAAATATTTTAAAATTTGTGAAATTTTATTATACCTAAAAATATATTCCTCCATTACCATCCAAACGACCACTTTTGTAACAAGCTTTCCTTTTTTTTCAGCGAAAATTCTTTTAAATTTCTTTCTTTAATCCCTTCATTTCTGTTTTTATTTAACTTATTTCTTTCCTTTTATTCTTTAATACACAAAATCCATTCATTTTTAATGTGTTTATTTAACTTATTTCTTTCCCTTCATTCTTTAATGCTCAAAATAATCAACTTGAAATTAACTCTTATGATTTCTTGGTTTCTTTGAAATATGACGTCACGATCTTTTTAGGAATGAGTCTCACAGAATTTATTTGTTTACTGAACAGTTATTTGTTTGGCTCAATCTTAAAAAAAAATTATTCAAATTCTTAAACTCGTGTTATAAGCTAATCTATTTAAGTAATAAATTCCGCAACTGCTTAAACATCGCCAAAGATTCAATTTAATAATGTTTATGTCATTCAATTTAAACGTTTCCATCTAAAAGCTCAATTCTTAGAAGTAAATTTGTATGATACCTTCACCAATATATTTTTTATTATTTCTTTGTTCTCTATCAATCAGTCACTTATTATTCGTATTTGACTATATGTACCTTCCGTACTCGACCTTACATAGCCCTCAAACTCTTTGGAACTTTGATATCCTTAAACTCTCAAACTCCTTAAACTTCTTTGACTCCAAAACTCTTTGGAACTTTAATATCATTAAACTCTCAAACTCCTTAAAGTTCTTTGACTCCAAAACTCTTTGGAACCTTCACATCCTTAAACTCTGAAACTCTTTGGAACTTTGATGGCTTTTAACTCTCGTACTCCTTAACTTTCAAACTCTTGAGAACTTTGATATCCTTAAACTCTGCCCGAGTTCGCGATGGTGAAGCCTACAGCACACTGGGAAAGATAATGGGAGCCTTTGCCCTCGATGAGAAAAACGTTAGATGCTTTAGGAACTTAATAGACAATCCAGATAATGTAAGTAAAAGTCTACTTTCGTTTCTATACACGATCTTTATTTAAGAAGCATAGGAACTTAAAATTGTCTGAAATATATTTATTTTATAAAATAATTATTTGCTCAAGAAATGAAGATTTAATTTCGATATAGAACACAAAAAAATATATTTTCATATTGTACTTATGAATGTATCCAGTGCTATATATTGAGCATGTTTATTTGTTCATAACGATACTGAACTCTCGAACTTTTCCCTGAAAGGCAGAATATCTCCTCCCATCCACTCACCAATATTCAAGACAGGTTCACTGCAGGATTGGAGAGGCTCAGATGACCAAATGTACGTACCAAGTATAATTTTCTTTTAAACGACCACTGTGTGCGCCATTCCACTGTAAATACCTTATGTGTAATTTTACTCCCTGAAGAATGGAATGGAAATGAAGCTTAGCTTAGCCTTAAAATTATGCTCAAGTTGAGAACGAGAAGGGGTTTGGGGGAGGCCGGGTGTAATATCCCATTTCCTTCCTACTTGAGCCTATCTAGACATGGGAGAGAATGGAAAGAAGACCAGAGTGTAGAAAAATGAGAATGAGTTGAAAAAAGAAGTGATTAGGGGCAGGGGGGTGATGAACTTTGATAGTAAACTTTGCCAACCTAAAATGCTGGTGATGGAAGGTGGTATCTTTCAAGTTTGATGACTTAATTTAAACATTGACCATCGCTACACCCAAGGTATGGATTAAAAGTCCCTTTTCAAATTAACCTCAGGACGTTTTTAGCCACTACAAGAGTAGGGATGGTGTAGGAGGGGGGCATTGCCCGTGCTACAACCACCACCACCACTAAACCCTAAATTAATCAACAAACCCATCTACACTACCTTCACTCCAAAACATTTTGAACACACTAACACTAAACAACCTCCTAAACGAGCCCCCCCCCCCCTTCTTTATAAAACAATCAGAGAAGAACACACGGCGGAATCCTATTTCAACTCAGGTCAGGACACTCCACTAAACCAACGAAGAGAGCAAGGGGGGGGGAGGCTGGAGGGACAAGTAAGTCTCATTCAACCACTAGTCACTGAAGAAAGACCTACCCTTTATCTTGAGCTCCGAACCAGGAGATGGTTTAAGAGCTCGATCCAGCACTGATCGTATCCAGTATAGGTTAACTGTGCTAGAAGGGGAAATCAGTGCTTCTACTCGGTAGAACTATCCTTAGGTTTATTTATTTTGCTCCTCTAATGTGCTTGAGTTCATAGGGTCATAGGCACATCATCTAGGTCAGGCGTTCTTAAAAGTATGCCTTTTTGAAGGTATCCAAAAAGGCATCCTGGGCGAGCCCCGCCTAAGAATTGAGGCTTCGATTGCTTCGAAAAATGAGGAGCACAAGGCCCATACAGATCACAGTAGAAAAAAATTCAAGGTTGAATGAGCACAAATAGTGTTGTATACAATAATGTAATGTAGAAAAATGCACAATAATGTCTGTGCTGCTATATTTATTTATTTACTAAAAATCAAAATCAAAAGATTCCATAGAATTCAGCTGTTTGTTCATAGCCGCCTGTTTTCTCTTTTTGGCAGGAAATTAAAAGTTAAAAATTGGGATTAGAAGGCTAATATTGAAGAAGGAGTTGACTTGGAGTTGAACTTTGGGTTATCACGGATGAAAAACTATAGGGACCACTGCTCATGGTAATGACCAGAGGGCCACATATTGGATCAGCTTCAAAAGAATAACCCTTTTTCATTCTTTCAGAGGCCATTGTGGACGAGGACAAAGGAAATATATATCCTTGGAACACTTGAAAGGGAAGAAATTTAGGTTATTAAAAATATTATTGGATTAAGTAAAGAAAGGCCATTTCACTAATAATTAGTAAATAAAAGCCATCTCTGTAATAATTAGTAAAGATGAGCTATCTTTAAAGTGAGCTAGTAAAGGTTAACTAACTATATAATGACCCAGCAGAGATAATCCATCAATAAACTAATCAAATAAAGATGTGTAAACTAGGAAAAAGAGAACAAAATACCCATAAAGCGGTGTTTTAAGGTAGGCTTTCTCTGTCCAAATTTAATTCAAAATCTTTACTCTGTCAGTTTATTGACGACTTTGCTTGGTCTTCTTAGAAATGGCTTATCTTTACTAACCAAACTTAATTTTCAAAAATCAGAGTAAATATAAGTAATATTAAAAGGGCAATGAAACGAAAATAAACTAGCCCACTTAAACACTGGTAAAGATAAGCCATATTTAAGTATACCTAGTAAAGAAGAGCCATCTTCATTTCCAGATGGCTTATCTTTACTTGATCCTTATTATTTTATTGAATTCTTGCCATTTAATACATTTGGCCTTCTTCGCAAGTGACCATAAAGTCTTTTGATGCCATACAAATTACTCTACTCAATTTTATGATTAAAAAGTTCTTGGAAATATTGGATAGGAGGGATTCAAGAGAGAGGTTACACAAAGAACTGACGCACTTCTCACGATTGGCCTCGAGATCTACTCTCCCGCAAGCAATTCATCGTTCGCGAGGCGATTCTGTTTATTCGAAACTTGAGGTTATGTTTATTTTAAGAGTAACAAAACATTGAAATTTCTTACTCTGAGGACTTGATGTACCATTTTTTGCCAATAGCACATGTTATTATAATTCTCTTTATCCCGAAAATATTTGTTTTATGTGTAATTAAACGGTTTTGAACGAAAACAACCTTAATTATTCCTTCCCTAAAAGAAATTTGGTCATGTGTGGTCGTACGAGAAAGGTTACTGAAAGATTAGGGTAAACGATTTTTTAATGCAAAATTAACAGAATATAATATGAGTCGCACACGCTTGAATGAACTGTAATTGAAAAGAAAATACTTATTGGCAAAAAAATTGAAAGTTTTTAGTGGTAAAAAGAGATTAAAAAGATAACAGAAGAAATCGAATCTGTCCCTCGCCTCATGAATTTCACACAGGGGGAAATTGTTTGGAAGGAGCCAATATCATTATAGGCATATCGCTTATCTCTGACAGCAGACACATGCTCAACCGACCACAGGGTATGGGGCGGTATTCATAACTACTTGACGTTCAAATACGGACCCTAGTACTCCATCTTTCCTGACCCTCCTGTGAAATAGAACCTAGTGATCAGTTCACAGTTGAAATTGTAGGAGTCTATTTTTCAATTGATAGAAGGGATAGATTTGGGTGTTAGGAACAGAGGCTAAAGAAAAACTACCGTTTTCTTTTGTAGTGGACAATTGAGAACGATAGACAGACAGCTCTGTAGAATCTAGAGAAAGCTTATTATCATATATATAGCGATTTTTTTTAATTTCACGATCCCTTTGAATGTCTGCCAACAAGGGTACAACCACCTAAATTACAAAGATAATCCTTTTTAAGTTATTTTAAAATAAAAATGCTAATAAAACAAGATTAAAGAAACAATAATATAAAGTAACTAACTATTAACAAAACAAAAAATTGGAAAAAAACACACATGAGTACCCAGGGAAGGCGTCAATCTCCCAAGCAAGTCACAAACAATTAAAACAAAATTAGATAGTATGGACTAGATCCGACTCCTCCCCCCAACAAAACTCTATAACAACATAGTTCGGTACACAGGAAACAGTGCCCAGTACAAGGAAGAAACGGTAGCGACTCCTCTCGTCATGCTATTGAGACAGATATCGCCCCTGAAACTTCTCTAGAATGAAACATTCAACCAAAAAGTGGCGGGAAGTTTGAAGGACCAAGCCGTCATCACAGATAGGTTCGTGGTAGATCTCCATCAGATGATATGTCTCCAGCGAGTGTGTTCAATTAGAAGACGAAAAAAATGACGATATCATGAAGGCGATATAAAATAGGTCAAGGAACGAGTCGTGCATCTTCCCTCTCCTTCTTTGTACGACCCGAAGAGTTGAGCTGATCCCCATCATGTAGTCATTGGATGTAAGAGTGAAACGCCGGTCCGGTTGGTATGTCTGTGCAGACATTGGTGCCCTTATCAGCGCACCTATTTCCCTCAAACACTATATGTCCAGTAGTCCTGCAAAAGAAAATCTCAACCTTAGTTCCGACTCGCAGCAGCCAATCGTCACAGATAGTGCGAACCAGGAAAAGTGGCGATTCAGAGGCCTCAAGGGTATATAGCGCGCTCTTTAAGTGCTATGGATTAGGAATTGGTCTATGGACCTAGTTTAACGTGTAATCTTCCGTACCGAGCAATATATTGCAACCAGGTCTGCGTTAAAGAGAGACGCAGCTCCCAGAGAATGTCAATCAGACTCAAACAAGGAGGATGGGGGAGGGGTGTAGTGTGGAAGGCAAAACAATCTCTTCGACTTAGTACCATTTATTTACGTAGGCTCGGGTCCGATGTGACAAAATCGGTACTTCAAAAAAATGTGAACGCAATACTCACTGTGCTTTTCGAGCAGAGGAGTGGCCACAAACGTTCAAAAGTAGTATCTTGAAGGGTAGTGTCTTGGCTCAACCGATCCAAGAGTTACATTAAACTATCAAAGCAGTTCCATTGGCGTGAACCATAAGGTTTAAGGCTTGATGGAGTTTATCAACCTCATAGGCCCATTTAAGATCGGCCGATAGACGAAATGAGAACATTTGACAGCTAGGATAAAGGCTTAACCAGCGCGTACAGGAGCATCATGCACTGTGCAACGCATAAACTAGGAGGCCTTCTTTAAGGAACAAGCCAAAGGCACCAGTTTCCAATCGGAGACACGCCGTGATAGATTGAATCCACTTTTCGCAATCGATGTGTGGATGTGGATAAATAAATCTCGAATCCATAGTCAATCTTTGAGTGAAGGAAAGAGTTGCAAAAAAAGAGGGTGGCATTCTTATTAGCACCACACGTGATGAATAGGCTTGGAATAGGACATCCATTGCGCGCAGATACAAGAGAACTTAAAGCTGCAAATATGCGCCTCCCAGGTTTTAGGTGTCAATCGAATAAAGGAACAAGAAATCAGAGCAAATCCACTAGTGTCGAATCGGGCTGATGCCTCTGGAAGTGGCAAAGGTCCACCACGTTGGGCTTGGCAAGAGAAAAACAAAACCAGTGCTTTTCAGGATAACGTGAGGAGCTGTTCAGACCGTGTTGGAGCCGACGCTCCGAAGTACACATCCTCGCTGTGCAAAAGATATAGAAAAGTCGTCTGCAGAGAGCATAGTTAGAAATTCAACCGCACTAGAAGAGATGATACCGTTGATGCTCATGGCAAATAGAGTGGTGCTGAAGACCCTCCTTTGGGTTCGAAGAAGGCTCACACACCTACCCAAACATGGAAATGACGATCTCGTGAGAACTTAAACAAAAATGTGGAGAAGCATCCACTCGCTCCCATAGCATAGTAGGTGGCGATGTTACCATATCTCCACACGGTATGATAGGCCTTATCGAAATCGAACAAAACATCGCGAAATGATTTTTACAAAGAAAAGCCTCGCAGGAGCACTTCCCAGCCGTTGGGGAGCATCAGACGTGGATTAGAACATACCTAATCTGCACTGTGCAGAAGGCAGTTGAAAACCGTTTCCATAAATATGATAACGTAACATTTTGCAATTTTACAATCAAACTAGACAAGCATGCTATCCATTCGTCGGGAATTTCAGAAGATATCATTCAATTAGATCCTGTATAAACAACGCTAACATAAAGGTCAAGCCTCTCTCATCTAGGTGTCGGAGCATGGCGTACGAAATATCCTCCGAACTAGTGAGGTTATCTGCATACAAAGTGAGGGCGGAATACAAATTACCCAATAAATGCCGGTCTGCTTTTGGAGGTGAATTTCAGACGGTATCATTTAGCAACCTAGCGACTTGCTTGGAATACTGATGGAGTAAATACCGGCTAGAGAATGTGAAGAAGTTGGTTGCGAAAGATCAAAAAAAGGACACGGGATCTGAGATTGTGGTCTCGTCTTCTTGGAAAACGGAAGGGACATCCTGTAAGAACTTATCAATAAGCCTCCTGTGGACGTTCTATTGATTTAAAACGAGTATACACGATATTAAGAGTTGTGAAAGTGGTTTGAAACGATAGCGAATCTGGCCCTCCTCCCAGGAATTTCACATAGAGGGGGAAATCGTTTGACCGGAGCCTATATCACCTATAGGCATATTTTTGACAGCAGACTCACGCCCACCCGACTAACAAGTAAGGCACGGCGTTTAAAATGACCTGAGGTTTGAAAACAGACCATAGGTCTCCATCTAGCCAAACTAAAGTGGCTTGTCGATCAGCAACGTCAAGGCAAAATATATTTGAATGGACAATTGGTCGCTACTATGAATGCCGCTTACCTTCCTACCTCAATTGTCTGCGTCTACATCAAGAGAACAGCGGAAGAGATCAAAGCAGGAAAGTGAAAAGCGGTTCTTGGATAGTGATGTGTGACTTCTTCTACAATACTGATACCGATCTTCAATGTTTCAACCACTTCTGCAAGGGTCTGGCCACTAGGACTGATTGTGTATTCTTCTGAGAAGGGGTGAGTTTATGATCGCCTAATAATTTTATTAATCGATCGTAAACGTGGTCAGAAGTGACCAGGAACACTTCACAGGTCAAAGCCATTTTGAAGACTAAAGTGGAACTGAATGATTTCGTAATGAAATTATTGTAAAAAAAAATACTCAATGTAAAAAGTACCCTACTATTATGTTCAAGTAAAAGTATTGTTTCCCTGATTTTTCTTTGTGCTCAAAGTACAAGCAAAAGTAGTCAAACATAAATGTACTTAAATAAAAGTATCTTACTCGTGAAGTACTCAAGTAGTAAAAGTAAAAAGTAGCGATGAAGAGTAAAGTACCCATCACGTCAGACAATATTCAGAATACTGAACAGTAAACCTATGGTGGTTAAGGTAGACCTGTTTATAGGTAAACGGGGTGACCCAATTTATGGGTAGGTGAGGCTAAGGTGGCGGTACTGTAGAATTTAATCTGACTCCAAATGTCCGTTTTGTTATCCACTTGTCGGCTGAGCTATGGTAACCGGAGATACTACTTAGCAGGAGGAGGGAATCGGAAAATAATGGCGGTTTGTAGGCTTTTAATTTTGGCTTAGGGCTACTTCAGTTCGGGCAAGTAAAATCGCTGAGTTTCGGATTCGTTTGTTTGTTCCCGTCCTTGTGACTGGCTCTCATGTTAATAAACTCAGTGTTTCTTGTATCTCCCTTCTCTGTCAGACTGTGTGACTATGGTTGAACGGACCGTGAATTGAGGTACTGTCTAAATCTTGGCAGTTGACTTAATTATGACACTAATAATAATGATATTCGTCGTATGCTTTGCAAGCCTATTTATCCTAACGCAATTTTAGGGGTGTGGCTGCGCTTTTCAAATCCGAGCATGGGGCAGAACTTATCTAATCAGAGGGCATGTGCGTCTGTGTTCCAATCCCACCGCTGGGCGGAGCTTATTCGATCAAAGGGTGTGTGCATGTTCACTGTAATACGTGTGCAGCAAGAGAGTATTTGAATTTGAAAACCTGAACGGGCTTTATCAATCCGACATCCGTAGCAATCTCGATTTAGTCTTTCACGGATTCACATAAATGCTAGTGGGTCTTCGTCTCTCTCTATCAGATTCCGTTACATGTATGCACAAATGATTTTACTGTCTTTGTTATCTCTGCGGCCAGACCGTCGGCTCACACGTGTTTTCTAATGTGTGTATGTTTGTATATTCGCTGGGAACACAACGACTTCACTTACATTATTACAAAATATTTTGTTTTGCATTAATACATAGATTATTAAGTTGTGATTTAACACTAGTTACAAGTATTTGCTTTGTTTTGCATAATTAATATTAATAAGATGGCATATTATTTCAATGTTCGATTTGTGTGCCCAATTTCAAGATTTCATAGGGCCAACGGGGTGCTCAATTTCTAAGGTTCCTTGTTGGCTCTACTTCACCTTGTAATTGAGCGCTTTAAAGACTTTCTCTCGAGACCAAGGAGTTTACAGATGATGTTCTTTAACTATAATATACACCCTTTTGACAGTAAGCAATTTGTCGAATATATGGAATATAATTTTGTCCTGTAAGGAAAGGTTCATTAACATTAAATAGTCATATATATTTACACATAATATATATATATTTTGGTCGAGCGAACAATTTACCTCCATTTTATTATAGTAAGCCGTGGCAACGAACTGAGCGTGTACATTTAATACATTTGAAGTCAACCTATTTTACAAGGCATCTGTTTTCTTAAAAATAATAAATCTTTAGTAAACGATACCTGTCTCCTTGATCGTGTAAAAACCTTCGGATTTTTATTGTTCTTTCCGGTGCCTGGAGAGATTTTCCCTCGATTATCCTTAACGTAACTGTTCCTTGTTCCATTTTCATCCTCGTGACGCAAAGTATGAAAGGTCTTTTTCCCATTTCTTTCGTGAGTCCTTGAGTATCGCTGATCGTTCAGCGTACTACCATTATATGACTTTGGGAGTTTCGCCGGTTATTTAACCTGTCCTCTAAGACAGTATCTTGGTTGTCATTAGGCAATTCCAGCTTGTAGAGTTTGTCGTCGTGCTCGACCACCGGGAAAGGGCCAGTATATGGTGCTTCTAGCGGCTTGCGAACTCAATCTATTCGGACCCTCATGTGCGTCATCTCACGAAGAACTTCATGTACAAAAGGTTTGAGACCGAGTGCCGATGTCCTTCGGATCCCTATGTGAATTCAACTTGTGCCATGGTTGTGGCCTATTCCTTAATGAATTTGGAGTCAGTTTTTGACGATGAGGATGAAACCTAGGGCTGTGAAAGGCGAGAACTTGAGTCCTTAAGTAGTTAGCGAATGCCCAAAAGGATTATTGGAAGGGACATAAGCCATCCCTTTCGACGGGCCATTATGAGCACTTCAGAGTTCTGTGTTCTTTCTGCCATCTCGTTCGTACGGACACGATGAAAACAAACGAGTGCTGGCAATTCCTTGAACAATTCGGACTCGAATTGGGCTCCTTTGTCGGTTACCACGTATCATAGGACTCCAAATCTGGAAACCCATCCGTCCAAGAAGGCCAAGGTACCCGTCGCAGCACTTATGTATGTCCGAAATCGGCAATGCCTCAATCCATCTTGTAGCCCGGTCAATGCACGATAGGAGATACCGCTTATGTGACGGGTAGGATTGCCCAGGCAACGTACACGGTGGTAGTGGTCCGACCATGCTAATGTGCACGGTCTCGCATCTTGACGACGGTATATTAATGGGCAAAACCGGAGATTTCTTGTGGCGATCTATCTTGGAGGACTCTCATGAGAAGCACTCACGTGTCCATAGAGCCAATGTCCCTATTCAAAAATTGCCGTCCAATGTTGTTGCTGCCAGTCAGTTTTGGAACACCATGATGATGAGAAAGCCGATACCAACTTTTTATGGTTTTCGCACAAAATAACATGGCGACCATGAATCATTTGCCTAAAGTGAATAACAGCAAGATAGCCGCCAGGAATTATCTGTCGTATGTGGAGTATGCTTATTGCGTCTTGCTTAATTTGTTCGAGAAAAATGCTACTGATTGCGATGATCCATTCACCATTTGGTGACATAGCTCGACGGAGTTAATTAGAATTACTCTAGTATTATTAGAGCTTATTGCGAAGCATCGTTACATGCGAGCTCACGAGACTTGGGTTGCAGACGCGCGAGCGCATTCGGCGTAGCTACAATATCAGTTAAATTTCGAATCATTCTCCTATAGTAGCCTTACATGCCAAAATATCGCGCAGTTCTTTGTAGTTTTTTGGTAATGGCATGTTCCCAATTTCCTTAATTTTTTTAGGTGGTGGACAAATTCCCGTAGCCGAAATATGACATCCAGGAAATCAATCTCATTTTTCGCAAACTCGCGCTCTTCCAGGGATATTGGTAGGTCGTCCAAATTGTCCTAAACTAACAGCATGTCGTCTATATATACAAAAACGAGCTCTAATCCCCGAAACAGGTTATCTACGTGACGCTGGAAGGTGCAACTTGCATTCCTGAGGCCAAAGGGTGTCGAGAATAGAGGTTACTTGCCGCCATGTATGCGTTCGCAACCACGAGGTCAGGCATGAGGTCAGTCAACGTCAGCGAGGACGGTGAGAACAGTCAGAATATCAAACTGCTTTCTCTGATAAGCGAGGGATTGGAATCTTAAACGCGCGGATCTGTATACCTCCTATCCCTCAAGCGCCGTGTTAGTCCAATGAGATGTTCCCATGCGCCATCCTTTGGAAGATGTAGTGACGGTTCCGGCTGGTACCTATATATTGTTGGTCCCAATTGGCCATCGACAGTATAGGCCTGCCTTTTACAACGAAACACATCATCTTGATCGCGCTCCATTTCCCTACGAGCGCGAAAGCTAGAATTCTACCGAAGGATCTGAGCCTCAGTCAATTAGCCCATCCTTCGTTTCGGTACATTTCGTTTGGCACGAATACTCCCTCCAGTTAGTGTTACTACTAGAGGTTAAACTCCCAGTGGTTAAAGTCTCTCGAATAACCATCCGATCCCTGTTTCATCTCTTAAAGCCTCGAACCCAAAATAGGCTGAGACGAATCATCTGTAGCTTCCTTTTCAGTCATCCCTGTGTGCGTTTGTACATCGGCTCGTATCGCCTCTCGACCCACCCACCCAGTAGAGTTTGCTTCTGTTCGCTCCGAGTAGCTCTGTTATATCGATTATTGCAAACATTGAGTATCCATTGCAATATTACATTTTAAATGAATTATTGTGTAAACTGTGTAAATATTAAAGTTTATTTTTTGTTCCTTCTCTTCCATAAGCCTCATAGTTCGCAGCCTTCATTAGTTTAATAACAGCCAACTGCACTCTATCGTTTGTATTTAAATCCCTCCCACTCCTTCAGGGAAGTTGGTCCCCCAACTTCCGCCACTTGTTTGACCTTGAGCCCCAACGCATTTCGGGTAGAAGTGACGTATATGTCGGTGGGGCATTATACCACATAATATATATATATATATATATATATATATATATATATATATATATATATTAACTGGTGTCAGATTTATAGGGTCATTAAAAGGTTCCTTTTAAGGCCTTTTAAACGTTTTAAGGCTGAAAGCTTGGCTATTGAGAAAGTAAGCCGAAATAATCTTGCGAACTATTTCTCCCATTTGTTGTGTGTACCCAGCTTTATACATACCGTGTGTAAGTTTTGAGACCGCGCTTCTCATTTATTCCCCCCAGCGGAATTTTACCCTTTCCTACCAAGAAAGGCTCAGTCTAGTTTTGTTATCGGTTCTGTGAGAAAAGTTATAGGCTCTCGCGTTAATTGGTGTATTTCTGAGTGCCCAGACGGAAATTATTAATCGCGCAGCATATATACCGAGATAATTCGGGTTGACAATCCCGTTACGATTTTTTTTAAGTTTAGTTCAAATTCACGACCATCATGTCTTTATTCGACCAGTTTAAATTACAAGGTGTATCTCTTGGTTTACCCGGAAAGGACCTTCTGCCATATATACAAGAAGAAGAAAGAGCCGAAAGAGCGGAAAGAAGAGAGAGAGAAGAACGAGAGAGAGAGAGAGAGAGAGAGAGAGAGCGCGCGAGAGAGAGAAGAACGAGAGAAAGGGAGAAAAGAACGAGAAAAAGAGAGAGAAGAACGAGAGAAAGAGAGATAAGAACGAGAGAAAGAGAGAGAAGAAAGAGAAAGTATCCGACGACATGAACTGAAAATGAGTTGAACGAAGATCGAAACGCTCTCTATCAACTCGAGAAATTACGTCTCACAAACTGCGTCCGTGAAGCTCCCTATTTACAAGGAAGGGTAAGATTTCGGGTCGTATTTGACACATTTTGAAAAGCCCTTCTAGCTAAACAATTGGGACATTGAAGCGGATGGTGTCGCTAAACTCTTGCCGTTGTTATGCTCTAAGCTCCAAGATATTTTAATATCCCTCCCGTTAGAGGCAACGATCGATAACTCGACGTGGAAATTGGAATTGTTAGCCGCGTAAAATATGACTCCCGATTTCTACCGCGGTAAATTTGTCACGCCCGTATACAGCCCAACCAAACTTTTCGGCAGTTTGGGTATACGCTTCTGAGACATTTCAACTTCTGTCTCGATTCTTTGAAAGTTCCCCACGAGTATGGAGCGTTATTCGACTACATTCTGAAGGACTAACTTATGGTTTCGCTTTCTTCTGAGATTCGATCTTTTGTGAAGGACCGGAGGTGTTCCACCTTCAAGGAATGCATCAAAGAAGCTGATGTATTCGCCGCGAATCACAATTGCTACCCTAAAGAATGAAGAAAGACTGAACCATCATCCCTCAAAGTTAAAAGTGGCAAAGAAAAATCTACACCCCGTGAACCTAACATGTTTGTCAAAATAACTGGCCCCTCCAAGCCCAGAAACTTTTCTTCGTCTGAATCCCGTGATGTCAAGCCATTCTCGTCGAATCTCCCTTCGTCATACTTCCCCAGGAGAACCATCCTGTGGTTTTCTTGCGGAGTTAAAGGATATTTTGAGGATCAACTGCCCTAAGAATGCCAATTCCGTCCTAGTTCTCTGAATCAAGTGCACCAAACTTGTGCTACTCCCGCGCCACCACCGTCGCAAATTGAACCGCCTTCCTCTCGGTCTGTTTCTCTTGCCGCTGCCCATCAGGTTAACTTCTTGTTCGATAAGAGCTCCCCAGGAAGCTTGAAGTTTGAAATCGGATCAGTAAACGGCTGCCGGGTCTCCACCCTTGTTCGGGATACAGGGTGTACGTGTATTGTGGTGTCGAACGAGCTACTTCCCCCGATCGCTTCGACCTATGATAAGTTTGCGGTAGTACATGACTACCTGGGGCGTGTAAATCGATTCCCCATCGTGAAATCTTTTATTGAATGCGCGTATTATACCGACTGCGCTTCAGTAGTAGCGGCCCAAATAAAGTTTTGCGCTGTTCTGGTCGGACAGTGCCCACAGGTTACTTCCACCCCTGTGGTTCAACTCCTCCTCACTCGTTCTCAGACGAAAAAGGAACCAAAGGCAACCGCTCCTCTTGAAACTCCCTGCGCCCCTGAGTTGAGCGGCGTTCTGAATAATGAATTAGCGAAAAAGCAAAAGGACTGCGATTAACTCCGCCTCCTCTGTACCAAAGCTCATAATAAGGTTCAGGACTCCACCGGTGGTAATAAAGTCGTTTCCTACGTCAAGAAGATCGACCTCATGTACCGCGCCTGCTTGGGAAGCAATAGTTTCGAGGCCCAGGCATTATGCACCTTCCGTTTGTAGGTTCCCCTCATATTAAAGACGGCTCATATTTGCTCTGGCCATTTCAGCCATACTAAAACGGCTCAAAGAATTTTTAAATATTTCTATTGGCCCGGTGCGGCAGATGAAATCCTTAATTATTGCCGTTCGTGTGGTATCTGCCAAAAGACAGCTGCAAAAGGACGCGTCAGACTCGCTCCGCTGAAGAAGGGACCCATCACATCTGAACCCTTCGCCCGTGTGGAAATCGACGTGATTGGCCCCATTCATCCCACGTTTAGTTAATAGCATAGTTTCGTGCTTACTCTCGTTGATTTCGCCACCCGTTTGCCTGAAGCAGTACCCTTGAAGAAGATAGATAGTACCACTTGCGCCTAGACGCTCATTTCTATCTTCTCCCCAGTCGGAGTACCTTAGGAGGTATTATCCGATCGAGGCCGCCAATTTACCTCTGAATTAATGTAGTACGTCGACAAGCTCCTAATAGAAAACCCCCTTTTTGCCACCCCTATCACCCAACTGCAAACGAAATGTGCGAAATATTCAACGCTTCATTGAAATCCATCCTGAAGAAGTTGTGCGCAGACCACCCCCGAGAGTGGCATAGATATTTGCCAGTAGCTTTGTTTGCCTACTGGGAAATCTGGCATCGTACATTCGGATTTGCCCATTTTGAATTGCCGAATAGTCTGAACGTCCGAGGCCCGCTTAGCACTTTAAAATAATTATTTTCTAACCAAGAATTGGACCGGCAAATCCAATCTTCCTACGCCTACCTATTAGAACTTCGTCAGAGGTTATAAAAATGTGCTTAAATCGCTTTTCAGAACGCGGGCACGAATTTAGACAAATACAAAACGTATTTTGATCAAAGTCTAAGGATCGTTGATTCTAATTATTACTCTCCACCGAGAATAATAAACTCCTAAGTCAATGGAAGGGCCCCTTCAAGGTCTTCGAAATTCACAGCCCCGTTGACTAACTCATTCGAACTGCGTCTGAGGACAAGCTATATCACGTAAACATGCTCAAGTGGTACCACCGCCGAGCGTGCATCAATAATATCATGGCCATTGATGAGGAGTCGGCCATGGAAGCAGACTACCATCAGGATCCGCTAAATGTGGTGCAAGTGGCTTGCATTGAACAGGATAAGGAGTAACTATTGCCTACCGTGCCCAGCGCTACTGAATCCCCGTTATCCGACTTAGACGTTAACGCCCAGCTGCCTCCCGATTTGAAGAGTCAGCTGCAGCAGTTACTGAGCCACTTTGGAGGCGTGATTTCCGAGACTTCCGGCTGTGCCGCTCAGTTTGAGCCTGATATTATTTTAAGCACCCAGGAGCCTATTCGTTCTAAGTCATACCCCCTACCCATCCATTTAAGAGAGGCCTTCAACGCAGAAGTTACTAAATTATTAAAGTTAAAGATAATAGAACCCTTCCAATCAAATTACTGTTCCCCCACTGTGTTAGGAAAGAAGTCAGACGGGTCAGATAGGTTGTACGTCGATTTTCGGAAACTTAATTCGGTGACCTTATTCGATGCTGAGCCTATCCCCTTAATCGACCAAAACCTCCATCTCTTTGAAGAGGCCAATTACATTACCGAATTGGACCTAGGTAAAGCTTATTATCAAATTCCCTTTAAAGAGGGTGTAAAAAGATACATGGCTTTCTCCTCAGACAAAGGCTTAATGCAGTTCCGCCGTCTCCCTTTCAGCTTAGTGACGGCTCGTAGTAATTACAACCCCATGATGCGAAGAAAATTAGACGGGTTAGCAAACGTAACTTTTTATTTCGATAACATTTACGTTGCAACTCGCAAGTGGGGCCATCACGTAATGGCCCTCCAGGCCCTGCTGCATCTCGTGCGCGAGCACGGACTCAGAATCGGTCCGAGCAAGTGCCATTTTGCTTATAGTATGATTGACGACCTTGACTTTCACTTTGGGAATAACCGATTGGCCCCACAGGAGGAAATATCCGCGCCATTGTGGAAATGCCCCGTCCGTCCAATAAGAAGCAACTAAGATCCTTCGTGAAATCTGCTTCTTTCTATGACCGCTTCTTCCCCAATTTCACCTCTCTCTCTCGGCACCTTTATGTGACTTGCTGAAAAATAAGTCCCCAAACACCTTGTCTGGTCACCATTAACTCTTTCCCACTTCGAACAGCTGAAGGGAAAATTAGCTTCCACCCCTATCTTTTGTGTACTCTTCCTTCCCCCTTTCAGGTGGAAGGAGGAATACATAGAGAGCACAAATACTTAAAAAGCAAAAATCTAAACACCTCTAATTGGAGAGTTCTGCTCACCATTATTACTTCGCTTTCTCATATTATACCGATACAATCTCTAATTATTAATGTAATTTATTCACATGTCCCTATCATGTAATCAAACATTCTCTCAATTATTTATCAGGTTCCTTATTCTCGGCCCAATGTGGAACCCATTTTTAAATCCAAGAGGTCATAAGTTCAAATCTAGCTTGAAATGGGGTTGAATCGTCTCATTTGCGGACATCCTTTTTTTATGAAACGTTTTTTCTTGTTTTGATTCCACCCAGATTTATGTTACTCCACCTATTTTTGAACTAATTTAGTCTCATTTTATGAGAATAGAGAAGAAACTTATGTAACCAACGAAGGGGCTGTTCATTCAGATAAAACAATGAAGGAAAGAGACACAAATATGAGGGAAAGTTGGCTAAAGCTAAGGAATTGAAATATTGAGAGGACAGTTGCTAGCAGTTTTTGCTAGAAAAAGCCTAAATCCAGTAGCTAGGAATTTTTATTAAGACTTCCTCTGAATAATTCTTCCCGATGAAAGCTGAAGAGTTCATTTGCCTCATGTCGTAAAATGAACCCCACCTAGCCACGAACCACAGAACCCCGACTATTTTAGCCATAAATCTCAAATTTTGGATCTGCCTGCCGAGCTATGAAGAAAACTAGCTGCAAAGTCGAGGTATCAAGTGGTCTTCGTTTCTGCTGGGAATTCCTTGGAGCAGAATGGGACATGTATGAGGATCAAACAGGTTGTTGGAAAAAGAAACTCGATAAGTCGGTGGAAGAACACTTGGGGAGAAGAGTAGTTATAAAAGACACTACACGACGTCTTAGCAGTGTAGTTCAGGATCTTCCTCGTTGTGATTTGTTTCGGTATTTTACAACGCACATTTATATAGACGGGTTAGTATTTTACGTGCTGATTTTCTGACCGAATTGATAAGGAGGTCGATGGCGAGGGCGAGGTTAATAGACAAAACGAGAAAGGGGCTTTAATATCAACTTTGCCATTTATAACTACTGATGCTAGGAAGTGTTTGGGTACCGTCTTTTACCCTTAGCTGGGTATATTAAGGTCTGGGAAAAGAACGAGAGATAAAAACATAAATAAAACAATGAAAAATAAAAACGAGTAAAAAAAACTTTTTACATCGAAATTGCTGCCAGAGGGGGGCAGAGATTACTAAAAACTCCCCGATTAAATTCAAACGAAGAGTACTAGTACTAAAAAATACGAACTGGAACACCTTTTAGGGTTTAAACGAGAATACAAGTTATAAAAATGTTCTGGAACAGGCGTGTGTAAAAAACAACGTCGATAGAGTAATGGAAGATGGATTTACGGGGATAAGTGCCTTCACAAACCATAGTCAATAAGCCCATATCAAACTTTGAGACTGACTTTGGGAGTTCCTCTTAGACTTGAGTTGTGAGGGGAGAAATGGAATTAGCATCCAAAATCTGGATCATTGCCTCCTATGCTAATCGCGACATTAGTAAGAGACTTAGCTATAAATTTGAAAAAAAGTAGCAAGGCTACCTCTCCGATTCTTCCGAAGCCCGTTAAGCACTCTGGAGGGAGCGTGGAGGAGGCTGAGGTGGGTAATGGGTTGGCAAATCTGTCATTGTTTTAATTTCATTTCATATTTATTATTAAATGGCTATTATGCGTGCCTATCAGTGGAGGTTTCCAATTTACCTCTCAAAATCAAGCATTTAGTAATTTCTATTTAGCTTTTGTACCGTTAGTATTTTCAATTACTGCCCTATGCTTTATGATGAATGGCCTATGATCTCGATATTGCTTAGTATCTTTAAGGCTTGTTTTAAGTTTTATTTTAGAAACATAACAGTCAGTGATGAACTGAATATTAAATTCTAGACCATTCCGTAGGGGTGGGACTCTCATTTTGTGCAGTCCCACCGTTCTGTCCGTTTCTGGTTCTAATCAATAACCTACTCCTCAGGAAATATGGACCCAGAAGCAAGTGAAAAAGTCACCGTCAGAGAAGGAGGTGCCAAATCCGGAAGCCAATTTGACCAAAACCCCACCGGTGGAAGTGGAGACTACAGTACCAGGGGTGACTACGGAAGTGCCAAATACAAGCTGAACCGTGGTGACCGAGATACCTTTGATAGGAGAGATTACAAGAGGGAAGGAGAGAGGCGGCCTTCTATGGATCGAGTTCGAATGAACTGCGAGGGAGAAAGGCCATATGGGCATCCCAAGGGTCTACTCGAGAATAAGCGATTTGACTCTCGGGTTAAGGAGTTCGGGAATGGCCCCGAGCGGCACTATGGTTATGGCAGGATGGCCCCCGTGTCGCCCGTTGGATCTCCGTCTCGTTTTGGTTCCGGAGGGGATTACGATAGATATGATTACCAACCAGAATTTAGCGGTAGGTTCCCTTACGAGACTGAATCTGTTCGAAGCGATTACGGCAGATCCCCATTCGGTAGGGGTGGGTATTGGGACTATTATGGAAGATATGGTCCAGAACGGGGCTTTGGTAGAGAATATGGGTATGGGAGTGGATATGGTGCTAGATATGGTAACGAACAAGGAAGCAGAATGAACTCATATGGGTACGCTCGCCAACATGGCAGCCATCGCGCAAGTCGGACGGGTGCATTTGGTTATGGTGCCAACTATGGTCATGGCTATGCAAAGCATTCGCAGGGATACGGTGAACAAAGTCAGAGAGGAAGCAGCTATCGCCCTGGCTATGACCGTTATGGAAGAGACTATGGCAAATTTGGCGAACAGTCCAAAGATTACGATTTTGGGAAGGATGGCAGGGATCAAAACCCCTCTGGGAACTCGAAATATGGTTACGGCGAAGGTAAACCTAGGGGCCATTCTCCGGATTCAGTCTCCAGCGGTGGCCAAAGCCAGTGTTCTGCCAGCCCTCATGACCCTACCAAGTACAACAGGGGTAACCTCAGACCAGGAGGAGACCGTAAGGAGGCAGAGTCAAGAAAAGTCCATCGTGAGGTTTCACCTCGCCAAAGCGTCTCTGAGCATCATACCTACGAGTCAAGTCCATACCCTTATGGAAGCAGTACACACGGACAAGGATACGGTCCTGGAGAAATCGGGCCTTACCACCCACGTGAATATGAACGTAGCTCCTACAGAAGATACCCATTCGACAGTGCCAGATTCTCGGATGGCAGCAGACAGCGGTCCGGCGGGCATGGCGGACAACTCGGATATCGCGCTCAGTATGGATTTGGAGGCCGTCAACGTGACTACGGAAGAAATCACCCGAGGTTCGATGGTTTCTATGGAGCTGGATCTCCATTCAAAGGAAATCAGTTTGGTGGTTATGGTGGCGATTTCTTTGGACCCCCACCCCCGTTCGAGTCTTTCCAGCAACACAGGACTCCACCTCCATATCCCTTCGTAAGATCATGATGTTTTTTTTATTTTTTTGCCCTTATAATAAGCTCCATACGATTGCTTAACGATCATCCTTCATATTCGAGCCTTATAGATACCTTATTCGCATAAAAGCGGCTCTCGTTTGTATTTTTGAGGATCTTTACTCTATGTAACAACATTTTCCAGGATAATAACACACTTTCTCAATCCATGGATTTAGGGTTAACGACGTTTTACAGTCTTTGTTTTTGTCATTCTTACTTGAACCTTTTCTCTCGTCACCCGATCCTTCAATTTATCTACTCTTTTTAAGTATTTGATTTGATTCTTTTTACAACGAGTGAAAATACCATAGTAGTTACACCAGTCTCTTCGCTTTCCCACGGAAACAGTCTTCTATCTCTTATGGACATTATACCCCAACTTCCTGTATTTCGAAGGGAGTCATCTTCTTATTTTACGCCTCATTCTCAATACATTGTCTGATTAGTGAGAATAATGGTGACGTAATCCAACAAACAGAGCCTAACTTAGTACGGAGAAATAAGCAGAAAGATAAACAGAATAAAATCATTTAGAAGAAAGAATTTAAAGTGAGAAAGATTAAGAGTCACAATATCCTGGATAAAAGTGGTAGCATTGACACTTTTGTAGTGATTGTTAAAAAAATGGTATGGGTAAAGTTTTGTTGTACCAAATACTGCCAACTTAAACGTGATATTACAATACACAATAGGAGTAAATGATTTAAAATTATCCGTGTACCAAATATGGTTCAATTTGTAGGAAGAGCATAACACCTTAAGAATTCGAACCTAATGTTTATTATGGAACTTCGAAAGTTGATTATAGAGGTCCAACCGACATTAAATGAAAATATTAAAAATTTTACTTATTCTCAAAATTAAGGTTAAAAATAAAAATTTAAAGGGTAGAAATTTTAAGAAATTCTTGTAAGAATAAACATAGTCAAAACTTTAGTACAACCTCAACAAAAAAATCGAACTAAATGCCTCTTAGACTATTTTTTTTTTTTACTAATCTTTCGTAAATATAAAAATATTTTAAAATTTCTGAAATTTTATTAGATGTTCAAATATATTCCTCCCTTACCTTCCAAACGACCGCTTTTGTAACAAGCTTTCCTTTTGTTGCAGGGAAAATTCTTTTAAATTTCGTTCTCTAATCCATTCATTTCTGTTTTTATTTAACATTTCTTTCCCTTTATTCTTTATTACACAAAATTCATTCATTTCTAATGTGCTTATTTTACTTATCTCTTTCACTTCATTCTTTAATTCTCAAATAATTAATTTGAAGTTAACTCTTCTGTTTTCTTGGTTTCTTTGAAATATGTCGTTACGATCAATATAAACGTTTCCATTTAAAAGCTCAATTCTACAGAAGTAAATTTATACAATACCTTCTTCAATATACATTTTATTATTTCTTTGCTCTCTATCAATCAGTGAATAGTAGTCCAATTTAACTATATGTACTTTCCGTGCACGACCTTACATAACCCGCAAACTCTTTAGAACTTTGATAGCTTTAAACTTTCAAACTCTTAAAACTCTCAAACTCTCTAAACTCCTTTTACTTTCAAACTCTTTATAACTTTGATATCCTTAAACTCTCAAACTCTTTGAAACTTTAATGTCATTAAACTCTCAAACTCCTTAACTTTCAAACTCTTAAGAACCTTTATATCCCTAAACTCTGCCCGAGTTCGCGATGGTGAAGCCTACAGCACACTGGGAAAGATAATGGGAGCCTTTGCCCTCGATGCCTAAAACTTTAGATGCTTTAGGAACTTAATTGACAATCCATATAATGTAAGTAAAAGTCTACTTTCGTTTCTATACACGATCTTTATTTAACAAGCATTGAACTAAAAATTGTCTGAAATTTATTTTTTTATAAAATAAGAATTTTCTCAAGAAATGAAGATAAAATTTTGATACAGAACACAAAAAATTATATTTTCATATTGTACTTATGAATGTGTCCAGTGCTACATATTGAACAAGTTTATTTGTTCATAAAGATACTGATGGAGGTAGAGTTTGCTTACTTTGGGTAGTGCATCGAGTTCGATGATGATGGATGGCCTCAAGAGGGCATCAACCTGCACTAAATTTAAACAGGTAGGAATGTGTGCAGTCTTCGGATCCGTATCTTGACCGAGGGGATAATAACCCTGGTGGAAAGAGAGGCTCAGGGCGACCAGGTTTCATCCTCGCCTGCAGGGAGCTGCCGAGACATTGGTCTGTTGGTGCTCGCCTATAGGCACTCTCGATCCTGGTTTGTAGCCTTTGCCTAAATAGGCAGAACCCATAAGGCAAAGTGGGTGGAGTGCATTAGCTTGTAGGCTCTAAGGCATGTCCACACACCGATGGACCTGCATGCCGTACCTCTGGGGCCCACTACTGCTTTGAGATTCCCTGAGGATGAGTGAACTTCAGTAGTTGTTTATCTCGATGAAGCTGCAGTTGTATTTAAGGGGTAAACACTCTATGAAGCTACTTGAGTTTGGTACTCCTCAATTTAAGAAATAACTATATAAAAGCGTCCTAACTTCAGTTTTATAATAGCAGGATATCTGAGACATCTAATGATCTTGTCGTATTATCCACAGTTTTATCTTTCTGAAGGAGGCCTCCTAAATTCCCGGACACACTTTGAGGGTCAAATATGTCAACATTCTTTCGCAAACATCTAAGTACCCAGACTTATTTTTAACCTGGGAACTTCCCCCGGAAAGGAAGAATATCTCCTCCCCATCCACTCACCAATATTCAAGACAAGTTCACTGCAGGATTGGAGAGGCTCTGATGACCAAATGTACGTACCAACTATGATTTTCTTTTATACGACCACTGTGTGCGTTATTCCACTGTAAATACCTTATGTCTGATTTTACTCCCTGAAGAACGGAATTGAAATGAGGCTTAGCTTAGCCTTAAAATTATGCTCAAGTTGAGAACGAGAAGGGGTTTGAGGGAGGCGGGTGTAATATCCCATTTTCTTTCTACTTGAGCCTATCTAGACATGGGAGAGAATGGAAAGAAGACCAGAGTGTAGAAAAATGAGAATGAGTTGAAAAAAGAAGTGATTATGGGCAGGGGTGTGAAGGACTTTGATAGCAAACTTTGCCAACCTAAAATGCTGGTGCTGGAAGGTGGTATCTTGCAAGTTTGACGACTAAATTCATACATTGACCATCGCTACACCCAAGGTATGGATTAAAACTCCCTTTTCACGATAAACTCAGGTCGTTTTTAGCCACTACAAGAGCAGGGATGGTGTAGGAGGGGTCATTGCCCGTGCTACAACCACCAACACCACTAAACCCTAAATTAATCAAACCCACCCACACTACCTTCACTCCAAAACATTTGAACACACTAAAGATACACAACATCCTAAACGAGTTCCCTTAATAAACCAATCAGAAAAATCACAACATAGAACACACGGCGGAATCCAATTTCAATTCACGTCAGGACACTCCACTAATCTCCACTCCAACACTACAAACACACAATAAATCTTGCCTCGACAACAACATGCACCGGGTGCAACCAAAGCTCAGACAACACCGAACACCGACACACCCTCTAAACTGTCCAACCTCACACAAGCAAGCACTACAAACAATATTTCCTCTCTTAGGGAGCTGTAGGCCCAACCAGGGAGAGTATTGGCTTTCCTAGGGCCATCTACCTTATCAAAGAGAGGCATGGGGAGGGCTGGAGCAGCAAGTAAGTCTTTCCAACCACTAGTTACTGAAGCAAGACATACCCTTTATCTTAAGCTCCGAACCAGGGGATGGTTTAAGAGCTCGATCCAGCACTAATCGCATCCAGCATGGGCTAACTGCGCTAGAGTGGAATTCTGTGCTTCTACTCGGCTAGAACTATCCTTAAGTTTATTTATTTTTCTCCTTTAATGTGTTTGAATCCATAGGGTCATAGGCGCATCCTCTAGGTTAGGTGTTCTTAAAGTAGTGCTTAAATACCCCCAGGTGGTATCCAAAAAGGCATCCTGGGCCGGCTGCGAAAAAGGAGGAGCACAAAGCCCATGCAAGATCACAGTCGAAAACAATCATGTTGAATGAGCTCAAATAGTGTTGTATACAATAATGTAATGTGGAAAAATTCACAATAATGTGTGTGCTATATTTATTTATTTACTGAAAATCAAAATCAAAAGAGTCCATAGAATTTATCTGTTTGTTTATAGCCGCCCTGTTTTCTGTTTTTTGCAGGAAATTAAAATTTAAAAATTGGGAGTAGGGAGCTAATATTGGAGAAGTTGACTTCGAGTTGAACTTTGGGGTATCGGGGATGAAAAACTATAGGAATCACCGCTCTAGGTAATCTTTGGAATGACCCGAGGGTAACACATTGGATCAGCTTCGAAAAAATAACCCCTCTGTATTTTTTCAGAGGCCATTGTGGATGAGGACACTTGGAAGAGAAGAAACTTAAGGTTATTTCTCTAATAACTCGTAAATAGAAGCCATTTCTTTAATAACTAGTAAATAAAAGCCATCTCTGCAATAACTAGTAAAGATAAGCTATCTCTAAATTGAGCTAGTAGAGGTAAACCAACTCTAAGATGACCCAGCCGAGATAATCTATCAATAAACAGATCAAATAAAGATTTGTAAACTAGAAAAAAAGAAAACAAAATACCCATAAAGGGAGTCTTAGGGTAGGCTTTCTCTGTCCAAATTTAATTCTCCATCTTAACTCTGTCAGTTTATTGACGACTTTGCTTGGTCATCTTAGAAATGGCTTATCTTTACTAACCAAACTTAATTTTCAAAAATCAAGTAATAAGTAATATTATAAGGTCTATAAAACAAATAAACTAGCACACTAAAACACAAGTAAAGATAAACTATCTCTAAGTATACCTAGTAAAGAAGTCATCTTCTTTTCCAGATAGCTTATATTTACTTGATTCTTACAATTTTATTGAATTCTTGCCATTAAATACATTTGGCCTTTTTCGCAACTGATCATAAAACCTGCTGATGCCTCACAAATTACTCGACCCAATTTCGATTAAAAAGTGATTGGAAATAAGGGATCGGAGGTATTTAAGGGAGAGATTACACATAAAGAACTGACCTTCTTACGATTTCGGCTACCCCAAATGAGGAGGGCTTCGACAGGAGTTGATGAGAGAAGTCGGGAAAATCACTCGGGGGCGATCGTTCAGTGGAATTACCTCCTGACTGGGGCTTTATTCCAAATCCACAAAATAGTCCAGCTGTCACTTTGCTTTGTTGCTAGCACTTGACTTGAAACCATGGGGAATCTTCTGGGGTCTAGGCGAGACTTTTCAACTCTGTGTCTCCTCATGGAAGTTGAACACTATTTATCTCCGAGGCTCTCCCCGAGGGCCCGGGGGTAGCGGGAAACAGCTCTACTCTGGAATGGCCTCGAATCTTCTTGCAGAGGCTATTCTAGTCCGCGTAAAGGTGAATCGTGAAGGACGCGGTTTGAGGTACTGCTTGTGGAAGTGAGAGGGGGGGGGGGTAGGCTTACCAATTTAGGCCTAACCGGGTCTTCTGCAGCGCATGGAAGTTCCGTCTGCTCAAGAGATTCCACGTGGGGTTTCCTCACAGTGAGCTACAACACATGGATTGGCCCCCACAATCTCCAATGTTAATATTATTGAGCCTTTGTGGTGCCTCTTGGAGCGACAAGTTAGAAGTCGTTACCCTCCACTGTCTTGTCTGAAACAGCTGGAGCAGGTATTCCTCTCAATGAAGTCAGGAAGCTGTATGAATCAATTCCAAAACGCATCAACGCTGTTCATAAAGCAAAAGGAGGACCAACTCCGTATTAAATAAATATTCATTGAACTTAATACGTGTTCCAATTATTTTTTACAACCTCTGTATTTATCTTTCACACATTTTCACTTCCTCTGCAGCAGATGTCACCGTTGGTTTTCGCTTTAAATTGAACAAAAATACATATCTTTGAATGTAAAGAGTTGATTTTATTCATATTTTAAAAATTAATTGCAAATTAAACGTATCAACAAGGACAGTGTGACTCAAAAGGAAAAAGAGAGAAAGGACAGACAGCTTCAGAAATCGTGAGACAAAAGCTAAGGATGAGAAGAACTCCAATGATTCGTCTCCTCATCCTTTAATCCTAGGTTAGGAAAGCGTATGACCAACCTGAAGGAATTGCATCATTTTATTAAAAAAAAAGGTGACACCATCGAAGGCATTGTTAATCAGGAGAAAGAATTAAGGAAGGTTTGACGGATGAAGAAAAGGCAAACAGAAAAAAGAGGAAGGCTCATAGCCTCAAGCCTTAACCAACAACTAAGTAAAGAAGGATAAAGAAGACGGCAAATAAGAGGCAAATAGAAAAAGATGAAGGCTAATAGGTAAAAGAAGACGGAAAATAAGTAAAAGACAAATAGGTTAAAAAAGAAAAATATGTAAGAGGCAAATAGGTAAAAGAGGAATGCAAATAGGCAAAAAAATACAGTAAATAAGTAAAAGGCGAATAGGTGAATTAAGAAGACAAATAAGTAAAAGAGGAAGGCAAATAGGTTAAAGAAGATGGTAGATAAGTAAAAAGCAAATATGTAAAAGAAGACTTTACCGAGATACAGGCGTGCAAGGGCCAACCGACCCACTCGAAGCAGCCCTAAAGGTTTTACGAATTTTTCTGAGTCATGATAACAATTGTTTATTCTCCTATATTACACCACAATTTTCGAAATACTTGTCTAAACGATTTTTAAATATATTCAATGATTCACTTCCCACCACTTTAGCTGGCAATCTGTTCCACTTGTTTATGACTCTCCGTGAAGAAATTCTTTGCTATAACAGTCTCGAACCTACGACTCTCGAGCTTGAAACCGTTATTTCCGCGAGTATTTTTCACTTCACTGGAGGTAAAGAGGCCCCCAAAATCTAGCTTATCGTAACCTTTCAGTATTTTAAAACTTCGATCAAATCTCCCCTTAAACTACGCTTTTTAAGAGATGGTAATTTCAGCTGTCTCAATCTTTCTTCATACTCTAAGCCGCGGCGTTCTGGAACCAATTTAGTTGCTCTTCTTTGCACTCTCTCAATCCTGTCAATATCCCTGACAGAAAAGGGTGACAAAAATTGAACGGCATAATAGGTAAACGAAGACAGTAAACAAGTAAAAGACAAATAGGCAAAATAAGAAGATAAATAGGTTATTAGGAAATAGCAAAAGGACAAAGGTGGCAACAAATCTCTCCAACCTCTTAGAAAGAGGGGGAGAATGTTCAATAAACCCCTTGGAATAAGAAGAGCAGAGACGCTTACAAGTTCCAACTTGAGCTGTTTTAGCGGGGTGAGTGTGAGAAAGAAGGGGGGGAGGGGACTTTCCTCTGATGAATGACCAATAAAATGGGGAAAAGAATGAGGTTACGAAAATGGAATTTGGTAACTACTAGAAAGGAGAATAACTAAAAAATTACTTGGTACTCAGATTACCAGCATAAAAATCCCCTCGCGATGATTACAAGGACTTTTCCTTTGGCGATATTGGGCCCCCCTTGCGAGGGGGTTCACATATCTCTTCAACTGCCCATAGATACACACATACCTGGGCCCGGTGGATCTCTGGGAGAGACCCCAGGAGGCGGCGTGTCTGCTCCTGCAATGGTTTGGGGAGCTGGGGTGGGGCCTGGAATAGGTGTGAGGGTCCCCGACCCACTGTCGGGCCGGGAACGGGGTCTCCACCACTAGTTTTCCTTTTAATTTACAAAGCATTTGGTCAATTTAGTCGAAAAGCTAATACTTTGCTAAAATCCCCCTTAAATAGATTCGAATTCGTTCTTTTGTTTTTTTTAAAATCAATCAATCTGTGTATAGAAAGAAAAGAGAGGAGTCGTTTTGGGGCCCACAGGTGATCGTGCAGTCAGAGAGAAAATGGTTGGGAAAAAACTTAAGGGGGGATAGGGAAAGTTAAAAAGGTCGGTGGCTATACACCGATACGGGGTGTTGTTAATTGAGTGTTTATGTTTGTTAGACATGACTGGAGTGGTTGGCAGAAGGGAGGCTAGCATTCACGGAAACGTGCCATTTGCATTGCTGTTATATTTATGTATGTATGGGTGTTGGCTCTGGGTAGTCTCGTGCTGCGGTGTACCTTCGTGCCTCCGCGGCGTTATTCCTTGTATGTATGAGCAGCCTCCTGGCTAGTATAGTGGTTAGCACGCTTTTCCGGCAATCGTTGGGTCGGTAGTTTGAATCTCCGTCAAGATTCTAGGCAGTTCACCTAAGAGAAGGATAACTCTGATTTCAAAACCCTGGAGCCACAGGCATAATTTGCCTCTTCCAGAAGATCCTCTGTGAGTGTATATGGGGTCTCTTGCGAGTTGCCCCAGCTGTCTCATTAAGCGCGAGTGGTTGTAGCTGTTTAAAGGTGTTAGTTTGTTTGGTGTAATGTGGTCATGTTGGTGTACATGGAGGAGCGACTGGCGCGTTTCAGGGCAGAGTTTGGAATGCCCTGTGCTTCCCTCTGTCTTGTGTGGAGTGACAAAGGATTTGTATAAGTGGAGTTGAAGTTTTTTGCTGGCAGGGTAGAACCTGCGCAGCTTCTTGTTCGTGTTTTCAGCCCTTGACTGGGTAATGGTTTGTAGTGTGTATGTCAGTCTGGTGGGGTTTGGGTTGTTGAGGTCCGGTCTGTGTGTGTGTGTATTTATGTTTTGCATGTATTGATTGAGTGCATCAAATAGTGTCATCTCTGTATTCTGAGGGTTCGTAGCAATGAGCCACTCGTCCTCTTATTCTGTCTTCATGTTTAGTATAGTTTGTGCATGGCGCGCGAATATGTCTGGTGCATGGCCGTAGACGAGTATAGTCTCACCATCGGCGTAGGATAGTGTGTATGCTTGTCGGCAGTCTTCTGGTGGTCGTGGAGTGTCGTTAGTGTACATTATGAAAAGTCTCGGTGCCTGTACGATACTCTGAGGTACACCTGAGCGTGGTGTGAATAGACGTGATGTTGTGTTATTGTATTTTATGTGGCATTTCCGGGCGGTGAGATAGTGTGAGAAAAGCCTTCTAGTGCAGAGAGGGAGCTCCGTGTTGTTGGCTAGTTTACAACGTAGTCCCTCGTGCCACACTTTGTTGAAGGCCTTCTCTACATCCTTACTGATGGAGAGTGTCTTTAGTCGTGCTTGTTAGATGATGTCATGAACGATGGTAACAACCCACTGGGTGGACCGGCCGCTCCTAAAGCCATATTGGCAAGGGAAGAACCAGTCCCTTTCCTCAGACGATAGATGCCCCTTTTATTTAAAGTGCGAAAAGGGGAGCTCTTCGCGTGTAGCAGGCTGGGTTAAGTGATCAAACGAACTTCCTTAGGATAAAGGAAAATATTCAGCTGGATTCTTTATTCCGTCGTAAATTGCGGGAACAGGTTTCGAAAAGGCAAACGGTAAGGATAACTTCTTCTTGCTTCTTGAATAATGACTGTTAATACTATCTCTGAACCACAAAATACAGTTATATAAATAGTCATAATTATACAAAATTCAACCAATCCTAATTAAGCAGATTTTTAATGACAATCTTGTTTAATTTATTCATTCAGCTTTAAAACAAATTTTATGTTTTACACACAAGCGCTGCAAAAATTGACCAATCAGCATCAAATAGATCTTTAGGAACAATTTACGTTCAAACACAAAAAAAAACATAAGAGGCGCTGAAATTGGATCAAGGTTTTGAAAGAGTGAGTGAGTAGTGGAGTGGTGTTCCGAGTCATCAAGTCTGGTCGTGGCAAAGGAGGAAAAGTTTAGGGAAAGGTACGCTAAGACGCCCTCACCAGACACTCTCATATTAGAGCCACGTGATTCGGAAAAATAATATCCTCTAGAAGAATACGGATCATACGTGCACTAAGAGGAGTAAAAAAGCCCGAAGGGGGGCATGGGGCCTCCCAACCGAGACTACAAGAGGGTGCCCCTCCGCACTATCGGTGGAGCGACCAAAACACTAATTCTAGCAGTCATGCAAACCATCTTCGGCATGCTCAATATATCCCTAATTAGGCTTATTGATACCCCCAACGGCTACGCAGCAGTGTGCTGGAAAGACGAATATATCGAGAGGCTGGTATCAGAGGAAGCCAATAAACGCCTACGTGCGACTGGCCTCGAAGCTTGCACGCCGAACTATCATACTTAGGAGACTCGACCCGTTCTTCACGGACAACTCTTGTGAGGACATCAAGGTCGAGCTAACTAAACAACAGAATTCGGCAAAACATAGCCAAATTAATCTTTGCAAACATCGAGATGGCTCAGAGGGCCATGATTGATTGACTCCTGGGATTCTTCCTTCGTATCGCCCCAGAACAAGTTGAAACCGAGAAGTTTATCCAACTCGAGTTCTGCAACGCTGCCTGGCCGTGGAACAACATCCCACTAAAGAATGTATGGCAGCTGACGTCACTTGTTCCATCTGCTCTAAACTCGGTCACGGATGGAAAGAGTGCACTTAAGAGAAACAAAGATGCGCTAACTGCGGAGGGCACCACAAGGCCGTGGCCATGAGTTGCCCCATCCGCAAGGAAGCCATTCAGGCAAAATGAGATGTGATGAAGCAGGTATAGAAGGCAAAATCCAAGACCTACGTCGAGGCAGTGGCATCAACCAAGACCAGCAGCACAGAAAACTCTGTCCCAAAACTGGTAATGCCTTGTGAGTCCAAGGAGATTATGACCATGATCGTCTTTGCTCACTTGGCGAATCTAGCTAACCCTGGTTCATTTGCAGAGGAGTTAAATCGCCTCCTGCAAAAGAACGGTTTTCAGAAAAAGCTATGGTTCCCGCCCAACCCAGTAGGAAATGTTAAGGATACAATTCATCGACGTTCCCCAGCAAAAAAAAACACTGGAAAAGAAGAAGTTGTGAATCGGCACCATAAAACATCGGAGGAAGAACTCACAACGGAAGAAGACTTGGAAAAAGACGGACACACGAAAAAGTTCACAAAGAAGAAAAAACAAATAAGGAAAAAGAAAAGAATAAGTGGTACAAGAGGCAAATAAAGAAGAGGAAACAAGCTAATCTCAAGAAAGCTCAGACAAAGATGAAATCCTAAAGTATCAGGGGTTTCCACTCACAGAGAAAAGGGATATCTTTCTGCGGGGCTGTTTCTTCGACGCCATTGACGTGGACCTTAAAGTCCATGGTCCCTCTCAATGCCGACCCCCAAAGGGACACAATGAAAAACTGCTCGACGGAATCAACAAAGGCAAATACAAATGGACATACGAAGGACCATGGTCCCCGAAGGAAATAGGTGGACTATTTATGGAGGGCGCGATTTACATCCCAGACTCGTGTTTACACACCATCGATTCAGCTGTCTTTAAGGTAATGGAGAATGGCCAAGGGACTTCGGAGTATTACTTAACCTCCAAAATAGCAACTAGTGTTAGCAAGAAGTGAACAAATCAAAGTGATTAAAACAAGTTGTCAAAAGTGTGAACAATTGAACAAATTAAAGCGTCTAAAATAAGCAATCTAAAGTGAAAAAAGTGAAATGAGTGAATAATAATTAAAATGGTCTAATAGTGCAAAATATAGAATAATAAGAGAATGAATTGAGTGAATAATAATTAAAATGGTCTAATAGTGTACAACATAGAAAAATAAACTAACAATTAAGCTAAACGAGAATAAAAATATAAGTACAACTATTTAACAGATTAGATAATAATTTAACTCGTGTGTAAATAATAATTTCATAAAGTGGTACCAAAATAAAGTTTTAAACGAAACAAGAGGAAATAGTAAAACCAGAACAATTAATTTATCTAAATAAGACTAAAAGAACAACTCAATTAAAAATAAGTGCTAAAATAAATAAAATTAAATATAAAATGATTATATTAAAAATTTACTTCAAACATTTTTTTATAAATTTGACTTAAAAAATTATCTCTAAAGATTATACTAAGTTTAAATAACAAAAATTAAAAACATTTCATGTATTCTTTCAAAACAATATATAGTGCTAATAGATTGACTTCCCCGTTGATTCCGAGAGAATCTGTTTTTCTACTCATACTTACAGTTTACTCTTACTCTTCTCCGCTAAATTTTCAAAAAATACAACTTCACCACTACACCTATCTATTGTTTCAATTTACATATATGTATTTAATTTTTTTTTATTTTAATATTTGTAAAATGAAAAAACTCATCGAACATTGCACAAGGTTTTGAAAACACTCGCTTTAATTAAATCTCAGTCGTCGGAGAATCTACAACCAGGTAAAGGAGGAAAGGTTTTGCGTAAAATTTTTCCTACCTTGAACGTTTTTCAAACCTAGTTCTCGAATTAATTCGATCAGCCTAACTCACCATTGTACCTCGAGCTGGCAGAACACAGCCCCAAGCGGCTACCCAGGGGGCCCCCCTGTTGACTGTCACACTATTTCCCAGCTGAGTAGCGGTGGACTGATTGGAGATTCCTCCTGTTTCTGCTGTTCTCGGTAGTGGGATAAGACCCTGGTGAACTGATTGGAGATACCTCTTGTTTCTACCGGGGCTGTAGTGGTGGCAGTTTCGGGTTTCCTGAGGCTGAATTGCCCTGCCTATCAGATCTAAAAAGTAGAGCCGTACTGATTGGCACTCCTCGGTCGGGGCGGACTGATTGGAGATACCTCCTGTTTCTGTCTCGACTAGATCAGAGAGGGGCGCAGCAGGTTAATGAGAAGGCGCCCCCACCATGAATGAGAGGGGGGAGTCGTTGGACTTTCGAGTCTCACTGAGACTCACCGAAAATGAAAAGCCTGACAAAGCGGAGGTATTTGTGGCCATTTACGACAAACTTGGAATTGGACTAAAACGGCTAATAGAAGCAAATAGAGGATATACAGTCATCTGTCACACTCAAGAAAATCTGGTGAAATTAACCACAGCGTAAGGCACGAGAGAACTGGGCAAGATTGGACTAGAACCACGGCCATCTCCAGCATTGGCAGCAAGGAAGGCTATTTATTATATGCAGAAGAGTGGACCCATGGGTAGGAGAAAGATCAGTTGGAGCCATCAAGGCGGAGATTGAGAGGAACCATCAATGGGCGGAAGTGGCAGAAGTGGTAAAGTTCCGCAACCTCTCTCACGTCTTCAAAGTGGTCTTTACGAACATGGAAATGACAGCCAAAGCCAACGAAACAGGTTTAAAACTGTTCTCTATGATCATATCCCCAGAACAAGTAGAGAGGGAAAGATTCTTGGACCTACTAACCTGCTTCAATTGCTACAATGTCGAAAAACATTCAACCGGCACCTGCTCTGAGTCTGGGAAAACAAAGATATGCTCTGAGTGCGCGCAGACAGGTCATGACTGGATGCACTGCGTTAGTAATACAAAGATGTGCATTAACTGTGCGAGGAATCACCGTACCCTGAGCATGCAGTGCCCGGTCAGGAAATAACAGCTAAAGAAGAAGAGAGAAGCAGTGGACAGACCAAAACAGACATACGCCACAGCCGCTAAAAGCCAAATCGAGCAGAACATTACAACGACTCAGCCTCAGATTGTATTACAACTGAGCGACTCTACCCCTACTAAAATGTTGGCCTGCATTCTACATGCACATGTGATGAACTTAGCATTCCCTGGTTCCTTCACAATTGAAATGAATAAGATGCTGGCAGCAAACAGCCTAGAAACAATCAATTCCCGGACAATCCCCAATCTTAAAAAGTCCTTTCGGCAACATGCCCCAAGACTAAACCTGTACAAGCAGACGAAAGCTAGGATACAGGAAAAAATCCAGGATATAACCTTAGCTACGCCTCATCATCAACAAGCAGGTGCCCAAGCACCTCCACCAAACTCACCCAGACAGAAGAAAAACAAAAGAAAAACAAAGACAAACCAAAGATTCAAGAAGCTGACTCAGAACAAAAAGAGGGAGAGCTTGAGTTAGACGGCAAAGAAATCCGGCTCACCTTAGCTCTTAACTCACAAACCATCCAAAAGAAACAGATGTCCACAGAGGAGGTAGCCGCAGGAGTCAGAAAAGGACAAATCAAGTGGTGCTATGACTCTCCAGTTACCGAGGAGACAATCAAAGCATCTCTGCTTGCCTGCCAAACAAAACTCTACAACGAGAATTTCAGGCTCTATGACCCAGCATTATACAAGAAACTAAAATCTGGCCGTCAAACGGCCAAGAATAAGTCAGACTTACGGGATAACATATAGAATCCGGCTAACCATCTTGACACATAACGTGCAAGGGTGGGCACACAATAAGAACAAACTGTTCAGTATCTACAGAGAACTGGATCCAGATGTTCTTCTGCTGTCAGAAACTAGCATCAAGGACGATGACAGACAGAAAATCTTTGGCTACAACGTTCTACAAAACTTAGGACCAGGCTGCTGAACCAGTTCAACGCGTCTTTAGCAATGGGCTACTTCCCAAGTGGCCTGAAGACCTCTAAAATGATCTTCATTCCCAAACCGGGAAAAACACCAAACCAGATCATGAATTACAGACCCATCTCACTGCCGAAGACCGTTGGGAAGGTTTTTGAGAAAATCTTCAACAGACTGAGAAAATTCCTAGCCAAAAAGGATCATCTGAACGAAGAACAACACGGATTTAGAGAACACCGATGCACTGAGACAACCATAGCCCATATGCTACAACACGCAGCAGCATGGCGAGCTAGAGGATGTTGGATTGAAGTCGCCTGCAGAGACGTTAAGAAGGCCTTCGATAAAGTTTGGATTGAAAGCCTGAAATACAAGATCTCGCGACTGAAATTCACATTTCACTACGAAAAGATCCTCTGCAGCTATCTAACAAATAGGTGAGCAGTGATCGCCTTCGAGGGGCACACGGGGGAAGCCTTCGACCTCGCCTCCGGTGTTCCACAAGGAGGACCTGAGCCCTACTCTCTTCACCATCTTCACGAGAGACATCCAAAAACCAATCGACGAAAAAACACTAAATATACAATACGCAGACGATATCACCCGAGTTGTAGTTTGGAGGACAAAATCGGCAAGGTTGATGGCCAGAGACACGGGAGCAGAGGCCGAAAAGATCTCCAACTTCGAAAGACGCTAGAAAATCCAAACGAACCATCCTCGTACCATCCTCTTCAACCTAGGAAACACCGATATTGAATACTTCCCGCACGCGTAAATTCTCGGCCACAAACTCTCTAGTACCGGAATAAATAGACACGTGAACACCAGAACAGGATTTGCAAGAGATGAACTTGACAAACTCCACCGATTTAGAAACGTCTCAATAGCAAATAAGAAAAAGCTATACATCAGTTTGGTTAGATCGAAACTGGTGTACCCCAGTATACCTCTCAATACATCATCAAACAGAAACATGTCAAAAACTTCAAAGAGTACAAAACCAAGGCCTCCGTTTCATCACTGGCTCTAAGTGGTACGACTTCCGGACCTCGAGGAGCCTCTACGAAGAAATAGGACTTGATCCTTTGAACATTTATCTCTACAAAAGAGGAAGAAACATTTGGGAGAGTTTGGAAGACATTCTTCCCAATGATACACTAGGCACCCTCGATCCAGAGGAGGGAGAGTACAAGAATTACCACCTCCCAAATACCAAAAAGTGCCGAGCCGATCCCATAATTCAAGTGAATGAACTAATATATATATATATATATATATATATATATATATATATATATATATATATATATATATATATATATATATATATATATATATATATATATATATATATAATGAAAATTAATGCAATATCGCAAGAAAAGATGAGGAATTAAACCACATTCTCCGAAGACAATTTAATTCAGAACAGTTTCAGGGTATCTCACACCATTTTTCAACTGACACTGGATAGAAAATATAAGAAAAGTGCATATAAGCATAACACAAGGTCTGGTCGTGAAAGATCCCCTCTTTTTCCCCCAATCCCCTACTTGTGGCTAATCGGGGGGATGGGGGGTAAGCCTAAACATATTGGGGGAAAAACAGGGAATCTTTAACGACCAGACCTTGTGTTATGCTTATATGCACTTTTCTTATATTTTCTATCCAGTGTCAGTTGAAAAAGGGTGTGAGATACACCGAAACTGTTCTGAATTAAATTTTCTTCGGAGAATGTAGTTTAATTCCTCATATATATATATATATATATATATATATATATATATATATATATATATATATATATATATATATATATATATATATATATATATATATATATATATAAAGGGTCTTTCAACAAGGACGCTCGAGCTTTGTCAGGCGATAGTGGCCATGTTGTTAAAGCCTCACTGTGTACTGTTCAGTAGTACTTGGCAATTCATGATGGAAGGTTATAGCGTTGAACAGTGTGGAAAAATCATCAAATGTTATTATCAAAATCAGTGCTCCGTTCGATAAACGTTCCGCGCATTACGTGATTTCTATCCTCGCCACTATCGTCCTGCGGAGTCCACTGTTCGATGCTTGGTAGCCAAATTCGAGGCAAAAGGGTCCATCAACAATCAACCAATACCCATACGTCACCGAAACGCAAGGTCTGCTGAAAACATCGCTGCTGTAAAGGAGAGTGTACGGGAAAATCCGAGGCAGTCAATTTCTCGTCGTTCACAAGAACTTGGCCTTTCTGCGACTTCAGTTGGCGAATTATGCGTAGGGACTTGGGTCTGCACCCGTACAAAATCCAACTTACCCAGGAAATTAAGGTAAACGACCATAGACAACGCGGTGTGTTCGCTGATTGGGCTCTAGAGCAGTTGTAAGTTGCCCCAAATTTCTCCCAAAAAATCATCTTTAGTGACGAGGCCCATTTTTGGATGAATGGATTTGTGAACAAGCAAAATTGTCGGATTTGGGACGAAAAAAATCCCCATGAGATACACCGGCACCAATTGCACCCCAACAAAGTCACAGTTTTGTGCGGATTTTCGTCTAACGGAATCATCGGTCCGTATTTTTTTAAGAACGAAGATCGGATTGCCATAACCGTCTAAGGCGAGACCTACAGATCGATGATAAGCAACTTCTTGTGGCCTCAACTGGATTATATGCCTCATATGGATACTGACGACATGTGATTCCAACAGGACGGCGCTACATGCCACACTGTGCACGCCACGATAGACATTTTGCACCAGCGCTTTCATGACAGGGGCATCTCGCGCGGTGGTGACGTCAACTGGCCACCGAGATCATGCGATTTAACGCCATTAGACTACTTTCTTTGGGGCTACCTTAAATCGCAGGTCTATGTGAATAATCCGCAAACAGTTGATGTCCTCAAAGTCAACATAACGAACACCATCCGGCAAATTCAGCCAGATTTATGCAACAAAGTCATCGAAAATTGGGCTTCCGGAATACATTCCACCAAGCAAAGCAGCGGCGGACATTTGAACGACGTCATATTCCACACTTAATGCCATAAAATGTACTTTCAAATTTAAAATAAATTGAGTGCATTTATCCCAGACAACTTGTTTTATTTACATTTAAAAATCGAGCGAACTTATTGAAGGACCTTATATATATATATATATATATATATATATATATATATATATATATATATATATATATATATATATATATATATATATATATATATATATATATATATATATATAAAGAGAGAGATAAATATAAATTTTAATAATAATAATAATAATAATAATTTATATATATAAAAAAGAAGAAACAGAATAAAAAAGAGTTCATGAAATAACATAAGAAGAAAAACCATTGGAGATGGCTCGCACACCGGGCACCCAAACTATTAATCCAATACTTCCTTCCTTTCCACACTATTTTCCCTCTCCCCTCTATCTTTAACTAATCACACCCTCTTTTCCCCCACTTTCTCTAGAAAAGAAAGAAAGAACGATCAAGATTTTTTTTTTTTTTTTTTTGGGGGGGGGGTGAATTCTTAGACGAAATAAATTTGCTATTGGCATGTCGCTACCGGGTAAAGGAGGTAAAGGTTAAGGGGTGTTCAAAAATGCCTTCGCTCAGTAAAGAACTGTGAGGACCGATTTACTGTGAACTAATTATAGAACTCTATAAGACTTGAAAATGCTCGTCTTTGACGAGGTGGTTTTGAGTCAGATGCGATTTCATAATGTGGTTCCAGCACCACAGACCATTCGTTTGAGTATCTTGTATAGATGCTCTAACAGAGCGATAGACCTGTAATTGATGTGGTGTGTTGGGTCTTTGTTTTTCTTGCAGAGTAGTATGTTATTGGATGTTTTGAATAGTTATGGGAAGTGCCCAGGGACGAGCGTTGCATTGTATGGTGTTGTGTAAGTTTTGGGTAAATTGTTTCAGGGATGTGGTGTATTAGTGTGACTGGAAGGCAAGAAGCGCGTTTTGGTGGTGATTTGATGATGTTTATTTGTTTCCTCGACGGTGATAGGAATGATTAATATGTTCGTATTGTCAAGCACCTCCATTTGTATAAAAGGGGCGGGCTCCAGGCCATCGGCACCATTCGTGAACTTCCTGAAATTGTTTAAGTGCGTGTGGTTTTGGTGGGTTATGTGCGTGGACCGAGTCCCAGAGGGACCTGAATGAGTCGAGGCTGTCGTTAGTGTTTGATTATTAGCTGTGAGGGTGACTGCTTTTTCTAGGTCCGTACCGACCATCCTTCGTACGTTCCGCCACAAGGAAGTGTTAATGCAGCGGGCGCCATCCACAATGCCGACCACTTTGTGCTACTAGCGATTCCGATCGCATATGCGTAGTAGTAGATAGGTCACTGAAGTTTTCGAAGCAGTGTATTGGCGCAAAAAATAGAGCAAATAGGGTGTTAGGATACATTAAGAGGAATGTTAGCTACAAGAGTAAAGAGGTTATCCTTAAACTCTACGACTCGTATATCAGGCCACATTTAGAGTACTGTATAGAAGCATGGTCACCATATTTTAGACATGATATCAACCAGCTAGAGTCAGTATAAAGGAGGACAACAAAACTAATACCTTCTCTGAAGCACCTTGAATGTGAAGATAGACTGAGAGTATTAAATATGTTCTCATTTGAAAGATGTGTGAGGGGAGATATGATTGAGCTTTTTAAAATCTGTTCTGGGATGGATAAGTTGGATTTTAGCAAGTTATTTGAGTTGGAAGGTAATACAGAGTCACTCAAAAGAAACGGGCCTGCACACACTTTTTGTGATATATCCTTCATTCATTTACTAATCACTCTTACTTTGCAGGACATGGCAGAATCAACGCTCGTGAACACAATTAAGTCTCAATGGGAGCTACAGCAAAGAATATACTGCGTCAAACATTACTACAAGACAGGCTCGTTCAAGAAAGTGCAGGACACTTTTGTGTATCAGTTCGAATGTGAAAAAGCCCCCTCCAAGAGCAGAATTCAGGACTGGGTGGAGCACTTTGAGAAATATGGGACAATGGAGAATCTCAATGCAGTCAATGACAACCGTCCAAGCCATTCAGGACGCCCAAGGAAGCGTACAGCTGAGCTGGTCGAGAGCTTGAGAGAGTCAGTTCAGCAGAGTCCAAAACGTTCTGTGCGCAAGCGAAGTCAGTCCCTCGGTATGTCCCGTGAGACTTGCAAGAGTGCTAGTAATGGATATAAAGGCCTACCCGTACAGAATACAGACGAGGCAGACCCTTACAGCATCAGACAAGGAACAGAGAAAGGCTATAGCAGTCAAGATACTGGACAAGATTCAGGAGACCCCAACTTTCCTTAACCTGTCCCAAGATGGAAGCTCACTTCCATATTGAAGGAAAGGTAAACTCGAAGACAAATGTCTTCTGGGTTACCTCCAGTCCAAATAAGGTAGCCACCAAGCCCCCTACACTCCCCTAAGTGCACGGTATAGACTGGAATCTCAGCCAGAGGCATCATCGGACTATTCTTCTTTGAGGAATCTGGCTCGATAGTGACAATCACCAAGGAGCGGTATGTTAAGGTCCTCAAAACCTTCAAGAGGGAGCTGCAGACCCTGTTGATGTCACTTATAAGGAAGTTCTGGTTCCAGCAGGATGGAGCAAGCTCTCACACCTCAAACCTGCTTCGAGAGTGACTAAAATGAAGCTTTGGTAGCCGTGTGATCAGTCTCAAGACTGATTTTGAGTGGACACCTCACAGCCCAGATCTTAGCCCCCCAGATTTCTTTCTCTGGGGCTACCTTAAAGACAGGGTGTACGCAGGGAGACCCAGGACCATCACTGAACTCAAAGAACCATCGGAGAGGAAAGCAGAACCCATTAGTCGGACGACATGGATAACTTTGTGTTGCGCCTCAAGAAATGCACAGAGCTAAATGGAGGTCATCTCGAACACGTGCTCAAGAATAAAAAAAAAAGAGTTTAAAGACTCATGTTTTGATATGATGTTTTTAAACACAATAAACTAGTTATTACCAAAGTTTCATTCAATCCTTGCAGAAAATTAAGAAATGAGGTCTATCGAAAGTTAGGGCCCATTTTTTTAGGGGGGGGGGCACCCTGTAATATGACTAGGGGTCACCACTTAAAATTTTTTAAAAAGGAGGTGCAGGTCGGATGTTAGAAAATGTTTTTCACCAATAGTGTGGTAGATTACTGGAATAATTTGCCACCTGAGACAATAGATAGTCCAAACTTGAATGTTTCAAACGTAATTAGATGGTTATATGGGAGGGGAGGGGGGGGGGGGGTATTCTGGACTCATTCCTGGGGATGCAGTTTTTTAGTATTTTATATTATGATTGATTGTATTTTGACAAGTCTTGATGATGATGCTTTTTGTTTTTGACGAATTCCTGTGGATGGTTCGAATTGTATATTGTAGATGCACGATCTGACACAATCCTATGGATGCATTTTGTGGGTGGGTTATGACAGATGCGGATGACCTTTGTCATCGTGACGTTATGTTATGTTAAGATGCGAGCACCTAGGAGAGTGATTTGCTGTATTCAGGGTGTCCCCTGAAATTCCAATTTCAAATTCCCTGACTTTTTCCTGACTTACATGAAATTCTGGTAAAGAATCAAAATCTTGTTAAACAACAAACAAACAAACAAACAACTTTATTGCGGATTTCGGTGATTCATAAAAAAAATAAAAATACATTACAATTTTGAAGTATAAAATTTCGATGTTACTTATCCAAAAGGCACCAAAAGATTATATTTACCTTAACAACTAAAATTACCACTATCTTACTGCTAATACTTATTCACCTATTTACATGAACTGACAATCTACTAATATTTAATATTGCCGGATTAATGCAATGGGTAATATTTATCATGTGAGTAGTAATTTCAGAAAGATACCTACAGTCTGAGTGAAAAATACCAGACACAATTTTATTTGAGCTGCTTTCTAACCTGTTTAAAAAACCAATTACAAGTTTTCTGATTACTTCTTTAGGCGAAGGTATATTTCTACATACATACATCGGACTAGCTCTACAATACTTAGGTTCACCACACAGAATTCTGAGACAATTGTTATAGGCAACAATAAATCTACTATGGGTAGCGTTTGCATAATTCCACCACAGATGAGCTGCGTAAGCTAACTCACAATAAGACCTAAACAGTTTAATTTTTACACTTTCAGTACAATGTCCGAAATGTCTTTTAATCATGTTACTTTGTCTATACAGCTTGTTACGCTGGCGTTCTATATCTAATGTGTCTTTGAGATCATCACTAATTATATGCCCTAAATACTTTATATTGCTCACTATTGGAATTGTATCATTACCTAGCTTAAAACTATCATATTTACAACATTTAAGAAATTTAGACCTAAAAACTAGCACCGCACTTTTAGAACTATTAAATTTAATATCATTTTTGATCCCCAAATCATTACAAACGTTAATTAATTTATTTAGATCACTTGCAGATGGTGCAATTAGTGCAATGTCATCTGCATAAATAAAAATGATTCGTTTTTGCATTACCTATTATACAACCTACTTAATTTTGCCTAATTCTATGGATAAATCATTTATATACATACATAATAGGTAAGGAGAAAGAATTCCTCCCTGTCGAACACCATTACTTACGGTAAAGAAGTCAGATATGGTATTTGACCATCTTACACACATTTTTTGAGTAGCATACCAGTAACTAATTATTCTTATAATATATGATGGAACCTTAAATTTACTTAACTTATCTATTTGAACTCTGTGATTTACTCTGTCAAAAGCCTTTGACGCATCCAAAAAACAGGAATATATATTGCTATTAAGACTATTATATTTCAATATCATTTCTTTTAATGAGTAAATACACATATCTGTACCATGATTTTTCTTAAATCCACATTGGTTGTCCGTTGTTAAGATAAATGATTCTATTCTACTAAGTATGATTCTTTCTAAAATTTTACTACAGATACTAGCTAACGCAATTGGCCTATAATTGGATTTATAGTTATACTTTGACTTTTTTTTTTTAATAATAGGTATTAACACAACAGACAACATGCTTTCAGGTAAGACTCCATGTACAAGACATCCAGTGAGACACATAGCTAATAATGGAATAATTTTCGCACAGCTAAATTGAATATGTTCAGCTTGAATTCCATCCAATCCACAACTTTTATTTACATGAAGTTTTCTTATCATGGTTGCCACCTCTTCGCATGATACTAAAACCTTTTTATAGTTATCAGAGACTGCATAATTGTTTTCTAAGGATAGTGAACTATCGTGCAAACAATTAAACAGTTCCCGATAGTGTGTTTTCCACATGTTACAAATATTTTCAGCTCCTGAATTACCTTCAATTTCATCAGGTGGACTTAATTTTTTGTTGTTATGCACTTTAATTTCTTTCCAAAATTCTCTTTTATCTACTTTCATATTAAAGAGCTTGCGGGCTAAAGATTCCTTTTTTAGATTTTCTTTATTTAATTTAATATATTTAAGTACCCCTTTAAATCTGGCTTTTGTGGAATTTTTTAGATGGAAAATTGGACCACTCCTAGGTTTGCTTACTTCTAACCACAGAGCATAAGCCTCTCTGGATCTCTCATACAATTCCTGAGTGTTCATTCCAACCAGGCCGATTGTACTTCTTATTTTTATCTGATGCACTCTCAAATATGATTTTTGATGTCTCAGAGAGTGCAAAAATTATGTTATTATAGAAAGAAGTGACTTTTTCCATATGTTCATTATTTCTACAGTTCAAATTTTTACAACTAAAGGCCTCGCTTGGAATTTCCACATTCTCGAGGAACAAACACCCCACTCATGTCAGTGTATTCATCTTTTTTATTTTGTGGCACCTCATCCCAAAATATCCTATTGTAGTTAGCTAAATTCTCAAAAGAATTTTTTGTTGAGACTTTAGGTATTAATTTAAGAGTCAATTTTGACACAAATGGAAGATGATCAGACTCAAAAGAATCATATAATACATACATAACTGAAATTAATTTATGACCATCCTCAGATGAAATGCAGTGGTCCAACCAAGATTTTGAACCCCATGCGTCACTGACATATGTGAAAGTGTCTCTCGGCAGGCTTAGTCTGCTTGACCATTTAAGTTTATAGGCTTCACAAAAAAATTTAAGTGTTTAGAAAACTCAGAGTCATTACCTAATATGTTACTATTGAAATCGCCATATACACAATAACATGTACTATTTGACTCTTCTAACTTATATAGTCTATCTATATATAATTCCTCATTTTCTACTGACTCACATGGTAGGTATACATTAAAAATATACATTACTTGACAGTTAAGCACTATTTTAAAACCAACAACCCAATCATAATCAAAAGTTAATCCACTTATATAATGTTCTAATTTTGAATTCCATATTATTGCTACACCTTCTTTTTTATTTGTCCTACCTACTAATAAACAGTTACTATCATCATTTGGAGAGTTTGCTACACCCCTATGATTTAAAAAAAAAGTGTATTAATCTCTTTACATTCCGTTTTTGATATCCATGTCTCCTGTAGTAAAACTATATCAAAATTATTTATTATCTTATTTAAACCAATTTCATTTGTTCGCAGACCCCTGCAGTTGTAACTAAGTACATTTAATTTACTCTCCATTATGAGCTGTAGTATTACTTGTACGTTTTGGTCTGAACCAATTGAAATAGATTCCTTTTGTCCATGTTGATGGGTCTATAAAGATTGAAGGGTCTTCACATTGAGCTTCTTTTAAAAATAAAAGAAAGCCCACCAGGACCCACCCCATATCGAACTGGTACAAAATAAATGTCCTGGTAATATAATAGTAATAAAGAAATAAGAAAAACAAATTCAATTTTTTAGCAATAACAAATTTTATGAATGTACCAGATTCATGCTCTGCTTTCTTTCTTTTGTTTTATATTTAATAAAAAATATATATACATTAAGTTATACAATATACAAGTTATATACAGAAAATCATAATTGCCAAAAAATATTTTTCTCAGGTTAGAATTTGGTTCTCTAGGATTTGAACTTCTCTTTCTTTTTCTTCTATTATTTTCCTTCAAATTTTACTATTTCTTCTATTGCTTTTATTTTATTCGCAGCTGCATTTTTTGTTCCATATTCTTTTCCTTTTGTTCCTCGGGGTAATTCTTATAATATCCACAAGCATTACGACAGCTTGATAACAACCGTTTGTCTATTTCAAAACAAGACGCGCCCTAGGGGGGGGGAGGGGAGATTTTACTTGCTCGTTTTGTTATTGTTGCCACCCCTGTATGTTAATGGGGCTTGCCTCTGGAGTGGTAATTATTCGTACCAATAGGGGGTTTGGTTGGTTGCCTGCTTAGTGGTAACGTTGCCACTCAAAAGGGTGAGCTTTGTAGGATAGGGATAACGCTTGCCACCGACAATAGTAACAAGTTATTTGAATGCACAACGGAAATATCCATTTTGGTAGCCTTGTACTTGATCCGAAAAGAGGGTACCAGCTTGGATATATAAAAGAATCTGTTTATAGATGTAAACGAGTCTCAGTCTATTTATTTTACCTTGCACCAAAAATATGAAGTACTTCGAGTACAACTTCACAATTCGATTTTACAACAAAGTAATGGTAGAACGACCGGACGATTATAATGATCGACTTATTGAATAAATGAACGCGTAACAATTAAGATAGTAATAATGAAAGACTCTTTTTTTAATCTCTCTGAACCCATTTATAAAGGGGGAGAAACAGTCATTAAGTCAGCCTCACGCCCCGCCTACAAATTACGTTGGCGCATGTGATTGACTGCTTATTCCATCATCTCGCCTCCTGATTGGCTTAAATTAATCCTTTATTTCATTTTGATTGGATGGCGTCTAAACTGCAGTACCTCGTTATTGGCTAATATTGATAGAAGGCGGAGTTTTATTATTAGACATACATTTGTTTAACTTCTGGCTATCTTTGTTACAGAATGGTGAAATGCTTTTATCACACGGCCTTTTATTACCTCCAGACATTCTCAGTTTCCCAATGTTTACTCTCTGGCGCCTGTCTGACTTAAGCCCAGATACAGAGACTAACACTTTATTACAGTGAGAAAATCGACCTTTATCTCGACATTCTAGACTCGCTCGCTCTCTCTCCCTTCCTTTCTTCGGGTTTCGTTGTGTTGGGTATCTACATGTACACCCTTCAGGTCGATATATGTGTGCCCTACAGTCACAATCCCTTTATCTGATTTCATCACATATACTTCTTGCAACTAATGACTGATCATGTAAATTACTGTCCATGGAATATTTATTTATTGAAAATCCTCTCTCAACTGAGGCATTGCCATGAAACATTGTATCATATTAACAAAATCTTGATAATCATTTGTACTGTTAACCGTTTTAAAAATTGTTGAGAAAAATGAAACTAATCATCTTTTTCAAAGTCATAATTACGACATATTTCTTTAACAAACGCATTATCAATCAATCTAAAATGAGATTCTTTTATGGGATCTGCTTCTATTCCTGTTAGACGATTTACTTTACTAAGGTTTTCTAACAATAAATCAAGTCTTTGACAGCTTACTTTAGATGACATCATGACCTTTGGAGAAATGGAGCTGAAGCCTTTAACTATACTAAACCACAAGCGGGATCGTTCTATTATTTGTAAGATGGTATTCTGAAAGAAAATAAAGTAATCTTTTCAGAAAAAAAATTATTTTTTCATCAGTTGGTCGTCTTGGCGAGTTTCTAATACCCGTTTTTGTAGTAAATGACAAATCTACATCGTTGAAAGGTAAACCTGAAGATCGGCGGCGCGCGCGAAAAAGTGTATTTTTTCAGCCGAAACCACACTAAGATGCGTTTATGTTTCGTTCACCCGCGCATGAATATTCGTGCTCGTTTGGTTAAATAAAAACGTTAGAACATTATTCTATAAACAATTATGATTATATACTGGGGCACAGACCCCCCAATTGATTGAAACTCAGGATCATCGTAAGGGGGTCCCCTCGCAGTGATATATCCCGCACGAGCAGTTCCCTTGAATTTACTAAAAAAAAAGGTGAAACATATTGGAGCAAGGACGAAATATTTTGCGTCCCATCGGTCGCGCCACCGATCTTCAGGTTTACCCTTTGAAATGTAAAAGATTATCACCTTTGTAAAGATCAGCTTTTAGTAAATAACTACTATTTTCCTCATATACTTTGTGTTTCAGAATTCTTTAGCCAATATATTTTAGTAAACAAAAAAGTTCCTCATAAAGGAATGGTGTCGATGGGAAATCTTTCTGAAATTTTGTCAAAAATCCTTCAAATTGAATTGCAATAATAGAAAAGAAAGAGAGTTTTGCCCCTAGCATATTTAAAAGTACCTGTTACACACCCTGTTTTAAAAAAACTTACAGTAGGTAAGTCAAAATTCCCCGACTTTTCTAGGTTACCTCTGAACAATTATAAATTCCTTGACTTTTCCAGGTTTTCCCTGACCAATTATAAATTCCCTGATTTTTCCAGGTTTTCTAGGTTGGGGGACACCCTGTGTATTGTGCCTTTGGTGTAGTGGTTGTTGTAGAGTGTAATGAGGGCTTGTGTGTTTGTAAAGTAGGTAAAGTGTTTGATGGAAATGTATGCTTTTTTGTGGTGTATATCTGTCTCGTGCGATCTTTAGGGTGTCCATTAGTAAAGACCAGTGTGCGTTGGGACTCTCCCGGTTTAGGATATAGGAGAGGGAGAAGTATGAATAAAAAGGGAGGGGAAGTGTGAGTAGGGAGAAGTCCTAAAAATTTCCAGGAACAACTTACAGAAAAGAATGGCATTCCAAAATATTAATTAGAACCGCCTTGCTATAATTAAAGCTGCACTGCTGGAAAGCTCATATTGGCGATCTGGAAGCGAGCGAATACCAGAGTAATGTAATATTTTTTTTAATCAAGATGATTGGGATATATAAACAGAACTCGGCACCATTTGACGAGTCAGACGAAGTCTACCATATGATCATATTCTGCCTCATGACAAATCTTTAATTTAATCAAGTTTGATTTTCTACATAAAAAAAATATCAAAAGGACGCCTTCATATTAATAAAATATCGAAGACCGGAGGTCAAAATAATGTATAAATTTCTGAGTACATTGTTCCTGAAGATCTTTGTGAAATAATAGACTATGAGGAGAAGCACTTCATGCTATTGTAACTATGCAAAAGCAAACCACCCATTTAGTTTTCTCATTGCCTTCCTTCAAACTCGTGGAGGTTGTTTCGCCCAAGTTTGCCTCTGCTCTTGCCTAATTCTCTAACACCAAAAAAAGGAGACGAAAGAGGAAAATCCATCATTTGAAATTTTTTTTTTTAACAACCTTCCTTTCAGGAAAAGGTTCAAATCATATCTCGATGTACAATTTTTCAAGTATTATCTCAATCCCTCCTTTTCAAGATTATTTTTTGGTATTGAATTGTTATTAGTTTATAAGTAGTCGAGGATAAAGATCAATGGGCCCATTCAGTCAATCCCACTTATTTCAATCTGCATGACATTTGGACTATTGCGTACCTTCCTAACCCAAACGACTAGTTGTGTGACCTGGCATCATTTCTATGAGAGAGGACCTGTAGCTATAGAATCTTCCCCACATTTACTTCCTCCATCTTGACCCCTTTCTTTACAGATATCTCTATCCAAAATTTCTGTCAGAGATGACGTCGTTGGTTTTCACTTAACATTAAATAAAACTTATTTAGTTTTAACTTCCTTAAATGGTCAGAGCAAGTTGTGTTTTTTTTTAATTAACACAAAATAAGCGGAAACCAACTAGGAAATCTTCGCTGAGTATTGAAGAGAGGTTTTAAAATAGGTTTTTAATTAAGAGAAAATTGGTGAAAGGTTTCTAGCCCGAGCCAACTATTTGTGGTTCCAAGAGACCGGCAGGACCGCAACTTTCATGAAGGTTCCTCCATTTCGCTATGATATTAACATCCCCTGTAAGAGGTACTCTATAGACTATTAAGACCATTCCAAGAGCTCACAAATTTTGGCTAAAAAATATCACCGCGATGTTGATTTCATATCTTGGGTGGGACAGTACGAGTCCATCGGTTCTCATTCTGTTGTTCCTTTCCAGTAAAAAGAGTTGTTGAATTTAAAAACACGATTAAATCCTTTTACAATGTTAAAAAAATGGATTAGTTCCCAATGATTGCAGGTCTAATACCCTGCATCTCTTCATGTGTTGTTTAAGCGAGCTATCATTTTGGTTGTGCGATGCTACACTCTTTGATAAAGACATCTTTTCAGCAATATGAAGACCAAAATTCGACTCCACAGTCTTGTTGAGGAAGAGACATTGAGAGAGGTATAATAATCTAAGTTTCTGTAAATAACTTTTAAACATTTTACCTGTTTTCCTATTAACTTCTATACCCTACTTTAAAGGCTCCAATTCTTAGCTCCAGAGCCAAACCCTTCACATTTAACCCTCGCTTCATCGATTATTCCAACATCTTACATCTCATATGCCATATTTCTCGATCTCTCTCTCTTTAGCGGGTGGTTAAACACTCCACTATCATGGTGGAACAGCGTGTCACCAGACATATGCATCATTCGGAGATGAAACTTATTCGACTGACCTCTAAAGTTCATTTGTTCGATGCTTTGTTCCGGATCTAGCATCAACTCTCGCCCTATAGGGGATGAGATGTTGGACTTCCACGCGTAACTACCAGGTTTGATTCATGGCGAGATTTTTCCTGTAAGGAGCTAACCACCTCTTGGAGGCTAGCTAATTTTGACGCGTGGACACAGCACCTCCCCCCCACTCCTCACTTTGTACACACTACATATCACTCTTCCCTCGTGGAGACTGCTAAGTTTCCATTTCCCACAGTCCCCAGATGCAGAACAGGGGCTCTCCCTAGGTTCCCATGCTCGCAGGTTGGTTGGTAAACAGAGCACTGCCGTTCTTTCTGCACATCCACCTGACAACAAGGACCGAGCTCGACAGTGAATGTTATTCTGATCTTTATAAAAATTTCATAATCTGGTCAGGGGATCCATCCACGTTTGAACAGGTACGGGTGGGGAAATTAACTAACTCCAAGTTTTGTGTGGTATTTAAATGTAACTAAACAATCAAAGGCTTTCACCCTAACTTTTTCATTTACGATTAAATCTAAAGAATGAATCCATTATCCAAACAATATAAAGGATAAAGGACAAATCCAAACAATATGAAGGATAAAGGACAAATCCAAACAATATAAAGGATAAAGGACAAATCCAAACAATATAAAGGATAAAGGACAAATCCAAACAATATAAAGGATAAAGGACAAATCCAAACAATATAAAGGATAAAAGACAAACAATATAAATATGCGAATATTTATTGGCCAACAGTGTGAGTGGGGTGAAGATGAATGGAATCTACGTGGGAACTTTGGTGTAAAATCTTGCAAACTTGTCTCTTAGTAATGGTGTTAATTATCTGACTTCTTTTAAGCTAATAATTATCCTACAAGACAACAAAGCTTATTAAGAAGAATTTCATTTCTTCTGCCTCAACTCCATTTCGCTTGTCTCCACTTCATGAATAACAGTAGGATGCATGAATTTGCCTCAAACATGACTCTGGCCTGGTGCAGTGTGCAGCTAATTGGGTTTGAGGCCAATTTCTTACCACCCATTTTTTTTTAGAACTTCTCCATATGGTGAAAATAATTCGCCGAGGAAAACCAATATGGACAAAAGAATCCCTGAAATAAAAAACAAATTAGTAAGAAGGAACATTACTATCACATCCCCAAAATGGCTGAATAAAACGCATTTAGCAATGGGCCCAGATTCTATTAGATATTTTTATTTTTACAATGGGAAGAAAACTAATCCCATTCAAGTTCATTCAATGGGGCAAGAAAGCGTGAACAACATAAGAAAAATGTGTAAAAATTAAAAGAAGGGATTTGTAGATAAAAATAGCTTGAATTCCATGCGAGCGCACAAGTGTAGGTCAGAATCCCTTATTGAGATTTACTTGGCCAAGAAAGGTCCCGAATAATAAAGCTACACCCTTACTCTGCGGTCGGGCTTACATGTGAATATGACTGGCATTAGTGAGGGGTCGTCACTTTGTGAACTTACAAAGACTTGGAACAAAATCACCATCTCCTCTCCCTATCAACACCATTATTAACAATACAATGAATTCTTCATAATTACCGACGGTGTACAAGGCGAAAATTCCTTGAAAGTCCACTAAGGAGAGTGACCTCAAATTAGTCTCTTTCTCGGATCCAGGCGCGAGGAAACAATGCTTCCCTGGAAAATAGAAGCAATTAGCAATGACATTTCTTGTGCACTCACGCCACTAGCATATATGGGAAATGTTTGCTGTAGCAATCTTCATTCATAGTCTTGTTCACTACTTTGCTATGATGTTCACTGTATTTTTGTCTAATTTCCCCCGTCTTCCCTACACCTGGATAAAATCGACAAAATGACGACAGTTGTTGTTAAACACAAAAGGAACCTAAGCGAAATTATGCCATAATTTATAAGGAAATCTTTTCCCCTACCGGGGAAGGGGTAGAACCCTTTCATCCCATTATTTTTCTTTCCTTTCCTGTTCCCCCTCGTGTTTAATCACCCTCAAAATTAAGCCCGAACTCATATTTGAGCGGTTTCACATCCTCCCTCAGAACGCATCAGGAATCAGCGTTCATTAACGGACGCCCTTTTAGCAAGAGAAGTTTGGGGAACCCACTTGACTCACCCCTGGTGAGAGGGTCATTCAGGAACTTGGTCATGATCCCAGACTCCTTCAGGCGAACTATCCTGTGGTGAAAGAAACATTAAATTAATTCCTGCGTGTGTGTGGGGGGGGGGGCATTGCGTTCGGGCACCCACCGCGTCAGAGGCTTGGAGAAGATGGATCAATGGACATACACTGATTAAGTTACAAAGAAGAAGGGGCGAACAGGAATACAAGTTTGCTCTACTTATGCGTTCAGGAGAGGAAATTAATTCAATACACAAGGGAGGTCTTTTCAATCAAAGAAGAATGAAAGGAAGGAGAGAGAGAGAGAAGAAAAAAAGGTGGTTGTGTCGAAAGAACAAGAATAGTGACAAGGGATAAAGATGGAACAGAATCCAATGGGAAGAATGGTCAATCCTATATACTTGAGTTGGCAAAGCATATTTAAACTTCCCTAAAACACTTTGGACTCCAGTCACTAAAGACTACAAAACCCCCTTTGAGCCTGACTTGCAGGGCCACTCTCTTAGATCTCTCATCTAAGCACCAATGCTTCAAGGGGTTCGAAGCCAAGACACTTTCTTAGCTTTCTGGTGCTCAGGTGGTCAGTGGTTTTAATCCTGATTACCTACGGTAGAAATCTTGTCATTTTATAGCTCTTGAGAGCGACCCCCCTCGCCCACACAACAGCCATCCGATTTCCCAAATGGAAAGTCTTCCCTTTTAGAGCTCTTGAGAGCGACCCCCCTCGCCCACACCACAGCCATCCGATTTCCCAAATGGAAAGTCTTCCCTTTTATAGCTCTTGAGAGCGACCCCCCTCGCCCACACAACAGCCATCCGATTTCCCAAATGGAAAGTCTTCCCTTTTAGAGCTCTTGAGAGCGACCCCCCTCGCCCACACAACAGCCATCCGATTTCCCAAATGGAAACAAGTCTTCCCTTTTATAATGCTATGACTTTTCCTTTAATCTTTCTCTAGTTCCTTCAACTTGGCCAATTCCGACGGAAGCAAAACCACCAGGAATAACGAAGGAAGGTATGAAAAGAAACTCAAAGTTTGGGTTCCCTTCATCCATTTCCGATTAGCTGAGTTACGGTTTATTTAAGAGGGGGTAGCTGACAGTGACTCGGAAGAGGCACGAGACCAGCTGAAAGAAGTAGAACTGATAGTTAGTCGAAGCCTACAAATCGTTGTAGGATGCGAGGAGCGGCGATCCCTTAGGCAGGACTGAAGCGAAGGGGACTGCGATGATTCCTCCTTTGGACAAAGCCATGCGGCATTTCTCGACCTAATAAAAAAAAAGAGGAATAAAGTCTTTCACTAATTGTAACCTTTTGGCTTTACATTAAGATTACTCAAAGTTTCCCAGTTTGTAGGGAAACATCTAGGAAACAAAATAATTTCCCATGTCAGGAAACAAACATATTCCTCTACATTTCTGAGCCTTGGCCAAAAGTATAAAGCACCCTAAGGAATCATTCATATAATGCAATTAGACATCTGTGGTAAATGAATTCAGTGTTTATATTGTAGATTTAATTATTTTAATACTTAGTTTGATCCACTTTTGCTTTAATTAATCATAAATCTTTGTGGCATGGAGTTAACGCAATGTTCGCAAATTTCTAACTTTATCTTTCCCCACTCAGCTTGAAAATTTTCATGCAGTTCTATTTTATTTGTACTTGTAGTACTTCTTTTTGTTTTTCCAAGAATTTCTCTAAAACAATTCTTGGTGTGGTTAGATGTATTGCATAGCACAGTGTTGAAATATAATTTCAATTCTTAGTGTTATAGGATGCAATTTCTGGATAGATGGCATAAAAAAAAGGTGGTATAAGTTGTGGCGTTCATTCTACCCTACTATAAAAACATCTCTCTTGGCCCTGATGAAAACATCCAGTTCCATACTATCATAGAAACACCTCCATGTTTCACAGTTGGTACCACACAACTAGGTTGAAATGTCTCTTCAATCTTCATCTCACAAAAGTAGCCTCAGAAATGCTGAAAATCTGCAAAATTGCTACAAAAGTTAAATTTTAAAAGATTTTTCTTCCAAGATCAATTTAACTGCAATTACATAAATTCCACATAAAACAACAATACAATACACTTCCTTACATACCTGATAATTATTTTCATCTGACCAGATAACTTTAGACCATTATCCTTGCATTCAATTTTTGTGATCTTTGTCCTACTGAAGACAATTTTTTTTCTGTTCACCTAAGATATTCATGGTTTCTGAGAGCCTTGTATCATTTTATTCCTTAATCTTTAAGTCTTCTTCACACTGCTCTGGTTATAGTTTCTCAGCAAGTTCAGTACATGTTTTTCTGTAAGTTTGCAGTTAATTTTTTTTTTTTTTTTTTAAGAGCTCATCTGGCGACTGCCTACTTGGGCATTAGTCGCCGTATTAAAACTAGCCTAGTTCTAGGCTACTTTAAAATAAAATTAGAGATAAAAAAAAACCCAAAAAGGGGAAAGAAAGCAAGCTGGTGCGTCGGGGAGAGGTCCCCCCGGCGCAGGAGCGTGAAACCAAAGGGAAGGAAAAAAAACAAATGCAAAGAACAAAAAACAAAAAAAAACAAAACCTTGCTTAAATAATAGGGAGAAGGCCGGCTTCCCCCAAGAAGTCAACAAGTCCACAAGTCAATGCGCACGAATCTGTCCCGAGTACAAGGGACAGGCGGTAGCGACCCCGCCCATCCCGGTACCGGGACAGGTATCGTGCGCGAAGATCACCCAGACTGGGACATTCGACAAGAATGTGCCGAACAGTCTGGGGAACGACGCAGTCGTTGCAATAGGGCGCAGGCGAGCGCTCCATCAAATAGCGATGCGTCACACGAGTGTGTCCGATTCGGAGACGACAGAAAGCAACCTGAAGCCGCCGCGGCATTGGGGGATAGGTCCATGGGAACAGTCGCGGCGCAATGGCACGCAACTTTAAGTTCCCTTCGACCGTCTCCCATCTTCTTTGCCAAGCAGTCCGAAGAGAGGCCCGTATTCCTGCCATGTAGTCGGTGTGAGGAAGAGCGAAACGCTGGTCCGGTCGCAGAGTCCTCGCGGACTCTTTGGCGCCCTCATTCCCCGCAATTCCTACATGTCCAGGAACCCAGCAGAAGATAATCTCGACATCTGCCTGGCTCGCCAAAACCGTGGCGTCACGGATATCGCGAACCAGGGGATGCGGAGATTCCAATGCCCCGAGAGCACTCAGGGCGCTTTGTGAGTCGCTATAGATCACAATCCGGTCTCCGAACCGGGCACGTCGCGTAATCTCCCGTACCGAGTGGTGTATTGCCACCAGCTCGGCCGTGAAGACAGACGCAGCGCGTGGTAGAGCCCCGCTGACTTCAAACAGAGGGGATACGGCGTGGAAGCCGACCCCCTCTTTGGACTTGGAGCCATCCGTATACACTGGCACGGTTCCAGCGTGACACGATGTGTGCTCCAAAAAGGTCGAACGCAATACTCCCGGCGCAGTACAAGCTTTGGGAGCAGAGGCGTGGCGACAAATAGCCAAATGTGGTACCCTCCAGGGTGGCGTCCTGGGCAGAACCAGGGGGCGCCACCGGCCCGAGAGCTATATCTACCTCTCGAAGGAGTTTCCTGGCCCTAAACCCAAAGGGCTTAGGGTATGACTGGCGTCTCTCGGCGGCATAGGCACCATCGAGATCAGCTGCGGATGCAGTGAGAGCTGTTGGCGACTGAGGGAGACGCCGGGCTCGCGTGTACAGGCGAGCGATGCACTGCACGCGGCGCAGAGCGAGTGGCATCTCCCCAGCATCGACCAACAGGCTCTCAATGGGGAAAGTGCGGAAGGCACCGGTCGCAAGGCGAAGGCCGGTGTGGTGGATCGAATCCACCTTCCGCAATAAACGCTCGGCTGCGGATACATAAAACTCGCATCCCTAGTCGAGCTTCGAACGAACAAAGGATCGATAAAAAAGTAGAGCAGTAGCCTTATCAGCGCCCCAAGCACTGAACGTCACGGAACGGAGAATGTCCATGGCGCGGGTACAAGAGACCCTAAGGCTGCGAATATGAGCCTCCCAGGTGAGGCGTCGGTCGAATACAAGACCAAGGAAACGGTGCGACTCAACCACATCCAGGCGCACCCCATTAAGAAACAAATCTGGGTCGGGGTGAAGCCGTGGATGGCGGCAGAAGTGCACCACCTTAGTCTTGGCCAAAGAAAACCGAAACCTGTGCGCTTCGGCATAGCGAGAGACGTGGTTCAATGCCTGTTGGAGTCCACGCTCCAGAGTTGGCATCTGGGCCGCGCCAAAAGAGATCGATAGGTCGTCCACGTAGAGCGTAGCGAGAACATCTTCCGGCAGCACCGAGGTGATGCCGTTGATGCTCAGGGCAAAGAGTGTGACACTGAGGACACTTTCCTGCGGGACACCCTCTTCCTGCCCCCACCCGTATTCGGAATCAACGATCTCGCAAAAATTCAGATATAAACATTGGGAGGCGTCCCCTCGCCCCCATCGTGTGGAGAGTCTCCATGATACCGTATCGCCATGCGGTATCATAGGCCTTCTCCAGATCGAAAAAGACCGTGGCGTAGTGCTGTCTACGAAGGAAAGCCTCGCAGACGGCACCTTCCAGTCGGAGCAGAGCATCCGACGTGGAGTGGAACTTGCGGAAGCCGCACTGTGCGGAAGACAGATGGCCTCCGCTGTCCAGGAAAAAGGCTAATCTAACATTTACCAATTTCTCCATCAACTTGCACACGCAAGAGGTAAGAGATTGGGCGGAAACCGGTCGGAGTAGAGTGATCTCTCCCCGGTTTGCGAAAGGCGAGCACAGTAGCGATTCGCCAGTAGTCTGGGAGAAGACCTTCCACCCAGATCCTGTTGAACAAATCTAACAGAAAGGCCATGCCTCGCTCACCCAGGTGTCGAAGCATGGCGTACGGGACATCGTCCGGACCATGGGCGGTGTCCGCGCACGAAGCGAGAGCGGAACGCAACTCACTCACAGTAAACTTGTCGTTGAAGGGTTCTCCGCCTCTGGAGGTAAAGTCCAGCCAGCGGCCTTCCGCGACATCACGACGTGCATTGAATGCTGGCGGAGCAGCATCCCGGCTAGAGAATGCGGAAAAAGCGGTCGCTAAGGACTCCGCCACGGACGCGGGGTCCGAGCTTGCGGTCCCACTCTCCTGGAGAACGGGAGGGGGGTCCTGCGAGAACTTGCCCCGAATCCTTTTGACTCGCTTCCACACATCTGCTAAACAGGTCTTCCCGTTAAGAGAAGACACATATGCCCGCCAAGAAGAGCGGCGGGCGTGCTTCGAAATATACCGGAACCTAGCCCTAGCCCGACGAAATTCAGCGACAGTGAAATCGTTCGGGCGGCGCTTATAGCGTATGTAGGCATAACGCTTCTGTTTGAGGGCCGTCTCACACTCGGCTGACCACCATGGGAGTGGTCGGCGTGCAAAACGGCCAAACGTCCTAGGAATAGTAGTCAGGCCCACGGCGATGAGGTTGCCGGAGAAGAACTCAACGGCCTCATCTACCGACCTAAACTCCTCGACTGAGATAGAGAATTCAGTCATTTCCTGAAATGCAGGCCACCGCGCCTGCGCCAAGCACCACCGAGGTGGTCTCTCAGGCGGCAGTTGCCCTGAAAATGATATTTGAATGGGAAAGTGCTCACTACCATGGAGGTCATCGACCACCTCCCAATCAAAATCAGGCTGTGCATCCCAAGAGAACAAAGATAGGTTGAGGCAAGAAAATCAAGCGGTTCTCGGACAGTGATGCGTAAACTCATCCACGTTTAGGACACCCATCTCAAGCTCTTCGATCAGATCGGCAAGGACTTGTCCCCTGGGATTTATGGAGTAATCTCCCCAGAGAGGATGCCTGCCGTTCAGATCTCCAAGCAAGAGATAGGGCCTCGGCAACCGTGCCACGACGCAACGGAAGTCCCCCGCGTCGAAGTCAGCTGACGGTGGAATGTACGCAGAAATCAGAGTATACCTCCTATCCAGGTGCAGCTGCACAGCCACTGCCTGAAAGGAGGTATCTAAAGAGAAAGGAAGAACGGAGACATCATGCCGGGTGTAAACCGCGCATCCCCCAGCCCGGCCATCCCGCGGTGGTGGGGTCGCAAGACCCTTATACCCCGGGAGGGCGGGCAGGGATCACGCGCCTAGCATGGTCTCCTGCAAAACGATAGCTAACGGGGAACGGGATGAGACGAGCCTCCGCAGCTCCTCCCAGTTGGCCCGGAGTCCACGGCAATTCCATTGAAGGAATATGCCCTCCAGGCCTAGCTCGGAGGAGACGCGGGGGCCCTCCTCGAACTAAAGACCCTCACGGGAATGGCCATACGCTTCCCGGGGGCAGAACCCCGGGCGCTGTTGGCCGGACAAAGCGCTGAAGGCGCTGTCACCTTCGAGGACTTATTGGGGAAGGTTGGGCTCGCCATGCGAGTCTTTTCCTCCCTCCGCCTCGAAACCTTAGGCGGGCGTTGCGGCTTCGGAGGCGGGGGGCCCTCTTTTCTAGGAACCACCGTCTCCGAGCCACTCACTCCACCTCGGGGCGAGGGCGAAGGAGCCGAAGCTCCTTTGTTGCTGTCCTCCTTTCGGGGAACAGCTTTAGGAAACCCGGAAGATGGCCTAGCAACCATCTTCAGGGGTGTTGCCTCCTGTGAGTCTAACGACTCGGTGGAGGCGCGTGGCCGTTTCGCCTTACGGAAAACGGTCACGCTGGGGGAAGAGGGGGGAGCCCTGGTTTTAGCCGGGGCAGGGTATGAACCCTTTTTGCCGCCAGCTTTACCAGGGGAGCGCCCGGGTTGGGTAGAGCCCGCAGAAGGGCTCCGAATGGGCGCGGAAACAACCGTGCTCGTTGGCCTGGATGGGCCAGGAGCAGAGGGTGCCTTTCTAACTATTGAGGCATATGACGTCCCAGGCAGAGCCGGGCGCGCCAGGACCAAGTCCTTTGCCTCGCAGAATGAGAGTCGATCCTGGGCCTGAACGGCCAGGATTTCTTTCTCAATGAGATATGCACCACATTGCTTCGAAGAAGCAGGGTGCGGCTCTCCGCAATTGACACACTTGGCCACACACGATTTGGACTTATCGTGTGCGACTTTGGAGCAATTAACACAGACTTCGGGTGACCCTGACTTTGCACGAATGCCTTCACGCGGTAGCGGTACCAACCGGCACGCACCGACTCAGGGAGCTTGTCACAGTCGAACGTGACGAAGAGTGTAGGGGTGGGTCTCGAGGCCCCTCCCTGTTTTCTCATCACACGTTCGACCTTGACCGCCCCATGGTCGGCCAGCTCTAGGGTGATATCCTCAATGGAGTAGTCAACGAGTTCCTTCGCATAAACTACTCCTTTCACAAAGTTCATGGTAGAGTGCGGCGTCACACTCACCGGGGTGCCATGAAGTGTCCGAAGAGCACTTATCTTGGCCGCCTCGGCGGGATTCGCTGCATTCGCCAGAAGGCTCCCGTCCGAGAAACGGGTTACCTTCGGCTCTCTACCAATTGCACTAGCTAATCCTCTCCTCTGATGGATCATGTTGCCCTTGGACAACATGCTGCCATCAGTGGAGCGAATAACGAGGAAGCGTTTGAAGCCAGCGGGATCGAAAACGCCAGGTAACCTCTGAATGAGGGGCCCCGATGTCATCGAGGCTCCGCCCTGTGCACTTTTGGTCTTCGTCATGGTCAGGAGCTCCATACCCGGGGGGGCAGAGGGGCGGGATGTGCCGATCTTGGCTTGGTCGCTTGCCAAAGTGGCAGCAGACCCATCCGTTCCCGTAGCCCCCGCGGATGGAGAGGAGCCCCGAGTCTTCTTAGTCTTTCTTGTCTTCTTTTTCTTTTTAGGAGAGGAGGGCGGGGAATGAGCCCGCTTCTCACCTCCGCCGGTAGAAGCCCCTAGGCCAGATGGACCGGCCTCAGCCAGGTCCTTCTCCGAAATGGAGAAGGTCCTGGTGGTCGCAGGGGCACCATCCGGAGGAGATCCCTTCCCTCCTTGTACTACCTCAGAATGCCCAGCCGTTTGAGGAGGACCTTGCATAGGGGCGGATTCGGGTCCGGTATTTGGCGCCGAGCTCGGATTCCCCCCCATGAAAGACCCTACCGTCTGAGGCTGGGTTTCTTCAAGGACCATGCCTATCACAGGAGGGGCCTCCAGTTGGCCATCCCCTCCCAGGACATCGCAGGTCCCCTTGGCAGTGTCGCCAGTCTTGTGTAGGGAGGCACAGGCCTTGACCCCGGCAAGGTTTAAAATTCTTGCCAGCAGGTCTTTTGAGGGAAGCGACCGAAGGGGCCTGGCTTCCCTCTCCCCCCTAAGGGGGTTTGCCCTACCGAGCCGCTTACACGAGGGGCGGTCAGCAATGGGCTGCCTGCTGGCTTTCTTGGTAGTCCCCTTGGAAAGAAAACAGGGGACTGCCGCTGGAAAAGGGAAGGTGCCCGAAAGCACCTCCAGAGAAGGGGGTGAGGGGAAGTCCCCTGCACCCGTAGGCGAAGGAGAGGAGTAAGCCTCCTCTCCGGCTAGAGAAATATGGAGGGTCCCCTGCGCAAGTACAGGGGTGGGGGACCTCCATTTTTTTGGCTGGAGCTGCCCGAGGGCGGCTCCGTCGATGAGCAAGGGGGAGTTAAAGGGGTTTGAGGTTTTATGAGTTCATCCATTGGCATGGTGACCCTATTTGTGCCACGGGACGCAATAGCTCATCACCTCTTGCAGTTGCCCGCACTGCAAGAGGTGCTTACAGGCCTGGCAGAGCCAGGCGCCACCATTTCGGACCACCCCTCCCGCCTGGTGGCCTGGCAGTTTATCGGCATGGCGGCTCCACCTTAGACACGGCGTAAATTTTTTTTTTTTTTTTTTTTTATAGAGCCCATCTGGCAACTACCCACTTGGGCATAAGTCGCCGAAAAACACGACAGCCTAGAATTAGGCTACTTTAAAGTTAAAATATGAAAACTTAACAATCAATATAAATTTGAAAAACTTAACAATCGAAGCAATCTCCGGCAGCGGGGGGAGGTCCCCCTCACCCCGGTGCAGGAGAGTGCAATCTAAAACAAAACAATAACAAAAAAAGGAACCTTAAATAAAGGGGAGAAGGCCGGCCTCCCCCAAAAAGTCAATAAGTCCACCAGTCATGGTGCACGCACTCGTCCCGAGTACAAGGGACAGGCGGTAGCGACCCCGCCCATCCCGGTACCGAGACAGGTATCGTGCGCGAAGATCACCCAGACTGGGACATTCGACAAGAATATGCCGAACAGTCTGGGGGACGACGCAGTCGTTGCAATAGGGCACATGCGAGCGCTCCACCAAGTAACGATGCGTCACACGAGTGTGTCCGATTCGAAGACGACAGAAAGCAACCTGAAGCCGCCGCGGCATTGGGGGATAGGTCCATGGGAACAGTCGCGGCGCAATGGCACGCAACTTTAAGTTCCCCTCGACCGTCTCCCATCTTCTTTGCCAAGCAGTCCGAAGAGCTGCCCGTATTCCTGCCATGTAGTCGGTGTGAGGAAGAGCGAAACGCTGGTCCGGTCGCAGAGTCCTCGCGGACTCTTTGGCGCCCTCATCGGCGCGCTCATTCCCCGCAATTCCTACATATCCAGGAACCCAGCAGAAGATAATCTCGACATCTGCCCGGCTCGCCAAAACCGTGGCGTCACGGATTTCGCGAACCAGGGGATGCGGAGATTCCAATGCCCCGAGAGCACTCAGGGCGCTTTGTGAGTCGCTATAAATCACAATCCGGTCTCCGAACCGGGCACGTCGCGTAATCTCCCGTACCGAGTGGTGTATTGCCACCAGCTCGGCCGTGAAGACAGACGCAGCGCCTGGTAGAGCCCCGCTGACTTCAAACAGAGGGGATACGGCGTGGAAGCCGACCCCCTCTTGGGACTTGGAGCCATCCGTATACACTGGCACGGTACCAGCGTGACACGATGTGTGCTCCAAAAAGATCGAACGCAATACTCCCGGCGCAGTACAAGCTTTGGGAGCAGAGGCGTGGCGACAAATAGCCAAATGTGGTACCCTCCAGGGTGGCGTCCTGGGCAGAACCAGGGGCGCCACCGGCCCGAGAGCTATATCTACCTCTCGAAGGAGTTTCCTGGCCCTAAACCCAAAGGGCTTAGGGTATGACTGGCGTCTCTCGGCGGCATAGGCACCATCGAGATCAGCTGCGGATGCAGTGAGAGCTGTTGGCGACTGGGGGAGGCGCCGGGCTCGCGCGTACAGGCGAGTGATGCACTGCACGCGGCGCAGAGCGAGTGGCATCTCCCCAGCATCGACCAACAGGCTCTCAATGGGGGAAGTGCGGAAGGCACCGGTCGCAAGGCGAAGGCCGGTGTGGTGGATCGAATCCACCTTCCGCAATAAACGCTCGGCTGCGGATGCATAAAACTCGCATCCGTAGTCGAGCTTCGAGCGAACAAAGGATCGATAAAAAAGTAAGGCGGTAGCCCTATCAGCGCCCCAAGCGCTGAACGTCACGGAACGGAGAATGTCCATGGCGCGGGTACAAGAGACCCTAAGGCTGCGAATGTGAGCCTCCCAGGTGAGGCGTCGGTCGAATACAAGACCAAGGAAACGGTGCGACTCAACCACATCCAGGCGCACCCCATTAAGAAACAAATCTGGGTCGGGGTGAAGCCGTGGATGGCGGCAGAAGTGCACCACCTTAGTCTTGGCCAAAGAAAACCGAAACCTGTGCGCTTCGGCATAGCGAGAGACGCGGTTCAATGCCTGTTGGAGTCGGCGCTCCAGAGTTGGCATCTGGGCCGCGCCAAAAGAGATCGAAAGGTCGTCCACGTAGAGCGTAGCGAGAACATCTTCCGGCAGCACCGAGGTGATGCCGTTGATGCTCAGGGCAAAGAGTGTGACACTGAGGACACTTCCCTGCGGGACACCCTCTTCCTGCTCCTTTGGGCCGGAGAGGGCTCCCCCCACCCGTACGCGGAATCGACGATCTCGCAAAAATTCAGATATAAACATTGGGAGGCGTCCCCTCGCCCCCATCGTGTGGAGAGTCTCCATGATACCGTATCGCCATGCGGTATCATAGGCTTTCTCCAGATCAAAAAACACCGTGGCGTAGTGCTGTCTACGAAGGAAAGCCTCGCAGACGGCATTTTCCAGTCGGAGCAGAGCATCCGACGTGGAGTGGAACTTACGGAAGCCGCACTGTGCAGAAGACAGATGGCCTCCGCTGTCCAGGAAATAGGCTAATCTAACATTTACCAATTTCTCCATCAACTTGCACACGCAAGAGGTTAGAGAGATTGGGCGGAAACCGGTCGGAGTAGAGTGATCTCTCCCCGGCTTGCGAAAGGCGAGCACAGTAGCGATTCGCCAGGAGTCTGGGAGGAGACCTTCCACCCAGATCCTGTTGAACAAATCTAATAGAAAGGCCATGCCTCGCTCACCCAGGTGTCGAAGCATGGCGTACGGGACATCGTCCGGACCATGGGCGGTGTCCGCGCACGAAGCGAGAGCGGAACGCAACTCACTCACAGTAAACTTGTCGTTGAAGGGTTCTCCGCCTCTGGAGGTAAAGTCCAGCCGGCGGCCTTCCGCGACATCACGACGTGCATTGAATGCTGGCGGAGCAGCATCACGGCTAGAGAATGCGGAAAAAGCGGTCGCTAAGGATTCCGCCACGGACGCGGGGTCCGAGATTGCGGTCCCATTCTCCTGGAGAACGGGAGGGGGGTCCTGCGAGAACTTGCCCCGAATCCTTTTGACTCGCTTCCACACCTCAGCTAAAGGGGTCTTCCCGTTAAGTGAAGACACGTATGCCCGCCAAGAAGAGCGGCGGGCGTGCTTCGAAATATACCGGAACCTAGCCCTAGCCCGACGAAATTCAGCGACGGTGAAATCGTTCGGGCGGCGCTTATAGCGCATGTAGGCATAACGCTTCTGTTTGAGAGCCGTCTCACACTCGGCCGACCACCATGGGAGTGGTCGGCGTGCAAAACGGCCAGACGTCCTAGGAATAGTAGTCAGGCCCACGGCGATGAGGTTGCCGGAGAAGAACTCGACGGCCTCATCTACCGACCTAAACTCCTTGACTGAGATAGAGAATTCAGTCATTTCCTGAAATGCAGGCCACCGCGCCCGCGCCAAGCACCACCGAGGTGGTCTCTCAGGCGGCAGTTGCCCTGAAAATGATATTTGAATGGGAAAGTGATCACTACCATGGAGGTCATCGACCACCCCCCAATCAAAATCAGGCTGTGCATCCGAAGAGCACAAAGATAGGTCAAGGCAAGAAAATGAAGCGGTTCTCGGACAGTGATGCGTAAACTCATCCACGTTTAGGACACCCATCTCAAGCTCTTCGATCAGATCGGCAAGGACTTGTCCCCTGGGATTTATGGTGTAATCTCCCCAGAGAGGATGCCTGCCGTTCAGATCTCCAAGCAAGAGATAGGGCCTCGGCAACCGTGCCACGACGCGGCGAAAGTCCCCCGCGTCGAAGTCAGCTGACGGTGGAATGTACGCAGAAATGATAGTATACCTCCTATCCAGGTGCAGCTGCACAGCCACTGCCTGAAAGGAGTTATCTAAAGAGAAAGGAAGAACGGAGACATCATGCCGGGTGTAAACCGCGCATCCCCCAGCCCGGCCGTCCCGCGGTGGTTGGGTCGCAAGACCCTTATACCCCGGGAGGGCAGGCAGGGGGCACGCGCCTAGCATGGTCTCCTGCAAAAAAATAGCTAACGGGGAACGGGATGAGGCGAGCCTCCGCAGCTCCTCCCAGTTGGCCCGGAGTCCACGGCAATTCCATTGAAGGAATATGCCCTCCAGGCCTAGCTCGGAGGAGACGCGGGGGCCCTCCTCGAATTGAAGACCCTCACGGGAATGGCCGTACGCTTCCCGGGGGCAGAACCCCGGGCGCTGTTGGCCGGACAAAGCGCTGAAGGCGCTGTCGCCTTCGAGGACTTATTGGGGGAGGTTGGGCTCGCCATGCGAGTCTTTTCCTCCCTCCGCCTCGAAACTTTAGGCGGGCGTTGCGGCTTCGGAGGCGGGGGGCCCTCTTTTCGAGGAACCACTGTCTCCGAGCCACTCGCTCCACCTCGGGGCGTGGGCAAAGGGGCCGAAGCTCCTTTGTTGCTGTCCTCCTTTCGGGGAACAGCTTTAGGAACCCCGGAAGATGGCCTAGCGACCATCTTCAGGGGTGTTGCCTCCTGTGAGTCTAACGACTCGGTGGAGGCGCGTGGCCGTTTCGCTTTACGCGAAACGGTCACGCTGGGGGAAGAGGGGGGAGCCCTGGTTTTAGCCGGGGCAGGGTATGAACCCTTTTTGCCGCCAGCTTTACCAGGGGAGCGCCCGGGTTGGGTAGAGCCCACAGAAGGGCTCCGAATGGGCGCGGAAACAACCGTGCTCGTTGGCCTGGATGGGCCAGGAGCAGAGGGTGCCTTTCTAACTATTGAGGCATATGACGTCCCAGGCAGAGCCGGGCGCGCCAGGACCAAGTCCTTTGCCTCGCGGAATGAGAGTCGATCCTGGGCCTGAACGGCCAGGATTTCTTTCTCAAGGAGATATGCACCACATTGCTTCGAAGAAGCAGGGTGCGGCTCTCCGCAATTGACACACTTGGCCACACACGATTTGGACTTATCGTGTGCGACCTTGGAGCAATTTACACAGACTTCGGGTGACCCCGATTTTGCACGTCTACATGATCGATTCGTATGGCCGAAGCGGTGGCAGTAATAGCACCGCCGAGGCAGTGGCACGAATGCCTTCACGCGGTAGCGGTACCAACCGGCACGCACCGACTCAGGGAGCTTGTCACAGTCGAACGTGACGAAGAGTGTAGGGGTGGGTCTCGAGGCCCCTCCCTGTTTTCTCATCACACGTTCGACCTTGACCGCCCCATGGTCGGCCAGCTCTAGGGTGATGTCCTCAATGGAGTAGTCAACGAGTTCCCTCGCATAAACTACTCCTTTCACAAAGTTCATGGTAGAGTGCGGCGTCACACTCACCGGGGTGCCATGAAGTGTCCGAAGAGCACTTATCTTGGCCGCCTCGGCGGGATTCGCCGCATTCGCCAGAAGGCTCCCGTCCGAGAAACGGGTTACCTTCGGCTCTCTACCAATTGCACTAGCTAATCCTCTCCTCTGATGGATCATGTTGCCCTTGGACAACATGGTGCCATCAGTGGAGCGAATAACGAGGAAGCGTTTGAAGCCAGCGGGCTCGAAAACGCCAGGTAACCTCTGAATCAGGGGCCCCGATGTCATCGAGGCTCCGCCCTGTGCATTCTTGGTCTTAGTCGTAGTCATGGGCTCCGCACACGAGGGGGTAGAGGGGCCGGATGTGCCGATCTTGGCTTGGTCGCCTACCAAAGTGGCAGCAGACCCATCCGTCCCCGCAGCCCCCGCGGATGGAGAGGAGCCCCGAGTCTTCTTCGTCTTTTTAGTCTTTTTCTTTTTAGGAGAGGAGGGCGGGGAATGAACCCGCTTTTCACCTCCGCCGGCAGAAGTCCCCAGGCCAGATGGACCAGCCTCAGCCAGGTCCCTCTCCGAAATGGAGAAGGTCCTGGTTGTCGTAGGGGCACCTGTCGGAGGAGATCCCTCCCCTCCTTCTACTGCCTCGGAGCCCTCAGCCATTTGAGGAGGACCTTGCATAGGGGCGGATTCGGGTTCGGTGCTTGGCGCCGAGCCCGAATTCCCCCCCATGGAAGGCCCTACCGTCTGGGGCTGGGTCTCCTCAAGGACCATGTCTATCACAGGAGGGGCCTCCAGTTGGCCATCCCCTCCCAGGACATCGCAGGTCCCCTTGGCAGTATTGTCACTAGTCAGGTGGTGTGGGGAGGCACAGGCCTTGACCCCAGCAAGGTTCAAAATTCTTGCCAGCAGGTCTTTTGAGGGAAGCGACCGAAGGGGCCTGGCTTCCCTCTCCCCCCTAAGGGGGTTTGCCCTACCGAGCCGCTTGCACGAGGGGCGGTCGGCAATGGGCTGCCTGCTGGCTTTCTTGGCAGTCCCCTTAGAAAGCAAAGGAGGGACTGCCGCTGGAGATAGGGAGGTGCCCGAAAGCACCTCCAGAGAAGGGGGTGAGGGGGAGTCCCCTACACCCGTAGGCGTAGGAGAGGAGTAAGCCTCCTCTCCGGTTAAAGAATTATGGAGGGTCCCTTGCGCAAGCACAAGGGGGGGGACCTCCATTTTCTCGGTGGAGCTGCCCGAGGGCGGCTCCGTAGATGTTTTTGGGGAAGTTGGGGGTTGGGGTTTTTGTTTTTTTTCATACATGGGCATGGTGACCCTCTTTTGATTACGGGACGCAATAGCTCATCACCTCTCGCAGTTGCCCGCACTGCGAGAGGTGCTTACAAGCCCGGCAGAGCCAGGCGCCGCCATTCGGGACCACCCCTCCCGCCTGGTGGCCTGGCAGTCCTTCGGCATGGCGGCTCCACCTTGGACACGGCGTAAAAAATATAGGTTGTGAAGAGGAGAGGAAAAGGGATGTGAGGAAGATGTGGGTGGGGATGAAGCAGGTTGTTAAAAAAACCCCATCCCGAACCGGAGCTGAGGGGTTAGGGAACAATGTCCCCTCCCCCCCTCAGCCCCGATCCGGGGTGGTTGGCTTGAGAAGAAGGTCAGCATTCTACCCTGTGAAATTAGAGGCTGACCAGAGAAAGTTGTGGGAGAGGTTGTATGAAAAGCGACGAGGTAGGGGAGAAATCGGGCTATCTGAAGGAAGGAAGAGAGGCTAAGCTGGGGCCGGACGGAGCGCTGGATCCCGTCAGCACGGCGGCCAGGATGGCAAATCGCCGCGCCCCTCACGGCGTAAAAAAAAAATATAGATTGTGAAGAGGAGAGGAAAAGGGATGTGAGGAAGGTATGGGTGGGGATGAAGCAGGTTGTTAAAATCAGCCACCCCAGACCGGAGCTCAGGGGTTAGGGAACATTGTCCCCCACCCCCTCAGCCCCGATGCGGGACGGTTGGCTGAGAGGAAGGTCAGCATCTATCCTGTGAAATTAGAGGCTGACCAGAGAAAGTTGTGCGAGAGGTTGTATGAAAAGCGAGGAAACAAGTGTTTTGAAAGAAGAAGAAGAGGCTAAGCTGGGGTCGGACGGGGTGCTGAGTCCTGTCAGCACGGCGGCCAGGATGGCAAATCGCCGCGCCCCTTACGGGGGAGTTTGCAGTGAAGCCCAAATGATACGTCTTCTCTAGATGTTGCAAGACGTTTTCTGACACTTCACTTCCTTGCTACAAAGCTCTTGGTCTCTTGATATTTTATAGTGGATTGGATAACGTATCTTGAACATTTTAATTTTTGAGCAATTTCTGCTTGTGATAACACTTGGCTATGGAGAAGTTAGATTTGTGCTCTCTATGCTGCTTTCTGCAAGTTCTTTAGTCTGTTGTGACGGTAGGGAGGTTAAGAAACTCCGTGCAATATTTTGCTTTGACTGGAAAGAGAAAGAAACAAAGCATAAATTACAATAAGGCAAGATGCAGAATACACTCTGCAAAGAAGAGGTTAGATATGACAATAATAACATTGATATTAAAGATAGGTATTTTACCTTCAAGGAGAGCAGGTGCTGTATTTTACACATCTAAAATTATGCAAGTGGCTTCAGACTTAAATTATGGTTCAGCAACATTTAACTTATGGAATAATAGAAAGGGATAGTTAGTTACAAATGACGATAGTTATACTAATTTAGAAAGACAGGGAATACACAATAGTTTTAAATTTAAGCTGAAACATGATCAATATTGGTTCAATTCTGATTTTAGAAAATGGCATTTTATTATTAAAAAATATTAGCACATATTAGCAAAATATACATTATTATCATACATATTTATGAATGATATGGTAAATTCTAAAAATTTTGATTAAATATGTTAAATATATAAATTTATGAGGGGTGCTTTATACTTATGACCAAGAGTGTATATATTCTATCTGACTAGCAAAATATCAGGTTGGAACAAAGCTAATTTCCGATTTTAGGGTATATATTAAAAATGAAAAAAACTTAGGAAATATTTAATCATAAATATAACCTCCATTGCTTTCTAGAACCTCATTTCATCGTCAACAAGATTATAAATGTCAATTGTAAAATTATTTAGGATTTGATGCAAAATATGAATCTAACTCATTTTCAACCTCTTCTCTTGATGTCAACTGAAGACCATCCAAATGGTCCTGTAATCCTCTAAACAAGTGATAATCAGAAGGAACAAGGTCAGGAGAATATGCAAGATAAAGCAATATTTCCTAACTGATCTCCTGCAAGATATCTTTGGTCATTCGAGTTGTGTGAGGATGGGCATTATCCTGATGGAGGATGACTCCCTTTCTGTTGACTAAGGATAACATTTCATAATGGACAATTCCTTCAATATCCCACCATACACTCAACATGATCTTTTGGGGATGAAGTCCTCCTCCAGGTTATTGAGAAATTATGCTTCCTCGAATGATCCACAAATGGCAGCGTTTAAAATTCATAATAAAGGATCCACTTCTCATCGCCAGTAAAAAGCCTTCCCAAAAATTGTGCCTGAGGGTGTTATGAGCACAATGACTCACAGTAAGCCATTGACAGTTTCTGTAGGATCCATTTTCCAATCCTTTTCAGTTGGCATCAGACAGTTGTATGTGTTACATTAAATTCTTTGGCAAGTTCCCTAGAAGTTATATCAGGATTTGCTGTGACATCAGCTTCCAACTATTGAGAATCATATTCTTTTGGACTGAAATCCGCACTATAGAAACAGTAACACCACCTCCTGCAACTTCTTCATTTACTGCATCATTACCATAAGTACCACTGTACTTGCATTGAAACCTTTATGAAACTCATACAGTAATACCTCACTTAACGAACTCCTGCATTAACGAACAAATTAAAAACATAAAAATATAAAATTAAATAGAAAAATGGGCGAAAATTATTTTTATTTTGATTCCTTTAAACGCATCTAGAGACCACCAAAGACTGCACAAGTGAATGTTCGTCCGTTTGTCCGTTCAGCCGCTTGTGTCCTTGACTCAACGCGCTCAGAGAAGCTACATTGCAAAAGAAGAGTCATCAATGCCTGGGTTTAAGGTAGCTAAAGATAGACAAACATTATTGTTAGGAGGTAATGCATCTGGAGATTGCAAATTAAAACCCAAGCTTGTGCATCATGCCGAAAATCCCAGAGCACTTAAAGGCCTTGTAAAGGCTACACTTCCAGTCATATGGAAAGCTAATAAAAAAGCTTGGGTTACTTCTTCATTATTTGAAGACTGGTTTTCGAATCAATTTGTATCGGAAGTTAAAAAATATTATGAGGACAAAGACATTCCCTTTCATGTGCTACTTCTTGTAGATAATGCACTTGGCCATCCATCATCTTTACAGCATCCTAATGTTCGATTCATGTTGTTGCCGCCAAATACAACATCACTATTGCAACCAATGGATCAAGGTGTCATAGCTACATTTAAAAGCTATTACCTTCGTATAACATTAAAAAAATTAATAAATGCTATTGATGCAGAAGGAGGCCCAACACTAGAAGAATTTTGGAAATCTTTCAATGTTCTGGATGCAGTAAAAATAATAAAGGGAGCAGGGGACAAAGTTTCAGAGAAAAATAGGAAAGGCGTTTGACACAAACTTTGCCCTCAATTAAAAGAGGATTTTGAGGGTTTTGAAGAACCAGTAGACATTGTTAGAAATGAAACAGAAAAGATCGTTGAAATTGCTAATAAATTGCAACTCGATGTTTTAACTGACGACATAACTGATCTTTTACAGGAGCATGACCAAGAGCTCACAAATGAAGACCTCATTGAAATGGAAGATCATCAAGAACCAGTTCAAGAAGAAGAAAATAATCCAGTGGAAACTCCTGTTTATTTATTCACTCTGAAAAGGGTTGAGGAAGCGTTTGCAAGTGTGAAAAATGCATGCGACATTTTCGATCCCAAGATTCTAATTTCAAAAGAAGTAGAAAAGTTGCAGCAGATTTAAACAAATCAATTGTTTGCTATCGTGAAATTTATAATGAGAAGAAAAAAATGTCTTTTAAGCAAAAAAACTTGATGATTTTTTCCTAAAGAAAAAAGATGCGATACCTACTCCATCGACTTCAAAGGAACCGAATGCAAACGAGAAAGAAGCATCGATTGAGGAAAGTGAAACTGCAATGAGCAGCATATAATTTGTATTTTTATTATGCTTTGTAAGCGATATATTTTATATCTATGATTTCTTTTATGCATTACTGTTATTTCTATGATGTATTAATCATTTCTTACGCCTATATTATTGCCTTATTGCCCTTATTTAACATTTCTAAATGTTTTTATGTCAAATTTCCTCAGCGAAAACGTAACCACCGTTTCTTACATTGCGTCTATGTAAATTAGACTCCCGCTTAATGAACTCCCACTTAATGACCAAGCACTCGGAACGAATTGGTTCATTAAAGTGAGGTATTACTGTATAGAGTAAAACATGTCTAAAGTGATCTTTAGATGGGAGGACATAGGGGCAAATAACAAAGAAGATTATGAACAATATTTTATAACCTGAAAGAAAAAGGTATAAATTAGTCATTGTAGCATTCCTGAATGATAACAAGAGGCACTACTTTAATAAATACTATCTAAATTTTATTCTAAAAAATTGGACATTACTTTCATTCAAACCTGACTATGGTGTTTCTAATGAGCAATGGCAGCCAATACCTTGAAGAAATAACATTCTACCCCATTTAGGGTGTCATTTATTAGGAGGAACTTTTGGAAGTCACTTCTTAAATTACCGCGAGTTAATATTAACTCGCCATAATAAAAACTTCAAATGCAAAATGTCAATTTGGTGATTTCACTAAAGACAAGACAAAAATTTCTGCTAGACAGAAATAGAAAATATTTTTTCCTGATTTGAAAAGCAGAGGCAATTTCAGATATAAAACAAATCACTTGCTAATTAAGGTTTTTCTGTCATTGAAATGCAAAACAGCATAAGCTTCAGTAGTAACCAAATATCTACATTTATAAGTGCAAATAAGTATATTATAAAAAAATGCTTGGCCTAAATTTTTTTGCTCTTCCAAAAATTCCAATTGCTTATGCAAATGATACACAAATAATAATAATAATCTTACCTTAGTAAAATCTCTTGAAATGTGGTAGAAATTATTGTAACGAAGTAGAATTGCTGTAAAATACAGGAAAACATTTTATATCTATTTTTCATATTAAGCACATTCTTCACAGATTAGGCCTCACAATGCCTTGATACTAAAGAGAGTTCAAAATAAGACAATGGGTCACACTATGTGGATCAACTTAATAATGAACAAATACATGTTTAAATACCATTATATGAGGAAACTAACCCCCGAATGAAACTAGATTTGATATGTAGTCACTTATATGTATATTTAAAGGAGGTCCTAAATCCAATGACTACCTGAAAACAAAATAGAAATATTCATTATAGAACATTGGCAGTCCTAATTTGAGGTGCATTTTAGGTTATTATAGAGCTCAATCAGTATTTGGTTCCTCTTTAATTACAATAGACTATAATTTTAACTCATTTAAAGAACAGTAAAATGGCAAAATCCTTGACACTGATGAAAAACAAAGACATGGTTTTCATTTTAAATACAAGGACACTTGATGCCAAAATGGTTGATCATTATGTCCCCTTGATGGTTGTATGATCTTTTATATTACTAATAGAACAACAAATAGTCTTTTTCACAAGCCATGTAATACTTTCCACAGTCCTGTGTAATGTACATTTTAATGGTATTTTAAACTTAAAGGATTTTTTTTCTTTAAGAGCTCATCTGGTGACTGCCTACTTAGGCATTAATTGCCATAGTCAACACTGCCTAATACTAGGCATCTTTAAAATAAGATGAAAACAAAAAAGGGAAAAGGCAATAGGCAGGAAGCAAGCTCCGGCGTTGGGGCGAGATCCCCCGACGACCTACTAAAATAACCAAAAAAAAAACAACTAGTTAAATAAAGGGGAGAAGACTGGCCTTCCCGAAAAAGTCTATAAGTCCAGCAGTAAATGTGCACGAACCCGTCCCGAGTACAAGGGACAGGAGGTAGCGACCCCGCCCATTCCGGTACCCGGACAGGTGACGTGCGTGGAGATCGCCCAGACTAGGACATTGAACAAGAATGTGCCGAACAGTCTGACGGACAACAGTCTTCACAGTAGGGCGCTGGCGAGGGCTCAATCAAATGGCGGTGCATCCAATTCGGAGAGGACAGAAAGCAACCTGAAGCCTTCGCGGCATTGGGGGGGTAGGTCCATTGGAACAGTCACGGCGCAATGGCATGCATCTTTAAGTTCTCTTCGACCGTCTCCCATCTTCTTTGCTAAGAAGCCTGAAGAGCGAAACACTGGTCCGGTCGCAGAGTCCTCGCGGACTCTTTGGCGCCCTCATTCCCCGCAATTCCTACATGTACAGGAACCCAGATGATGATCTCAACATCTGCTCACGCTGCCAAATGCCCAGAGAGCCCTCAGGGCACTTTGTGAGTCGCTATAGATCACAATCCGATCTCTGAACCGGGCACGTCACATAATCTCCCGTATCAAATGTGGTGTATTGCCACCAGCTCAGCCGTGAAGAAAGACGCAGTGCCTGGCAGAGCCCCGCTGACTTCAAACAGAGGATGTGCGGCGTGGAAGCCGACGCCCTCTTGGGACTTGGAGCCATCTGTATACACTGGCACTGTTCCAGCGTGACACGAGGTGTGCTCTAAAAAGGTTGAACGCAATACTCCCGGCGCTGTACAAGTTTGGGAGCAGAGGCGTGGCGACAAATAGCCAAAGGTGGTACCCTCTAGGGTGGCGTCCTGGGCAGAACCATGGGGCTACCGGCACAAGAGCTATACCTAGCTTTCGAAGGAGTTTCCTAGCCCTAAACCCAGAGGGCTTAGGGTATGACTGGCGTCTCTCGGCGGCATAGGCACCGTTGAAATCAGCTGCAGATGCATTGAGAGCTGTTGGCGACTGAGGAAGGCGCTGGACTCGCGCGTACAATCGCATAATGCACTGTGCACGTCGTAGAGCGAGTGGCATCTCTCCAGCATCGACTAGTAGGCTCTCAATGGGGTAAGTGCGGAAGGCATCGGTCGCAAGGCGAAGGCCGGTGTGGTGGATCGAATTCACCTTCCGCAATACACTCTCAGCTGCGCATGAATAAAACTCGCATCTGTTGTCGAGCTTCGAACGAACAAAGGTTCGATAAAATGGTAAGGCAGTAGCCCTTTCAGCGCCCCAAGCGCTGAACGTCACGTAGCGGAGAATAGCCATGGCGCGAGTACAAGACCCCCTAAGGCTGCGAATATGAGCCTCCCAGGCGAGGCGTCGGTCAAATACAAGACCAGGGAAACAGTGCGATTCAACCACTTCTAGGCGTACCCCATAAAGAAACAAGTCTGGGTCAGGGTGGAGCTGTGGATGGCGACAGAAGTACACTACCTTAGTCTTGGCCAAGGAAAACCGAAACCTGTGCGCTTCGGCATAGCTAGAGACGCGGTTCAATACTTGTTTGAGTCGACGCTCCAGAATTGGCATCTGGGCCGCGCCAAAAGACATCGAAGGGTCATCCACGTAGAGCTTAGCGAGAATATCTTCCGGCACCACCGAGGTGATGCCGTTGATGCTCCGGATAAAGTGCGACACTGAGGACACTTTCCTGCTCCATTGGGCGGGAGAGGGCTCCCCCTATCCGTATGCAGAATCGACGATCTTGCAATGATTCAGATATAAACAATGGGAGGCATCCCCTCACACCCATCGTGTGGAGAGTGTCCATGATACCGTATCGCCATGCATCGCCATGCGGTATCATAGGCCTTCTCCAGATCAAAAAATACTGTGGCAAAGTGCGGTCTATGAAGGAAGGCCTCACAGAGGGCATTTTCCAGTCGGAGCAGTGCATCTGACGTGGAGTTTAACTTGCGGAAGCCGCACTGTGCAGAAGACAGATGGCCTCCGCTGTCCAGAAAAAAAAGGCTAATCTAACATTTACCAATTTCTCAATCAACTTGCACAAGCAAGATGTTAGAGAGAGTGGGCGGAAACCGGCCGGAGTAGAGTGATCTCTCCCCGGTTTGTGAAAGGCGAGCACAGGAAGAAGAGCGGCGTGCGTGCTTCGAAATATACTGGAACCTAGCCCTAGGCGGACGAAATTTACCAACAGTGAAATCGTTCGGGCGGCGCTTATAGCCCATGTAGGCATAACACTTCTGCTTGAGGGCCGTCTCACACTCGGCTGACCACCACGGGAGTGGTCAGCGTGCAAAACGGCCAGACCTTCTAGGAATAGTAGCTAGGCCAGCGGCGATGAGGTTGCTGGAGAAGAACTCAACAGCCTCATCTACCGACTTAAACTCCTCGACTGAGATAGAGAATTCAGTCATTTCCTGAAGGCAGACCACGGCGCCCGCGCCAAGCACCACCGGGACGAGCTCTTGGGCGGCAGTTGCCCTGAAAATAATATTTGAATGGGAAAGTGCTCACTACCATGGAAATCATCGACTACACCCTAATCAAAATCAGGCTGTGCATCCAGAGAGCACAAAGATAGATCAAGGAAGGAAAATGAAGCAGTTCTCGGGCAGTGATGTACAAACTCATCCACATTTAGGACAGCCATCTTAAGCTCGTTGATCAGGTCGGCAAGGACTTGACCTCGCAGGCGGAAGCCCCCTGCATAGAAGTTGGCTGACGGTGGAATGTACGCGGAAATAACAGTATACCTCCTATCAAGGTGCAGCTGCACAGCTACTGCTTGAAAGGAGGTATCTAAAGTGAAGAGAAGAATGGAGACATCATGTCGGGAGTAAATCGTACATCCCGTGGTGGTAGGGTCGCAAAATCCTTATACCCCGGGAGGGCGGGCAGGGGGCACGCACCTCACATGGTCTGAAAAAAAGATAGCTAAAGGGGAACGGGATGAGACGAGCGTACGCAGCTCCTCCCAGTTGGCCCTGAGTCCACGGCAATTCCATTGAAGGAATATGCCCTCCAGGCCTAGCTCGGAGGAGACGCGGAGGCCCTCTTCGAATAGAAGAGCCTCACGGGAATGGCCATACGCTTCCCGGAGGCAGAACCCCGAGCGCTGTTGGCCGGACAATGGACTGAAAGCGCTGTCACCTTCGAGGACTTATTGGGAGAGGTTGGGTTCGACATGCGAGTCTTTTCCTCCCTCCGCCTCGAAACCTTAGGCGGGCGTTGCGGCTTTGGAGGCGGGAGGGAAGGGGGCCTCTTTTCGAGGATCCACCGTCTCCGAGCCACTCTGCCCACCAATAGGCGTGGGCGAAGGAGCCGAAGCTCCTTTCTTGCTGTCCTACTTTCGGGGGACAGTATTAGGAACCCCGTAAGATGGCCTGGCGACCATCTTCAGGAGTGTAGCTCCTGTGAGTCTAACGACTCGGTGGAGGCGCGTGGCCGTTTCGCCTTACGGGAAACGGTGACGCAGGGGAAAGGGGGAGGGGGACTCTGATTTTAGCCGGGGCTGGGTGTGAACCCTTTGTGCCGCCAGCTTTACCAAGGGAGTGCCCAGGTTGAGTAGAACTCCCAAAAAGGCTCCGAATGGACGCGGAAACAACCGTGCTCATTGGCCTGGATGGGCCAGGGGCAGAGGGTGTCTTTCTAACTATTGAGGCGTAAGACGTCCCAGGCAGAGCAGGGCGCGCCAGGACCAAGTCCTTAGCTTCGAGGAATTAGAGTCGATCATGGGCCTGAATGGACAGGATTTCTTTCTCAAGGAGATATGCACCACATTGCTTCAAAGAAGCAGGGTGCGGCTCTCCGCAATTGACACACTTGGCCACACACGATTTGGACTTATCGTGTGCGGCCTTGGAGCAATTTACACATACTTCGGGTCACCCCAACTATGCATGTCTACATGAACGCTTAGTACGGCCAAAGCGGTGACAGTAATAGCACCGCCGCGGTGGTGACACTAATGCCTTCATGTGGTAGCGGTACCAACCAGCACGCACCGACTCAGGGAGCTTGTCCCAGTCGAACGTGACGAAGAGTGTAGGGGTAGGTCTCGAGGCTCCTCCCTGTTTTCTCATCACATGTTCGACCTTGACCGCCCCATGGTCGGCCAGCTCTAAGGTGATGTCCTCTATGCGAGTTCCCTCGCATAAACTACTCCTTTCACAAAGTTCATGGTAGAGTGCAGCATCACACTCACCGGGTTCCATTAAGTGTCCGAAGAGCACTTATCTTGGCAGCCTCGGAGGGATTCACCGCATTCGCCAGGAGGCTCCCATCCGAGAAACGGGTCACCTTCAGCCTATACCAATTACACTAGCTAAAGCTCTCCTCTGATGGATCATGTTGCCCTTGGCCAGCATGCTGCCATTAGTGGAGCGAATAACTAAGAAGTGTTTGAAGCCAGCAGGCTCAAAAACGCCAGGTAACCTCTGAATGAGGTTACCTGGGGGGGCTCCAGGTGCCCCCCCCCCTGGGCATCGCAGGTCCTACTGGCAGCAGTGTCTTTAGTCTCGTCTCGGGAGGCACAGGCCTTGACCCCAGCAAGGTTCAATATTCTTGCCAGCAGGTCTTTTGAGGGAAGCGACCGAAGGGGCCTGGTTTCCCTCTCCCCCCCTAAGGGGGTTTGCCCTACCGAGCCGCTTCAATGGGGAGTGGTCGGCTATGGGCTGCCTGCTGGCTTTTTTGGCAGTCCCCTTGGAAAGTAAAGGGAAGACTGCCGCTGGTAAGAGGAAGGTGCCCGAAGGCATCTCCAGACAAGGGGGTGAGGGAGAGTCCCCTACACCCGTAGGCGAAGGAGAGGAGTAAGCCTCATCTCCGGTTGCAGAAATTTGGAGGGTTTCCTGTGCAAGCACAGAGGGAGGTTACCTCCATTTTTTTTCTCTGAAGCTGCCCGAGGGCGGTTTCGTCGATGGACAAGGGGAAATTTAGGGAAGATTTTTGATTTTTCTATCATTAGGCATGGTGACCCTAAATTTTTCACAGGATGCCTACGTTAATCACCTCTCGCAGTAGCCCACCCTGCAAGGGGTGTGTACAGGCTTGGCAGAGCCAGGTGCCGCCATTCAGGACTACTCCTCCTGCCTGGTGGCCTGGCGGCTCCACCTTGGACATGGCATAAAAAAATAGATGGTGAAGTGAGAAGGAAAGGGGATGTGAGGAAGGTATGGGTAGGGATGAAGCAGGTTGTTAAAAACCTACCACCTCAGACCGGAGCTCAAGGGTTAGGGAACATTGTCCCCCACCCCCTCAGCCCCGATCCGGGACGGTTGGCTGAGAAGAAGGTCAGCATCTACCCTGTGAAATTAGAGCCTGACCAGAGAAAGTTGTGGGAGAAGTTGTATGAAAAGCGAGGAAACAAGGGGGAAACAAGTGTTTTGAAGGAAGGAGAAGAGGCTAAGTTGGGGTCGGACGGGGTGCTGAATCCCGTCAGCACGGCGGCCAGGATGGCAAATCGCCACGCCCCTTACGGGAAGATGGCTGGAAAGAGAGCACCAGTTTCTTTTGGAGCCCTAAGGTCAGGAGGGAGGGGGCTACTCCTCTAGGTTTTAGTTGTACCAGGGATATTGCCTATGTTACACCATGGGCATGCTTGCAAGGGAATTCAAGTATGGGGAATGGCTATGCCACTCAAGAACATAAATACGATGCCTATTGAGCCACTTGGTTGTTTGCCTTGATGTATGCTGAAACACCCAACATCTACCCATCTTGAGTATCCTGAGCTCATTATGAAGGCCTCCTGTACCTACCAATGAAAAGCAGCCACAAACCATTAAGCTACCTTCCCCATGCTTCTCCGTTGACAGAGCATTGGGGAAGGGGGGGTAAGGCGGTATTTTGTTCATACCAAACGGAACTTATTGTAGTTATTTCTGAATAATTCTATTTTTATTTCATCTGACCAAAGAATTTTGTTGAAATAATGACCTATATGTAACAACTCTGTGGCAAACGTTTTATGCCTGGTACTTGAGTCCTTCTCTTCATAATGTGTTGCACACTGTCTGCCGAGTGACAGTGACACCAGTTTCCTTTTTGTTCTGGGATCTCTTTTAACCATTCTCACAAATTTGGATTATGCACAAGGCATTATTTTCATCAGAGCACCTGTTCTTGGTTTGCTACTGATAGTTCCTTCCTTCCCTCACTTCTGAATGACATGAAAAAAAAAAATGTCCTTTAACTTTTGGAATAAAAGTCTGATGAGATGTTTACACAGTACTTGACGAGTCCTTCTCTTCATAATGTTGTGGTGGAGCGAATGTGAGTGTGTGTAAAAGGGCCATTCTCCCACCCCTTTTCTCAGTACCCTCTCCCTCCCTCTGTAAGAATGTGTGTGTGAGTGGGAATGAGGTTTTTTTATATTTTCTCTTTGTATATATATGTATTTGATTTCATGTATTAATTGTTTTCTCTTTCTCAGATTGTACTTTGCTTAAAATAATCTTCTATCAAAATTGTACTTTGTTTATAATATTCTTTTAGCAAAGTGCCATATTCTGGAAAGAGGTAAGCTAGTCGATAAATTTACTCGGGTAATGCCCACTTATTAGTTTCCCTTCCATGTATAAATAAAGGGGTCATAAAAGGATATATCTCTTCTACAGAGAGTGGAAGTGTGGACTGATAGCAAGAGGGGTTCTCTAGACGAGTGCTCCGCCCAGCCCTGAGACGGAGGGCTTTCGTGCCTCTCTAACCACCTGAACCGCCATACCCACCTTCGTTGACAATCCTGCCTCCTTCTAAGTTAGCCTACTACCACCCACCTCCAGCACACAAGTGATAGCGCGTGCCCCCTTTTCGTTCGGTTGTTGTTGTGTTTTTTATGTTTTGTGTAGATATATAAGTAAATTGTTGTATTCGCCGGTTATAAAATTCTCTTTTGGTATCGTATTTGGATTGGGGAACTTAGCCTCATTTTGAAGTGTGCACACTTCCCTTGTAAATATAAAATTGTTGTAAATATAAGCTGTAATTATCATTGTACTTTTTTTTCTGTTAGTAAAGAACTGTACATACAATCCACTTCATTCTCCTTCGATTTCTCACGTCCGGATTAGTATAGGAAGCGGGTTGGATCGATTGGGGTTAGTCTAAATTTTTCGGCCCGCTACATTTGCTGCCCGAATAGGGACGTGAGACTTCGAAACTGGGAGCTTGACTGGATTGGATTGCAGTCCATACCCAATTAGTGTGATAAGTAGTTTGATTGATTTTTCCCTCCTCCTATCTTTTTACTAACTTGGGAACAATGGCTGTAGCGGAAACATTGAATGAAGAAGTAGTGCGATTGAGACTGGAGTTGAGAAAGAAAGAAGAGGAGTGTGAAATGTTGCGGGGAATGATGGAGGAAATGGAGAATAAAAAGACTGATAGGATGAAGAAGGAAATGGGAGACCGACAGGATCAGACGGACCGACGGATGCTGGACCTGTATAACATGATGACAGGGGCTGGATCAGCCCCAGGACCTACAACCTTGACCCCTGCTCTTACTGAAGGGACTCCGCTAGAAGGAATGGATGGCAGTAGGATTGAGTCTAAAGAAGATACGGTGAGTGGTAGGAAGGACGGAGAATGGAAGAGAGTTGAACGCAAGAGAAGGAAGAGTGGTGCAAAGGGGAAGGATAGGAAGGTAAGAGGCAAGAGTGTGGACTCATTGTACTCGGATGAAGGAGAGAGTGATGGTATGATTGGAATGAGTGAGACCGAGAGTAGCTCTTCGGAGAGTGAAGTGAATGTGGGGAAAGGTATTTTGATAAGGGAAGTGCCAAAGATAGATCGATTTAGGTTACATGGTGGGAAAAGTATGGAAGAATACTTCGGGGAATTTGAGCGTTATTGTAAGCTCAAGTACCCGGAGAATAAGGGATACTGGATGAATGTTTTGGGGGAATGTTTTGAGGGAAAAGTATTGGAGTTTTTCCGTGTGATCACAAGTGTGGGGGAGCCAAAGTACGATGTAGTGAAGAAGAGATTGATTGGGCAGGTGAAACGAATGAAAGAGAGTGTGAAGTATAAAAGGGTGAATGAATTTGAGAAGGCTCGAATGGGGAAGAGTGAAAGTGTGAATATGTATGCACATAGGCTTGAGAGTATGGCAAGAATGAGGTATGGTGATGATGATGTAAATGAATGTAAACCACTCATGAGGAAGTTTTTGGACACGATCCCGCGAAAGGTGAGTGAATGGCTGAGTGGAAAGAGAAAGGAGAGAGTGAGACTGACAGGTGAACGGTTGATGTGGGAGGATGTGTTGGAACTGTTAGAAGATGGACGATTTGATGATGAAAGCGATCTAGAAGAGGATGGATGGTACAGTGTGAATGTTGGAGGTAAGAAGCCCAGGAGCTTTCATCCACCCCAGCAGTTTGTCAGCTACAGGGATGCCCTGAAGGCTGCACCAGCTGGAGTGATGTCAAACTTCCTGGGCCGGCAGAATGGATGGGCAAATGGAGGGTGGTCGAATGGAAGGGGGCAGATGAATTTCAAGCGTGGGAACGGATATATGAGAGAGAAGCCGAGGTATGTCCCAGCAAACGAGAGACCGAATGGTGGGAGAAAGATTGTGGAATGTCGTCGGTGTGGAAGGAAAGGTCATATGTTGGCAGAATGTAGGTGGACATCTGGTGCATGTTTTGGGTGTGGTAAGAAAGGGCATATGATAAAGGATTGCCAGGAAAGTGTGAGAGTGCTTCGAGTGTAAAGAAATAGGCCATTTGAAGAAAGATTGTCCGAGGTTGAATGGTGGAGCAACTGGTGGAGAAAGTATGAAATATGCATGTGGTAATTGTGGAAAGGCTGGTCATTATGCAAGGATGTGTCGTGACCAGAGGAATGTATGTAGCTATTGTGCGATGGAAGGACATGCGAGTGAAAAGTGTTGGATTAGACTGAGAGTGCAAGGTGTGAATGGAAAGTCTGAAGCGGGAAACTGAATGATAAGAGGGTACCTGCTGAAGTATCCTCTGGGTGCATGAGTGTGAGTAATGTGTTGGTAAGTCTGTCTAGTGTGAAAGTGCTGTCTGGTAGGAAGTATGAGTGTCTGAGTGTGAAGGTGGAATTGAATGGAATTGAGTGTTTGGCTTTAATAGATTCTGGATGCAAGGCGAGCTTGGTGTATAAAGATGTGTATGACAAGGTTAGCGAGAAAGCCCTCCTGTCTGAGTGCAAGGGTAGTTTAGTACATATTGGTAATAGGAGAGTGCCTGTGATTGGAATGATAAGGTCACCTGTTCGAATGCATGGTATGATGATGAATGAATGTGAATTTTCTGTGATTGATAAGGTGAGTAGTGAGTATGGTGTGATTTTGGGCTATGATTTTATGAAAATGAATCGTATGGTTGTGCATCCTGCGAGTGATCAGATTGAGAGAAAGATTGGTAAAAATGGGGTGTGTAAGTTGTATGTAGGGAAAGATGGTAGCGTTTTGAGGAGTGTGTTTACTGGTATTGAGGTGACTGCTATGGAGAATGCAAGGCTTGTGAAGGGTGAAAGGGTGTCTGTTAGAGTGAGTTGGAGTAAGGATGTTAGTTTGAATGTGAGTGAGAACACTGTGATATTGGATGGAAAGGATGCGTGTTATAAGGTAAGGCGTGTTGCTTGTGTGTTTGATGGCTTGATGAGAATGAATGATCCTTTTGTATGTGTGCAGGCGGACCCCAGTGTGAAAGGGCAGGTGAGGGGAATCCAAGTCGGAGATGTACTGGGCCACCTCTCCACTGTCAATGAGGTAGGTATGGATGATAGTACGGATATCAGGGTGAATGTTGCGAATGAAAAGACATGTGAATGGATGTATAATGAGGTGAAGGACATGGTGAAATTGGATGGATGTTTGACTGAGTATGAAAGGGAGGATGTGTATCGAATGATATTTGAGCGAAAGGGAGCCCTCAGTAAGGGTGATCTGGATTTCGGGGTTGCAAAGCTCCCGGAATTCAAGATTGTCCTGAAGGAGGACTCCCCAATCTATCAGCGGCCGAGGCATTTCTCACGTCCGGTTGCTGATGAGATTGAGGAGCAGTGTTTGGAATTGGAGCAATTGGGGGTGATTGAAGAGAGCGAGAGTGCATGGAATAGTCCAATTGTACCTGTACGTAAGCCAGATGGAAGATTGCGTCTGTGTGTGGATTATCGAAAGGTGAATGAAAGGACTGTGAAAGAAAGGTTTCCGATGTGTGTGGTATCTGAGTGTGTGTATAGTATGCATGGGATGGAGTGGTTTACGAAGCTGGATCCGGTACGGGGGTATTACCAGATGCCCATTGCTGAGGAGAGCCGGCCAGTAACTGCCTCCTCTTCCTCAAAGAGGCATTACCAGTTCGGGAACCTCAGCTTTGGGTTGGCTAATGCTCCCGGAGCCTTCCAGCGGGCAATGAATGTTGTGTTGAGTAAGTTTGCGAGTAAGAATGTGATTGCGTTTATAGATGATATTTTGATTATGACTGAGACTTTTGAGGAGCATATGAGATTGGTGAATGATGTGTTGAGAACGTTGGAGAGTGTTGGTGTGAAGGTGAAAGTGGCGAAGTGTGAATGGTTTGCGAAAGAAGTGGAATTCCTTGGGCATATGGTGAGTGAGAATGGGTTGCGAAAATCACCAAAGTATGTTGAGAAGGTGCGAATGTTTCCTAAACCGGTGACTGTGAAGCAACTGAAGTCATTTTTGGGTTTGATTGAGTTCCAGCGAAAGTTTATATGTGATTGTTCTGGTGTGAGTAAGCCTCTGACTGAGTGGATGGGCAAGAAAGGTAGTACGGTTGTCAAGTGGAATGATAAGATGAATGAGGCGTATGAGAGACTGAAAGAGGCAACGGCTGAAGATGTTGAATTGGCTTACCCAGATTATAGTGTAAATGCTAAAATGCTTGAACTGTATACAGATGCGAGTGGGTATTGTATGGGAGGTTTTCTGATGCAAGAGCAGCGTTTGAATGTAGAGAATGTCAGGCGAATAATTGGGTATGTATCCAAGGCTATGAATGTTGCAGAACGAATGTATTCGACTGTGGAACGAGAGCTGGCTGCGATAAGATATTGTTTAAAAGTGTTGCGTCCATTTTTGTATGGTGTGAGGTTTGTGATAAAAACAGATCATCAACCTCTTGTGTATCTGCAGCGTATGAAGTGGGCTGATAGTAGGATTACAAGGACTTTGGAAGATTTGAGTGACTTTGACTATGTGATTGAGTATGTGCCTGGTGAACGGAATGGAGTGGCTGATTTGATGTCAAGGTATCCTGGTACGAATGATGAAAATGTGTGTGGAGTGAGTGATCCTGAGTATTTGCCGAAAGGGATTATGAATGGAAAAGAGAGTAAGGGTGGTGGTGATTCCTTGTTTGAGAGTGTATGGAATGGTTTGCAAGATTTAAAGAGTGATGGAGTAGATGTGAGAGTGCCCGATAGTGTAGATGATTTAAGGAAGGAGGTAATGAATGAAGTGTGTAGGAAGCCTGAAAGCATTGGTATGGCAAAGGTGCGGAACTTCATGAAAGAATTGAGAGCGATGTGTATGCAAGGGGTCCCGCCATTTCAGGAAGTGTTGATTGTAGTCAGTCGTTTGTATGGAGTGATTGTTTATGTGCACTTTGGTGGTGAGAGGCCGATTGTGTACAAGGATGAGAAGATGAAGGGTTTGAATCCTAATGTGGTACATCTGCAATGTTTGAGCGGTGTGCACTACAATTGGGTAATTGAAAAGTGTTCATATATAAGAGAGAAGAATGATTGTCTGGATGAAGATGAGTGTGTGTTGAGTGATGATATGGGAGTTAATGACAGTGTGGATATCAGTGCTGATGTTGGTGTGCTTGTTCCTTCAGTGTATTGCGAACATGGTGGACCTGATATGATGGAAGCGAGAGTGAAAGTTGGTGAAAGGTTGTTCTGTGGTTTGATTGATACTGGAGCGCAGGTGTCTTTAGTGAATGAGAAGATTCTGAGTAAGTATGATGAGTTTAAATGTTGCGAGCATAAACCTGTGAAGTTACGGATAAGTGGATTAGGGAATGGCTTGATAGTGGCATGGGAACAGGTTAGTCTGAAAGTAAGTTTGGGTAATGGTGTGAATGTGAAGCATGACTTTGTGATTCTGAAAGGTGAGCAAATGCCTTGTTGTTTCTTGCTTGGTGTAGACTTTATGAGATTGAATGATTTGTCTTTGGATGCTGATAAGGATAGTCTTATGAAAGGTGAATGTGAGGTGATGAAGTTGAATGAGTGTGCGAAGAATGTCAAATTTTGTGGCATGATTGAGTTGGTCATGGATGATGAGAATGAGATTTTAAGTGATGATGATATTCTAGAGATGAAAGAGATGTGTCCTTTTGTTAGTGAGTTGAAGAAGTGTGCAATGATGCGTGTTGATTTGAATGAATGGCTAGAGTGTTTAAGTGATTTTAAAAGGTATGCTAAGGATTTTGTTGTTTGTATGGATGTTGTATATTTTGTGAGGCATGTGAAGGGTGGTGATGATATGTATGTACCTGTGATGTCCTTAGTTGGTATGATTGGTCTGATGAAGGTTGTGCATGATAATTATGGGCATATGGGTAAGTTTAAGCTGTGGGAGTGTATGAAGGAGCGTGTGTTCCACCCGTTTCTGAGAACTGTTGTGAATGATGTTGCAACTACGTGTGAAAGGTGTCACAAGCGAAAGGTGCAAGGTGTGCAAGTGAAACCACCGATGTTGAAAGTTGATGCGAAAGAACCGTTTGAATTGGTAGTGATTGATTGTGTGTCTTTGCCACGTACGAGTGCTGGGAATGTTGGTATGGTTGTGATGGTTGATCATAAAAGTAAGTTTGTGTATGCAGCGCCTGTGAGAGATAAAAGGAGTGTGACTGTTGCGCGTGTGGTTGAGCAGTTGTTTTTTCCTATGTGTGTATGGAAGCCTAGAAGATGTCTGAGTGATAATGGGCCTGAATTTGTAGGGGAAGTGTTTGAGCAAATGTTGAGAGAGAATGGTGTGGAGCATGTGAGAACAACTCTGTATGTACCGTCTTCAAATGGATTAGCTGAACGGACTATAAGAACCTTGTGTGAGATGTTGAGAATGATGAGTACGACAGTGAATGACTGGGATGTGTGTCTGGGGAGAGTGTTGTGGGCGTATAATTCAACTGTGCATAGTGCAACTGGAATGTCCCCATGTCAGTTTGTGATGAATTTTGAAAGGCGAGTGAAAGATAGGTTTCGTTTGAGTGAAAGTGAGCAGAGTGTATGGCGTGAGGCGCATGAAAGGTTCCGTTCATTTGAATTAGGTACAAAAGTATTGAAGGTGAAAGAAGTGAAGGGTAGGTTGAATGTATCAAAGATGAGTGAGAAGTTTGATGGACCTTATAGAGTTGTGAGAGTTTGGGAAAATGGGGTAACGTATGTTTTGGAGAGTTTGAATGACGGCATGACTGAGAGAGTGCGGGCTCATCAGAGTCAGTTAAGGAGATGGAGAGAACCTCCTGACTACCTGGTGAGCCATCCGGTGTATGGACTGTGTAGAGAGAGAGGTAAAGTGCATGATGATGAGATTGAATGTGATAGTATGGATCTGTCTGGGAAAGAGCTAGTCTTAGTCTCGAGGAGTAGAAAGCGTACAAAGAAGGGTGAAAGGAAGAATGCAAGTACGAATGAAAGTAAGTCTGAGCAGAGTGTTTCTGGTATGGGGGATCTTGAAAGGGAGATTGAGTTTTTGCGTAAAGAGGTGAGTGATTTGGCTGGTATAAGTAGACGAGTGAGTGAGCTGCCTGTGCCTGATTTTTCTGGTTTTGGGAACAGTATGAATGATAGTGTGTTTGGGCAGAATGAACCTAGTGTGGCTGATTTTTCGGGTTTTATGAATGGTAATAGTAGGGGTGAGTTTGATGTGGTGAATGATGAAGTGGCTGATTTTTCAGGTTTCTGGTGGGAACCAGTCGAAGGGGTTTCTGGTATGCCTGTTGAGAATACAGGGGATGTGAGTGACCTGTCTGTTTCACAAGAATGTACTTTGAGTTAGATGAGAGCTGTGAGTGAGGAGCTGATGAATGGGGGTATGAAGAGTGAGGGTTCTGAACGGAAGAGTATGAAAGAATTCTGTCGTGAGGTGGGAGAACTGGTAATGAGGGCTAAGAGTATGGTTGATGAGATGATAAATAGTGACGATGAGACTGACAGGACAACTGACGAACAACCCCGACTAATTGCTACGCGTAGCCAGGGACCAGTAGAAGAGTGTGAATGGGTGCAGAAGGGTGCGATTGAGCACAAGTGGTACCATGAAGAGTGATTGAAAGGGTTTTGTGAGTGGCTGGTCGAATGGCTTAAGGAAGGAGGGGTGTGGTGGAGCGAATGTGAGTGTGTGTAAAAGGGCCATTCTCCCACCCCTTTTCTCAGTACCCTCTCCCTCCCTCTGTAAGAATGTGTGTGTGAGTGGGAATGAGGTTTTTTTATATTTTCTCTTTGTATATATATGTATTTGATTTCATGTATTAATTGTTTTCTCTTTCTCAGATTGTACTTTGCTTAAAATAATCTTCTATCAAAATTGTACTTTGTTTATAATATTCTTTTAGCAAAGCGCCATATTCTGGAAAGAGGTAAGCTAGTCGATAAATTTACTTGGGTAATGCCCACTTATTAGTTTCCCTTCCATGTATAAATAAAGGGGTCATAAAAGGATATATCTCTTCTACAGAGAGTGGAAGTGTGGACTGATAGCAAGAGGGGTTCTCTAGACGAGTGCTCCGCCCAGCCCTGAGACGGAGGGCTTTCGTGCCTCTCTAACCACCTGAACCGCCATACCCGCCTTCATTGACAATCCTGCCTCCTTCTAAGTTAGCCTACTACCACCCACCTCCAGCACACAAGTGATAGCGCGTGCCCCCTTTTCGTTCGGTTGTTGTTGTGTTTTTTATGTTTTGTGTAGATATATAAGTAAATTGTTGTATTCGCCGGTTATAAAATTCTCTTTTGGTATCGTATTTGGATTGGGGAACTTAGCCTCATTTTGAAGTGTGCACACTTCCCTTGTAAATATAAAATTGTTGTAAATATAAGCTGTAATTATCATTGTACTTTTTTTTCTGTTAGTAAAGAACTGTACATACAATCCGTTTCATTCTCCTTCGATTTCTCACGTCCGGATTAGTATAGGAAGCGGGTTGGATCGATTGGGGTTAGTCTAAATTTTTCAGCCCGCTACAATGTGTTGCACACTGTCTGCCGAGTGACAGTGACACCAGTTCTTCTAGCAATACTTTCTTTTTTGTTCTGGGATCTCTTTTAACCATTCTCACAAATTTGGATTATGCGCAAGGCATTATTTTCATCAGAGCACCTGTTCTTGGTTTGCTACTGATAGTTCCTTCCTTCCCTCACTTCTGAATGACATGAAAAAAAAAAAAAGTCCTTTAACTTTTGGAATAAAAGTCTGATGAGATGTTTACACAGTACTTGTGATGTAAGCTTTCATACTTGTGTACGAATGTTCTGGAATAATGAAGACACACTTCAAAAAAGAATTAATGATCAGAACATCATGTAACACAAAATAAAATTATATTTCTAAGTTACAAATATTTTTTTGCATACCCCTTTTTATCATTTTATATACTTTCTAAATTTAACTAAAAATATACAAGTTAACATTAATTTTTGTGATGCTTCTCATTAAGGAAATGGGAGCACTAACAATTTTGTCCAAGGACACTGCCATTTTCAGTTTCCTTTCTTTCTTCTTTCCCATCTCATTTCTCTCATCGTGAGCATAAAGCAATTTCACAAGAATGATCTCATTCCTCGCATTAGGATCTGCTTTCAGGGCGGAAGTAGGTTAGTAGATCTCATACCAATGAGCCCCTCATCCTCCACTCTGTGTTGGAGATACACTTCTTGCTGAGTCGGAATCCTTAACGATCCTTGGCATTACCTGACTTTTGAGAAGCATCTTTTAAATGTATCTGCTAATGCTGCCCGAAAACTTGGTATTGTACGTAAGGCCTCATATATCTATAAGAATGTAGATATTAATGCCACTTGTTTCAGGTTCTTTGTTCTCCAGTTTGGATATCCACGTCTGCCAGGGATCTGTCTCTCTTAGATCAGGTTGCTAGTGGAGGCAGGTTCCTTTTTCCATAAATACTACTTCAGTAGAGAATTGCCACTATCATTTTTAATTCCTGAGCCCCTGCCTCTTGCTAGAGCAACAAAGTTTGCGGATGGACAACATCCGCATGCACTATGCATTCCCCGCTGCCGCACTTCTCAGTTTCAGCATTGCTTTTTGCCAAGTATGGTAAAGCAATGGAATGATCTTCCTGCAGAAGTTATGCAGGAAGATCTTAATATCTTCAAACGAGGTTGCAATACTAGATTAAGGGTGGATGCCACTGCCTCACAATTTTAATATTGATTTGATTTTAATCATTTTAAACTTTTTTATTTATTTATTTACACATTTGAATTTCTTTCTTCTAGCATTCATTCTTTCTTACTTGACATATGGACAGTGTGTTCTGTGGGAGCTTGTTTTCAAGTTCATGGCCGCTAGGCTTTTCCCACAAGAATTTTGTCCATTATCTCAAATAATAATAATATAACCTAATCTTACCTTTTCGGGGAGAAGTGTCCATGTTGGTTTAAACTTTTTAATTTAAAATATTAATAATAATTCTTACCTGCAGTCCGATTTCCTATCACTGATGGGATAACCTCAGACGGGTGCCGCATGAGTTTCACAGCTCCTCCGCAGAGTGCGGGTGCAGTGCCATTGTTCCCTTCTTCGAAAGCAGCCTATGGAAATTAGACCCCAAGATTTCATTTATGTTTAAATAATTAAATGCGCCTCATTTAATTAAGTAGATGTTCAGTGAGCAGGCAATTTTTGTACCCGTCCCCCAACCTATTTCCTTTTCTTACTTAACTGGGTTTTTTTTCTGTAAACACAACTAATAACTTTTAACATAACATAACATAACATAATTACACGGATGACAAAAGCCACAAGGGCCTATCAAAGGTCATCCGCCTCCGTCAAAACCCACCCAAGACTGTAAAAATGCCTCATCTCATTAAACCATATTTTATCTTACTGATTCACTCATAAGCTTAAAAAGGGCTATGTCCTAACCAGAGGTGGGCACTAAATACATTTAAAGTATTTAAATACTAAATACATGGGAAAAATGTATTTAGATACTAAATACAATTTGAAAATATATTTAGTATTTAAATACTAAATATATTTCAAATCAAATACATGATATCCACAATCGATAAGGACCATTGGTATCACAAAAAAAATATCTATTAAAATAAAACTTCATATTATAATTACTAATGTAGGATTTGATGACAATTTGACTTAGGTACTACAAAAAAACTAGAAAGTTCAATAGAATGAAATTTCAGTTAGCTATTTATATCAGCATTACATTTAAGTAATATCAGTTGCTGAAATGTTTTGTTCTGTTTTGGAGATAAGGTCAATACTCTTAAAGAGGAGAGCCATTCCACGGGAGTTGATGACGGAAGGGTGGTGGTGTATTTAATAATTAACTTTTTATGTTTGGATATCTATCTAAACTTTGAACTATTTTATTCAAATCCTGAAGGTAACTGAACAATTCTAAATCTATGGTTGATCATGTTTGTGTGGGTTTTGTAAATCTCAAATAATCCGATATACCACTCAATGATTCGACTTCAAGCCATTCTGCTAAATTCTCAATCACTTGAATCATAATATTTGTAATAGAGTCTTGAACTGTCCCATGAAATACTGATATCTAACCAGCGAGTCTGGTCTAACTGAGGGAAATACCACTGATGGAGATGATATTTAGGCCACTTTGAAATTGCCATATTATTATATAGTTCATTGTGTTTCGATCTCACTTTAGGCTCCCACAGAGGAGCCCCTCCCCCCTCTATCAAAAGAGAGTGAGCAAATCAATTTAGCTTTTTTCAGCAATCTGAATTATCAGTTTAGTATCAAAGTATTCAAATAGCATTTAGATGATAATAATTATCCCTAATAACAAGGCAAATGATTAAATTTTTATAATCAGAATTTAAATTTATTTGGGACTCAGTCCATCACTAGTTATTTCATAAAAAAAAGAAACAAGAGCATTTTTCTTACAAATAATAGATATAAATTATTAAAACCTTCAATTAGTCATATACTGATTAAGAACAAAAAAAAGAAGTTGCTTTGTAAATTAAATGGTGGTATTTTCTCTGATAAGCACTGAATCTTCATTCCTGAATAACAGATCCCAACAACAAATAATACCCAGTTCTACCATCCCCACTCTATTATCTCCCCTCAAATACTTTTGGAGCCTTTTCCTATTGAAACTTCAGTGGTGCGCTCAACCCATGTTTACCTCTTGTCTCATTCCTTTTTGTCGACATTTGCAATAGATGCACTGTGCAAAATTATAAAAAAAATCTTTCTACTACGTTCCTTCCAAATCACACCACCCCTTCATTCCCTAGTCTAAATCATCTTGCAGAGATGCATGGTAGTACTATGTATCCTGTTTTTTCTGATCTACTTTGAAATAAATATTTTGACATACTTATGACAAACTTTTAAGTATTTCTAGTGCAATTTTGATATAGAAATTTTACAAGTCATTAAAATCTATTCCTTGATGTGGTAGTAAAGCTTTAATGAAAATTTGTGCAATAAAATACTATATTTGGCCTTTTCAGGAAGCACAATATTAATGCAAACTTGACATCACATGCTGGAATGATAAATGAACTTGCATTCGTCCCAAAGGAAAAAGTGAAGATATTGAAGAATTCGTTGATGAGCTTCAAAATGAGTTTCAACTCCATCAAAATTTCGTCTGGACAAGTTTGTAAAAAAGAGCAAAGTGAGTAATAGGATATTTCCTCTAATTTTCAAAGATATTGTGGAATATATATCACCATTGTTTGAATGACACTAACAGGCCAAAAAATGTAAAATATATCAAAACATCTATAAAGCCACCTGACTGAATTTCCCACGCTGTCTAAGGACCAAATTTTCATTTGGTCTGGTACCCAGGAGCTAATAATGGACTGTAAAACAGAATACTCCTCCACTCTTTTACCATGTCAGTTTCACTTCAAATTGTTGTTTTTTTTTTAATAATATTAATAATAAAAAAAAGTGTACACCTTTGATATATTTTTTTAATTTGCTCATTTGCGTCTACATTATATAGCAATTTCATATTGCTTTATATAATTCTTGCATGTTTCCATTTTGTACCTATCTAATTTTTGTCCCTACTCCCACATTGGAGTAAAACATCTTCATTAAAAAAAATCACAAATGTACAAAATGAAAACATGGAAGAATGATATAAACCAGAATGTAATTATTATATAACTGATGTAAAATGTTCTTGGAATGTAATATCCAATGACTTAGATATTTATTGAAGTTTAAAGTCCAATGAGGAAGAGATCTTTGTTTTTTAACCAGCTTGTTGCAAGGCAAATTCATCCAGTCTAGTTAAAGAAATTAAGAAGAAGGTGCAAGGATAAAATATAGTATCTTCGATAAGGAAATAGTCAATAAACTATCAGAAATATCTTCATTAGTGTTTTACTCTAATAAATTAAACGTACTTTTTAAAATTTTGACTCATGTATAGTATAATCATATCTTCTGTGCTATTTCTTGTTTCTGTAGTGTTTTTCTTATTATATTCCCTATCTATATTAATGCGAGGTTGGCCAAGGTGAGTTGTCTTATTCTTTCTATCTACCGCCAACTGCAGCCGGATGGTCATTGTGTTGTGGTGCGGTGGTTGGCCACAGGTGGTAATTCTAAGCCATGTCGGAAAGACTATCCATATAATGATCTGTCTATTGGTGGTGGGGGAGAACTTTTGATTCAATGGAACTCCTTTTTTTCTCTACATGATTTTCATGAAAATATATTTTAAAAAAATAAAAATATTTTGAATTTCATGCCATGAAGAAGAGAGAAGGTAGATGTAGACTGCCTCCTAAAGAGTATATCTTAATCAACAAAGTGGTTAATTATTGTGAAGATGTGATCAAATTTAGTCTATGATGTCTGAAAGATGAAATATACATATACAAAGAAATAGAAGAACATAGAAATTTTAAAGAACACTAAAATTTAGAATTGTGGTAGAAAAAAGCAGAAATATAGCAATTGAACAAAGCCAAAGGATTACTAAAATTAATATGGCAAAAGACTTGCAGACTTGAGGAGGCTTTATGAAAGTAAGATCAAGCTTGCAGGTAGAGTCACCCCATGAGACACGTACCTCATGTTGGAGGTTGAGAGGTACAATAGATCATCTAAATTTACAGACTTTTGGAAAACATTTTTTTAAAGAGATGAAAGATCAATGAAAAGGTATCATCTAAATAATAGGAATAAAATGGATAAAGAGAGAATGATAAGTATTCAGAGAATTTTGGGAAGAAAACTGAATTTAGGCACCAAATACAAGGTTATTTGTTTCAATACCACAGGTTCAGCATATGTATGTTGAAATCGTCAGTTAAACTATAATGCAATCAGTCATTATATGCCATTAATATAACAATGGTCTTCCATTTTCATACTGCATCAGGAATGTGATGCTCTCCTCATCCATAGCTAGAAACTAGGGAGCCTTCCCTAGGTATGCCTGATGCACTCTGAAGGTGGTTACATTTCCAGAAATATTTTAGGAGCTATTTATTTAGATTGTCTCCGATTTTAATTTGAACCCAGGGTTATTTTCGCTAGATACCATTATCACATCATACATCTGATCTCAAATTAAGATTCTCCTTGATTTTCTCTCTCTTAGGGTTGGAGGGTAGGAGGACCATCTTTCTATTCTATATAAACTCATGTATTGTCTCCTTGTTCATTCCTTGAAAAGATCTTTATAAATGAATATGAAAGCATCAGAATCTGCATTCTATTTTCCTTGTTGAGTTTTTGGCATCAGTGGCTAACCAAAATATAGTGACCAACAACCAGGGATTTTAAGCTATACTTGTATTCTGCTATTCAGAGTTATATAATAATATAGAATATATATATAAAGTTTTTAAACTATTGTGATCGAATGTACCTTATTAATTACATGTATAAAATATGAGTAATTCTCCAAAATAAGTATTAAATTCAGTATTATACTCATACCTTAGCTGATATCCAAAAACTATGATTTATAATTTTCTGATCTGTGGGAAAATATTTTTGATCTGATAAGAGTTGTGCTCACTCATGTGTGAATCAATGTTATTTATTATTAATGTTGTGCAAAAACACCATCATTAGTGTTCAATGCCCTTTTTCTCAGATTCCTTAGATAGAGGAAATCAGGTTACCCCCACCACCTCAATTTTAATCCTGGATACTGCCTTGTATTACCCCACTCCCAACAGTCACAGGTATGTCAAACCTCTTCCTCTGGCTATTTTTTTAGCCCAAAAGAGACTATTTCCACCAATAAATACTCTTCACACCATCCAATAGTCTACCACTCACTCTCCATATTCTTAAAAATGCTTCTCTATCTATATGCTGCAAACTTTCTCCATTCCAGGTTGTTTTTTAACTATCTGCCTCAGCACAAATACCCTGCTATCTTCCCTATAAGTCTAATCAGAATGTTTTCATAAAACACCAACAGCCTTCAACAAGTCGTCGCCTTGTAGTGCTTGCATTCACCTTCTCTTCTTTGCCTTTATACAACGGTACTATCAAAGCATTCTTCCACTTCTAAATGCCTTACAACACATTAAAAAAAATATATTTGTCAGTCCAAAGGCTCAAATTTTGTGAATCAGCCAAATTAGGCTATCTTCTCTTATCTCTTTATTAAGACCATTCTCTTAAAGTTGAGTCCTTACCAACACCCTTTGTAAACTTGAAATAAGAAAAATGATTAACTGAAATTGAATCTTTAATGTTGCATGCTTGAGCAGGGCACGCCACCTACCTTTGTCAGTGAATGGATCAAAGAATTTTTGGCAAAATTCCATTTGAATGTGTCTTGTTGAACAAGTTCCTCAATGGAGTCAAATGGAACGTTTACCTGGTAAGGACAAATAAAAATATTTAATTAAAATTGCTTTTAAATTAATGGCAACTACTATAATTTGGTAGATATGTAGTCATTTTACTGTTCCAAAACTAGCATGAGGTTCATCTAAAGATTCTCAGAGGTACCCAGTAGCTAGTTGTGTTTCTTAAATTATTACACAGAACAGTAAAATATAGTGAGAATTGCACATAGGGGTGAGAATCCAGAATGAGTATAGTACTTGAACTATGAAGCTTTACTTTTAGTGAAGTCCCAGAAGTGGCAATACCTTTCCCGTAAAGGAACCGTCCCTTAACATAACATAATTTCATGGATGACAAAAGCCACAAGGGCCTATCAAAGGTCATCCGCATCCCCCCCCCCCCACACACAACATAATATAACAGGTGACAAAAGCCACAAGGGCTCATCAAAGGTCACGCAAGTCAAACGGCCTCTTTTTTAAGGCACCCAAACTCCCAAGAAAACTACATCCAGAGGATTGCATCCACAAACAAGGGTATCACCAATCAAGGCTTGTCAAGAACTAAATCATGCAGCTATAGATATATAAAAACAATATTAATATATACAAAACTTAGGAACCATCACAACCTTCCCTTCCCATAAACTCATCCAACCTACTCTTAAATACATTTAAATTTGGACTACCTACTACCCTCTGCGGCAATTTGTTCCAGAAGTCTACCACTCTATTGGTGAAAAAATATTTTCTTAAATCCAACCTACACCCTTGCTTTTTAATTTTCAAGTGGTGACCTCTAGTCCGATTTCCATCATCTAACTCAAAAAACTTGCTAACATCCAATTTATCTATCCCAGAAAAAATTTTAAACAGCTCAATCATATCCCCTCTCACACACCTCCTTTCGAACGAGAACATATTTAATACCCTCAGTCTATCTATATATTCAAGGTGCCTCAGGGAAGGAATAATCTTTGTTGCCCTCCGTTGCACTGACTCGAGCAAGTTAATATCGTGTCTAAAATGTGGGGAACATGCCTGTATACAGTACTCTAGATGTGGCCTAACATAAGAGTTATAGAGTTTAAGAATAACCTCCTTACTTTTGTAACTGGCATTTCTCTTAATGAAACCCAGCACTCTATTTGCCCTATTTCTTGCTTCAATACACTGCTTAGAAAACCTTAATGACTTATCTATTACTACTCCTAGCTCTTTCTCATCCTCTACTGAGCTCAGCCAATGCCCATCCATTTCATAGTTAAATTCTCTATTATCTTTTCCCATGTTAATAACTTTGCACTTATCAAGGTTGAAAGTCATTTGCCACTTATGGGCCCTGGATAACAATTTATTTAAATCCCCCTGCACTTTAAAATTATCATCAATATCTTTAACTACAGCTGCTAATTTGGTATCATCCGCAAAAATTGCCACTTTATTATTAACTGCCTCCCCAAGATCATTTATATAGATGACAAATAATAATGGACCGAGAACTGATCCCTGAGGAACCCCACTGATAACATCCCTCCACTCTGACTTTACACCATTTAGCACTACCCTTTGCTTCCTGTCTCTTTCAGCCACTCAGCTATCCAATTTGAAACACACCCACATATCCCAATCATTTTTAATTTATGAACTAGTCTCCTATGTGGTACCTTATCAAATGCTTTACTAAAATCTAAGTAAATTATATCTACATTCTCTCCCTTATCTACTTGATCTGTTACAAACTCCAGAAAGTCTAGTAAATTAGTCAAACATGATCTACCTGATCTAAACCCATGCTGAGCATTACTGATTAACCCCTCCCTCTCTAGATGTTGGCAAATCCCTTTGTTAACTATTTTCTCAAGAATTTTACAGACCATCAAAATTATTATTTTGTTTTCATATTCAAGCCTCGACTTTGTCACAATACTATGACTACCTCATTAATCCAATTTTAAATAACATTGATGAGGTTTTTATGAACTACACTGAAAAAAGTTAATCAGGAAACTTATAAAGAATTTTCATGAATATTTTATTCACATCTTGTTATCAAATGAATTAGTGCCAGTTTTTACAAACCAATATGGAAATGTCGTAAGAATGACGCTTTAGTTCACTAAATATTTTGTGAATTTAATAATAAAGTAGATCTTCGGGAAACTAATAATAACCCCCCACCCACCCCCCAAACTAACATAGGGCTCTTAAAATATATGAAAACATACTGATAACGTATTAGCTCATCATGTTTTAAATATTAAGCCCCTGCATGGGGAACCTTATGTAGACTGCTACACCTGGTACATGGGAAAGTGGCACTTCTTCCTGGCCTGAGTGCCCACAGTTAAGCACCCTCTAGCATGAACTCCTGGCCCAAGCGCCAACACTTGTGCATCATTCCTACCTGACTGTTTGCAGGACCTGCAGATTTATATCTTCCACTATTTTCAATGTCTACATTCTCCACCTTACTTTCATATCTCTCCTCACTAACTTCTGAATCTTAGAGGATGGGCAAGTACTTCCAGTTTCATACCCTAGGCGACCCCTCCCAACATTTTCTCTTACAATCCAGAATGCTTCAGTTGGCTTGGTCCAATTTCGGTCTCTAACCAGAGCCTAGTTGAGTTGCAGGATAGAAGGCTGAAAGTCTGATGGCTGGCGGAGTTATTAGACACAGGGTGTGCTTAGTTTCAGACGCTCTTTACTGATTCCAGTGCACATATGAAGTCTGTTCCATCATTTATGGGTTGAAGCGCAAGGACAAATATGCTAAGTATGGTGGGTTGGGTATTCAAGGCCTATCTTAGCTCACATCCAAAAGGTGTCAATGATTACCGAGTGTTTAGGATCCTATGGGGACTTTTTCCTTAACCTATGAAGACATTGGGAGGTCATAGTATCTTTTTTCAATGCAACCTTTTATCATAATTTTTGCAACCATACTAAGGCTACAATTTAGGAAGATCTAGTAAAGCAACGCGAGGCTAGAGAGCAGCCTCCAAGTGCAGCCTCATCCACCCCTAGGTGCTGGGTGACTCAAGGCACCTCTACAACCAGTGGAGTGCATGCACTCCAACTATCCTAAAATTATGGAGTGGTTTTCCCTTTACTGTCTTCTGAGAGACCCTCGATCAGCTCCACCTCCATTAGAAGAAATACCCTGCACCTCTATGCTTTCTTTGGAGCCCATCCAATCTCATCCAGATGGAGAGTGGGCTTTCCCTTCTCATACAGCTATGGGTAGGGTTTCCCTCTTAAGTCCTTTCTCAGATTTGCCTAGGGCCAAGACTCTTAACTAGATTATCCCTGCCCCACCACCCTTCTCTTTCACAGAGGCTCACCAAAAGTGAGAAAATGCATTGGAAACAATACCGCAGTCACTCACTCCTGTTGGAAGCATTTGTTATTGCGAAACACTAAGTAGGCAAAGGGTGGCAGGGTCCATGAAAGAATGCTACCTCCCCTTCCTCATACTCCTCAACCCGCTCATAGTGACCTTCTTGAGGGCCAGCTTGCCCTCTGCCTTCCAAATCTTCCTGATGCAGGGCGGCTTCTAGGCCCCTTTTACACATATTGTACCAACATGCCAGAAGCCTGGAGTCAAGGTGAGGATCTCAAACTCCTTTGTGTAGGTGGCTATAAAAATGACCCGCTGGAGGTGAGCAAGGACCCAAAGGCACCCTAACCGCAAGTTCTTCCCAAGGGCTAGGCACTGACTTTGTAGGAGACTCCGAAACCAAGTCCTCTCTTGGGCAAGATCCTCCTAGGGAAACACTGGCCCGCAAAGTTATTTTGGTAAGAAGGAACCTCCTTCTTCCAATGGGACCCCACATGCAGCTGGGTACTTTGTCAGTTTTGAGAAAGACCACTATCATGCTGGCATGTCTGGCACATTTAGCCACAAGGCATCATTCTTAAATAGAGGAGGGAAGACCTGAAAGACAAAAGTGAGTGAAAACTCAGTCAGGGTGGGGCCATCATCAAGAGGCTAGTCTGCATCCATGAGCCCACTGGCTTAAAACGACTTTTTGGTAATCTGAGAGCATGCTGTGCAGTAGACATATTCAATCTCTGGCAACCATTAACTAGGGTTCAAGGTAGGGAGCCAAATATCACCTGTTAATTGGACAGGAGCCTTTTGGTGAGTGCGGCTGACTCTGACAGCCAGCCAGTGGTTAGAATCATAGTAGGCAAACCCACAGAATGTACTGATGAGGAAATCTCCTAAGCTTAGAAAGTCTACTTCCCGAAAGGAAGGCAACAACATTGGAGCTTCAGCTCTCTCACACCTATGAAAAGTCCAAGACCCTTTCCTACGCATGCACACAACCAAAAGGCTGCCTCAAATGACAAATATTTTGAGGCAGGAAGAGAGAAAGGCTCATGTGATGAGCTAACTCTCCTCCAGTAAGCCATTGAAAGAAGTAGAGCCTTCAGCACTTTGCACAACATACAACACCCGGCACTCTGTCTCCAGGAAGGCTACAGACATTCCAGAAAGGGTATTCACTTCTCAAAACACCCTAACAGTTCCCTCAATATACCAGGTTGTGCAAAAGTTCTGTTACAATATGTTGTTTGTTTGTTTTTTATCTTTTGAGAGGGTTATGTATATGATAGAAAAAAAAGTCGCTTCAAACTTAAATTCTACTTTTCCAGCATGTGCCATTAAAAAGTCTTTTCCATTGTGCATAGGTGTGTTAAGATGGAAATAAAAAGAATTAAAAGCTCTGCTCTCTTGCATTGAGAAAAAGAGGGAGTAAGAATGGAAGTATAATTTGGGGAGACAACAGACACCTTTTTATGATCAGTAATCCCCCATAAAGAGGATTAGGCTTAATACCTGATGTTATATGTTCCCCCTCCCTCATTTATATTTATTCATATGTATTCATGTTACTAATATTTTGTTTTGTTTCTTTTCTAGATGTATTATGAATATAGTTGATTAAACCATATAAAAAGGGGCAGTTCGAATATACCTTCTCAGTTCCAGCTATGCTCCACTACTTATAACTATTATTACACCTCATAATGGTTGCATGACTATTGTGTGCTGTGTGTACACTTTACACCCCCCTCTGATTTGCCTCTTACCTTCGGAATGGTCAAATAAGCGATGAGATTGGACTTATACGATGATGCTAGAATAATTCCGAAAAGCATCCATATGGCAGCAAATACTCGAGAGCTGATCCTTGAAGGATGACTTGGAAAACCTCAGAGGAAGAAAATAAATGGTTTTTAAAATTTAGCCATACAGAACACACCTTTAGGGAACCTACTTCGATGAGTAAACAGGTTTAGAGAAGTTCCATGCCTTCATCCCTACTGCTCAAAAGTTGTTTTGTCTCTTCCCTTTAAAAGTTCTCTACACACAACAAATAGTGAGGAAGGAGCGAAACCCCCCAAAGGTAAACAAATATTAGTTCATTGGTCATTTAAATGCCAAAAGAATGCAAAGTGTACCAAAAGTCTCAATTTATAACTATCATTTTTAACAAAAGTAACAAGTTTCATGGATAGTTGATTTGTCAACATGGTACCCATGTCCTCCCAGTTACAGATCAATACTTTATTTTTATATGTATGGATTATTTAGAGGTCATTGCAGCATCCTGTTATTTTCACTGTATGGTGACTTTTGGAACACACTGTATAACATAAAAAAATTTTAAATGTGAGGCATTTGAGCAATAAGCCAATTTTTAGTCTTTTTCTACCTATTGCAACTTCAATGCATTTATTCAGTGTCACCCTCAATAATTTTTATGAAATTCCTACTTCCCAACTTCACATTGCTTTTAATTAAACTTTTAGGAGATATTTGATTTGGGCTTGATATGTATTGTAAGTCTTTTTATATTAAATGGATTATAGGGCAGTATAGGTGGGTGTTATGACGATAACGATATCAGGTTATCGGTTATCCAATATTTTTTTCTGCATTAGTGATTCAATGGAATCGCCGATACTTTTGGTTCCAAACTAGCGATAATTGATCATTTCAGTTTTTGGTTCCAGTTTAGCACAGGGGCGAGCCCGCGCGTGCCTTGGAGGCAGAAATAGGGTCTGAATTTTTTTCTAAGTTTTCTAAGATAATGATAAAGATTTGGGTTTATCAATTAAATTTTATTTAAAAAATCAATATCATTATCGCTAGTATCGGAATTTTGGATTTATCAATTTATCACCTTATCAGGCGATAAATTTATTGTCAATTATCGGTTATTGTGATACATTTTTTCATTATCGCGCCCAACACTGCAGGGCAGTCTTGATCATGTGTACTATCAGAACAAACTAAGCGCCAGTTTATCAAACAATGGCAAAATTTGCTCTGAAAAAGTAATAAAAACATCTCAATTGTTGCCTACTTTGGTTGAGAAGAATGTGGTAGCACCAGAGGAAGTACGCAGATGTTTCTTTGTTTTCTGTTGTTTCATTACTGTTTGAAAGAAACAAGGTAGTTAAATTACTTGGTATCAATAAAAATAGGTTGATACTTCAATTATATAAAAATTTACATAAATTAAACCTAGTTACTTATCATCATATCTTGCTTAAAAAAAACTATTAAAATAATAAACAGACAAATCACATATGATTATATAGCTCATCAAATATTTTCCTTTAGATATGATCTTTTTACTATAAGATATCTCAAAATGTCTGTGACAGATTTAGATTCTTTGGGGGTGTGGAGGAGAGAACCTTCAACCAGGAAAGTAGATTAGATCTGGGGGTGGATCCAGATACGGATTCTGGATCACATTCATTTTCTTTAACAGTGAGAGAAAACATCTTCTGAGATTGACGGAGGCAAGCACTCTCCAAGGGCTTTCTAGTTTATTATCGAAATCACCATTGGCTGTTAAATAACAAGAGGTTTAATGTTCTGGTGCAATAAGTCAGACGCAAAATGCATTTTTCATTAGTGAGAAAGAAATTGATTTGTATCTCAGCATTGATTTGTTACCAAGGAAACATAGCCTTTTCCAATGATGGATCAAAAGCGAGACTGGCAAATAAAATATCATCAATACCTTAATATAATTAGATTTTTCTCTCATTATTAACGTTAGTAGATTTAATGTTTTTACCACTGGTCACATTGTTACAGATATTGACTTTTTCCCGAGAATAGAATAGAAGAAAAGTAACAAGGGAAGAGCAGGGGAGGGTGACGGAGGTAGCCTGGACTCTTCTACTTCTACTCTGTGCCCCTGGGGACTCCTCCACTTCCCCATCACCCCCTGGGAGAATAGGAAAAGAGATTAAAGAGTTGACCTAGGTAGTCTTGGCTATAAATCTAAACATGATGCCAATACCGCAGCATTACTTTTATCCTTTTTTTCTTATTGATTTTTATTTGTTGACCCTGTCCCACATTTGGAAGCAATAGTAAAAAAGGATTAGGGAGAAAAGGAAGGAAGTTGGAGAGTTGCACAATTTGTTTGGAGGTTAAGATACTTTCTGCCCATAGTATCATAGTTATAAGTTGGAATTTTTATAGGAGAGTAATTACCTGAGTTTTAGTTTGTTGCCAATGTTATAGTGCTGTTTTATTGTATTATTTTAATGTTAGGCATTCAAAATGTTGTTAGGTAGGTTTGTGTGTTGTTACTGGTAAGCTTATTTTATTCTTGTTTTATGTTCATTGTAGTCTAACTCTTTAACTGTTTCTCAAAAGATTGATTTGGTAGCATTGTACTTTCATTAGGTCTTATTTTGTTAGTGTGTTCTCTCTCTTTTGAAGTCATTTTTCTTTATTTTGGCAATATCCGGTAGATCTTGATTCGGTGACCATCTATTAGGTTATTGGAGTCTTATCTTAATCAGTAGGGTAAAGCATGTTTTGCTGAATTTAAAACTAAACATTGTTCCTTAAATTTGAATAATGCATTTGTTTGAATTAAAAGTTACTGAGAGTAGCTCTCAAGGCTTAGGCTAGTGTTATTTGCATCTCCATCAATGAAAAGAACAATCCACTCATTTAAAATATGTTCTAATATTTAAGTTTAAATTTGTTTAATTATTGCATTTATTTTTATTATCTAGTAGATAGTATTATTATTTCATTTATAACCTATAAAATCAGTAAACAGGGAACATTCTATCCTGTGTTCAATGGCACTCAGTGTGAGAGCAAAGGAGACTTTCTCATCGACTTATAATTTATATTTATCCCCCTTTACATCATATTTTTAAATATTCTAGCTAGGTCCCTTTCTTAATTGTTTGGGGGTTTTTTGTCTATACCCCTTTTCACTTCCTGAATATTTAGTTTCAGATGCTGTGATTCATCGTAGATTATCAGCTTCTTAAATCTTAATGCAGTAGTCTGTTAAATGTGAGACTGGTTTGCGAATGGCCTGCCAACCCATTTATTTTCATTAGCAACTATATATTTGTTGCAGTAGTATTAAATAATATTTAAATATTTACATTTTCTGGAAGTAATATTATTTTAACTATAATTGTTTAAGGGTCATCTTGGGACAGAATGCCTCAAGTTTGAAAACTAGGCTCCGTGTCTGTTAATCCTTCAACTTAAGTTACTTGAATTTTATGGATTTAGGTGCAGGAACCCAGCCTGTATGTGGGGTGGGAAGAATACCTATACTGTCATCAGAGTGTCATAGATGACAACTAAACACTGATAGGGGCTACCAGTCTGGGAATCTGAGCACCTGAAAGTCATACAAATGCAATAGGCAATGGCTGTGATTAGCAGTAATGTTTCAGACCCTGTCCAATTATGCTGGTTAATCTGTGTCATTGTGTGAACTTAGTGGCTGTGTGGCATGTAAAGGGCAAATGTGAATAGGGAAAAGAAGTGTGATTGTAAATATGCTTAAATAAACTTTAATAAAAGAGATGGCAGATGCTTGCACTATGTCAGAAAAACATGAAAAGGAAAGAAGAATTATGTGGAATGGAGTACGATCAGGTGTGATTTTTTTTTCCATTGTGGTGGCCCATCTGGCGCTGGAGCCTACTTGGATATAAGTTGCCATAGACAACACAGCTTACTACTAGGCTATATTAAAATACAAATGACAATATGTATGTAACTAACAAATAAAAAAAATTAACAATGAGAAAAAGCAAAAAGACAAGAAGGAATCATGCTTTGGCGTCAGGAGTAGGCCCGCCTCCCCCCCAGGCGCAGGAACATGCGACCTACAAAAAGAAACACAATAAAGGTCAAATAAAGTAGAGGAGGCCAGCTTCATCCAAAAAGTAGTAAAGTCCATAAGTCAGTGTACACGAACCCATCCTGAGTACAAGGGACAAGTGGTAGCAACCGGGATGGCTAACATGCGTGATCACCCAGACTGGGACATTCAACAAAAATGTGCCAAATAGTCTTCACAGTATGGCGCAGCATCCTGCGAGAATGCCCAATTCGGAGATGACATGAAGCAACCTGAAGCTGTCATGGCATTAATGGGTAGGTATATGGAACAGTCACAGCGCAATGGCACGCAATTTTAAGTTCCCCTCGATCATCTCCCATCTTCTTTGTCAAGCAGCCCATATTCCTGCCATGTAATAAGTGTGAAGAAGAGCGAAATGCTGGTCTGGTTGCAAAGTCCTCGCTGACTCTTTGGCCCCCTTATTCCTACATGTCCAGAAACCCAGCAGAAGATAATCTTGACATCTGACCGACTCGCCAAAACTGTGGCATCACGGATATCTTGAATCAAGCATTATCTCATGTACCAAGCGGTGTATTGTAACCAGTTTGGCTGTGAAGACACGATGCACCGCCTGGCAGAGCCCGGCTGACTTAAACAGAAGGGATACGGCATGGAAACTGACCCCCTCTTGAGACTTGGAGGCATCCGTATACACTGGCACAGTTCCAGCATGATACAAAGTATGCTCCTAAAAAGCCAAATGCAATACTCCCAGCTCTGTAGAAGCTTTGAGAGAAGAGGCGTGGCAACAAATATTCAAAGGTGGTACCCTCCCGGGTGGCATCCTGGGCAAAACCAGGGGAACCACAGGCCCGAAAGCTATACCTAGGTCTTAAAGGAGTTTCCTAGCCCTAAACCCAAAGAGCTTAGGGTATGACTGGCATCGCTCGGCAGCATAGGCACCATCGAGATCAGCTGCAGATGCAATGAGAGCTGTTGGTGACTGAAGGAGGTGCTGGGCTCGCACATAAGGTGAATAATGGACTGTGCATGGTGCAGAGAGAGTGGCATCTACCTAGCATCAACAAGTAGGCTCTCAATGGGGAAAGTGTGGAGGTCACCAGTCGCCAGGCAGAGGCTGGTGTGGTGGATCGAATCCACCTTCTGTAATACATGCTCAGCTGCAGATGCATAACCCCGTAAGGGGCGCGGCGATTTGCCATCCTGGCCGCCGTGCTGACGGGATCCAGCGCTCCGTCCGGCCCCAGCTTTGCCTCTCTTCCTTCCTTCAGATAGCCCGATTTCTCCCCTACCTCGTCGCTTTTCATACAACCTCTCCCACAACTTTCTCTGGTCAGCCTCTAATTTCACAGGGTAGAATGCTGACCTTCTTCTCAAGCCAACCACCCCGGATGGGGGCTGAGGGGGGAGGGGACATTGTTCCCTAACCCCTCAGCTCCGGTTCGGGATGGGGGTTTTTTAACAACCTGCTTCATCCCCACCCATACCTTCCTCACATCCCTTTTCCTCTCCTCTTCACATTCTATCTGTTTTACGCCGTGTCTAAGGTGGAGCCGCCATGCCGAAGGACTGCCAGGCCACCAGGCGGGACGGGTGGTCCCAAATGGCGGCGCCTGGCGCTGCCGGGCCTGTAAGCACCTCTTGCAGTGCGGGCTACTGCAAGAGGTGGTGAGCGATTGCGTCCCGTAAAACAAAGAGGGTCACCATGCCCAATGATGAAAAAAAAAAAAACATCTCCCCTTAATTCCCCCTAAAACAACGGAGCCGCCCTCGTGCAGCTCCACAGAAAAGATGGAGGTCCCCCCCCCCCCCTGTGCTTGCGCAGGGGACCCTCCATACCTCTTTAACCGGAGAGGAGGCTTACTCCTCTCCTACGCCTACGGGTGTAGGGGACTCCCCCTCACCCCCTTCTCTGGAGGTGCTTTCGGGCACCTCCCTATCTCCAGCGGCAGTCCCTCCTTTGCTTTCTAAGGGGACTGCCAAGAAAGCCAGCAGGCAGCCCATTGCCGACCGCCCCTCGTACAAGCGGCTCGGTAGGGCAAACCCCCTTAGGGGGGAGAGGGAAGCCAGGCCCCTTCGGTCGCTTACCTCAAAAGACCTGCTGGCAAAAATATTAAACCTTGCCGGGGTCAAGGCCTGTGCCTCCCCAAACAAGACTGGCGACGCTGCCAAGGGGACCTGCGATGTCCTGGGAGGGGATGGCCAACTGGAGGCCCCTCCTGTGATAGACATGGTCCTTGAGGAAAACCAGCCTCAGAAGGTAGGGCCTTCCATGGGGGAGAATCCGGGCTCGGCGCCAAGCACCGAACCCGAATCCGCCCCTATGCAAGGTCCTCATCAAACGACTGTAGATTCTCAGGCAGTACAAGGAGGGGAGGGATCTCCCCTGGATGATGCCCCTGCAACCACCAGGACCTTCTCCATTTCGGAGAAGGACCTGGCTGAGGCCGGTCCATCTGGCCTGGGGGCTTCTACCGGCGGGGGTGAGAAGCGGGTTCATTCCCCGCCCTCCTCTCCAAAAAAGAAAAGGACCAAAAAGACGAAGAAGACTCGGGGCTCCTCTCAATCCGCGGGGGCTACGGGGACGGATGGGTCTGCTGCCACTTTGGCAAGCGACCAAGCCAAGATCGGCACATCCGGGCTCTCTGCTTTCCCGGGTACGGAGATCCTGACGATGACAAAAACAAAAAGTGCACAGGGCGGAGCCTCGATGACGTCGGGGCCCCTGATTCAGAGGTTACCTGGCGTTTTCGAGCCCGCTGGCTTCAAACGCTTCCTCGTTATTCGCTCCACTGATGGCAGCATGTTGTCCAAGGGCAACATGATCCATCAGAGGAGAGGATTAGCTAGTGCAATTGGTAGAGAGCCGAAGGTAACCCGTTTCTCGGACGGGAGCCTTCTGGCGAATGCGGCGAATCCCGCCGAGGCGGCCAAGATAAGTGCTCTTCGGACACTTCATGGCACCCTGGTGAGTGTGACGCCGCACTCTACCATGAACTTTGTAAAAGGAGTAGTTTATGCGAGGGAACTCGTTGACTACTCCATAGAAGACATCACCCTAGAGCTGGCCGACCATGGGGCGGTCAAGGTCGAACGTGTGATGAGAAAACAGGGAGGGGCCTCGAGACCCACCCCTACACTCTTCGTCCCGTTCGACTGTGACAAGCTCCCTGAGTCGGTGCGTGACAGTTGGTACCGCTACCGCGTGAAGGCATTCGTGCCACTGCCGCGGCGGTGCTATTACTGTCACCGCTTCGGCCACACGAATCGATCATGTAGACGTGCAAAATCGGGGTCACCCGAAGTCTGTGTAAATTGCTCCAAGATCGCACACGATAAGTCCAAATCGTGTGTGGCCAAGTGTGTCAATTGCGGAGAGCCGCACCCTGCTTCTTCGAAGCAATGTGGTGCATATCTCATTGAGAAAGAAATCCTGGCCGTTCAGGCCCAGGATCGACTCTCATTCCGCGAGGCTAAGGACTTGGTCCTGGCGCGCCCGGCTCTGCCTGGGACGTCATATGCCTCAATAGTTAGAAAAGCACCCTCTGCTCCTGGCCCATCCAGGCCAACGAGCACGGTTGTTTCCGCGCCCATTCGGAGCCCTTCTGCGGGCTCTACTACACCCGGGCGCTCCCCTGGTAGAGCTGGCGGCAAAAAGGGTTCACACCCAGCCCCGGCTAAAACCAGAGCTCCCCCCTCTTCCCCCAGCGTGACCGTTTCCCGTAAGGCGAAACGGCCAAGCGCCTCCAAAGAGTCGTTAGACTCACAGGAGGCAACACCCCTGAAGATGGTCGCTAGGCCATCTTCCGGGGTTCCTAAAGCTGTTCCCCGAAAGGAGGACAGCAACAAAGGAGCTTCGGCCCCTTCGCCCACGCCCCGAGGTGGAGCGAGTGGCTCGGAGACGGTGGTTCCTCGAAAAGAGGGCCCCCCGCCTCCGAAGCCGCAGCGCCCGCCTAAGGTTTCGAGGCGGAGGGAGGAAAAGACTCGCATGGCGAGCCCAACCTCCCCCAATAAGTCCTCGAAGGCGACAGCGCCTCCAGCGCTTTGTCCGGCCAACAGCGCCCGGGGTTCTGCCCCCGGGAAGCGTACGGCCATTCCCGTGAGGGTCTTCAATTCGAGGAGGGCCCCCGCGTCTCCTCCGAGCTAGGCCTGGAGGGCATATTCCTTCAATGGAATTGCCGTGGACTCCGGGGCCAACTGGGAGGAGCTGCGGAGGCTCGCCTCGTCCCGTTCCCCGTTAGCTATTTTTTTGCAGGAGACCATGCTTAGGCGCGTGCCCCCTGCCTGCCCTCCCGGGGTATAAGGGTCTTGCGACCCCACCACCGCGGGATGGCCGGGCTGGGGGATGCGCGGTTTACACCCGGCATGATGTCTCCGTTCTTCCTTTCTCTTTAGATACCTCCTTACAGGCAGTGGCTGTGCAGCTGCACCTGGATAGGAGGTATACTATCCTTTCTGCGTACATTCCACCGTCAGCTGACTTCGACGCGGGCGACTTCCGCCGCGTCGTGGCACGGTTGCCAAGGCCCTATCTCTTGCTTGGAGATCTGAACGGCAGGCATCCTCTCTGGGGAGATTACTCCATAAATCCCAGGGGACAAGTCCTAAACGTGGATGAGTTTACGCATCACTGTCCGAGAACCGCTTCATTTTCCTGCCTTGACCTATCTTTGTGCTCTTCGGATGCACAGCCTGATTTTGATTGGGGGGTGGTCGATGACCTCCATGGTAGTGATCACTTTCCCATTCAAATATCATTTTCAGGGCAACTGCCGCCTGAGAGACCACCTCGGTGGTGCTTGGCGCGGGCGCGGTGGCCTGCATTTCAGGAAATGACTGAATTCTCTATCTCAGTCGAGGAGTTTAGGTCGGTAGATGAGGCCGTTGAGTTCTTCTCCGGCAACCTCATCGCCGTGGGCCTGACTACTATTCCTAGGACGTCTGGCCGTTTTGCACGTCGGGCTAGGGCTAGGTTCCGGTATATTTCGAAGCACGCCCGCTGCTCTTCTTGGCGGGCATACGTGTCTTCACTTAACGGGAAGACCCCTTTAGCTGAGGTGTGGAAGCGAGTCAAAAGGATTCGGGGCAAGTTCTCGCAGGACCCCCCTCCCGTTCTCCAGGAGAATGGGACCGCAATCTCGGACCCCGCGTCCGTGGCGGAATCTTTAGCGACCGCTTTCTCCGCATTCTCTAGCCGTGATGCTGCTCCGCCAGCATTCAATGCACGTCGTGATGTCGCGGAAGGCCGCCGGCTGGACTTTACCTCCAGAGGCGGAGAACCCTTCAACGACAAGTTTACTGTGAGTGAGTTGCGTTCCGCTCTCGCTTCGTGCGCAGACACCGCCCATGGTCCGGACGATGTCCCATACGCCATGCTTCGACACCTGGGTGAGCGAGGCATGGCCTTTCTGTTAGATCTGTTCAACAGGATCTGGGTGGAAGGTCTTCTCCCAGACTCCTTGCGAATCGCTACTGTGCTCGCCTTTCGCAAGCCGGGGAGAGATCACTCTACTCCGACCGGTTTCTGCCCAATCTCTCTAACCTCTTGCGTGTGCAAGTTGATGGAGAAATTGGTAAATGTTAGATTAGCCTATTTCCTGGACAGCGGAGGCCATCTGTCTTCTGCACAGTGCGGCTTCCGCAAGTTCCACTCCACGTCGGATGCTCTGCTCCGACTGGAAAATGCCGTCTGCGAGGCTTTCCTTCGTAGACAGCACTACGCCACGGTGTTTTTTGATCTGGAGAAGGCCTATGATACCGCATGGCGATACGGTATCATGGAGACTCTCCACACGATGGGGGCGAGGGGACGCCTCCCAATGTTTATATCTGAATTTTTGCGAGATCGTCGATTCCGCGTACGGGTGGGGGGAGCCCTCTCTGCCCCAAAGGAGCAGGAAGAGGGTGTCCCGCAGGGAAGTGTCCTCAGTGTCACACTCTTTGCCCTGAGCATCAACGGCATCACCTCGGTTCTGCCAGAAGATGTTCTCGCTACGCTCTACGTGGACGATCTTTCGATCTCTTTTGGCGCGGCCCAGATGCCAACTCTGGAGCGTCGACTCCAACAGGCATTGAACGGCGTCTCTCGCTATGCCAAAGCGCACAGGTTTCGGTTTTCTTTGGCCAAGACTAAGGTGGTGCACTTCTGCCGCCATCCACGGCTTCACCCCGACCCAGATTTGTTTCTTAATGGGGTGCGCCTGGATGTGGTTGAGTCGCACCGTTTCCTTGGTCTTGTATTCGACCGACGCCTCACCTGGGAGGCTCATATTCGCAGCCTTAGGGTCTCTTGTACCCGCGCCATGGACATTCTCCGTTCCGTGACGTTCAGCGCTTGGGGCGCTGATAGGGCTACCGCCTTACTTTTTTATCGATCCTTTGTTCGCTCGAAGCTCGACTACGGATGCGAGTTTTATGCATCCGCAGCCGAGCGTTTATTGCGGAAGGTGGATTCGATCCACCACACCGGCCTTCGCCTTGCGACCGGTGCCTTCCGCACTTCCCCCATTGAGAGCCTGTTGGTTGATGCTGGGGAGATGCCACTCGCTCTGCGCCGCGTGCAGTGCATCACTCGCCTGTACGCGCGAGCCCGGCGCCTCCCTCAGTCGCCAACAGCTCTCACTGCATCCGCAGCTGATCTCGATGGTGCCTATGCCGCCGAGAGACGCCAGTCATACCCTAAGCCCTTTGGGTTTAGGGCCAGGAAACTCCTTCGAGAGGTAGATATAGCTCTCGGGCCGGTGGCGCCCCTGGTTCTGCCCAGGACGCCACCCTGGAGGGTACCACATTTGGCTATTTGTCGCCACGCCTCTGCTCCCAAAGCTTGTACTGCGCCGGGAGTATTGCGTTCGACCTTTTTGGAGCACACATCGTGTCACGCTGGTACCGTGCCAGTGTATACGGATGGCTCCAAGTCCCAAGAGGGGGTCGGCTTCCACGCCGTATCCCCTCTGTTTGAAGTCAGCGGGGCTCTACCAGGCGCTGCGTCTGTCTTCACGGCCGAGCTGGTGGCAATACACCACTCGGTACGGGAGATTACGCAACGTGCCCGTTTCGGAGACCGGATTGTGATCTATAGCGACTCACAAAGCGCCCTGAGTGCTCTCGGGGCATTGGAATCTCCGCATCCCCTGGTTCGCGATATCCGTGACGCCACGGTTTTGGCGAGCCGGGCAGATGTCGAGATTATCTTCTGCTGGGTTCCTGGACATGTAGGAATTGCGGGGAATGAGCGCGCCGATGAGGGCACCAAAGAGTCCGCGAGGACTCTGCGACCGGACCAGCGTTTCGCTCTTCCTCACATGGACTACATGGCAGGAATACGGGCAGCTCTTCGGACTGCTTGGCAAAGAAGATGGGAGACGGTCGAAGGGAACTTAAAGTTGCGTGCCATTGCGCCGCGACTGTTATCATGGACCTATCCCCCAATGCCGCGGCTGCTTCAGGTTGCTTTCTGTCGTCTCCGAATCGGACACACTCGTGTGACGCATCGCTATCTGATGGAGCGCTCGCCTGCGCCCTATTGCAACGACTGCGTCGTCCCCCAGACTGTTCGGCACATTCTTGTCGAATGTCCCAGTCTGGGTGATCTTCGCGCACGATACCTGTCCCAGTACCGGGATGGGCGGGGTCGCTACCGCCTGTCCCTTGTGCTTGGGACAGATTCGTGCACACTGACTTGTGGACTTGTTGACTTCTTGGGGGAGGCCGGCCTTCTCCCTATTATTTAAGCAAGGTTTGTTTGTTGTTGTTTTGTTTTTTGTTTGTTTGTTTTTTTCTTTAGTTGCACGCTCCTGCGCCGGGGGGACCTCTCCCCGACGCACCAGCTTGCTTCCTTTCCCCCTTTTGGGGGTGTTGTTTTTTTTTTCTCTCTTTAATTTCATTTTAAAGTAGCCTAGAACTAGGCCAGTTTTAATACAGCGACTAATGCCCAAGTAGGCAGTCGCCAGATGAGCTCTTAAAAAAAAAAAAAAAAAAAAATGCAGATGCATAAAACTCGCATCCATTCAAGCTTCCAACGAACAAAGGATCGATAAAAAAGTAAGGCAGTAGCCCTATCAGCGCCCCAAGTGCTGGACATCACAGAAAGGGAAATATCCATGGCGCGAGTACAAGAGACCCTAAGGCTGCGAATATTGAGCCTCCCGGGTGAGGTGTCGGTCAAATACAAGACCAAGGAAATGGTATGAGTCCACCACTTCCAGGTGTACCTGATTTAGAAACGAGTCTGGGTCAGGGTGGAGCCGTGGATGGTGGCAGAAATGCACCACCTTAGTCTTGGCCAAGGAAAATTGAAGCCAGTGCGCTTCCGCATGGCAAGAGACAATGTTCAATGCCTGTTGGAGTCGATGTGCCAGAGTTGGCATCTGGGTCATGCCAAAAGAGATTGAAAGGTTGTTCACATAGAGAGTAGCGAGAACATCTTCCGGCAGCACCGAAGTGATGCTGTTGATGCTCAAGGTAAAGAGTGTGACACTGAGGACACTTCCCTGGTGAACACCCTCTTCCTGATCCATTGGGCTGGAATCAACAATCTCGCAAAAATTCAGATATGAAGATTGAGAGGCATCCCCCTCACCCCCATCATGTGGAGAGTCTCCATGATAATGTATCGCCATGCAGTATCATAGGCCTTCTCCAGATCGGAAAAAAATGTGGCTTAGATCTGTCTACGAAGGAAGGCCTCACAGATGGCATTTTCCAGCCGGAGCAGAGCATCTGACATGGAGTGGAACTTGTGGAAGCCGCATTATGCAAAGACAGATGGCCTCCACTGTCCAGAAAAAAGGCTAATCTAACATTTACCAATTTCTCCATCAACTTGCACATGCAAGAGGTTAGAGAGTGGGCGGAAATGCCCAGGCTAGAGTGATCTCTCGCAGGTTGGCAAAAAGCAAACACAGTAGCAATTCACCAGAAATCTGGTAGGATACCCTCTACCCAAGTCCTGTTAAACAAATCTAAAAGAAAGGCCATACCTCGCACACCCAAGTGTCGAAGTATGGCATACTGGACATCATCTGGACCAGGGGCAGTGTCTGCGCATGAAGCAAAAGCGGAATGCAACTCACTCAAAGTAAACCCGTCATTGAAGGATTCTCTACCTCTGGATGTAAAGTCCAGTCAGCGGCCTTCCATGACATCACAACACATTGCGCCATTGAATGCTGGTGAAGCAGCATCCTGGCTAGAGAATGCGGTCACAAAGGATTCCGCTGTGAACGTGAGGTCCGAGATTGCGGTCCCATTCTCCTGGAGAATGGGAGGGGGGATACTGTGAGAACTTGTCTCAAATCCTTTTGACTGGCTTCCACAGCTCTGCTAGAGGGGTCTTCCCACTAAGTGAAGACACATGCCCACCAAGAAGAGCGACAGGTGTGCTTCAAAATATATCCGAACCTAGCCCAACGAAATTCACCGATAGTGAAATTGTTATGCCTTATAGCGCATGTAGGCATAACGATTCTGTTTGAGGGCAGTCTCACATTCAAGCTTGTGTTTGAGGCCTGTCCCACATTCAACTGACCACCATGGGAATAGTCAGCATGCAAAAACAGCCAGACATTCTAGGGAATAGTAGTTAGGCCCTCACTGATGAGGTTGCTGAAAAAGAACTCAACGGCCTCATCTACTGACCTAAACTCCTCAAAAAGAATATTTTACTATGCCAATCATTTGGTTTGCTTTCTTCACTATATTGGATATGTGATCTGTAAATTTTAAGTCATATGATATTGTGACTACTAATCTTTTTCATTCTGAACTTCTAAGAATAGGTCTTCCAAGCATAATAATTTCTTCCATTGGGTTATTATCACATTATTACCGCAGTGCATTATTTTCACCAGAGATCTTCAATATTCATTGGTTTCCAAGCCATTTCCTTCTCAACAAGTATCTTCCATCAGTTTTCTGATCGGGTTTAATTCAGGGTTTTGCGCAAACCACTTCATCACAGCAATATTTTCAGGATCCAAGAATTGCTTTAGCGTTTTGTTGTGTTGCACAGAGCATATTCCTGCATGAAACCCATTTTACATACTCCCGATATTCAGAGAGAGGGGATCATATGTCAGTAAAGCAGATTTTTGTATACCTTGAGTTTACTTTGCTGCGTGAAAGAAAAAATCCAGCGCTTGATAACATGTACCATACCTTAACACTGCCACCACCAAATCTCATGCATAAGATTAAATCTTTTTCCTGTATGATGCCTTATGATGTTCCCATCTGTTCCGAACAAATTAAGAAAAAGTGTCACCGAAAAATACTTTTCTACTGTACTTACAGCATACCAATGTACAGTCTAGGTATGAGAGTTTTGGCCGACTAAAACAAGAGCAAATCATCAAAAGAATTTCAACTTCTTTGGTTGAACCACCTACAGTTAATATTCCAGCAATAAAAGAAATTGAAAATTAAGCAAAACAACAATTAGGTACAAGAAAATGCGAGGCCTACTTTACACTAAAATATTTACAGCTAATGGGCATAAAAAGCTAATTAGGTACAAAATTAGGCCTATTTCACACTGTAAAAATATTAACAGTTAATACGTATAAAAAAGGTATTTAGGTACAAATAAGGGTGAGACCTATCTTACACTGTAAAATATTTACAATAATTTATTATTTTAAAGCAAAAATGTATATTACTGTGGAAATTGCAGTAATATAATGTATAAAATACAGTAGAGTGCATGCTACTGTATATTACTGTAAATATTCAACATGAGTGTGGCTTCAATGGTTGTTCAGAGAGGTATCAATCTGTGTTCAGGGAAAGTTCAATGTGTTTTCATAGAGAACCTACACTACATGCCATGGGGCAAACCACCACATGGTGTCCACCAAAATACTGCCTTAATCCAGGTAGGAATGAAAGTGTGTTATAGGAGGGCTCACTGAGTGTTACAGAAGAGCTCAATGAATTTTGTGGGAGTGATTGATGAGGATTATGAGAGGCATCAAGGTGTGTTTAGGAAGGGTTCAATAGGTTCTCATGTAAGGTTCAGTAGGTCATCAAGAAGAGCTCAATTAGTGTTCATGCTGGGCCTAATGGGTGGTCAAAGACTGGTCAATGGGCATTCAGGAAATGATTAACAGATCTTGGAGTGTTTCTTAGGAGAGATCTGCAAAATGCTCAAGATACAGGAAGTGAAATATATGTAAGATATACTGTACATATAACCGCATCATCATATGTTGGGGTCCTGAGGGGATTGCCCTCCTATCAGTTGTAGCATGGTTGGTCAATTGTTTACTTTAGTGGAACACAATTTTGTTAGCAATTTTCACTACTGTTGATATTTTTTTTAGGGTTTTCAGCTAGCCCACTGACTAATCAGAGATCTGTATTAAACACTGTCATTGGCCAATCATAAGTATCTCTTTTTCCAGCTTCCTTTTGTGCTTTGTTTTTTTTCTGAAGTTAATTATTGATTTCTAAATAATTTATGCTTGACACTATTTATTAATTTTGCTTTAATATGTTTTCCTTTGTTTTTTTTTCTGTTTTCAATGATTTGTGTTTGCTGAATGAAGCCAAAATCAAACTATAAAAGGGCCTTTTTTTTATACAAACTCTTTTGTACAGCCCTAATTTGTATTATTGTTGCAAACAATCCATTCAGTATAGGCTGGTTTATTATGAAAAGTTTGACATACAAAAAACACACTTGCTCGTTGTTTTGACTTTTGAAATTGATGCTTCTTTTCCATCCATGTGGGTAACTCACCAGTAGCACTTGGCTCTGACAGTAGCCCAGTATTATATATGGCACGCCAGCCCAGCAGAGATTGTAGCTTTAATGTGAGAATTTTTATGGGCTGGTTCAGTGCCCCAATTGCGGAGCAGGATACAGTACTGTAGTGAAAGTTCAGGGCCTGGGATTAGCAGTGATGTCCTGCAACAAGTAGTGAGACCAGGCTTGAGTTCCATAGTCCAGAATCGGGCGGACCAGGAAGAGGTATCAGGATGTCCCCGCTGAGCACAGTAAAGTTCCTCTTGATGATACCAAGACAACTGTTTGCTTTGGTGGCTACTTTGGAGACGTGCATTAAGGACTTGAGGTTTGTCAACACTATGATGCACAGATCTCACTCCTGCGTGGTCTTCTGCAGCCGTCTCTGGTTTAGTTAGTAGTCTGCCTGCTAAATATGGTGTCCTATGTGCATTGTTTTGCACTTCTTCACATCAAACAACAGCAGCCACTTCTTACTCCACTCGTCCAGGCATTCCATATCTCTCCATATCAGCTTCCATCTTTATAGTCCTGTAGATTTTGGCATCATCCACAAACAAGCTGGCTGCTGATTTGAGGTTCATCACGGTCATTTATATAAATGATGAACAGTACCGGGCCCAGCACCAACCCCTGGGGAACTCTGCTTACCACTGGTAGCCAACAGACATTGCATTTCTAATTTTGACCCAGTGGAACCTCTCTCCAAGGAAATTTCTGATCCACACCAAGATTCCACCATCTATGTCCATTACCTTCAACTTGATGAGAAGTCTGTGATGTGGAACTCTGTCGAAGGGCTTCTTGCAGTCCAGGTAATTAATGTTGACACACACACCCTCATCCACCGCATTTACCAGGTCATCAAGGTAACATAACATGTTGGTCAGGCAGCTCCCTTTACTTCTGAAGTCATCTTGCTCATCAGTGATAAGGTTATTCTCATTTAGGCGATTTACAATATTTTCTTGAATGATACCCTCTATCACTTTCAATAGGACGCTGGCGAGTGAGACAGGTCTATAATTGAGGGGCTCTATTTTATTGCCTTTCTTGTGAATTGACAATATATTTGCTCTTCTCCAGTCATTTGGTACATTTCCGGATTCTAGGGATGTTTTGAATATGTTGCACATTGGCTCGCATAGTATTTCCGAACATTCTTTGAGCACTAAGGGTGATACTCCATCTGGTCCATGGGCTTATTGCCTTTGAGTCCTCTCAGTTTTTTCCTAACACCCTCCCTCGTGATCAAAATTTCCTGCAGTTTAGGTCCCTGGAAAACTGAGTCTGGATCCATTGCTGGTTGACCTGCATCTTCCCTCACATATACCCCATTGAATGCCTTGTTCATCTCCTGGGCAATATTCTCATCATCCTCAGTTATGTCTCCATCAAAAATAGCATGTTTACGCAGATGTGAGTAATAAATCAGCCTCTTTTCATGGTTATGTTGTGGTGAGGCCTAGAATGGAGTCAAGTTACTCTCATTCATAAATCTCAGTTTACAAACTACAAAAAAAAGAAGGACTGACCTAAGCCATTTATTTATTTTAATTAGATGCTTAATCACTGACTTAAGTGTTTGAAAAAAGAAATTAGGTAATTTAAGACTAAGATAGCGCCATCATTTCCAAGGTTTTAGAGCCTTCTAATCAAAAAATGTTATTCAGCTCATCGAATATCATAGGAATACCTATTTATTTATTTATGCAATTCTGAAAAAAATTATTTTGGGAAATTTAAAAAAAATTTCTGGTAAACCTGAAGATAAGTGGTCCTGGTTGAATAATATTTTGTCCACGTTCCACCTTTTTTTGACTAAATTTGAGGGGCGGCTCTTGGGGGGGACAGCTCATAGGGGAGGGGGGGGATTGCCCTGCGATGGCCCTGAGATTTCAATCATTGAAGGGGGTCTGGGGTGTGCAGTCCGCCAGTATAGAATAAAAAAAATTTTTATAACCCATGATTCTATTACACATATTATATCTATATCTTTATCAATAATATAACTAAATAATTCATCTTTCTTATTTCTAAGACTACGAGCATTGATATAAAGACGACTCAGCCCTCCTATTCCTGAAGCACCTCTTTTACCTTCCACTATATCTCCTCTGCATCTCTTTCCTTCCCATGCGCCACCCTGTACTCTTATATTTCCCTGACCACTATCAGTAACTAGTTTCGCGCCTGCAAAGACCCAAAGACACTATCAAACTCACGCTACAACACGTTAACCCCAGCCCAGCTTAGATGGAGTCCATCCAATGCCTTATTTCCATTCCAAACATCTACAAATACTAATCCTGACTCCTCACACAGGCCTTTCACATACTCATTAAGTCGAATTGCATGAGACAACCATTCCATCCTGACATCCAATCTCGGAAGCACACCTGAAACAATGCTTTTCAATCATCCTTTCAACTAACCTTTTGTACCTCTCATAACTCACATGAACCCACCTTCTTTACATCATTTACTCCCACATGCGTAATCATAACTGCATCCCTTTCAGACACATCATTTACACCAGCACCTGGCAAACAAACTCTCACTCCCTTCCATTTGCGTGCACTCAACTTTCTATCTAAATATCTAATTTGAGTCACCCATCACAAGCACCTCAGTCATCTTCCTAGTGCCCCTAGGCCTAGCATTACCCTCCCTCCTGTTCTCATTCAAACTACCACTTATTTCACTTTCTGCCACAACCACATATGACAAATCACTTTCAACCTCTTGCTCTCTCAGGGCATTGAATCTGTTAGTCAACCTAACAGGTTCCATGTCCCTCTTACTCACAGACCTAACCTGTCCTAACCTATCTATTCTATCCATATTCACCCATAATCTAAATTTTTGCAGCGATCGGACATGTTAACGGTGAGCTCGCGGTTCTGAGAAGATTTTTTTTTTTAGGCTTACTAGTGAAGTATTTGAGGCAGAGTTGTTATTTATTGCTTATAGGGGTGTACTGGACATATCTATATTTATTGCTTGCTTATAGGGGTGTACTGGTCATATGTATAAGAGAATATCTAAAATGTCTCAGATATATGACAACAAGGTGAGTGAAAGTGGTGTCTGTTAGAGTGAGTTGGAGTAAGGATGTTAATTTGGATGTTGGTGAGAACACTGTGATATTGGATAGAAAGGATGCGTGTTATAAGGTAAGGCATGCTGCTTGTGTGTTTGATGGCTTGATGAGAATTAATGATCCGTTTGTATGTGTGCAGGCGGACCCCAGGGTGAAAGGACAGGTGAGAGGGATCCAAGTCGGAGATTGTACTTTGTTTAAAATAATCTTTTATCAAAAGATATATTTTGTTGAAATAGTTTATAAATATTAAAATAAATATTTAAAGAATTGTCAAAGCTGTAAAACAGAATTGGTTGTGCGCACTTGGATGTACATTTAGAGAGTGGAAGCTTGGACGGACTGCGAGAGGGGTTCTCTAGGCGAGTGCTCTGCCCAGCCCTGAGATGGAGGGCTTTCTTACCTCGCTTGCCACGAAAGAAACAAGAACATTAAGGTGACTGAAAACAAGGAAAAAAGTGGGTAATAACTCGAGGAAGACTGAAGCAAATAACCTCAGAGCAGGGAAAAATAAAACAGCATCAGGGAGGACCAAGACACCAATCCACCCCACAGAGAAACATGAAGCACCAAGAAGCAAGCGTAGTGTTGACAGATCGAGTAGAACAGAGCCAAACCGAAGGCCCAATAAACCAGAGTCAGATCGGGAAAATGATGAACATGCAGTAATACTTGATGTCCTTAAATGCATTTACACTAATGTGGACGGTATCAACACTGCCCGTAAAAGTGATCAACTAGCTTTAATTGTTGATAAGGTGAGACCTCATATTATTTTTATTTCTGAAAGTAAACTAGGGCCACAGGATTTGTCTGCTCAGTGCTTTGATTGTGAGTCATATACAGTATTCAGGAAGGATAGAGATACTGGCCATGGTGGTGGTGTAGCTATACTCGTAAGGAAAGATATTCCATCATCAGAGTGCACAAATGAGGCATGGAATAACACAGAAACTGTTACCTGTGTTGCAGAAATTGGGCAAAACAAAATTCTATTGAGATGCAGCTACAGACCATCGAATGCCACACATGAGTACAATGGAAGCATCAGGCAGACACTTATAGCAATAGGAAATATGCAAGTACATAAAGTGTTATTATGTGGGGACTTTAATTTTAAGGAAATAAACTGGGAGGATCACTTTGTTGAGGGAAGTGAAGAAAGTGAACAAGCAAAATTTCATGATGCTACACAAGATGCTTTTCTTTATCAACATGTCAGAGAGTTCACTTGAGCAAGAGGAAGTGACACACCATTACTCAATCTCATTTTTACCAAGGAAGAATTAGAGGTAGAGAACATTAAATACAATGCCCCAATAGGAAATGGTGACCACAGTGGGATAACTTTCAACTATCTGGTGGAAGGAAGGCCAAATGAAGACCAACTGAATTCTAAAAGGTGTTTCTATAAGGGAGACTACACAACTGCGAGGAGACTGTTTAGAGCTGTCAAGTGGGAAGAAGAATTCAAGGAAAAATGCGTTGAGGACAAATGGAATGTTTTCTTACAGCATTACAATACTGTAATAGACATATGTTAACCTGGAGCAAAATCTAAGCCTAAGTGGATGACCCCAAGAGTACAAGGGGCAGTCAGTTTATGTTTTGCGAATCGGTAGGGCAAATCAGAGGAAGGGAGATGGCTGTTTGTGGAGATGTTAGGACAAGTTATGACAAGTCAGGACCTGCAGCCGCACGCTCCTGCCTCGTCTATTTAAGAAGAGGTAGCTGATCGCAGATAGTCAGTCACAAATTTTTCAACAATGGAGAAGGTTGAGCACCGCACAGTGATCAAATTTTTGACCAAGGAAGGCAAGAATGCAAAAAGAGATCCATGAACACCTGGTTGCAGTGTACACCGACACCGCCCCTTCCTATGCAACCCTTGCTCACTGGAATAGGGAGTCCCGCCATGGTCGTGAGTCCCTTGAAGATGACCCCCTCCAGGACGCCCATCAGACATGACCAACAAAGACAATGTGGCCCGTGTGGAGAGGATGATCCTCGAAAATCGACGGGTGAAGGTCGAAGAAATCAAGCGAGAACTTGGAATTTCACATGGAACTGTTATCAACATCATCCACAACAATTTGGCCATGACCAAGGTCTCTGCCCGTTGGGTCCCTAAAAACCTCATGCCCCATGATCGACTTCAACATCGTCAAAGTCCACAAGGCCAGAGTTGCACAAGCTGCCCTGCGCGAGTGCGGATTCGAGGAGCTCACCCCCCCCCCCCTACAGTCCAGATCTGGCCCCTAGCGACTACTTTTTATTCCGCCAGCTTAAGGCCGCACTGCATGGATGCCAGTTTGGGGACAATGAAGATGTCCAGCTCACCATCCAGGAGTGGATTGAACAGCAGTCGGGAGATTTCTGGTTGTCGGGAATTCAAAGCCTCAGGGACAAGTGGCGCAAGTGCATTGAAGTCGAGGGTAGTCATATTGAAAAATAATAAAACACTTTTCCTCATATCCGAATTGCAAAACTTATTGACCACCCCTCGTTTTTAGTAAAATTCAGGCGAAGGAGGAAGCCTGGATCAACTATAGGGAGAGAAGATCTAGGGTCAGATATGCTCAATACTGCAAGAAGAGAAATGATGCAACCCGTGCAGTCAGAGAGGCGAAGTACAACTTTGAGAAGAGACTATCTGAAGAGGTGAAACAAAACCCCGGAGCATTTTTTGCATATGAACGAAGTAAAGCCAAAATCAAGGAGGAATTACTTCAACTTAAACATCCAGATGGCACCTTAACTTTAAATGCAAAGGAAGCAAGTTCAGTCCTCAACAAAGAGTTCCAGAAAGTATTCACCAGGGAAAGTGAAGTAATGTGCCTGTACCAATATTAAATAATGTGTATCAGGGAGAGGGTCTAGAGGGGTGTGAATTTTCCATAGAAGATGTCAAGACCATGATTAAAAGTCTCAAGGCAGAATCAGCATATGGTCCTGATGGAGTATATCTCACAGTGCTGAAAGAGTGTGTAGATGACCTGGTGTACCCCCTCTGGATAATTTACCAGGATTTACTAAAGACAGGGAAACTGCCTGGTGACTGGACCAAAGCCAATGATTGCCCCCATTTTCCAGAAAGGAGACAGAACAAATCCACTTAATTATCGTCCGGTGAGCCTCACTTCAGTGCCATGCAAAGTCATGGAAAAGCTCTTGAGAGGGGTCATAGTAGATCATCTGCTCAAAGACTATCAACATGGTTTTAGGATTGGGAGATCCCGCCTCACTCAGCTGCTGGAGTACCTTGAGGAATTGGAAAATGCGATGGATGATGGAATCAGTGTCGATGTAGTGTACCTCGACTATCGGAAGGCCTTCGATACAGTTCCCCACAACCAACTACTGGCAAAACTAAATGCTCTGGGAGTAAAGGAAAAACTCTATGACTGGATAAAGGGATTTTTGAAAGACAGGCGACAAAGAGTGAATATTAGAGGTAACTATTCAGAATGGCTACATGTTTGGAGTGGTGTCCTGCAGGGTAGTGTTCTTGGCCCAGTTCTTTTCCTAATTTTTGTAAATGACTTGCTGGAAACTACTCAGTCTGAAGGAAAACTGTTTGTGGATGATGCTAAAATTTATCAGGGGTGCATAAGATGGTGTGGCCCTACAATAGGATTTGAACAAATTGGCAGAGTTGAGTCAGAATTGGTTACTCAAATTCAATGAAGATAAATGCAAGGTCATGCATATTGGCAGAAGTAACCCTGTTTATGAATATTATCTAGGAGCAACAGCACTGGAGGAAACTGATGAAGAAAAGGATCTGGGGATCATCATTACTAACAATATAAAACCAGCACAACAGGTAATAAAGGTGGCAGCAAGTGCCAACTCAATGCTTGGACTCTTGAAGAAAACCATGACCTGCCTTGGTAAACATATAGATTGGCGGCTCAGCCAAAAAAGTGGGCTTTTGTTTATTTATATTTCATTCACCCCTGCCTGAATATTCATGCGCTCAACAAAAATTAGTTCCTTTAAATGATCTAGCTAAGTATAGTTAAAAGTATCAAAAAAGGTAATAAAAATAGTAAAATGGGGACAAATATATTGACAAATAAAAATGACTCCAAATGCGGATAATAAAAAGATATTAAGTGAAAAATAAAATAAAAATTCAATTCAGTCATTTCTGACATCAGACCCCACCCCCATTATAATTCACAAAACGATTAAAGGTGCAGAAATAATTTGGTTAAATCATTCACTTCTGTAAACGTTAAAACCTTATTTTATAAACAATTAGGATTATATACTGGGGGGTTGTGCCCCCCAACCCCCCCAAATTAATTGAAACTCAGGATCATCGTAGGGTGGTCCCCCCATTGTGTTTACCCCCACATGAGCTATCCCCCAAAATTTATCCAAAAATGTGAAACATATTGGAACACGGAAGAAATAGTTTACGTCCCATCGTTTGAGCCACCAATCTACATATTTACCCGTGCCTTGACTCAGAGATGATGTTAAGCCTATACAAGTCACTAGTTAGGCCATGCCTTGAGTACTGTATTCAGGCTTGGTCACCATATGCCACAAGGGACATAAGGAAACTTGAACAAGTTCAATGATGAGCAACCAAACTAGTCCCGAATCTGGCAGAATTGCCATATGAAGAGACTTGCCCAGCTGGATCTCACAATGCTTGAAGAGCGGAGAACCAGAGGGAAGATGATTGAAACTTTCAAGATCCTGAAGGGCTTCGACAAGGTTGGTGATAGTAACTACTTACAGCTAGCTCCTCAAGACCAGAACATCCAGAATAAAGGACACAGCTTGAAACTCATAAAGCCATGTCACAGGATATCTAAAAGGAACAAGTTTTTCAGTTCTAGGGTAATAGATAAATGGAACAGTCTCAGAGAGTGTATAGCCAGTAGCACAAGTGTTAACATGTTTAAAAATACATATGACTAGTTTGAGACTGAATGTAATTTGAGAAGAGGCATCCCTTATGAGCTATGACTCTCTTGCCTCTTTATTTTTACTAAGGTAAGCACTCACATCAGTCACTTCTTTTACTCCCCAGTCCCTAGTCTAGGCCTATCTTCCACCCTCCTGATCCCATGAACATTTTTCATGCGTACACTCACATCCCTTCTCACTTCATTCACCAACTCACTTAATCTCTTGCACTCATCACGCAACCGACTCACCTCCTCTACCAAAGCCACATTTGCACTAGTCACATAACAAACTGGGCATTCAGATACATTTGCTCTTCTTTCAATACCACAAAAATCAAAAACTACATACACACAGCTTACATCAAAAGGCCTACTCACATCCTCCAAAGCAAAAGCCATGCTGAGAAACTTTTCAAAATATAATTAAAAATTACTTTAGTATTGTCTAATACTCAAAGATAACTATATTCCCGAACTTAAATATATTACACCAAAAAATCAAAAATGAAAAAACGTCACTGAATAGAGAGCTCGCCGAGAACACGTCCGATCGCTACCGACGCTACCATCAGAAACTCTTGAGAAGATATATACTAGATCACTAGAGTTTGGAGAAATACTTAATGATTGGAAATTAGCGAATGTAGTGACAATTTTTAAAAAGTAAGTAAAGAGGACTGTAGACAGTCCAAACTTGAATGTATTCAAACGCAGATTAGTGATAATAGCGTAGGTGGTGTGTTCTCTCTTGAATTCATGCCTTTGAGGTGGTTTGCTGCTATAGAGTATCATCTTTAGACACCACAAGCTTGCTTGAGATATATTTGAACATAAGGTATACTTTAAATTTACATTTATATTGGTGATCTAGCGAAATATGGCGAGTAAACAGATGGACTCTGGTGGAGGAAGACAAAAAGTAAGTAGAACAACAACGGAAGCGTCTTCAAGGGAAACAGAAAATGCAGGTGATTGCTGTGGGAGATGCAGTGGATTGGTAAGAGATAAAATGATATGGCACTCTTATGTGATACTGTGTAACTTGGTATCATGCGAAATGTGAGAGGATACCTGAGGATGTTTATAAGTTTATGGTGGAAGAAGAGGCAGGATCCCAGTTTACATGGCACTGTCTCTCCTGTAAGAAAGGATGTGCAAAATTAAAATCTCAGATTGAGAAACTCGAGAAGATACAAGTAGACTTAATTGAGAAACTCGAGAAGATACAAGCAGACTTAATTGAGAAACAAGATGTACTGCAGGAAGAGGTTAAGGAGATACGAGACAGTCAAAATGGATAAAGAAGATTTTAACAACATTACTGCTAGAGTAGCAGTACTGGAGGCTAGAGCAGTGGATACTAATGAACATATGAATGGGGACAGGGAGACTGTACAAGAATTGAGTTCACGGATGGAGAGAGCTGAAATCAATATACTTGAAATAAACAAATTAAGTACTGATGAAGTAAATGTAGTACGGAGGGCATCAGGCATCTCAGAAAAAACAGGAGGTAATGGATATGACTACAGTTTTGGAAGAACTAAATGATAAGAAGAGAGAAAACAACATTGTGGTGTACAATGTCCCTGAAAGCAATTCAAACATGTTCCAGGAAAGAATTAATTATGACAGACAGATTGTTAAGAAAATTCTGAATACATGTGAGGTTCATGAGGATAATATGATGGGAGTGATAAGGCTTGGGAAAAAGGTAGAAGGCCGAGATCGCGCAATACTGGCTGCACTCACTGACTCAGAAGTGAGAAATGATATATTCAGAAAAATAAAAGAATTGTGCAAGGATGAAAACTTGAAAAATTTTAGAGTGGCCTATGATTTAACCAAGAGAGAGAGAGAGAGAGAGAGAGAAATGGACAAAGAACTGTTAAAGAAGGCAAAAAACTTAACAGATATGGGAGAGGGGAAGCATGTAGTCAGAGGTCCACCTGGAACTGAAGGGTCATCAAGGTGGAGGATCAAAGACCACAGCCACAGTAGAAATAGACTCAAGTACATCATGTGCTGAGAATGTAAATAATGTAAATAGAAAGTTTAGCATTATATTTACAAAAGTGGATGTATATACTTTTGATAAGTTTTTAGAATTAAGGTCATTACTTGATACATTAAGTGATAAGCCAAGCATTATTGCCCTCTCTGAAGTTAAACCTAAGCACTTTAGATATCGAAGAGAACTTGAAGAATACAACATTGAAGGGTATGAGATAGAAGAAAGTAATGTTTTGGGTAATGAAGGTAGAGGTCTCTTGATATACGTGAAAAGTGGCATTAAATATAACAAGGGGGATTTGGTTTCATGTTTCTGTGAGTATTGCTGTCTGGAAATTATGCTTCAAGGAGAGAAACTTAACCTAACTCTAGTATATCAGAGTCCAAACAGCCAGGAGGAAAACATAACATAACATAACATAATTTCACGGATGACAAAAGCCACAAGGGCCTATCAAAGGTCATCCGCATCCGTCAAATCCCACCCACATAATGCATCCATAGGATTTTGTCAGATCATACATCTACAATATACAATTTAACAATATATAGGAATGTTCAACCATGCATCTACAATATATAATTCAAAGCCTCCATAGGAGTCTGTCAAAAAAAAAATCAAAGTCCCCCAAAATATACAATAAAAAGAAACTGCATCCACAGGAATGAGTCAAGAAACATATCCACATACCAAAAAGTAAGAAATTAACCCTCCATCCCCATATAATCATCCAATCTGTGCTTGAAAACATTCAAGTTTGGGCTGTTTACAGTCTCAGGTGGCAAACTATTCCAATAATCCACCACTCTGTTAGTGAAAAAATATTTTCTAACATCCAGTCTGCACCTCTGTTTTTTAATCTTTAAGTGGTGGCCTCTAGTTCTATTACTACCTTCTAACTCAAATAACTTGCTGAAATCCAATTTATCCATCCCAGAAAAGATTTTAAAAAGCTCAATCATATCTCCCCTCACACACCTTCTTTCAAATGAAAACATATTTAATACCCTCAGTCTATCTTCATATTCAAGGTGCTTCAGGGATGGTATTATTTTTGTTGCCCTCCTTTGTACTGACTCTAATAAGTTTATATCATGTCTAAAATGTGATGACCATGCCTGTATACAGTACTCTAAATGTGGCCTGACATAGGAGTTGTATAGTTTAAGGATGACCTCCTTACTCTTGTAGCTAACATTTCTTTTAATGTAACCTAGCACCCTATTTGCTCTATTTTTTGCCTCAATACACTGCTTTGAAAATTTCAGTGACCTATCTACTACTACTCCTAAGTCCTTCTCATCTTCAACTGAATTAAGCCAATACCCATCCATCTCATAGCTAAATTCCCTATTATCTCTCCCCATGTTAATAACTTTGCATTTATTAAGGTTAAAAGTCATCTGCCACTTCTGAGCCAAAGCTAACAACTTATTCAAGTCACCCTGCACTTTAAAGCTACCCTCAACCTCTTTGACTACAGCTGCCAATTTAGTGTCATCAGCAAAAATTGACACTTTGCTATTTACACCTTGCCCAAGATCATTTACATAATTATAAATAATAAAGGGCCTAAAACTGATCCCTGAGGTACGCCACTAATAACATTCCTCCACTCTGACCTCACTCCATTCAGTACAACTCTCTGTTTCCTATTTTTCAGCCATTCAGTTATCCAATTTAAAACGTTCCCACATATCCCATGCAGCTTTAATTTATGAACTAGTCTTCTATGTGGAACCTTATCAAAAGCTTTGCTGAAATCTAAGTAGATCACATCAACTTTCTCACCCCTATCTAATTCTTTAGTTACATAATCCATAAAATCCAGTAAATTAGTTAAACATGATCTACCTTTTCTAAAACCATGCTGAGCATCATTAATTAACCTGCTACTCTCTAGATGATCAGAAATTTCCTTCTTAACCATCTTCTCAAGAATTTTACAGACTATAGAAGTTAAGCTTACCGGTCTAAAGTTATTTGGATCCTCTTTGCTTCCCTTTTTAAAAATTGGCACTACATTTGCCAATTTCCAATCATTTGGTATTTCTCCAGACTCTAGTGATCTAATAAATATCTTCTCAAGAGCTACTGCAATACTTTCTACACCTTCTTTGAGTATCCTAGAATGAATGTTGTCAGGGCCAGATGCCTTACTAGTATTTAACTGCATTATAGGCCCTTTAATTTCTTCTCTGTCTATATTAATAGAATTTATCACTACTTCCCTTGACCTAGAATTATCATCAATTAATCTAACTGGTTTCTCTTCTGTGAATACTGAAGCAAAATGATCGTTAAGGACCTCTACTATTTCCTCATCAGATTCTTTCAAAACCCCTTCATATTTAATAGGCCCTATTTTATCACTGTTAGATTTATTATTGATTCTATAATAGCTAAAGAATTTTTTAGGATCTTTATTATTATTTTTAGCTAAATTAATTTCTGCTGTCCTTTTGCTCTTCTTAATAATCTTATTTAGTTCATTTCTGGTTGACCTATAATGGTTTAAATTATCTAAATTACTCTCACTTTGTAATCTCTGGTATGCCCTTTTTTTCTCTGAAACTTTATTAGCTATTTCTTGATTCCACCATAATGGTTTCCTACATTTCTTCCTAATAGACTTCATCGGGATACACTGTTCCTGAACCATGTTTAATATAGTCTTAAAAATATCCCACATCTCATAAGTATTCTTTCCATGGAATTCTATATCCCACCTAATCTGATTTAGCATGCCGCGTAATTTATCGTAATCCTCCCTATAAAAATTTGGAATTTTTGTGGAGTTTGTCGTTGTTCTACTCTTAACTATTTGCAAATTAAACCGAACCATCTGATGGCACTGTTTCCCAATGATTCCCCTACACTCAATCCTTGAACTGTTGCTGGATTTATTGCAAGAGGTAACTGAGATGAAGGCTACATTTAAGATTTTGATGGGAGACTTTAATTTGCCACAAATAAATTGGAAAAATTGCACTACTAACACTGGAATGAATGATTTTGGAACAAAGTTTGTGGAAAAGGTGCGTGATTGCTTTTTGACCCAGCATGTGGAGGAAATTACCAGAATAAGGGGTGAAAATGTGGGTAATACACTAGATTTATTTTTAACAAATGAAGAATCAATAGTTGAAGAGGTCATGATTGGAAATCCACTGGGAAGAAGTGATCATGCTGTGATACAAGTTACATGTAATATGGAGGAGATCGTGGCTCATGATAGAAAAACTATGTATTTGTATGAAAAAGCAGATTATGAGTTGCTGAGAAGGAAACTTAATATTAATATTGACTGGGTGAAATACCTATCCGAGGCTACCAATATTGAGGAAATGTGGAGTAAATTCAAGTCAAAATTGTATGTTGCAATAGATAAGAGTGTACCCACAAGAAAGATGGGGAATTTAAATCAATCCAGGAAAAGGACGAATAGCAATCTACCAATGAATAAGAAATTATGGTCTAAGATAAAGAAGAAACAGAGGTTGTGGATGAGAATGAAATCCTTGAAGAGTAATCTGAATGTATCTACTAAGAACGAGTATTTAGAGACTGAGAAGGAGTACAGAAAACTGAATAATCAAATTAGAAAAGAAACCCAAAATGCTGTAAAACTAAAAGAAAGGGAGATTGCAAAAAATGTGAAGGATAATCCTAAAATATTTTGGAAATATGTGCAAACTCATACAAAAAGAAAACCAAGGATTCCTGACTTATACAAGGGCGCTGCTGAAGATGGAAAAACTGAAAATGATCTGGAAAAAGTTAAAGTTTTAGCAAAGCAATTTTCAAAGGTGTAGGTCATGGAGCCAGAAGATGAGGTAACATACTGTGTGATGAAAAATGTACCAACACTGAATCACCTGGAAATTAATAAGGAAAAAATTAAGATCATTAAAAATCTAAAGAGGCATAAATCCCCAGAACCTGACGCAATCCACTCTAGGATTATAAAAGAAGCTATGGAACAATTATTAGTGCCTTTAGAAATACTTTATCAGTACATAAGGAACTCCCTCAAGATTGGCTAATTGCTCATATTACTCCTATATTTAAAAAGGGTTCCAAGTGTGATCCAGAGAATTATAGGCCAGTCAGTTTAACAAGTATAATCTGTAAGATATTTGAGACAATGATAAGGGAGGAGATAATGGCACACATGAGAACCAATAGTTTATTTAGTGACAAGCAATATGGCTTAATCTCAGGACGATCAACGGTGCTACAGCTCATAAAGGTTCTGGACAGATGTCCGGACTGAAATTATTGATGATGGAAATGCAGTGGACGTAATATATTGTGATTTTATGAAGGCTTTTGATAGAGTTACACATAGAAGACTATTCAGTAAAACTAGTAGATATGGAATTGGAAAGGAGTACCAAGAGTGGATTGCAGCATTCCTAACACAAAAACAACACAGAGTGGTGGTGAAGGGAAAAATGTCAAGATGGAAGCCAGTGACAAGTGGAGTGCCGCAGGGCACTGTTCTCGGATCATTGTTGTTTGTTTTGTTTATCAATGACCTCCCCGATAGTATAGTAAATGACAGTGAAGTATAACTGTATGCAGACGACACAAAGATATTTAGATGCATAAAAGATCAAGAGGATTGTCAAAAGCTGCAGCAGGAGGTATACTTAGAGTGAAAAATGGTTGTTGAGTTTTCATCCGGATAAGTGTAGTTATATGAGAATAGGAAGAACGACTATTGAAGATCAAGGCTACCAAATGGAGAAGCAGTTGAAAAAGATTACTTCTGAGAAGGATGTGGGAGTAATAATCAATGATAAATTGAGTTTTGTAGATCACCTGGCAGAGAAAGTAAATAAAGCCAACAAATTAGTGGGAATAATCAGAAGGACCTTTGTTACATTGGATGCAGCGATATTTAAAGCTTTGTTTGTAGCATTGGTAAGACCACATATAGAGTATACTAATCAGGTATGGGGTCCTCACCTGGTTAAAGACATTGAGATGGTGGAGAACATGCAACGAAGGGCTACAAGGATGGTGACGGAACTTAAAGGACTTAATTATGAAGAGACTAAGGAAGCTGAACCTACCAACACTGGCATACAGAAGAGCACGAGGAGACTTAATAGAGACCTACAAGATACTCACTGGAAAATATGATGGGGAATGTAGTCAAGGCATATTGAAACTTTGAGAAGAAAACATCAGCAGGGCAAATTCACTGAAGCTTTTTAAGACAAGGTCACGGCTGGATATAAGGAAGTATGCTTTCCCGTGTAGGGTAATAAATAACTGGAATCAGTTCCCTGAGTGGGTGATTGCAGCAGCATCAGTCAACCAGTTTGAGGTGAGACTTGATAAATTTTGGTTTAAATCAAGAATTGAAATACAATTACAAGGCAAAGATAATCCACCACACGCTGACACAAGCTGATAATATAGATCTGGAGTCACAGGCGTAAGCCTCTTCCATGAAGTCTTCTGTAAGTATCTGTAAGTATGATTATATGGGGAGAGAGGAGATTAACTTTGGGAGGTATTCTGGACTCATTCCTATGGATGCAGTTTTTTATTATTGGATATTACAATTGATTTGGATTTTGATGAGTCTTGATGATGATGATTTTTGTTTTTGACACATTCCTGTGGATGGTTCAAATTGTAGATGCATGATAGAACACAATCCTATTATTTGTTTAAATTGTATATTGTAGATGCATGATCTGACACAATCCTATGGATGCATTTTGTGGGTGGGTTTTGACAGATGCGGATGACATTTGATAGGCCCTTGTGGCTTTTGCCATCCGTGAAATTATGTTATGTTATGGGGATGAGTGGAACAGCTTGCCAGAGTGGGTAGTCGCAGCATCATCGTGGCAGCAATTTGAAGCTGGACTGGACAAGTTCTGGGAGAATCAGGAGCTGATAGTCGGTCGATGTCTCCGTTTTGCTTTGTTGTCGTAATAACATTGTAACTATTCGGCGAATTCTAACGAAATTTGAAACGCTTATGTTGTTTTACATTCAAATGATATAATTATCAAAGTCCTCGCAAGGTTGGCCCGGGAATTATTTTGTTTTGGCAATAAAATCTTAACTATTCGGCCGATTCTAACAAAATTTGAAACCCTTATGTTGTTTTACATTCTCTTTCGAATGATATAAGCCAGTCCTTCGAAGGTTAGCCCGGGAATTACTTTGTTTTGGCAATACCATCATAAATCTTGGGCCGATTCTAACGAAATTTGAAATCTTTGTGTTGTTTGTTGTTTTACATTTTCTTTCGGATGATAACTGACAAGGTCCTCCCAAATTAGCCTGGGAATTATATTGTTGGGGCAATAATATCGTAACTATTTGGCCAACTCTAACAAATTTGAAACCCTTATATTGTTTTACATTCTCTTTCGAATAATATAATTTCCAAAGTCTCCCAAGGTTAACCCGAGATTTTTTGGGGGGGAAAGGGCAATAACATAACTATTCGACGATTCTAACGAAATTTGAAACCCTTATGTTGTTTTACATTCTCTTTGGAATTACCAAGGTCCTTCCAAAGTTAGTCCGGGAAATATTGAATATTTTGAAGATCCTAAGGCCATAAATCAGAATAAGTGAGAGCACGCGACTTTTTGGTGTAACAAGGTCAGCAGACCTTGTTATCGTGTTTTCTGGTGCCTGGAGAGGTTTTCCTTTGATTATCCTTAACGTAACTGTTCCTTGTTTTATTCTCATCCCCATAACGCGAAGTATCAAAGGTGTTTCTCCCATTTCTTGCGAGTCCTTGAGAATCGCTGATCGTTCAGCACATTACCATTATATGAGGGTGAAAGTTGCGCCGGTTTTACCCTGTCCACAGAGAGAGTATCTTGGTTGTCATTAGGAAATTCCAGATTGTAGACCTTGTCGCGATCGACCGCAGGAAAGGGCCAGCATATTGCGCTTCTAGCGGATTGCGAACTCGATCGATTCGGGCCCACATATGCGTCGCCTCACGAAGAGCTTCAGGTACGAAAGGTTTGGGCACCGAGTGCAGGTGTCCTTCGGATGTCTGTGTGAAGTCGACTTGTGCCATGGGTATGGCCAATTCATTAATAAATTTAGAGTCAGTTTTTGACGATGACGATTAAACCAATGGCTTTGAGCACTGTCGTAGGTTAACCTTGCACACTTTACACTAGATTAATATAGATGTCGTAGGTTAACTCTACACATCTTACACCAGTTTAATATAGATGTCGTAAAATAGGGTCAAGTTCACCCTTTCTACTTTACGAGTGCGAGGGAAGTTTACAATATAATCAGAGTGCAAATTAACTGAAAGTAGGTTGGCTAATAGTCGACTATCTTGGAGTTCCGGGATAACAGAAAAACGGGTACAAAATAAATTTACTAATATGTAAATGAATATGGTTACAAAATTAAAAGGAGTTTTAAAATGAGCTTTACACATACTAGATTTACACGGGTCTCCGCAGCTAAGGAGGGGGAGACAAATTGACAATAATGACCGAGGGACGCTCGAACGATCTTGAGCGTAAACTAAGCCGATAATGAGGCAGAGAGAGCACTCGCACAGGTGAGTTGCGTGTTTCTATTACCTCGAATATTTGGCTCGAGGGAGTAATCCTTGGATTGGCGCAAAGTTCAAACAATAGTCTCTGGATAATGACTATTACTGGGGGAGGAGGGGGGGACTTAAATCTTGCTTTCGAATGACACGAATCGAGATTGAGCGCGCTGCGTTCGAGGAGCGGGGGAAGCGGGTCGAGGTAGACTCACGTGAATTAACGAGAATACCGGGAGTTTGAGGGATTCTGCGAGAATTTTGCAGAGTCCAACTGGAGGCGAATAGCGGGTACCGACGGAAGCGGACGGAGGATACTCTCGGGGCAGGAAGGACGACGGATACTGCCTTCCAACTCTGGTGCTGGGGGATTTATAGGGGTCTAATGGGGGTTTTCCCTCTCCGGCCTTTTAGCGAGAGCGCGAGAAGGTTCTTAAGCCGGCGAGGCGAACTTTGTCCGACTTTAGGTGGGACCTTCTGGGATCTCACACTTGTCGCAGCTTTCTGTGATGGCCGCATTTCAGGTTATCACGGCGTCTCATAATTTCGTATCTCCATTAGCACAAACAAAAAGGGTCGCCCAGGTGTACGATGTTTGTCTATTGAAGTGTGAGGTGTCGCGTATCTTTCACTTTGTCTCTCCGTGATCTCTGACGGGCACAATAATGTAGTTCCTGTACGGGCTGTGAAAGGCAAGAAACTTGAGTCATCAGGTAGGTATCCAATGCTCAAAAGGATTATCGGAAGGGCCATTAGGCATCCCTGTCGACGGGCCATTATAGAGCACTTCAGATTTCTGTGTGCTGTTTCCGCTATCTCTTTCGTGGTTGGGCGGTACCCGGTGTTGTGGAGACAATGAAAACCAACGAAGGCTGATAATTCCTTGAACAATTCGGGCTCGAATTGTGCTCTTATGTCGGTTACCACCTATAATGGGACTCCAAATCTGGAAACCCATCTATCCAAGAAGGCCAAGGCACCCGTCGCAGCACTTATGCCTGGAATCGATAATGCCTCGAGTCATCTTGTAGCCCGGTCAATGCAAGATATGAGATACCGGTTATGCGACAGATAGGACTGCCTAGGAAACGTTCACGTTAGTAGTGGTCCGACGATGTCAATGTGAACGGTCTCGAATCTTGACGAAGGTATATTAATGGGCAAAACCGGAGATTTCGTGTGGCGATCTATCTTGGAGGACTGACATAAGAAGCACTCACGTGCCCAGGAGCGAAGGTCCCTATCTATATTAGGCTAAACATATCTAGACTTAATTAGACGGAGGGATGCCTTAATTCCAGGGTGAGACAAATTGTGCAATTGTTTGAGGATCATCCTCCTGCATGCCGTAGGAACGAACGGTGGTGGATATTTTGATGTTACTTCAACCATAGTTGAGCTTCTCTGGAAAAAGGGAAAGAGTTTAATCGCGATTTGAAATCCTTATGTTTCTTCATAGTTATTCTGTGCTGCCGCCAGGGCCCGGAGGCCAAATGAGTCAATTTGAACCGAATCAACGTTCCTCGATAGCCAGTCAACAACGACGTTGTCCTGACCACGCACGTAGGTGATATCGCTGATGTTACGTCCGCGATATTGGCATACATCAGTGATCAGTGATATATGCCAAAATTGCCGTCCAATAGCATTGTTGCCTGTCCGTTTTGATACACACTGGTAAAGAGAAAGCCGTTACCAATGATCAGAGATCAGCAATCAGCAAAATACGCCGCCAGGAGTTCTTTGTAGTATGTGCAGTATGCTTGCTGTGTCTTGCTTAACTTGCTCAAGAAAAATAACACTGATTGCGGTGATCCATTCACCATCTGGTGAAGAGCATCACCTGCCGCGTATTAGGAGCAGTCCGTCACCAATTGATACGGTGAGTCATCAGGCAGCGGGTAACAGAGCTTGACGGAGTTAATTAGAGCTACTCTAGTATTATTGAATGCTTATCGCGAACCATCGTTCCATACGAGCTCACGAACCTTGGGTTGCAGACGCGCGAGTTCAGTCAGCGGGGCTGCAATCGCAGCAAAATTTGGAATCATTCTCCTATAGTAGCCTGACATGCCCAAGTATCGTCGTAGTTCATTGTTCCCTTTTGGTAATGGCATGTCCCAAATTTCCTTAATTTTCTTAGCTGGTGGACAAATTCTCGTAGCCGAAATATAGTGTCTTAGAAAGTCAATTTCTTTCGTGAATTTGTACTTTTCCACGGATACTCGTAGGTTATTCTCTACCAGGATTTTGAATACTTGATCTAAATGATCCAAATGATCGTCCAAATTGTCCGAAAATATCAGGATGTCGTATCTATATACAAAAAAAAACAACTCTAATTCCCGAAACAGGTTATCCACGTAACGCTCGAAAGTGCAACCTGCATTCCTGAGGCTAAAGGATAATTTTATAGACTCCCATAACCCAAACAGAATTACCACCACAGTTTTCTCTATTTCCACCGGGTTCATTGGGATCTGATCATAAGCACGAACCAAATCCAACCGGGAGAAATTGTTTTTCAATGACGGTGATTTGCTACAACACTCTGGATTTTCTGTAATGGATATTTGTCGTCTTCGCGATTGCATTAAGTGAGCGAAAATCGCTGACCATCCTGTAATTCTCCGGCGACTTCTTCGGAATCATGTGAATCGGCGAGGCCCACGGTGATTTCGACAGGTGCACAACCCCCTCCTTCAATAGTGTCTCGAAAATTGCATTGGCAACTTATAGTTTCTCTATTGAAAGAGGCCGTGATCGTGCGAAGGTTGGCGGTGCATTCTCGGTCTCAATTGTGCCACGGAGTTAGGCGACAGTGGGGGTGAATTAGTAGGCGCGGGGCTGTACAAGGCTTCATACTTCTCTAATGCGGCCTTGGAACTGGACAGTAGATGGTGGAGGTCATTAATAATTAGTGCTACTGCAGGTTCCCCGGATTGTTTTACTTTTGACCTGTGCTTAGTTTGATTGGCGATAAGGAAGCCGCGCGCACAATCCACCAAACGATTAAAGTGCCCCAGAAAGTCAATCCCTAATAATGGCGATGTTGTATCCGCGATCACTAATGACCACCTAAATGACCGACGAAGGCTAGAAATAGCTATATCCGCGTATATTTTTCCGTACACTTTTATTTTTCCACCATTAGCTGTCGTAGTGCTTATACAGTGGAATCGCGTATTTCATACGTTCGCACCAAATTAGCCGGAATTCTGGATACACTTGCTCCCGTTTCGATTAAAAATTCGCACTTTATCTAATCTAATCTCGCTGCAACGGTGAATACTGACGGTATGCCAGCAGTTGCACTTGCAATGGCATGCCGAGCTAGTTTTCCGATGGGGCTGGCGAAGATGGCCCGAAGAACGGTTGCATTTGCACGTTTTCCCTTCCTTTTGGCCATCTACACCAAGGCTTGCAGAATTTCGCACTCTCGCAGAAAACACAAATGGGATCGACATACGACAGGTCTCTGGTTCCTGCGAAAGGTCGTAGTCCTATCGGTATATTATTCGCACTCTAGTCGCTACTACGCGGTACAAAGTTAGAACGATTGCAAAAAGGGTACTCACCCATACGCACTGAGAGCGCACATTTCGTATATTGCACATTATTTATTTGATTATCGCACCTATCATTTACATTGAGAGCACTTATATCAGGAAAAGACGTGACACTATCACTTGTTTCATTATTATTATCGCAAAAACACTGTGCCCTATAAAATGACATTAGTTCGTCTGCAAGTTTCCTTAGCTGGGCAAGGGTTAAGTCTTTCTGGGTGGCGATGATGGCCGCGATGTTTAATGGCAGGGATTGAATAAATTTGTGCCTCACGAGTTCTTCTCAACTCATACCTGTAGAGCTCTTCTTTGTAGTTCCTCCAGGTTGATTGAAGGTCGACCAGTGAGCGTGGAGAAGACAATGAACTTCTCAAATAGCTCCGGTCTAGTTCTCTCGAACAGCCCAATTACCTCGGCCCTAAGAAGTTGGTAGTTCGGGGCAGATAAGACTGTAGCTGGAAGTCGGTCAACAGTCTCGGGAAGTAGTGAAGCCAGGACGTGAAAAATAATGTTCCTCCTTATTTATCCTCCATATATCAAAATGGGCCTCTACTATTTTAAACCAACCTGATACGTCTGTCTCGTTAAAGATGGGTGTCTTGATTGTGATGGCTTTTTCGACTTACGATCGTCCTTGTTGTGCTTGTTGTTGGTCGAGTCCATATTTTTTGTTATCTTTTGTCTGGGCTAAGGGGTCACCAGTTATAGGGGTTATAGTAGATCTGTTTATAGGTAAACGGGGTGATCCAATTTATTGGTAAGCGATGTTAAGGCAGCGGTACTGTAGAATTTAATGACTCCAAATGTTCGTTTTCTTATCCACTTGTCGGATGAGTTACGGTAACCGGATATACTACTTGGCGGAAAGGGGGAATCGGAAGAACAATGGTGGTTTCGTGGGCTTTTAATCTTGGCTTAGGGCTACCTTAGTTCGGGCAAGTGAAATCGCTGAGGGTATTTGAATTTAGAAACCTGACCGGGCTTTATCAAGCTGACATCCGTAACAAGATTGATTTCGTCTTTCATGGGTTCACGCCAAGGCTAGTGGCTCGAGCTTCCTCTCTATCATATTCCGTTCCATGTATGCACAGCTGTTTCTACTGTCTTTGTTATTTCTGCGGCCAGACCGTCGGCTCGAACCTGTTTCCTAATGTATGTTTTTTTTTATATTCGCGTGGGAACATAACGATTTCACTTGCATTATTACAAAATATTCTGCTTTGCATTGATATATAGATTATTAAATTGCTATTTAACATTATTTACAACTATTTGCTTTGTTTCCAATTAATTAATTGTTACAAGATGGCTATAGTATATGGTTATTCATGGGATTTATTTTCTGTTAATAAATCAGCCTAAATAGGGTTTCGAAAACCATAACCATAAATTTGTTTGATCGAAGTTGTCGCCTGATAGTTTTTAGGCCTAAGACGAAATCGAAATAAATTTTGAAGTAATGAACTGGGTTTTAAGAAAAACAATTAAACAAATATAAATATATTCATAGAATCAACGAATGTACAATGAGATAAGTTGGATTAGGTATACAATTTAAGATATGGTAAAATATGATTTACAGCAACGAGATGTGAAGAGAATGAAGTACGAGAAATAAATATGAAATAATATAGTGAAATAATATGGTGGAATAATATGGTGAAATAATATAGTGAAATAATATGGTGAAATAATATGGTGACTATGATGGACCTTGAATAAGGGGCTGCAATATGAGAAGTAAATATAATTAGGACCTACTCTCGTATGGTCGTTTGCAGAGAATTGCGAGAGGATGTTGAAATAAACTAGGTACGATTTGTTTGGAGGTAAATGACTAATTGTAGAAGGAATGATTACCGACCTTTATGCGGAGAATGGCGAGAGTCGAATGGGAAAGAATAGTGTGCTATTTGGTCTAGCTGAAAGCATGTTTGTTTGTTTGTGTGTGAAATTTTAAGAGATGTTTTTTGAAAGAGTAGTACGTTAAATGAATTGACAAGTTAAGTAATATAATTGAACGATTAAATTGACAAAGTTAAGTAAAATAATTGCATGATATGAATTTTAAATAATAATTGATGTGTGTATATATATATATATATTTAAGTTTCCCAGGAGGTTTTTATTATAGGAATGCCTAGAGGGCATTGCAATAATGGCATATTATTTCAATGTTCGATTTGTGTGCCCAATTTCAAGATTCCATAATGGCAACAAGGTCCTCAATTTGTGAGGTTCCTTTTTGGCTATACTTCACCTTGTAATTGAACGCTACAAACTCTTTTATATCCGCTGTACTGACCCTTATATATTGGAATTCAGTTAGCTGGACTTAACAATCAGGCTGTAATTGTCCTTCTAATGATCAGAAAGTCTATTGTATATGAAAAGTAAAATTAGCTCTACAAAATTATCCAGTTTAACAGAATTCCAAAATATAAAGGTCTGGTTAACTAAACTAATTATTAGGTAAAAAAATATATACAGAGGAATTAATTACTAACATATTTTTTTTCAGGTTCACAAGCAGCAGATTTTCAAAGTTCTGGCTATCCAACCGCGAACGTTTTGGGGCGAAAATTAGTCTTGCAGAACTCAACAGGCGGTCACAAGCAGCAGATGCAGGTAGTGGGGGCATTTAACTTAAGTGAAATATCCTGCAATGCAGGCAACCACCACAGGATTTCTATATCACTCTCTTGGCATGACAAGTACCTATCATTTTTTGTGTAACTCCGGGCTGAGATTTTGTTTTCATTGAAGGAATGAGGAATAATTTAATAAATTGAGGCCCTCTTTAGGCGGGAAAACGGGAGACAAAAGAATTGTCTCTCGGGTATGAAAGGATGCGTGATTGGTCCAAACATAAACAATCGTTTATGATTGGTTCAAACCAATCATGTCATTGTCTGACTTTATCTTCTACGTCTGTGATTGGCAAAATTAACTAAAAAGTAACGAATACTTTTATGCCTTTCAAGTGTACTGAAGTTAAAAATAACCTAAGAAAAAATTACGCAAGTATAATTGAAAGTACTCAAATTCCCGTGTACCTTTTAGGATATAAAAAGTATAACAAAGTTACTTGAGTACCGTACTTAAGTAATTGTACTTCGTTACTTCACAACTGTGATAAAGGATAAAAAAGTAGGAAAATTGGGGAAAAGTAAAGTGTAAAGAAAAAAGTAAACGTTACTAAGATTTAATCTGATAAAAATGGTCTCAGAAAGCTTGAAAAAATATATATGCTTTTTAATTACATGAAAATAATATTGCCTTTTAATTTTTATCAGGAATATTTAATAATAAAGAACGTATTACAAAATCACAAAAAAATTATTAGAGTATCCTCTAAGCTACAACTTAGAACATTTTCTTTCTTGATTTCCCCAAAGCAAAATCATTGATTATGTCATCCATAGATAACGAATACTTGATTGGTATCTTCCGCAAACTCCGGAATCAGCTGCTTCTATAGTCGGGCGACAGTCAGCGCGGGTATTTGCCGCTATGCCCACCAGGCAGCGATCCCAGTCATTGTTACGACTTAGTCTGGGTGAGACGCTGCCGCCATCTTGGAAAACTTTGAAATCATAAGTTAATTGTATTTATTTGCCGTTTAGGCCTGTTAGCTCCAGGACCGGGGCGGTCTCCACTACCCCTCAAACGAGTGCATCCACATGACCATGATGGCCGTGGAAGTCTTCAAGGTGATGAAACACCAAGCGAAAGGAGGGCGAAGTTCCTGGCGGCCTACTAAACAGAAGAAGTGTTCGTGAGTGTCTAATAGGAAATAATGAGCAATGACTCAGGCCTGTCCCTGCTGGACTGTGAAAAGGGGTTGCAGCCTGGTCAACACTGTTGTTCCTGCCATCGCCAGGTCCTTCTTCCATGTCATGGGCAAAAATATGGTGTCAAAAGCTAACAGTGATGCCCATGCAAAAGTCAAATGAGGCATAAAAAGAGGTAATCCAGAGCACCTGAGAAAACTACCAGGAGCAAAAGTGACTACAAGAAGAAGGAACTTTCTAGTGAGAAAAAGTCCGAAGTCAATTTAAGTGTGCGTAGCCACTGACATTTGTTATGTATCTTTATTTTGTAGGGTAGATATTAGAATCCAGGTTAACCATGAAATAGGTTACTAGTACAGGGTTTCCACACCTTAGATTCTTACTAGCTATTACACTATTATACCTATTTGAGAATAATATAGTCGGTACTAAAATGCGGGGGTCTAGCTAAATGATACCTAATGGAAATATAATTGTTTGCTAGATTGGTCAGGTGTTGGCCCTGGAGGGATTTCTTCTCTTTTTCTTAAATTGATGCTACCTACTTTATTTCATTTATTAGAATATACCTTGAAATATGTTTGTAGTTAAATGAAATATACCCATTTTTCATTAGTTTTAATTAGAAATTTTGCCATTTATTTTTTTTTAAGTACCTGGAAAATTTATGGAATTTTGAAATTTGATATTAGTAGACACCCTGTAGTATCTAAGAATCCCATTGTACACAGCATTATTAAATAAAATTGAATTGAATATAACCAACATCGGTTATAAATATAAGGTTTTTATTTTATTTTTTTCATTAAATATGTCACACTTCCGTTCGCCACGCCGAATCTGTTGGTCGAATAAAAATTTGACTTCACAGCTCTAAGTACATTGGTCCGTGGGTGCTTCATGCTAAATTTGGGGTGAATATCTTTAAAAATAAAGAAATGAGGACGATTTTTGTTTTTCCTTGGCTAGCCCGACTATGGAATAGCCCGATTTTGAGCTACCAATCAAGTATTCGTTAACTATGTATCAAAAGATATGCCTCGCAACTTATTGCTCTCTATGCACATGGTGCTAAGTGCCGACAATTTTCCTTCAGACATAAATACTCTCATTTAATTTTTTATCCTCTTTAGCTGTGAAAATGATCTTTCTCCTGAACAATTTGCTACCATCAAATATATAAATAGTCGTAATATTGTTTCCACATTAGGGAAAACTAAATGAATCTTCTCTTGAAAGATGATTTGATACAAATCTTTGTGTTGAATTTCTTTTCTAGGATAATTGTGCTTGACATAATTATGGAAGTGCCTAAATTCACCCGTGAGCTTAATATCAACATCATGTGTATATTCTTTCATTCAAGTTTCTACTGCTTCATGTAGAGTTCCTTTGAAGCTTCTAAATTAACCAAAAATGAAAATGGATCCTAGAGTGCGATACTGGTTTTGTGAAACTCTGTCATGTCAGCAAACGATCCCATAGGTGTAGCATAAAGACAAACTCTAGTTCCTCCATTTTTTCCCAGAAGAGTACCAGCTTTTAGTCTTGTAGCTCTCGTTTCATTCGCATGTAGATAGAGGGGAGTAGGAAAGAGGGCAAAGAAAAAATAATAGCGTAGGCGAGTTGCGAACAGCTTCCCGCGTCGCTGGACCACTGTTAGCCAGCGGCGAATCCACTCCGCCATCCTGAGTCCCCAAAAGACTCATTCAAACGAAGCTTTTAAGCCGCTCGCCTTCACTTCTCGTACGCTATACGCATTAGCATAAATGTGACTTAGAGCATCTATGATTGACTTATAACTTGTATTTATAGCAGACACCGCTTTGGCATGTGCTTCCACCTAGTGTCGGACAAACTCTTTGGTACTCTGATGTCTGAGTTTGTAGTCAAGAAAGATAACATCACAGACTACCAGTTTGTAGAAGATGAAAAGGAAGTGTATATTTCTTGAACAAAAATTATTTCGCGAAAAAGTTTACTGCATTTAAACAGCAATCTACAACAGCAAGGCCCACAAGATTTAATGAATGTCAGGCACAGGGAATATATATTGCATAATTCATTAACTCTTAAGATATTTTGCTGCATTCCATTGCATTTACCAGGCATATTTGCTGCATTATCATATGACTGTCCTCAGCATTTATTGAAATCAACTTTGCAGACCTTACGTACTCGTAGATAGTCAACCACCCTACCTGCCATACCTTAACCACTGTTATTTTCCAAGGAAAGTTAGAAAGCGCTCAGCAGGTAAACCATCACCAGGGGATACATATCTTATTATAACAGTTAGTTGAGCCACATGAGAAAGATCTGGTGTGGAGTCCACATACATAGTAAAGTAATCTGCATTTCTCCGATCATCTAAAATTGATTCTCTTACTCCATTAGCCTTAATCTGGATAACTTCATCATATACTGTCTTCAACACATATGAAGGAGACCCTGATCCTTTGTTTCCATATTGTTTTATTTTATTAAAAAGAAATGGACCAAACTTAGCAATCAATTCTAACAAATCAAGATAGTTGCCATTATTTGGTGATTCAAAGGTTTCATTGTCTTCTCTAAAAGCTTGACCACGTTCTGCTAATGTGAATATCACTGCAACAACACGCGCATGGCACATTCCTCCGATAAAGCTGTTCTTCTTTTATTTATTTTGCTAGTACTAAGTCTAAGATTGAACCACGCTTTCTTGTCAAGTATGCTAGCAAAGCTCTCTCTAGTCTTCAGAGTTTGAATTGCAATGGGATTTCGCCAGTCAGAAAATCCTTCAGAAGCTAGTGCTGGAGTTGATGTTGAAAACAGATGGCAGACAAAGCAATAAACGCAACCGGTTGTTAGAGAGTACACAAGCCATTCTTGATCGTATACTTCGCCATTTAGTTTTCTGTTCTGAAAAAGACCTATTAAAATGTTTTTAGCAAAGTTAACGCTGAATTATTTTTAACAAATATCTAGTTTTCTACCACGATCAACGAGAATAGCATAAAGGGGGTCTTTTGAAATGTACTTTTTTGGTACATTAGGACACCTTAAGTGTTATCTTCTAGTTCGAGGACTCGGGTGTTCCGCTGGATCTGAAGTAGAGTCAGTTGTCTAATAAGTTCCCGGAAAATATTTCCCATCCACGTGAAAAGGGACGAAATAATTTGTGATTAAACATGTCCATTCAGAAACATTCTTGTAGCATTCTGTAGAAACGAGCATTTAAAAGCAAAATTTGTGAAAGTGGAATCATTTACAATTATGCACCCTCATGAGCAACATGGAAAACAGAAAAATGATGTCAGATTCAATGTCCACTTTTTAGTGAAGACAACCCTTTATGAATGGATAAATCGTTTTTCAAATGACCTAGAGGAAATCGAAGATGGGACTCGAAGTGGAAGACCTTCAACCTCCATCAACAATGAAAACATCAGTCATGTGAGAGAACTAGTAGATGAAGATCGTCGATATCGTGTAGAATTTATAGCTGGCAATCTAGCCATATCGGTGGGATCGACTCATTCAACTTTAAAGACTATCTACACTTGAGAAAGCTTGAAATGAGGGCCACTCTGTCAATTCAAACTTTAAACAAGTGGATGCTAATCCAGACGATTTTTTTTGAAAAGAATTGTGACTGGAGATGAAATGTGGTTGTACCAGTAGGATCCCGAAGACAAACAGCAATCTAAGCAATGGTTGCTGAGGGGGTCAACTGAGCCAATCAAAAGAAGAGCTGAAAGATCTGACGCAAAGATTGTGGCAAAATTTGGGGGATTCTGAAGGTGTTTTACTAATAGATTACCTGGAAGGACAAATAAGTGTCAATGCAATTTATTATGAACGAGTTCGAGGGAAATTACATCGAGTAATTAAGAAAAAACGCTAAGGAAAACTTCCTGACAGTTTTGTTCCATCACGATAACGCTCCGGCTCAGTCATCGCGACTTGTAAGTGCAAAACTGAGACATTTGAAATGGGAATAGCTCTCTCACCCTCCTTACAGTCTAGACTTAGCTCCCTCTGGCTTTTTTCTATTCACAGATTTAAAGAAACACCTGAAGGGGACTCGTTTATCATCATTAGAAGAGGTGAAAAAAGCAACAACTACCTGGGTTTATTCAAATGATGCTCAATTCTACAGGCAAGGTTTAGAAGGCTGGAGGCACAGACTCCAAAAGTGCTGTAATACTGATGGTTATTATGATGACCCACGTATATATATATATATATATATATATATATATATATATATATATATATATATATATATATATATATATATATATATATATATATATATATATATATATATATATATATATCAATTTAACTGAAATTCAATTTAGAATTATCCTATATCAAAGCAAATTCTTTGAAATTGCCTATCAAAAGTATTGGAACACCTCGCTTTAAAACTGTTCCAAACGAGCTTCGCTGGCATCAGTGTTCCCTCACTTCCATCCAATAAGGTTCGTTTATAAAGTGTTCCAACATCAGGTTTGTAAAGCCATCTCTTAACGTGTGAGTACTCTACTTATATATATATATATATATATATATATATATATATATATATATATATATATATATATATATATATATATATATATATATATATATATTCATTTGTTACAGAACCCATTTTTCGTATTACCATTTGTGATCTTTTAAATATTATTCCTTAATTCATATATATTCCAACATTTGTGACCCATATAATAATAATAAGTCTTTTGTAATGCACTCTTCAAGGCCTGAGGCCTTCCCAGAGCGCACGTTGTGCTGAGATGAGAATGGAAATTCAATGGAAATTCAAGAGGGGGGAGAAGGCAATACTGAAAAGATGCGTTTTCAGGAGACGCTTAAATGTGGTAAGAGTGGGAGAAGACCTGATTTCAGCAGGAAGAGCATTCCACAACTTAGGGGCGCAGATTGAGAAGGAGCAGTCCCCCATTGAGCAGAGGAATGAACGAGGAATACTCAAAAGAGGTGCATTTGATGACCGAAGGGCCCGAGGGACATGGCGTGGCGAGAGGGGCCTTAAATGTGAAGAGAAGTATCTTGAAGTGAGTACGGGATCTGACAGGGAGCCAATGCAGTTCATGCAGCAAGGGTTTCGAGGGAGAGAAGCGAGGGCGACGGAGGAGAAGCCGGGCAGCATAGTTATGTACAAGTTGAAGGGGGCGGAGAGAGGAGGATGGCAGATTCACAAGCAGAGAGTTACAGTAGTCAAGGCGTGAGGTGATGAAGGCATGAACAGCAGTCTCAAGACTTTGGCGATCAAAGTGAGAGCGAATGCGACGGAAGTTACGAAGGAAAAAGAGGATTTTGCTGATATTGTGGATATGAGGCTTAAAGGAGAGATGCTCATCAAAAACAACACCCAGATTCCTAACGCAGTCAGAGAAAATGATAGTATTACCGCCCAGGGTAAGCGAGGGAAAGAGAAATTTAGATTTTTTGACAAGAGCAGGGGTACCATTTGTTATTCCTAAACTCTTATTCTTAGCACTCTTGTATCACTAAACTTGTATCTTTAAACTCTCCATCGGAATTTTACTTTCAAATCATAAAAGATATAATCTTGCCACTATACAAAGCGTTCGTGCGCCCACACCTCGAATATGCGGTTCAATTTTTGGCCCCCTCCCTAAACAAGGATATAGCGCAGTTAAAAAGTGGTGTAACGTCGGGCTACTAAACTAGTTCCTAGAATCCGAAACAAACCGTACGAAGATAGACTCCGCTCATTAAATTTACAATCCCTTGAAAGTAGACGATCACGTGAACAGTTGATCGATATATTCAAAATCTTAAAAGGATTTACTAATATTCATTACAGACTATTGTTCGAGATGGACGAAAGGACCAACACACGCCAAAATGGTTTAAAATTAGTGAACATGCGGTTTAACTCTACTAAGCTCAAAATTACTTCGTTTAAAATCGTGCAAACCTGAAATAGCCTGCCCAACTGTGTAGTAGAAAGCACGTGTTAATATGTTCAAAAACCGACTTGATGAGTACTTCAATAGTGTAAATATAACGTAGTAGGAACATATAAGAAAACGTCATTCGAAATAAGGAGTTGGAAATAAAATGAAATGAGCTATAAAAAGATGACAGCGACGCCCCCTGCATGGAGTGAATGTAAATTTTCTTTTTCTGTCTGTCCTATAATTATATTATTTTCATCACTAGCAGGTGAAGGATGGGGGAGAAGAGAGTACTGTCCTATCCTCCACCCCATCCCTAGTTCGGAGAAGCGTGTAGGTGTATTTGAGGGATAGTTGAACCTGCATGTCAAGTGTACACATGTAGATAAATGTGTACCGAGAAAGTGAAATAGTTAGAAAAGGCATGTAAAAAAGGCCAAATGGTACACATGTAGATAAGTGTGTACAGTAGAATAGAAATATTTTTTATAAAGCTTGTAAAAAATATATATAATGGGGACACATGTAGATAAGTGTGTACCGTAGAGATTAAATAGTTAAAAAAAACCGCATTTAAAAAAAAGCAAGATACACTAACGTTAGAAAGTGGTAGTTAACATCTTCTGTAAGCGGACTGGCCCTGAGCGGACCTTAAGGTCTTTGCTGGTCCTTGTTTCTGTAGTTCAACCAATTTTATCTTGCTCTATCGCGTTCAAATGATTAGCTCATTAAACTATTTATTTCATGTCAATTTCTTATTAAAATAATTTACTTGGTTATACATTTACTTCCTAAAAAGTACTCAATAACTTGAGTAGTTATACTTGCGTATTTCTTTCTTATGATACTTTTACTTCATTGCATTTGAAAAGCATAGAAGTATTCGTTACTTCTCAGTTAATTTTAGCCAATCACGACGTAGAAGCAAAAGTCAGACGATGGCCAATCACAAGCGTCTCCTCTGGTTTGACCTAATCATAATCACTTGTTCGTGTTTGGACCAATCACATGCATCTTTTCATACTTGATAGACAATTCGTTTCTCTCCCGCTTTCTCGCCTGAGAGAGGGCGTCAGTTTATTAAATTATTCCTCATTGCTGCTTGTGAGCACCTGTTTAGCTCTGCAGGACTAATTTTCGCCCCAAAATGTTCACAGTTAGATAGTCAGAACTTTGAAAATCAGTTGATTGTGAAGCTGAATAAAAAATATATCAATAATGAATTCCTTTTTATATCTTTTACCTAATAATTAGTTTAGTTAACTAGACTCTTATATTCTAGAATTCTGTTAAACTGGATAATTTTGTAGACTTAATTTTATTTTTCATATAAGCTAGACTTTTTGATCAATAGAGGAACATTTATAGCTTGGTTGTTAATTCCAGTTTAACTGAATTCCAATATATAAGGGTAAGTACATCGGGTATAAGAGTTTATTGTATAGTATATTGAATAGTGTCTGAGGTGATGGGTACTTTACTATTTGCCGCTACTTTTTACTTTCACAACTCAAGTACTTCATGAATAAGATACTTGGTTACTTTTACTTAAGTACATTCAAGTTTAGGTACTTTTACTTGTACTTTGAGTAAAATTTTGTCAGGTCAACAATACTTTTACTTAAATATCAAAGCAGGGTACCTTTCACAACACTGTTCATTTCAAACATTTGAGTGTATCAGGAATTATGTTCACTATCTATGTTTGATAATAACCAATACACATAAACTGTGTCTACCACATGATTAAGCTTTAAAACTTTTCTCTATAGAGTGCAAAAATAAAATGATGTTCTAATCTGCATTTTTTTCTGGAACTTTATCAGTGATCTTTATAAGAAGCCCTTTATGTTTGCTAGTTAGAATGGGAGAGCCATCTATTGTTACATTAACGAGTTTTTTCGAGCTTAAATCTAATTTCACTAAAAAACTTTGACTTCGAAAGAAATGAATCTTCGCCTTTTGTTCTATCTTTTATCGATTGCATTGATGCTAATTCCTCTGTCACTTCAAACTTGGTACTTATGCCACTAATAAAAATAAAGCAGTTGGGCTGTATCTCTGATGTCGCACCTCTCGTCAAGTGCCATTGAAAAATAATCAAAGAGTCTGAAATCTTATTTTTCAGCTGTGATTGGATGAATGCGGCGATAGTTTCTATGTGCCTCGAAACAGTTCGACGAGATAGGATTAAATTTTTATATTGCTCAATATTTTCGGGGTTAAGGACAGTAACAGAATCAATCATGAACTCCTTTATAAATTCTTCTGAAAAGAATGTTATTTTTTACGATTCTGTGGGAAATAAGATAGCTAACTTTGGTCAGATGTCATTAATAACAAAAAGTAAAAAAAAGAAAACCATTTCTTTGCTTAACCATTTGACTTTACAATTTTTCGCATTTATTTATCCTTGCCTCATCAGAAAAAAAACTAGTATATTGCTTGGCATGTTTGGTATCAAAGTGACGCTTCAAATGAAACTCGGGCCACATGACAAGCCTTCGCGGGCCGCAGGTTGCCCACCTCTGCCCTATGTCCCGAAAAGAGGTTGTTGATTGTTCTTTCAAAACATACCTAGAGCAATGAGTAGGGATATTTGTAAATATAAAAAAGAAATGGAACCTTACTATGCGCCAGACTTGCGAATAAAGACCCAGGTGAGGAGTGTCGCCACTAAAAATGAAGCTAAAATCATCGCCCAAACCTGGAAAAGGGGAAAAAAAAGCTCATTGCGCCGCTTCGTGAAGTTGCCTCTTACATTCTGCAAAGAGCATTGATATAGGCTTGAGTTCGATGACGATGTGGACGTATTTGTGCCGTTGTGTATTTCTGGGAACGTACAGCAGTGGGCATATTTTTAATTTAAAACGGGAGCAAAATGTGTCCGTATTTATCTAGGTCAGGGGTGAATAGTTGTATCCAAGTGAAATATGCCTTGAGATGATTGGTAAGAGGAAGAGAGAGCTTATTTAATAGGAAACAAACTTGGTAATCCAATAAGGCAAATTTCAATCAATGGATGTCAGTAAGGTAGGGATAAACATGAGAAGAAAAGTACTAAGAACACAAAAAGAAAAATTAATCTAGTTTAAGAACTACCGGAGAAAAATATGTCAATTCTAAATGAGGAACAGACCAGAGGTAAAAGATGAGGGTGCGAAAATTATCCAAATAATAAAAAAAAAACGAACGAATATTTAAAAAAATCCCGCCCTGGTACTATGCCAGTGGTGCCTTAGGTTCCCTAATGTGCTGGGTTAAATTCAGAAATGAATAGCCCTAACTTAGGGTCAAATGCAACCAATGCCATAAAACTATCAACAATATAAGGACCAAAGGAGTAGAGAGAATTATAAAGCATACATGGTATAGCAAGACTGACTAATTTCCAAGCACCCTTTACGACTTCTTCACCACAGATTATGTGGTAATCTGGATAATTAATTAGATCCTCTGAATTAAACTAGGTTGATTACCTCGTAAGAAAATGGCTTTACGAAGCCGGCGATATCAGGTTCAAGCTTCGGTCTCAGGTAGAGGATGTTGTAGTCGGTGTGCAAATAGGACTCGCTGAAATCCACTTTGGCGATGCGATCCACGGAGTAGCCAAATGGCCCTAACCCAATGTCAGCCTCCTGTGAGTGTTCACACAATTAATGTCTCGATATAGAAGAAAAAAAATGCCGCCATATAGAACGGGTAAAGGAAAGATGAGGGGGAAATTACCAGATCATCTCGTTGAAGATTTCTGTCCCGGGTCGCAGGAGATAAGTTTTCGCCAAGAGTGAATACGCTGATGTAATTAAAAACAAGAATAAAAATGCCAGTCTATCACTTTTAAAGAATTATTGAGCCTTTATTACTGATAATAATTTACTCTCTTGATTAGAATTGTCTAGCAGACTTTGAAAAAAGAACGACAGAAGCCACTTCATTGGGTCCTTTGATCTAAAGCTAAAACTTTCATGGTGTAGCGTGCGAGAAGTGCAAGCGAGCGGTTTAAAAGCGTCGCTTGAATGAGTCTTTTTTAGACTCAGGATGGCTGAGTAGATTTGCCGCTCGCTAATAGTGGTCCAGCGACGTGGAAAGCTGTTGGCAACTCTCCTACGCTATCAAGATTCTTTCTTTTTTCGTCGTCCCCTTTCCTCCTCCCCTCTATCTACACTGGTGATTTAGATTTTTCACTTCTAAAACTCAAAATTATTTATTTCTGTGAAATTGAAATTTCTCTTCGGAGTCCAAATCGAAAGGTTGTTGAATCAGAAAGAAAAAGTATGTGAAAATGCTTGAATAAAAAAGTGGAAATAAGTATGAAAGAGCAATTATGGAGATAAATTAAGGAGTGATGGTGTATGCGGGTGTGCCGTGGCAGAAGGGAAGAGCGAAATCAAAATGCCCGAATAGCGTAATGACGATGCCAAATGGGCAATAGGAAGCAAAAAGCAGGCGCGATTGCAAATGTTTAATAGTACATATGAGAATGTCCAAAAGATGTGGATGAATGATAAAAAAGTGAAACGAGTGAGTAATCAAAGGAAGATGCCCAAATGAGGTATTTGGACAGAACATGAATGAGTATCCGGATAGGAACAGGGGGTTATTCTGGAAGGAATTGCGACAGGAGAGAAACCAAGAGAGAGAATAATAACTGTGTGAACATCAGAAATAAGAATGTCAAGGTACTTGAGAGCAATGGTGAGTTATATACTCAACTGTTAGGGCCATGGAATCCCGGCAGCACAAGACAAGCTCAGGAGACAGTGGCCAGGCATATAAACTGATAAACCAGTCAGGTTGGCAGTGAAGACCATGTTGGTACATAGTAATGGGGACTGGTTTCATGTATCATGTCATGGCAAGACTATAAGGCTAGGTAACATATAAAATAATAATGGGTAATTTTACAAAATATAACAAGTTAAGGGGTGAAAAGATAGTGGTAGAGAAAAATACAAAGTTTGGAGTTGAATTGGGACAGAGACGAAGCAACAACAACATCGGCTGGGAGGGAATTCCAGTGAGGGGCTTCCCCAAATGTGAATATGATTGGTTTCGTGGGTTGAAACCTAACGTTATATTGAGGTATTGAATAAGCAAGCATGAAATAGGTTTGTGGTGGGGGAAATCTGAAAAATTAAAATAAAGCTGAAGTAGATAAAAGACTCGATGGTATAATAAGACATGGTGGTAATTGTGTTATTGAATGGCTCTGGGTGTAGTGTTGTAAGGCATTTGAAAGTAGAATAGTGGGTTAAATTTCGGAAAATGCCGACCCTTGATTTTTTTTTTTTTTTTAGAATTTATGTATATTTGCGTTAAAAACAGGTGGTGTTTTTTTATTTAGAGAATGTTTTTTGGGGGGACAAATTCTCCCAAAGTGTTTTTTTTTGTTAGGGTATTGGAACCGCATCATAATGTATATAATTTTTAAAGTAATTTCGAAATGAGAGGCTTCACCCCCATACCCCTTTTAATTGTGGGGGTTGCCATAACCCCCCCCCCTGTTATTTTAAATAAACTAGTAGTATTCATAATTCGAAAGCCTAGCATTTGATTCGAATTCAAAGGCGATTACCAGATGTCTTTGTGCCTCTAGTTTTTATACCGTGATTCTTGACTTCAGATATATAAGCCTCACCTCTAAATGCTATTTAAATGAATCATATTTTATTTAAAATTTATTAATATAAAATGTACATATCATATTTTAATTAATAAAAAAAAATCCCTTCAAAATGATATATAATACAATATGATGCGATTCCAATTAACAATGTGACTCCCAAGATGGCGGCCGATCTATTTTTCGTCATAACAGCATAATTAGAAATTTAAAAAATAGAGATATTTATAACAAAGAGCACACAAAAATCGAAGGTGGGCATTTTCCGAAATTTAACTGAATAGTGGACTGGAAAATGCTTTGATAGTGCCTTTGTATAAGGATAAAATGGAGAAAAATAAATGTACGAACATAATAATAAATCTATTGAGTGTTGTATGTAAAGTGTATGGAAAATGGTGATTGTATGTATAAAAAAAATAACTGAGGATTGACATGGAATGAAAAAGGTGGATTTAGAGCCGGAAAAGGGTGTAAGGATCTAATATTTACATAAAAACAGCTATCTGTCAAAACTAGAGCTAAACAAAAATAAATGGATGCTAGGCTTATGAATCTAGCGAAAGCTTATTATCGTGTATTTAGTGAAGCATTATGTTAATTGCTAATAATGTATGAATTTATTTTGGGAGTTAGGCATGAATTATGGTGACAGTCCGAGTGAGTGGTTTGACACACGTGGGGAAGGAGGTAAGAGAGGGTTATTTGAAGTCGCCATTGCTCTTTAATATCCTTATGGATTGAATACTGAGAGATGTACTAGTGCAAATGAGGGAAAGGAGTGTGAGAGCGATGGGAATAGTGAAGACATGTTGGTATCAGGTTGGAACGAAAGTGATGTCCGGCGTTTAACGTTATGATAAAGGATCCCATTCTCATTACCAGTAATGAGACTGCCCCCAAATGGTACCTCAAGAGTGAAGGTGTCGTGAAAGCGATGACTCGCAGCTAGAAATCCGCTGTTGCAGATTGGTGGGACCCATTTTCCAATCACTGGAACCTTTCCAAGTTTTTTTAGGTGGCGTAGGACATATTATGGGTTACGTTGTATTTGTCTGCGAATTCCTTAGAAGTTGTAGCAGGATTTGTTGTGACAACAGCTTCCAACTCTTCAGCATAACGGGGGGAAGGGGAGAAGACCTTTTGGTACGTCTTTTAGACTGAAATCCCCACCTCCTGCAACTTCTTTTATTTACTACACCATCCCCATAAGTGTTCTGAATGGATTTTGTCACTGTACTTTTATTAACACCTTTATGAAAAACACTAAGTAAAGCGTGTCTAATGTGATCTTTAGATCTGAGGTCAAACGAATATATATCGAAGATTATGAACAATATTTTTATAATCTGAAAAAATGTATGAATTACTCATCATAGAATTCCTAAACGATAAAATGTTAAGACTAGTTTATAAAATAGGACATTATTTTCATTCCAATCTGATATATGCGGATGACCTGGTGTTATTGGCTGGGAGTGAAAGAGATTTGAAAATGTTGATCGAAACCTTTAACTGGGTATTTATGAAGAAGCAAAGAGTGAATGCAGAAAGAGTAAGATCTTTGGGGGGTGATGATAGGGTTAGGTGTGATATTTAGAATACGTGGAGTTACCCTTGAACAAGTGCGAAGTCTTAAGTATCTAGTGTATTGTCAATGATAGTTTTTCAGATAAAGGAGATTGCAACCACAATAATTTAAATGGTAGGAATGGTTCTTGGGCGATTAAAGCGTTAGTGAATAGAAATGGTTTGAATGATGAATATGCCAAGAAGAAACATCAGGATATTTCTTCCATTTTAAAAAAACTCAGATGGCGACTGGCAACGAGAGAACAGCGGCCGGAATAACAACAAATAAAAATTATCAATAGAGTGAAAACCAATTTAACAATAAACTATAAATAGCAAGGCAAAATCAAGGGTACACCCAGGTGCCTTTGTGAAAGCTTGCCTCTTTCAGGGTCTCAAGCGAGACGCCGAAAATAATGTTGTGTAGGGAGAAGGCTCACCTCCACAAAACTCCATCAAAGGTGTTCTTGAATCAGCTCTCAGTACCAGGTACATGCGGGAGTGACCCAACTTTTATGGTACCGTAAGGGGTACCAAACACGAAACACCCCCAAATTAGGACATCCAATTGAAATGTGCCGTACAGTCCGAGAGAACAGGCAGTCTTCGCCTGACACCTTCAGGTTCAGATTCGACAGAAAATGACTTGAGATCGTCGATGAAATGAGGGTTAGGCCAGGCCCACTAAAAGAGTTGAGGCGAAGTAGCACGAAACTTTACGTTGTCAAACGTTGTCTCCAAACTCATTTGCTATGCTTCCCGAAGGACTGACGTGATCATTACCAGTGTGGGGAAGAGTGAAACTCAGATTCATTTGTTCAGTCCGTGCAAATAGCCTGGTCCCTCATCAGAGCGTTTGTTTCAGCAAGTTTTACGTGTACGAAACCCCAGGAAAGGCAATATCAACGTCCTGCCGACCGTCAGCAGCCATGGCGTTACGAATATTATGAGCCACGGGATGTGTTGATTCCAATTCCTCAAGGGCACAAGCGCGCTATCACTATGGATTACAGAACGCTCTCAGACAAGGGCACGGAACGCAATCCCCGTCCTGAGCAATATGTTGCAACAAGCCCTCCTACTCTTTTCACTCTTGGAACCTTGGGTCCCAGAGTTGCATCATTCTCTCAGAGTTTTCGGGCCCTGAAACTGAAAGGTTACAGGCATGATTGGAGTCGCACAGAGATAAAGTCATCGCGTAGGTTGGCACTGTTTGTTTTTTTGTTAAAGTCTTGAATTTCTTCAATCTAGTTATTTATTTATCTAATAGCAATAAAATTTACTTTGACATTTCGCTACCGCGTGTGGAGTACTCAGAGATAACAGGGCAAGTAAAGTTCCTCTCGGAAGATTTCTTCAACAAAAATATGGATAGAACTAAATTATACTCTTTGGGGGGGAGAGGTCACACGTGTAGCATAACAAGTAAATAATGGTAGTAGCTGATTCGGGGTTCAAATGCCTTTACCCTCTCGCGAAAAAGGATTTTCTTAGAACGCACAGATGACCATAAATCTCACTTTTATCCCGGTCTCAGTCATCGTTTTTGCCCATCGACTTGTTAAATATGGCGTTCGGGTTAAAATAGCCATCCTTACCAATTTCAGAAGCTTCTAGCCCATGAAGGGTGTATGTAGAGCTGGTTAGAATCTGCGTCCAGATATAATTTTCCCCGAACATAACACCGTCACTCATTGAAATGCAAACTTCAACCCGGTAAGCTACCTGGTTCCTTTTAAAATATGCCTATTAGCAGCGCATTGTGAGTAGTGGGAGTGACTAGAAGAAACCATGTAAAACCTACATTTGGCTGGGGAGCAACTAATGTTTTGATCACAGGGTAAAATCTTAAAAATCTTACTCTAAGCCTTTAAAACGCCTCAGTTAATTTAGGAATTAACGTAATCTTGTTGAATGCGAACTGGATGTTGTGTTCAAAAAAAAAATTAACAGTTTGATTTTTTCACTTTCTTCGACAATAGGATAACCGGAGGAAAAACTTACTTGTCTCTGAACTGTGTTTATCATCCCGGAAAACGAACTGGTTTCTTCAACTTTGATTTCATAGCTGAAAATAAGATAATTTTCAATTTAGATTGATTAGGTTAGAGCAATATTATCATTTGTGCTTTTCAAAGAAATAGGGTTACTTTACCCAGTTATTGAAGTTTATAGAATATTGATCTGATGAGGAGGGAAGGACGTGAGAGAAGTAGATATGTTTTCTTCTAGAATTTACTTTGACTGGTGAATGGGTTCTCATGATAAGGTGCGATCTAAATTAGAAGCATTAGAACTACCCAGCAGGGGGAGGGGGGCGTTCCTGCAGGTTTCAGTTGTAGCAGGGCCTTTACCCCTCTCCTTCCCCCTTTCGAGAGTTATAAGTAGATGTAGGAAGAATGAAAGATATGATAGGAGATTTAAAGAAGCACAAAGTTTGACCCAAAAGAAGACCAGTTTCTCTTAGACGCCCGGGGTCGGGAAGGCGTTCCATACCCCCCAAGTAACAGAATTAACAGGAACCCGCTTGCGAGGGATGATTGGGAGCAGGGGTTGTCATCAAGGGTGGATGAGTTGTAAGTTTAGTCGATTTAAGTTACTGACGATCGAGTTATCGGTTCACTTTAATTTTATATGTTAGTGAGAATGGCCAAGCCACTGTTAGTACAATAGCAGTAAATTATTTGGTAAATTGAGCCTACTTTAGGTTATTTTCCCCCAAATTATAATTTTTAAGGTAATTTCAAAATGGGTGGCTTCCCCCCACATTCCGAAAGTTTTAAATAAACTAGTAATATTCCTAATTCGAAAGCCTAACATTAGAATCGAATTCAAAGGGCGATTGCTAAATGTCGTTAGGCTTCTAGTTTTTCTATAGCGTTCCTTGACATCATACATATAAGCCTCCCCCCCGAATGCTATTTAAATCAATCATATTTTCTTTAAAATTAACTAATATGAAATGTCAATATCATATTTTAATTCAGAAAAAATATTAACTTCAAAATGATATATAATATAATATACGATTCCAATTAACGTGTAGCTATTGGCTCCCGATATGGCGGCCTATCTATTTTTTTTGTCAGAACTTAGACAAAGTAACAGAGTATTGATAAACTTAATTTGATCAGAATTGCACCCAAAACGGAAATTCCTATGTAATTTGATGAGCTGAATAACATTTCTTCTATAACCTTTATTGATTAGAATGTTCTAAAACCCTGGGAATGACGGTGCTATCGTCGTTTCAATTTCCAAATTATTTTACCAGTATTTGAGAATTAGGCCAATAATTTCTGTAATAGGGTTGAATTATATAAATTCACTGGTAACGAAGAGCGGCTAAACGATAAAAAATAGTGTTCGATGAATAGTGGAAGCTTTAGGAGGGCTTGCCATTTTGTTATCGGTATTTCTAAAATGTGAAGAAAACTAAATATATATTACATAAATGACAAAAATGCACAACCACAACTTAACAAAAAAGAAACGAATCAAGGCACTGCCAGACAACATTAAACTGAAGGGACTGGTGCAACGCCGCCACCTGTATGAACCTGCTCAATACTTGTTTGATACGGCTCACACCAATTGAACACGTTCTGTTTCATCCCATATGCGTATTTTGCGTGCACTTTAATAGTATAAATTTAAATTAATCAGATATAATTTATTGTAATTATTAATAACTCATCGTATATTTTCCGAAAAAAACGGTTTTACGAGATTTTTCAAAATTAAACCTACTAACTCGGGTGGAACCTAAAAAAAACCCAGATCTGGGTGGAAAAATCCAGCAGTGGGAGCCCTTGTTGCATAGCATCGCTGAATATTCTCCCAAATAATATACGCTTTAATTACGGTATTTTTCCAGTAATTCATCGAAAGTTATATACAACTGATAAATATCGTTTTTGCTAACATTGAAATAAGAGCTAAGGTTCTTTGTTCACATAATTATCGATTGCAACACCGCAGTGACGTCTTCAACAATTAGTCCACCTATGTCTAGCAACATTTGTCGCACGTAGAAAAAAAACCCTATTTCGGTACTACTTTCAGAATTATTTTGTACTTTCTGATTATTTAGGCTTTAGGGCATTTATATATGAATGTTTTCGCCTAAGTAAGCAGTTTCTTGGGAAATGTCTGACGTAATTTGACCATTGCATTTACGAATTCTTACTTGAAAGGTTATAGGAGGCCGTCGCCATCTTGGGCCATTGGCAAGAAGCAGAAACTAAATTTTATAACGAATTAATTTTTGCGTCTAGCTGTTCTAGATAAATTTATTATACCGTGAACTGCAATGAGAACAGCCAAACTTGTGAACGGCATGATGCCGGCAAAAAGAGGATTTGTTTTGACGATTGTAACCAATATTTGAATATAAATATAACCAGGCAATGGCTTCGCCACTCCTCCCTACGGGGGGGGGGGGAAGCTTGCGTTTCGCTACTAAGATTAAAATTTAAAATCTAAAAAAAAGCAGCCATGGTTAGATTTTTATAAATTTTCTGAACTTCGCCAATTATAATAATTTTAAAAAGAAACTAAACTAAATTTCCCCCCTTTCAAAATATCACGTTGCTAAAATATAGTTATAGAAGATATATAAAGATTAATTTTTTTAACTTCACCATTTGTAATTGTTTGGGTTGTAAAAAATTCACAAGTCATAACCAAACTAAGATTAAACTATTATTTAAATACAAAAAAAATCCCCTTCATAAATTATAGACTAGTAACGATGATGATGATAATTGAAAATAAGTATAAATTGTAAAATATTTAATGTAATTTTTATCATCAGTAACGTAATCTTTTTTTACAGCAACAATTCATGCTACTGTATTTTTATATAGTATCTCACTATAGAAATTACTATAACGAACTATAAAAATCAACTAATATGTATATTACTGTATTTACATACAGTATATTACTGTAAATATATACAGTAAAGTTACTGTGCTTTTCTATAGGTGTTTTTATGTAATTTCTACAGTAACGTACTGTATTGTTAAATTACTGGTTGTTCAGGATGGTTCAAGGTGTGTTCGTAGTGGGTTTAATTGGTGTTATGGGAGGGTTCAATGAATATTAAGAGAGGAATCATTGGGTGATTAGATGTGTAAAATTACTGTCAAAGAGGCTTATTATTACTTTAGCAGTGGCATATCAGGGCCTATTTCATTGCAGTATAACTAACAGTTATCAAGTGTTTCTTTCGTGTTACTTTTCAACATTAAAAATAAATTATCCAATTACAACAAAGAACCAAAAATTGTTGAGCACAACAGAAGTTTAGCGCATGTGTAGTATTGAGCCGCTAGTTGCTTTACAGGTAAGAATGTTTTAACTTGTCTGGGGCTATAAATATCTATCTACCAGGTAGATAGATATTATGATACAATTTTATGCTAATAGAGACCATATATAGATACTTAGTTACATCCAACTAAAATCTAGTAAACTTCTTGATGAATTTAAAAATTTAACATTACAATTAAATATAACAAAAAAATTTCAATGTATTTTAAAAACTACGAGATTAAAAACGGTGATATTCAGGGACAATTTAAAGAAAACCAGGACAAATTAATAAAGCCTCCGGCTCAAATCGAAACGTATAGTAAGCCTACTATACATTAACGCTCTAAAGCCTCATTGTCCATCCCCTTCAATTTCTCATATTTCTTATACTCCCAATCGGAATTTCTCCATACATTTTACCTTCAATACTAAAAAAAAACCCTCGTATATTCCTTGCACTCTCATTTCTCCCCTTTAAACATGTACAAAAACACTATAACAACATCTCCCTATTCCTCAGGCACTCTTCAAATTTAGCCATCTTTCCATCTTCATGGTAACCCGAATGTTACAGTCAAAATGATCACGGTATGTTTGTTACCCTAACTAATATTTTAGACAAAGTGACCAGTATAGATAGTAAATGGACTAATTTCTATTCAAATAACCAAAATGAAATCGTTGCATTGATCCTCCATCATTTATAAATATAACTCCTCACGATGGAAATACGAGGCCTGTCTTAGATCGACGCTGGATAAATTACATGCTTGTATTTGTGCACATCTTAGCATTAGTAATAAAATATAGGTACTTTATCTACCTTTTAATGACTACACCTTGCATGGTCAGATATTCAGACCAACATGTTTCTTTGTGGGTTTTAGAGGCCTAAGCTAAACTAAAAACAAGGACTGTGCATATAAGCACAATTATATTCCTTAAATTTATAGCGGTAGATTTTCCAAGCTTATTTATTTAATAAAATACAACCCTTGTAGGCCTAGAGTTCTAATATGGCTCTAATATATTTTATAATTTTCATTGCAATACAGAGGCAAAGTTCTTATTGTATACCAAAATTCAGCAGGCTCTGTATTAATTATTGTTAATCCATAATACTATATTTTAGGAATGCATTTTTTATAACAGTTTGAATTTTAGTTTGTGAGTCACCTCGCTATATTTGAAGCTTTTATCCAAATTCTTTCTAAGGTTTTCTTTACAGTTCGAAAAACAGCCCGCAAGGCTGGTGTTTCGTATTTGAATCTTTTATAAATGTTCTAACTAAGAGATCAGAAAAAAGTGATCATTGAATGTTTTTGAAATTGAAAAAAAAATTACAAATCGTAAAATTCAGAAAATGTATTAAAATTAAGGCATGCCTGTTTTCCCCCGTATATTTAAGCAAATTTAGATGGAGAATAAAAAGGAGCTCTGATGATTGTTTTTTTTTCGTATAGCAAACGAATTCCGATAAAAGTTTCTTTCTTGCCTTTAGCGTTTTAGGTTAGAATACAAGCATGGATCTGAAAAAACCTACACCAAAAGTAGATTATTAGGAGATATGTACTGGAAACCTTTTAAATTATTTTAGACCAAAACACAGTTGCTAAAAGCCAGATAGGCCGTAGGCCACAGACTGGTCTGCCTGCGCAGCCCAAGATCTTCTTGTAAGGGGAAGTGGCGAAGCTGCTTTCAGGCGAAATGCTGTGAGCAAGACAGCGACCTACTTATAACCCTTATAGACCTTACAAAAGCATTTGATTCGCTAAACCGTGAGGCTCTATGGAAAATTCTCCAGAAATATGGGTGCCCATCCAAATACGTTAGTATCTTGAGACTCCTCCATGATAACATAGCAACATTAGTAGCATACAACGGCAGTCAGCCTAAACTTTCTAACATCCGGACAGAGTTTAAGCAGGGTTGTGTGATCGCACCAAGCCTGCTTAACATCTATATGGCTGTGGTGGCCGTCCACCTAGCTCAGAGAGACTTACCACCTGCGGTGGAGCTATGTTAGCGACTGGGTGGAGGACTATTCAACCAGCAGTGACTGAAAGCCCGAACAAAGGTCGGAGAACTAGGTGCATCTAAACTCCAGTATGCCGACGACTGCGTGACGAGATACAAGCAGCTGTGAGTGCATTTAACAACGCTTACAGAAACCTTGGTCTGAAGATGAATACGCAGAAGACCAAAACTGTATTCCAGCCGAGACCATCAAGGCCGTACAACCTTTCTCCAATTATTGTGGAAGCAGAGCAACTTGAATATGTGGAACACTTCCAGTACATTGTCAGTCACCTCTCAGCGAAGGCAAACATCGACAAGTAAGTGGAACATTACCCCCACAACGCTTGAGCAGCCTGGCAGAAATTAAAGTCAAAGGTCTTTGATAATCGCGGCCTGAGAACAAAGACAAAGCTCATGGTATACAATGTTGTGGTCTTAACGGTACTACCATACAGTGGCGAAAATGAACCACATCCCGGCGTTATGCGAAGTAACTCGAGCAGTTCCACCAAAGATGTATTCGAAGAATCCTACACATTTCCTGGAAGGAACGAAGAACAAACATCAGCGTTCTAGAAGAGGCAGAGTCCACCAGCATCGAGGCCCTTCTAATGAAACATCAACTTGGACGGGGCACTGAGCTCGAATACCAGAGACTAGACTGCATCGGCGGGTCTTGTTCTCCGAACTTCAAACTGGCACCCGCGCGAGAGGAGGACAGAAAAAGCGATGGAAGGATTCATTGAAGTCCTACATGAAGAAAGGCAACATCAATGGCAACTCATGGAAGACCTCCGCAGGGGATCGCCCTGATCGGTGATGTGCAGTGGAGAGGTTCGAAACCACTCGACGTAACATCAAACAGCACCGACGAGACCGTAGGCATGCGAAAACTGCCAGCCCAGCGCTGAGGCAACAACTTTCCCCGGGACCATCTGCGGGACGTGCGAGAAACAGTGCCGTTTGCTACTGGGCCTCTTCAGCCACCTGACGAACCACAAATTCGATGCCAACGGACGTCATCTTCGCTCGGGACTGACAGTCGAGTACTCCTACTACTATCAAAATGACGAGTTTACATGAATATTAGGTGTCCTTTTGGTTATGCAAAAAAAGAAGGGTAAATTTTAAGAACATCCCCACCACGAATTTCAGGCATTAAAATGTATTTATCTTAAGATTTTAGGTGTCAGCAACACGAATATGACGTTTAATACCGCCGAAATTCACGTACTTTCTGGATAAAAGGTTTGCTTTATTTCTAATTAATTTAATCCAATGCGATTGCCCAGAGCGTGCCGCTCAAAAAAAGATGAACATGGAGCTCCTAAACACTACTAGCAACAGCTTTTGAATTAGAACCTAATGCTTGTTTTTTTAATTATATTTATTACGAGTTGATTATAAATAGTGGGGGTTGCAACTCCGCACCAATAAAGGGTACGAGTTCAAATGCAGTTGCCAGACGTCGTTAGGTGATCCTATGTTCATATATTTTATGCACTATGTAAAGAAGGATACGGGCACTCTGGGCAATCAGATTATTGGATTGAATTAAATTAATTATAAATAAAACAAACCTTTTATCCAAGAAGTAAGTGAATTGCTTTAGCATTGAACATCATATTCCGTGTCCTGACACCTAAAAACATCAGAAAAAACTACACTTTAATGCCTGAATTCGTCGTGGGGATGTTCTTAAAATTTGCCCCCAAAAGTTGAAATTTAGAACTAACACCTTATTGTGGTCTAATTCTAAAATCTAGGCCTAATTATATATTAGGTAAAATAAAATAAAACAAAGCTCGGCCCCCTTTCCTCGAAAAAAACTACCTAGTGTCACTCCACAATTATGAATCAATCAAAACCGGCATTCTAGCTATGGCTACTACCAAGCTTTAAGATTAAGGGGGAACAATGGGGCCGGAAGTGCCGATCTTAGCTTGGTCGCTTGCCGAAACGGCAGTGGATCTGTCCGTCCGCCACTGTGTATATAGAATCTAGTTCAACAAATGTCCATTTGTTGTTTACATGTACACGGCATAGTTTTAACTTTTAATTATAAAAAACTACAAAATCAGTTTAGCACAAATTAAAACGTCAATAAACATGACCAAGTAGGAACTGGCAGGCAACGTGGCCGAGCCGCATATTTTAAATATGTTTAAGTTATGATGAATCAGGCTTCGTAAGGCACAGGACTGCGGAAGATGTTCCTATTGCACCTCTGCTGTTCCTTTAGTAAATATTACAAAATTCTATCAAATACTATTTCTTTAAATGTTCCCTATTAATCCATTTCACTCCCAATTGATTAAAAGCAGGAAACTTCAAACACTCGTCGTTATAAAAAAATGCAAGGTTGCATCATTTTCTTATTACTCATCAAACATCATAGCCTTGGGTATTGTTGCTTCTACTGATTTTCAAGCTGTCTGGCCAAGCCGCCCCGAGATCGTGAGGAAGGTATGACCTTGTATCGGGTTTTCATCTCAGAACCCTCAAGGAGTATATATTGTTATTTTCGTCTGTGATTGAATGTAGTTATTTATTAAAGTTGGAGACTTCAAATGTGAAACAATTATGTATGTAATTCTAACATTTAGTAAAAAAACGTTTTCCGGCGAATTCTTCGAGAAATTCTTTGTGCTCTAGCGAGTAACCAATAGAAATGGAGCGAGATTTGTTATTTTATAACAACTGATTAGAAACTTTGTTAAAAAAATTCTATATTTCACTTGTCTACCAAAAGCAACTGTGCCAGACGAAAGCTAAGTGAGGCGATAGGCAGCATCTAATTTTAGCGGCAAAACTCGCAGGAAATTGCACTTTTTACAGTAACTTACAGTAAAAGACACACGAGTATATTTCTATAAAAAAAACATAAAGTTACTACTAGCAATTTTACAACAATATTTTATAGCTCGGCACACTAGACAAAAATTGTTCGGAGTACACCAACACACGTGTTCACGAGATGAAGTCAGGAGTGTTGACGTATGAGTAGCAATAGTAGTAAAAATAGAATTACTAGCAACAGTAGTAATAATCTGCGTATGTGACCGATTTGCAACTGTCACTCTCTTTGCTCATGCCGATTCGGCGAATTCTCTGGGCTCTAGTGAGTAGCCAATAGAAATGGAAAGAGATTTGCTATCTCTGTGTGGTTGATATTTACTTATCTTCCCCCACATAGTATTCTTTAATCTATAAATTCTTACGTTTAAAGCCGGTTTATCTGTCCGTCTGTTCGTAACAGCATGGGTTCCGCAAAAAAGAGGCACAGACACTCCTAAAGGCGCCCCTAACGGAAAAGTAGCATACTCTCAAGCGAACAGGTATTATGTAGACATTGTGTTGAGGGACGTGCAAAAGGCCTTCGATAAGGTCTGGCTGGAAGGACTACAATACAAGATCCTGAACCTCCAGCTAGACCCAATCCTGGAAAGGATCTCCTGTGACTTCTTCATGGACAGAAGGGCATGTCTCATGATAGAAGGATACAGAGGCCCCGAATTCGACCTCCCAACTCCGGTGCACAGGGACACGATGTATCTGCAATTCGCAGATGACGTCACTCAAATTGTCCCATGCCCGGAGAGGAAAGCGAGGGCGCAGGCGGCTCGCACAATAGCCGAAATCAATAACATCAGCCAATACGAGAGACGATAGAAAATCAGGACCAACAGGGACAAATTCAAAATCGTCCCGTTGAGCCGCGAGTTGACATACTCCATCATCATAGATGGGAGGAGATACGGCTACTCCACCGAAGGCACCATCCTGGGCCTTAAAATCACCGACCATGGATACTCGAGACACTACACGAAGAGGCGGAACCTGGCAAGGAGAGAAATATCCAAACTTTACAGGTTTAGAGATCAAAGCTCGGCTAACATCAGGAAAATATATTTGATGTATGTCCGGGCTATGCTGATCTACCCCGCAGTGGTCTCCCAAGCGGCAAATAAAACCTTTATGAAAAGGCTCCAACGTGTCCAGAACACTGCCTCTCTGCTAATCAACAAAGTAAGAAAGCGTGATCATCTTAGGCAAAGTGATTTGCACAAGAGGAAACGTTTGGAGCCCATCAATGTCGTCACCCCGAAACTGGGTAAAAAGATCTGGTCCACTCTTACGAATGATGTCATTCCAGAACTGCAGGGAACAGGCGGCAGGCTTAATATACCTACAAGGCTACGGGAGAAAGTATCACGCCGAAGTCGATTCCCGGGCACAAAACTATGTACCCAAGAAGTAATCACACCACTATACACATAGAAATAACACAATACAACACATTAAAAACGCTGCAGTAAGACACACAAAAAAATGAGAACATCAAACAATACGATTAACACTAAACAAGTAAAACAAGGGAAATTGTCGGCAAACAAAGCTATGAAAGGCTTGAATGCTAAATATTTTCCATCAAAAATTAGAATAACAAATCATAAGGAAGAAACAATAAGAAGAACACTAAAGAACACGCGAAAGAATATAAACATAAGATAAAAAGCATAAACCAACAAAACTAAAAAAAGGCAAAATGAACGAAAATAAAAATAAAGCGATGCCTTTCCTACTAGGGCAAAATACCCCCTCCCCATCTTTAATTTTCACCTACTATATCTTCCACTATCCCATCTTCTACTAAAACTGAGTATATCATCTGTTTAGCAGAAGGTGCGTTTGTTGTGCTGTGTTTTAGTAACCTTATATTTTCCTCGAAATAAGAAACTATCCTGTTGTCTCCTTGTTTCTTTTAAATAAGATGAGAAGTCCCCCTTTTTGTTCACTAATATGCTTGTATTTATCATCTTTTCTATTACTATCTTTTTTGTGTTGCTATTTAGTCCTCATTTCAACTTTTTTTAACAATTTTTGCTTCAGTAAATCAAAACAAGAGTGGCGAATGGTTAAACCTCACGAATAAATTGCAACGTCCTTAATGTCCTTGACTATTTTAAGTTGCAATTGCAGATTGGCTTTGCACTAATCACCTAATTTCCCTTCCTTACCATGTGCGCTGCTTTTCCACATACAGGTTTAACAGTTCAATCAGAACGCCGGTGTAAGGCCGAGTGTTCATAATCAGTGGAGCGAGCTGTAAATAAAGAGTAAAGTTATAAACACAAAACTGAAAATTAGTTTTATTTGAGAGAAGAAAGAAAATTGGTGTGAATGAGCGGGGCATTTCGTGCAATGGAGAATAAAGTGAGGGACAAAGAGATGAAGGAATAAATGGAAAATCTAAAGATCAATAAGCATGAAAAGGGTTAATGATGAGAAAGACTAGTATAGAAAACCTCTCGAACATTAAATACTGGGCCCAGTCACTCAAAAAGGTCCAATCGTGGCCAAAATAAACCAGCGAAGGCACATTCCTGTCAGGTAGAGGAGACAGGTAGAAGCATAAAAATATTTGCGACAAAATTGAAGTGAAAAATATGTGGCAAAAAGGAATCGCAAAGGCAAAGTTTCTCAAATCTAAATTCTGAAATCATAGTTGGATATGAAAATCCCAGAACATATTTATAACAAAAGCCAGGCATTGGCTTTGCCACTCCCCCCGGGGGGAGCTTGCGCTTCGCTATTAAGATTAAAATTTAAAATATGAACAAAAGCAGCCATGGTTAAATTTTTTATAAATTTTCTGAACTTCACCATTTGTAATTCTTTGGGTTTTTTTTTTTTTTTTTTAATTTCGATACTTATTTATTTCTAAACTTCATCATTTTGTTTTTTGATATTATAAAAGAAATATTAGAAATAACTTTGATAAAAGAAAAACATAAGTCATAACCAAACTAAGATTAAATTATTATTCAAATACTCAAAAAAATCCCCTTCTTAAATTATAGAGTTAGTGATGATGATGATAATGATGAAGACTAAAGTAGGGTATTAATATGGGTCATTTCCATGGAATTTTACCAAGTCTAGGAGATCTTGATATTGAATTTAACAATCTTATTAAAAAGCACTCTCGTGTATATCATAAACATGGACCAATATAATAAAAAAGTTATAATAAATGAAGCAACTCCTAACAGCTGGCACCAGCTGCCGGTTTGATGCCGCTTACAGGTTCACCGCGGACGATTACAGTGATATCTTAGCGACGAAAGTCCTGCCCTGGGTGAGAATGATCACGTAGAAGGAGGGCTACGTCTTTGAGCAGGACGGTGACCAGGCCCACACGGAAACGACCGCCACAGTCGCTCGACTACAGCGTGTGAGCGCATGTCTAGGATTAGGCTTGCAAAGTCCGCCACAGCAACCTCGACGAGCTAAAGTCCTCTGTTAACCGGGAGCATAAGAAAGGACTTCGTTCGCAACGCGTGCGCGGCCTTCAGGTCTCGCCTGGAGCGCGTGCTTGCCGCCGAGGGCAGCCATATTGATTAATATTGCATGTAGAGGAATTGCAACATAAAGCCTCCCGGAGGGCCAGGCGGACATATACATTAAAGTCCTCCCCTCTAGTGGAGAAAGCCGGAGAATCGAGCCCTCATGAGGAGACTCGTAGAAACGGTAGCCGGCGAACAACAGTCTAACTGCCTACCCTGTTTCAACTCCGGAAAGGTAGTTGGAGCGACCATCTGTGTTAAGGTAACCACCAAAGGCCCTTAAACAACGCTCAAAAGATCCAATTACCTACGATATCCATAGGCCCGTGGTAAAATCAAGCCGACTTGGGCACCTCAGTGCCAACCTCTTCACTCCTCGCTCTCCCAGATGCGACCCGACCACTCGCGCTCCCCTCTGCGGCCTCGCCCCTTCCCCCTTAGACGGGACGGTGGTCCGCCTATAAATAGGCCCCTGAAGGAAAGAAAGAAGATGATTATTCGGTGAGAACGATATAGGATCAGTTCGTAAGGATCGATCCTTCAGCCAGTCATTATTATTCGGTGAGAAGGACATAGGATCAGTTCGTGAAGATCGATTCTTCAGCCAGTCAAGATTATTCGGTGAGAACGACATAGGATCAGTTCGTGAAGATCGATCCTTTAGCCAGTCAAGATTATTATTCTGTGAGAACGATATAGGATCAGTTCGAGAAGATCGACCCTTCAACCAGTCAAGATTATTTGGTGGGAACGACATAGGATCAGTTCGTGAAGATCGATCCTTCAGCCAGTCAAGATTATTATTCTGTGAGAACGATATAGGATCAGTTCGAGAAGATCGATTCTTCAACCAGTCAAGATTATTCGGTGAGAACGATATAGGACCAGTTCGAGAAGATCAATCCTTCAGCCAGTCAAGATTATTCGGCAAGAACGACATAGAATCAGTTCGTGAAGATCGATCCTTCAGCCAATCAAGATTATTATTCGGTGAGAACGACATAGGATCAGTTTGTGAAAATCGATCCTTCAGCCAGTCAAGATTACTCGGTAAGAACGACATAGGATCAGCTCGTGAAGATCGATCCTTCAGCCAGTCAAGATTATTCGAGGATAGACGATAAAGGACCAGATTGAGAAGATCGATCCTTCCCCCACAGTGCCGAATTAACATAAATCTTCAAGTTTTTTATCTGTGCCATACCGAAGAATCCTTTACAGACTTAAAAGAAATCTGAATGGAGAAAAGAAAACCCGCTCATACTCGAGTGAGAGGAGAAGAACCAAGCCCCAACGAGGTTTCATTTGTCAATTACTGTAGAAATCTCATCGTATACCCCAAAACTAGTTGGGCACCCGGCGTTAAAGAATAGGACACAGAGAGGTTTCAAGATTATCCAGAAGACGACTCTTTGAGCGAGGAGCACCGTAACTCTCTCCGTCGTCTTAACGTGCCAGGAGTCAAAGTTGCAATTAGAAGTTGACATCGCTCCCCCTCTTTTCCTCCATCCCATCTCGACGAAATTCTACCATCGGCGACTCCAAATTTCCTAAGCGCGAGAAAATCCCTCCAGCGACATCCGGCAACCCCTGATCCCTTCTGTCATGTAAGTTAGAAAGAACATTTATACTCATATTGCGTCAGTATGAGGTCACTACGTTTCACGATTTAACGGAAGTAGAAACAATTGTGCGTGAACCCCGTCATATTTAGTAGTAGAAGAGAATAATTTAATTTAATGTTCAACGCTAATCTAAAAAAGGTCGCGATAAAAATACTAATCGGCAATTGGTGTGTTTACGTGTAGCCTATTTGTTTGTTTTGGTCATGAAGAGATATTAAAATAAGCCCAGTTGCCAGCATGTTTAGCCTCGGTTAACTCAGCAAGTTGATATAAATGTGTTTACTGTCTTTTTTTTGTAGTTAATAGTTAAATTTAAAATATATGTTTATTATGGGATAATTCCTGTGCGTTTCTCTATTCTCTATATCCTTACTTGTTGAAGCGGTTATTAAAACTGGTCCCGTTTTAATAACCATTTTAATAATAATAATAAACTTTGTGTTCCAATAATAGTGGTTTTCTTGCATATTTATTTACTCGTTATTGAGTGAAACAGTGTTTTCATATATATATATATATATATATATATATATATATATATATATATATATATATATATATATATATATATATATATATATATATATATATATATATATATATATATATATGTGTGTGTGTGTTTTGATATTATAAAAGAATTATTAGAAATAACTTTGAAATTATTATTCAAATGCTCAAAAAATCCCCTTCTTAAATTATAGATTAGTGATGATGATGATGAAGAAGACAGGTTTGTTTGTTGTTGCGTTTTTTGAGAGGGGGGGGGTCATTTAAATTAGTTAGTAACTGCAAAAATTACTTAAATTTTGGTAATTTCTGCAGTTACTAACTAATTTAAATATATATATATATATATATATATATATATATATATATATATATATATATATATATATATATATATATATATATATATATATATATATATATGAAATAAAGCTACAAGGAAAATAAAATGAAGATTCCAAGTACTTTCTAACTTTATTTCAAGTTTTTTTATCGAACTTGAAATAAAGTTCGAAAGTACTTGGAATCTTCATTTTATTTTCCTTATGGGCCTTCATGCATTTATTGCAACAAGTCAAGGAAAATTGCTGTTGACAATTTTCTTTTCTTTTTTATTTAGTGGCGCCGTTTCAACCATAATACGGTCATCTTCTTAGGCCGATAAAATATATATTAATGCAAAATTCTAAAGGTACAAATGTAAGATTGATAGTTTTACGAGTAACTTCGAATAGGAAAAATTAGAGTTTAAACAATTTCTAAAATTAGAGCTTAGACTTATAGTAAAACCAGCCATGGTTAAATTTTTATCAATTTTCTGAACTTCGCTAATTATAATAATTTTAAAAAGGAATTCTAAACTAAAATTCCTTCCTTTCAAAATATCACGTTGCTAAAATATAGTTATAGAAGAAGATATATAAAAATAAATATTCTGAACTTCACCATTTGTAATTCTTTGGGTTTTAAAGAATTCACAAAATTTCGATACTTATATTTATTTCTGAACTTCACCATTTTGTTTTTTGATATTATAAAAGAATTATTAGAAATAACTTTGAAATTATTATTGAAATACTCAAAAAATCCCCTTCTTAAATTATAGATTAGTGATGATGAAGATGAAGAAGACAGGTTTGTTTGTTGTTGCGTTTTTTGAGAGGGGGGGGGTTATTTAAATTAGTTAGTAACTGCAAAAATTACTTAAATTTTGGTAATTTCTGCAGTTACTAACTAATTTAAATTAAAAAAATAATAATAAACAAAAAACATAAACAAACTTGTCATTTTAGTATAAATCTAGGCTCTAATTTTAGAAAATGTTTCAAATTCTAATTTTTCCTATTCAAAGCTAAAACTATCAATCTTATATTTGTACCTTTAGAATTGTGCATTAATATATATTTTATCGGCCTAAGTAGATGACCGTATTATGGTTGAAACGGCGCCTCTAAATAAAAAAGAAAAGAAAAATGTCAACAGCAATTTTCCTTGGCTTGGGATTTCTGTTAAAAATTAAATTCAGCCTCTCGAGAAGCAATATTCATCAATATATATATATATATATATATATATATATATATATATATATATATATATATATATATATATATATATATATATGCAGATACACCCACAAAGGAAAAGTAAAAAACGATACCGAGTGCTTTCGTCTTTATTCTTAAAGACCTTTTCAAGGAATGAACAAACGGCTGGACATACATTGCCTTAAATAGTGGAAGGGGGGATTAGACTACCCACCTCGGAACCTTAATTAGGGGGTACAAAATCCTGAAACAACTTTATTTGAGATTTTATGGTTGTAGTGATAATGGGGTCTAGCAAGAACAAACCAGGGCTAAAGTTGAAATTTGGGAACGCGAAATATAATTACTGCTTTTTATGACTGGTTTGGCACTGTTCCAGTTAATGGTATGGTTAAGATTGTACATATGTAGAAAAAGCTCAGATTGTTCACCGTGATTACGTACATTGGCTTGATGTTGCTAAACCCCGACATCTAGTTCTTTCCTGGTTTGTTTCTAATAACATTTTTGGCAGTTGTTGCAGCCTATCGAATAAAAAATGCCAGGTCGGGTGGCGGATGGAATTTTTGACAAGGATGCGATAAGGTAATTATTCGATAGGCTGCAACATCTGAGTTAATAGCCGGAAAAATTAACGAATTTTTACTGGGGTGTGGATAATTTTGATTGATAAGAAATTAATAAATTGTTATATGCACTTTAGTTCAAATATGATCAAACTGTGATTTGTTTTAATAAACCATTGAATTTCATCTTTTGTGTTTAGATTATCTAAATAGGTGATAGTGTCTATACTTCCTACCAATACATTAAGATTGTGTGGGTGTCAACCATTTTGATTGCAACTATAGATAGGTATGGAGGGGGTGGGGTGATTCCGTGGGTCCTTATGCTCAGGGAGGAACCCAAACTTGATGAGATTCTACTGCATATAAAACAATATCGCTATGAAAATCCATCTCTGGACCTCAGAGGGCATAGAAATGGGAGAAAGGACGTGTAATTTTGTGGCCTTGAAGCGCAAGACCTCACTTCGTGTCAAAGCAGATGGAGATGAAGAATAATTATTTAGGCTTATTATCAATTCGTTTCTAACTAGGATTTTTTTTAATTTACAGAAATATCTTTTCTAGATACTTACTGGAACGATAACTGCTTGAAGACATTTCGTTGTGGAATTCCTGAAGAAGAAAAATCATATTGTTATTAGAAGTATTTCAATAAAAATATTTAAATAAACAGCCCTATAAAAATGCAAAATAAACATAATATAGTCATTAAAATGTGGATAAAAGAATTTTATGCGGAAGAAAGCTGACAACAAAATGAACTAAAATTTAAGTTGACGAAAACTTTTAAACCCCTAATTTATTTTGTAGATTGAGGGATATAGGAAGAAGGGCGTTATAAAATGAAAAAAAAACCCGGGATGCGCCGAGTTGCAAACACCTTCCCTGGGACGTTGGTACCAGCCTACGCGGGACCTAGTAAACTCTGCTATCGTGAGTCCTTAAAAAGATGAAGTCAATTAGAGCTTATAAGCTTCCCCCCCCCCTCCCACACAGCTTGCAATCTAGCTAGGTTACACAGACCCCTTCCTAGAAGAGAATCGTATTGAAATAAAGCCAAATGCCTCTTGGAAACGTTATCTAAGGCCTAACGCTCCGCTCCATGTGATCTTGGGTCTGGGCACCACTATAGATAAAGGGGTATAGTGAAAAGAGCGATGAATATTGAAGAACGAACGAAGTCACCTCCCAATTGCGAACACCTTCTCCATGGCACAAGCACCAATTTACTTGTTACCTAGTCCACTCTACCATCGTGAGCCCATAAAAATATCCGATCAAGTAAAGCTTATAAGCTTGCAATCTTTTACTAAATATTTTACTTACATAATTTTTATCAACTTCCTTTTCGAGCCTTTTCGACGACAAAAATGGTGACAATCAAGAATGATTTTTTTACTTTTATAGAGAAACCTGTGTCATATTAAAAAATAAAACAACTACATTCAAATGTCAGAAATTAAGAAGGTAACTAATAATGAATGAATGAAAATTTATGATAGACAAAGAAATTAATTAACCGACTAAGAAAAAGTATTTCTTCATTTCAAATTAATGAAATGATCTGGTTATAAATGGTGTCGCAATTATTTTATGTATTTGAATTATATATTAATTTTGATTTGTAAATTAATATATATTAATTTCGATTAGTAAATTTATATTTTTCTAAAGCATTTTCTTTTTAAGGTTTATAATTATTGTAATTATACAATGTTGTTTTTAAGAGGATCGTTTCATCCCCTCTGGAGACTCTAACATGGTTCAAACCCTTGCTACAACTAAAACTTGCAAGAGTCGCGTGCCCTTCTGGCCTCAGCATCCCAGTTAGTCTGAAATTACCTGTGTTTTATTCCTACGAGGCATCACCTATATACCTGAAACCTGGAGGAATGGTGCACCTTTCGAACCACAGGGTGTTCGTACCCTGTAAAGACATGACAAAGGTAGCATGCTGCAGATGACATCTCGATGATTGCGTGTCCTCGCTACAACGTTCGCAGGAAGATATGTATCTATATATCTTCTTCATATTATCATTTTCTCTATCTTCGCCCCTCGTTGGTTTTCGTTATTTAATGCATCCCCATTCACCCCCGTTCCCCTTCTAGTTCAATGTCATTCTTTGTTTTTCTACCATTTAAGGCCTAAGCTCCAGTTGGCACTGGGGGGAGGTGGCACCGATAGGTACCACTTCCCTATGAGGCGCGGGTCAGACTCCCGGGTGGGAATTTAGCGTTTGCCTCCAGGGAAAACAAAGGGTCTCCATACTGGAAACCCTGGCAACACAGAGTTTCCCCTCCACCTGTCGCTCCTGTTAAATAGGGGTTTCCCCTTCACCAAATTTCCCCTCTCAGCGTGCTGCTGCTCTCAATCGGTGCCCACTCGAACGCAGGTACCCTCTCCTTTGCCTTATCGGGCCGCCCTTCCCCCAAAAGAGTAGGCGAGGATGCCTTCGTTCCTGACTGCAGGGATCTCCAATATGGGACCTATGGTGCTAGACACCACAATCTAATTTGATCTTTGAAAAGGTAGTTTTTGTAAGGTAGTTCGAAAAATCCCATAAGGACAACTGAAGAGCCGTAGGTGGTCAGAGTTTAACGAGTAATGAACAAGGAAGGATAGATAGATCACAAGACTCGCCCTGATAATATTAATCGCGTTTGTCTTGAACAGTGTACATGGGTTGGGAGGCTTTGGGTGGACTCGCTAATGTGTGAAGGCATTCTTGGTACTATGGAGGTGTTATCACTACTATGCTACGGCCATACATGTCAAACATGTCCGCCTGTAAAGAAAGGTCAATCCAAATTTTCTGTAAATTTGTCGAAGGCTGTGCAAGATGAATCTGCCCCGTGGCAGCCAAATGCATGAATTGTGACGCCTAGCTTCCTCTAGGCCAGTGGATTTCAACCTTCTTATGATAGTAGCACCTTAATTGCTATCTAGAAGCAGCCGAAGCACCCCAATTTAATATAATTTACGTATAAATACCTAATTACGTGGAAAGCACTTCCAGATTAACTATGATTGACATTTAACCTAATTTAATCGAAATAAGACATACAAAATTTAAAATAAATAAATTTTACGTTTTAAAGTTTAATGGGAATTTTGAGTTTGATGATTATAACATAATTCTTCAATATTTGGACGTATTGTTGACAAGGCAATTCTCATTTCTTCATTTACTGTATTCAATCTCTCTTTTGCTTTTTTTATGTTGTCATTGCAGAGAAGCTAGTTTCAAAATACTTTCAAGGGTCGTTAGATTTTTTTTAGAAATGTTTGAAATACATGTTTTTTGCAATTAAGGCATTTTAAAAATGATTTCATGGGCTTTCGGCGGCACCCCGGTTGAAAACTATTGCTCTGCCATTACGATTCTTATGTGTTTGAAAAAAATGTCCGTTTGGTTTCGAACACTGCTCGCCTCTCTTCCTTGCAGCACGGGAAAAACAAATATTTACACACATTTAAATAAGTTATTTAATATGTATATGCATATTTCAGCCTGTAAAAGTTAATGTAAATCTTATAACTAACGTATTTTGATAATTGTTAACAAGAAAAAAAGAAAAATTGTTATGTTAACGAGTATATTCTATTTTATTGAGGAAAAGACAAAATAAGGGTGGAAATTACTTAGACATTCATGTAAAATATTTTAAATTAGCTTATTTACAGATTTTTGGGGTCTAAATGTTCTACAAAGATTTGGACTAAGGAGGTGGGCAAACTGAGTCCCGCGAAGGCTCTTCATGTGGCCCGCGTTTCATTTCAGATTTCGACAAAATATTGAAAAATAATTATCGAACATTTTGCCAAAATCTCACCTTAAATGCGAATTCTGTCACATTTGAGTGGAATATTAACAATTTCTACGTCTTAGCTGACTCCTGACTTCGATGGACTAGTTAATGCCCCAAAACGTACCTAACCATCTCATTATTGTTTATGTAAGTGCTAGATTCTTAAATCAGTCATTTTCAAATATATTTCATTTGTATATAAAATGTTCTTCTTAAAAAAATACGAAACTTTAATACTTTATAAATATTTATTCTCATTACCCTTATCTATACGCTTAGATGGGAGGTGGGTTATGATCACATGAGGTAGAATTGTAAATCCTGGTTCGTATTCCACGTTAAGCTGTAGTCTCCATCTCTGATATGAGTCTGGAAAAGTTTTAAAAGGGTGTCAAAACTATGCAAAAAATTACCCTTAGTTATTAATGTGCAGCTCTATCTATGACTATGTAGTATATACAAACCAATACACAAAGGCAATTGCAACTATCTTAGATGTATTCGCAATTTGCATCTAACTGTTTAAGTGCGGTCCGTAAAGCTTAACATAAGCTTCAATGTGGCCCGCTGCTTAAAATGATTGTCCATCCCTCATCTACTGTAGAATGATCCGATAAGTTCGAACAATAGTTTACTTATGTATGCTCTTTTGCATAACCTCATTTAGTATCTGACCGTCATACTGTAACGAGCCATCATAGTTAAAATTAAAGAACTCTCAATAGATATGAAAAGCAAGATAATTGTCTACTACAGAGAAGGTAAAAGATATTGAAGCATTTCTACAACCTTAAGTGTTTCTCTCAGTACTGTAGGTTGGATTGCTAAAAAAATGGAAGACAAATGCTGTGATCGGTATCTAAGAACCCTATGATAACTAAAATAGAACTGCAAGATGATTTGTGTACGGCTGAGACATCCGTTGTGAAAGACAAATTACTAGAGAGCTCAATAGACAAGGTCTCAGATTTCGTTCACCATAAAAGATGCCTTTTCTGTAAAGGCTCACTTGTTAGCACGATGGAAGTTTGCTCAGAAGCACATAGAGAAACCAGATCAATTTTGGATAAATTTTCTTTTGTCTGATGAGACCTAAATTGAACTTTTTGGTCGAGATGCAGCTCGCCATGTTTGGACCGTGATGGAACTGCCTAAGATCGGAAGAACACCATCTCCACCACAGTCAGGCAATGATGTGGCAGCAATTATGGTGTGGGACCGTATTTCTTTTAATGGGAATTATGTTTTTCATATAAGTGATGTAACAAAACAGACAAATATTTCGGAAGTATTGGCCAATATGTGGAAAAGTGGATGATGATTGGAGGTTCCAGTAAGACAATGATCCCTACCATACGGTGAAAACACTACGTGAGTGTTTCTTGTGGAAGAATATCAGTGTTCTACCGTGTCCTATAAAAATTGTGGTAAATATTTAAGGAACATGTCTACAAGAGGAAAACTGTAAACCTTGACCAATTGAAAGCACTATGTAAAGAGAAATTAGTAAATATTCCAACACAATGTTGCCAGCACTTGGTCAAGTCTTATAAGAATCGCCTGAGAGAAGTTATATGAAACAATGGTGGTACAACGAAATATTAAGCGACCTCTATCTAGTGCCCAAATACTTATTTCCTCCTTTATATTTCGTTTTGTTTTTATATCAACATTTGAAGAATGTATTTATTTTATCTTTTAAATGTAAGGAATAACTATTACTTAATAACATAGTTGTCATCATCACCATCATCATCGTCACTAACTCTATAATTTAAGAAGGGGATTTTTTTTTAGTATTTGAATAATAATTTCATCTTAGTTTTGTTATGACTTATGTTTTTTATCAAAGTTATTTCTAATAATTCTTTTATATCAAAAAAACAAAATGGTGAAGTTCAGAAATAAATATAAGTATCGAAATTTTGTGAATTTTTTAAAACCCAAAGAATTACAAATGGTGAAGTTCAGAAAATTTATTTTTATATATCTTCTTCTATAACTTATATTTTAGCAAGGTGATATTTTGAAAGGGGGGAAATTTAGTTTAGAGTTCCTTTTTAAAATTATTAGAATTGGCGAAGTTCAGAAAATTTATACAAATTTAACCATGGCTGCTTTTTTTTTTAGATTTTAAATTATAATCTTAGAAGCGCTTCGCAAGGGGGAGTGGCGAAGCCATTGCCTGGTCTAAATAATATTTGAATTCTGAGGACTTAAAAGCAAAATATAAGAGTTCTGGATTAGGATAACAAGTGGAAGGGAGATCCAGTTCTTCGTCACTTTGCTTTCTCTGAAACACAGATGACAAAACTTCAGCCTTAACAGATGGGTCAAAAGTCACTGCTCCATTGTCCATTCGAATGGGAGGTAATGCAGAATCAATTCCCCAAAGGTTCACAATCATTTGTGCGTTGGGATGCATTTGTCATAATTTCACGTAAATGACTATTATATTCTGTTTGTGCATCAGCATAAACAGATAAAGCAGGAGATCTAAGTCCCGCATAATTTTCCCATAACAATCTAGAATTATTGCGAGACCAGAGGAGATAAGCAGATTGCTTCTCTTGGTATGACATTCTATAATCATCAGTGGACCACACCTTGTCTTTTAGTCTACATCTTATCATCTTAGTATGAATTCTACGGTCTATTATATTAATAAGGGCACCATTTAAGTCATCAATAGGATTTGGAGATTTGTATATATTACTCCATTGTTTATTATCAAAGTCCATCTGCCCCGAGACTTATCATCGACTTTACTAGATATACTTATATTCGGAACCTCAAAATTAAGTTTCAATTCAAAAGAAATAATAGAATGGTCAGACCTACCAAGAGGAGGTTTAATAGCCAAGTCAACTACACCCGGTACATCTCTCAATAGTAAATCCAGGCAACTTCCATTGTAGTGAGTCGATTCAGTAATAAGCTGTTCACATCCATTCAAATTAGCAAAACTAAGTGCATCCACCCCAGACTGATCAGTTTCAGTGACTGAATTGAGCCATTCTCTATGATGAACATTCAGGTCACCGACAAAAATAAAAGCTGACTTACGGTTAGACTCCTGAATTATATTAATAGAAGCAAGGAGACAATCCTACTCTCCAAATCTGGGTTACGGTATAGACTAAATATATAAATGTTATTAATTCTGCTGCTAACCTTAACTAATTGAACTTAATGACAATTACATTTAAAATCAGGACAGAGGCTGAAAATCCAGACGGGATATAAGTAGCTAAGCCACGAACTCGCGGTCTCGAGTCATGTAAGAGCAGAGTAGGTTTATTAAAATCAAGTAAGAGTAATTCAGATATATTTCGTCAGAACACAGAGCAATATTAAAATCCCTAGAAGAAATTTGCAATTCATCAAGATTAGAGTATAGCCCCCTAGTGTTACTATAAAGAATTCGACACTTTTGATTAGAGTTACCAGGACCGGGATTCAACTCAACATCACCAGAGGCAAGCAACAGGCAAACACTAAACAACAATAACTTAATCCTAAAGGACCTTAAACCTAATCCAGAGATTCTTAGCAACCCTTGAATTTACTTGATTTCTTACCTGGTAGGGCCCCCAACTGGAGTCCAACCAGGGCCAGACAAGGAAAGGAGAAGCCCAAGACTTACACACAAATACTACAGTCAGACGGTACAGGTATATAACTTAAAATTACAATGAACATTTTTATAATTAGCAAAAAGAGTCCAAAACAAAGATCACTCATTCAAAAGGAGAATAATTCCTCGCCAAGGAAGCGCTGAAGTCTGGACTTAAAAACAGGAAGACTGGGTGAATCCACAACTTCATGAGGCAGGAAATTCCATCTATTAACCACCCTGCAAGAAAAATAACGTCTATGAGCCTCCATTTGAGTATGTTGAACTTGGATCTTGAACCTATGTCCCCTAGTACCAACTAAGGGAGACATGGTAAATAAATCTGAGGGAGTAATAATACTGACGCCTTGAAATATCCGGTAGCAATAAATAAGATCCTCCCTCAGCAACCTACCTTTCATAGAGTATAGATCCAATTTAACCAGCCTATCGCCATACGAGATGTCAGCAAGGCTTTGTATCTGCTTACCTCATCTACGCTGAACATATTCCAACAAGTTTGTAACAACAAGAAAACCAAGATTCCAAACTGGAGAAGCAAAGTCTAAAAGAGGAGGAACATCAGATAAGGAAAACATAAAATTAGCTGATCGACAAACTGTGGATTTCAGTAAGTTGGTGGTCACACCACTAGCCTTAGCGACTGTAGCTCTGATATGTTGATGAAACCTCAACCTGGTGTCAACAGTGACACATAGGTCTTTGTGTGAGGAGCAACGATTAATGCGGGTACCATTAAGATGATAAAGTTGAACCTGATTCTCTACATTAGTGTGAATTTGTCTGCCGAAGCGGAGATACGCACAATTCTCTGTGGGGAATCTCAGTCCCCAAGAAGAAACAGTAAAATATAATAAATCAATACTACTCTGCAAGCACAATGACGAGTGGGCGATGCCATGTGACATAGTAGAGAAGTACAAATAGAGCTTGAGATCATCAGCGAACATCTTGTACTCGCACTGGATCTGGGAACAAACCTAGTTAATGAAAATTAGGAACAGCAAAGGGCCGAGAACCGATCCCTGCGGGATACCACTCAGAACAGGTTTTAAATTACTAACATGAACGCGAATTGAGAGCCTCAAGGCACGATCCTGTTGAAAGCTACTGATCTATCGCAAAAGATTGCCTGATATCCCAATGGCAACCAGTTTGTCAATGAGAACATTTGAGTTCTGCTGGATACTGATGGCCAATACTTTATAGCAACTATTCATATTACTGCTCTCCAAATAAACTGTCATAGAACTGGAGATACATGTAGCAGTTAAAGAAAGACTGAGAGTGCCCTCAACTGAAAGAGAAAGGAAGTACTGTGTATGACTTGACACCCAGCTTAGGCAATCGACACTTGCGATCCATTGTCTCAGATTGAAAGAAGAAAGATTATAAGTAGAAGCAAAAGAAAAGAATGAGCCATGGGAGGTAGAAAACACTCAATTCCTCACTCTGATAGAACCAGCCCACCAGTTCGTAAATGCCTTCATGTGATCCAAAAATCCGTCTTCTTAAATCCATGTTTAAAAAATTAGATAAATAAACCATTTTCCTGTTGCGTTATGTATCGGCGTTGATTCGTCTCCGCTCGGTTTTTATTTTTATTTCTCCTTCGAACTTTTTATTTTCATTTATTGTTGGGTTGGTGGAACGAATTCAACTTCATCTGGATAAATATCCAAATTTAATAGACAATTTCTCTATTTTTTCCTTCCTTTAATCATTTTATTCATATTCACTCGCATAATTTTGTTGTTGAGTTTATTTCTCCTCCTCATGCTGTCGGTATACCTTTTCGTTAACTTATTTCATATATGTTTGTCCGCCCCAAATTTATCGTTAGTTCATTTCCACCCTCATTTGGTCGTTTTCGGCCCGATTTATTTTCGATTTTTAAAATTCATGCTCAAGTTGTTTGTTTCTTTAGTTTGGAAATATCTTTAGGCCGTGTCCCTGAACATTTAACCTTAGTATTCATGCCATTCTTGATCTCCTTTCTTTCTTTTTGCGAATCCTTGTCATTCCTGTTCTCTATACGTTCCTTTTCTTTTAGCTGAATTCCTGTTACGATTTCAGTGAGAAAAGGAAAGAGCAATTATTGTCGTTACTTTCAAGCACATCTTCCAATGTCAAAAGGATGATAGCCATCATGAATAGCGAGGCGTTTGAGGTTGAGTCATGCGCAGTGACTACACACAATCAGCTGTGGAATAATATCCGGTTTCTTCAGTTCACTCAAAAGCTTCCTTAATCCCATGCGAATTCATGATGGAAGCTTGAGTCTCGGCAAGGAGGTTAAGAAAATGCCTGGGGAAACTTGTTACCTTCTTATATGTACTTTTAACCTTTGTTTACCATTTGTTGACACCTGAGGACGCTTTTTAAGGGTTCTTCAATAATATTTCCAAAGGACAATAGGTGAATCACAAGTCGCTCCAATCCTGCAACTCATTCAAACACAATCAATTAAGGACCGGAGTTTGTCCAAATTCATCCATCAACTTAAGTTCTTGGTGTAAAGGGAAACCCAGGTTCCAGAGTTGTTCGAGCCCATCTTTCGGAAAATATTTTCTGCGCTTTCAGTTCCTACAATCAATGTTCTTTATTCTATGTGTTTTTTCCATAACCTTAAATGCCAGCCATAGCCAATGTTATGGACGCCACGATTTCACTGTGCTGTATGTTCATATGACTTTAATTTCGTAGTTACAGTGCACAGTCTTGTCAAAAATCTCATCCAACCACAGAGAACATCCATCTCTCGATTTGGTGGCGCTCTTGTAAAATTAGTGCCACGAAGAAAGATTAAAGAGATCTGGAAAGAGCCCCAGGCCAGGCACTTAAGTGGCACCTGTCACCAGAAGCACGGATGAGAGAAGAGTTCGTCTTACAAAAGTTTGTAGAGTAAAAGATTTGAGTGTTATAGAGATTATTTTTCTTTTGATAATCCTATACCTTCTATTTCATTAGTGTACTGTTAACATAAGACATTCCAATAAAGTACGCACAAATTCAACTACCATACAATTTCATTCTCAACCTTTAAACTAAAAAGGCAAGCGACTCCTAGTTCAACTGAATCGACCATATTTTCCAAGTCTTCGACCGTCTCTTCGGTTGGTATACTTCTGTATTTTTGCCTCTCTCTCGAGTCGACTCTCTCATGTGATTGAGAGAGATAACAAATGCAGCGTTCCTTATGTTGCTGCTGTAGTCAAAGCTTGCCCTCCTTCGTATTTTGTGCTCTGATCCCTTAATTCTTCCGAAATTAAAACTTATGGGTGATTTGATTTCCAAGTCTCTCCAATCCAAATTCATCGACTCAGATCGGCTCGTCTATTTGGATCTATTTTTCTCCTGTCTATTCGCCTTTTATTGACTGAACCAACCTTTCTAAGTCTTTCGCGATAACTCCCTGCCCTTACTTTGCTTCCTTACAAGGATAAGAATCATAATGTGATTCAGCTAAAATTAATTGGATGACCATAAAATATATTTTGGCCCGTTCTCGACGTCTAGCTATATAGAGACTTGGCATTGTGCAAGAATTTGAATACATGCTCAAAGTGGGCGTTTATTGCTTAGGTATCCTTGCCATATCATACTTCACTAGGTTTCTTCTTCCTTTCTTGTCTCGATCTTGTTCGTGCTTTCAGTCAAATCCATGTCCACCATGATGTTATTAGCAACATTGATAATATTCACGCAATTTGGCTCATTCGAAATAGATCAAGGGCTCTATGGGTTTCGTAATAAAGATCACCTTCAATCCATCTGAGATGTATGGAGTTCGTTTGCCATTATACTGGTGACACGTTGAGTCTTTTTTCTAGAGGTGGCATGTATTTATCGTGATTTTTGGGGGGTTGGATTTGGAAATTTTGTATCCTTTCTACATGATAGTTTATTATGATAGTCAATCTCACCATTGGATAGCTCCCATGTCTCCCATTAGTACCTTTCATCTTAGCCATGCTGATTACTACGCGCAATCGAATGGTTTCGTTGAATGATGTGAGTTAATGGAATTCTCGCCTCTACGGATGCTTTCATTTCGTGGACTGGAAAGTTGCCACTGATCCAACTAGGAATTCTTGCTTCCCTGAGATAATAGTTTTCGCTCTCGTTTCCTGAGCTAGCGTCAGGCTGTAGCGTTCACGGTGTAGCTACTTTTGTCTTTTTATTGTAAATGTCGGCGTATTTCCTTTTGTCCTTCTCCTTTCAAGGTTTCGTTTGGTGGCCGCCAAAGAGGGTTGTGCCGTTTTCAAAAAAACATGAGAAATATAATTTAAAAGAAGAAACAAGCTATCTAAAACATATAATAACATAAAATATCAACAAAAACAAACAAATGAAGGAATGTCGATGTGACCTGGGAAAATCCCGCCTCTTCTAGAGCCTCAAACAAACCAACAACAAATAAAACTTAAAATAGAACAGAGGATGCCTACCTTAAAAAAAAATCGATAAAACCAAGATCAGTGGAGCAAACGCCCGGTCCAAGTACGAGGGACAAGTGATAATAACCACGCTCATCTCGGTACTGAGACAAATATTGAGCACGAAGTTCACCCAAACTAAGCGTTTCAACCAAAATGTGCCGGACTGTCTGGGAGACCAAGCAATCTTCGTAGAAAGGTTCATGGAAGTACTCCATTGAATGACGTTGCGTTCCTCGAACGTGTGTGATTCGGAGACGATTGGTGTATTTTGGAACGACATTTTTCTATTTACCCAGCCACTTTCTATGCTAAACAGTATTACTAATGTTTTACTTGCGTATTTAAGTTACGTCCTAGCCAACTTTTATGCGTACACTACATTCATTCATTTATTTTAAAGGTGCTACTAAATTATAAATACATTTTTTTGCCTACAGATTCGTTTTCATAAGGGAAACGATAAGACTGGACTACTATCGATTTCTCTAAAAATGCTAATTTTCAAGAAGCCTTTTGTAAGGATTGGCGTTCGAAGTTTAACAGAAAACGAGAAAAGGTGAGATCTTATAATTCGTTATAGTTCATTATATACAAAATAGATGGGTGTAGAGCTGCGCAAAGATCTCACAACTTCTCGTTTTCTGTTAAAGTTCAAAAACCAATCCGTACAAAAGGATTCTTGAAATTTCTCTTTTTAGAGAAATGGATGGTAGCCTAAGCGTATGAAAGTGGCGCTCCTGAATAGGATAAAGGAATTCCAAGATAATTTTATAGCATATCAAGAAATTCTTGCATGGACGTTATAGTTCATAATCAAAAAAATTAGATGGGTGAAGAGCCGCGAGAAGATCTCACAATTTCTCTTTTTCTGTTAAAGTTCAAACGCCAATTCATACAAAAAGCTTCTTGAAATTTCACTTTTTTAGAGAAATAGATGATAGCCTAGTCGTATAGGTGCTGCTCCTAAAAAGAGTTGAGGAGCTCCATAGACTTTTCTAGCAGCTTAAGGAAATCTTACTAATACCCCTAACTAACAGCATTTATATATATATATATATATATATATATATATATATATATATATATATATATATATATATATATATATATATATATATATATATATATAAATTCTAGTATCCTTGAATTTGTGAAGCATTTCAAGAGAGATTTGAGAAATTGTGTTTCCAAGCGGATGTGGGCGATTGTATTAACCTGACACCTATCTACTAGATGTTTGGGGTAGACTAAGTAGGAGACATGGTTATTTTGAGAAAATATACATAATACACGGGATGGGTGACAGGGTTTGATACTATTATAAATCTCCAAGTTGGCTAGTTTACGTTTTTGACTAACCGACATAGTGGAAGTATAGAGGGAAACACTTAAAGAAATTCTCTAATGAGTCTAAATTCAAAGAAGGAATCATTAGCTCTCAAAAGGTTATCTTATAAGAAACACTAGTGGGAAGTTCTGCGAGAATATGATTTTTAAAGTAAACTCTTGGTTCAGAAGCTTAGTTTCTCACGATTTATAAAACCAAGATGTATATGACTCTTCCAGTATATATTGCTCTCCCAATTTATAACCTCAATTTTTATCTACATATTTATTAGCTTTTTACAAACTTGCGGCTCCCTTGAAAACACTAGCAAATGAACATGAAATGTGCATCTTTGACCATATCAAAAGTTCTGTAGATTAAGAAAAACATCGTAGGATGGAATAAGACGCGTAAAGACACCTGAAAAATGAGCACATTGAAGTTTTATGAAATCTTATAATGGGTTCATAGCTCGACTCCCAAAATAATTAACTCTAATAGTAAACACCATCAAGATTATAATTTAAATATTTCCTAACGTTAAAGAATAAACAGCCTAGTCATATTCTTCCAAATTATTGTTATTATCTTAATCACTTGCTTATTTTTACGAATAGCTAAATAATTTTTCTTTCTGTTAAATCAACAAACTTTAAAACCATCTTAAAAAGAAACGAAAGACTGGAATATAATAATTTTGGATCAGTAAATTATAAAATCTATGTAAAAGTCTGTAGGTAACCATTACAATCCCATTTTTTCTATATATTTAATATAAATTGGGTTTAATTAATGATTGTAAAGAGAAAGTTGATTTGAGCATATAAATAAGAAATATGCATTTTGCAACCATTGAAGGCATCTTATACAAAATAATAATATAATGGTTTGTTTTGGTTCTGTCAAGATTAAAATATTTGTGATTAGAATCAAAACAATTTACTATAAATTAATCTCCAATTAAACTTCTAGTTTAATATGTTAAACGCTCAGAATTGAGCCCATTTTTGTCAAAGAAAATACATTAAAGAAAGCTTATTAACCTTTATTGAATTGCTTATTTATAATAATACAACAATTTTAATATTCAATAAATATGTAAAAACATTGTAAAATAAATTAAAGTAAGAAGAGTGTATAAATGTAATATTATTCGAATTCATATTGAATGTATTAAGCGGTCTAATATAAACTCATTTTGTGTATTGAGCCCCCTGAATATGAACACGTTCTTTCGTAAAAATATTAAGGGAAAATGTCTTATTAATTATTTGTGTATTGTTGAATAGCAATTGTAGGGTTCTATAATAGTGTAAGGTTTAATAAAATAAGTTGAGTCTTATTTTGAACTCATTTCGAATGCATAAAAAATAATTTCATTTGTAATATGTTAAATAGCGCTGTGTGTGCGGGCCGCTTATGTAAAATGGAAATTGGCATCAGGAAGATCAGGACTCGACAAGAAGCATTAGGAAGAAGCGCTAAAAAAAAAACTGCAGGTAATAACGACTGTACCAAATGCAAGCCCTGATACCGGCTACTTCCCAGATGATCTAAAGGTAGCAAAAATTACCTTAATCCCCAAAGCGGGAAAACCACCAACACATGTGGAGACTTATAGACCAATCTCTCTACTTTACTTCATTGGAAAGGTGTTTGAGAAAATAATAAATCATCGGCTAAGTGAACACCTGGAGGAAAACAATCTCCTGAACAAATACCAATTCGGATTTAGGAAGAAAAGGAGCACGGAAATGGCCCTCACAGTCTTCAGGGACGTTTCAAAAGCATTCAACAGAGTTTGGGTTAGGGTAATGCAATACAAAATACTACAATTACGAATGAACAACAAATTAGAGAGACTAATCTGCAACTACGTGATGGAACGACGTGCATACATCGAGATAGGGAACCATCGAGGAGAAAAATTCAAGATGGAAGCTGGCCTTCCGCAGGGAGGATGTCTGAGTCCTTCATTATACTTAGTGTATACCTCAGACATCCCACCACCATTTACGGAAGGGTGCCTCAATATACAACTCGCATACGACGTAACACAAATCATCGTTTGTCCATACAGGAACCCCGACATGCAGGTAAGACTGACAACAGAGGAAATAAGAAGGATCAATGTATATGGAAGAAATTGGAAAATAATTACGAACATAAATAAGTTTAAAATCATACCAATCTACAGGAGAAAACTAGGAGACAAACATGTCGAAGGTGAGATATACGACTACACCAATGAAACTAAAGTACTAGGACTAACAATTACCAAGACATGATACACCAAGCACGTAAGAGAAAAGGGAAGAAGGGGATTAAGTCTACTGCACAGGCTCAAATCCCTTAATCGGAGAAACAAGAAGAAAATTTATCAAGCGATCATCCAGTGATCCCTATGTATACCATTTCAAACAGTAGAATTATTGAACTGCAGAGTATTCAAAACAAGGCAGTATCAGTAATCACAAACACAAGAAGAGAATAAAGAAGAAGACAGCGAGATTTAAATAGAGAAGTGAAGATGAAAACACTGAACAAGATAATAGAGGAAAGAGCAAAGGAACTAATTGAGAAAACGCAACAGGAAATAGGAGAGGAAATTATGGATTTGATAACCCAAAGAGAGGACGAGGAAGCACACCGCCTCTTCCACACATATAGATCAAGGATCGACCAAGAAGAGGAAGAAACTTTCATGCGATAACTTGGAAAAACATTAAGAGAGAGTAAGTAACAAATCATTTACTGTTTTATTAGATGCAGAAAACATATAAAGAAACAACAACGAAAAAGAGTTATCAGAAAACTGGCGTGAAGCAGAGGTAACTCCTATCTTCAGGAAAGGAGACTCTAGCCAGCGGTCAAACTACTGTCCTATTAGCTTAATCTCAATAGTCGTTAAACTCATGGAAAGCATTATCGTGGACAAAATGACGTCATATTTAGTGTCCACCTTGTGATTCAGGAGTTCCCAGCAAGGGTTCCGAAGGCAACGGTCATGCCTAACGAATCTTGTAGAATTCTTCCACTTTGTTTTCAGTGAGCACGACCGGGATACGGTGGTGGACATAGGTGTGCGTTATCGCGAGACATTATCAGGATAATTTATCCCAATAACGATATAGGGTTATCGGTTATCCGATATTTTTTCCGCGTTATCGCTTCATCGGTATCGCCGATACTTTTGGTTCCAAAGTATCGACAATTGATAATTCAGTTTTTGGTTCCAGTTTAGTACAGGGGCGAGCCGCGCGTGCCTTGGAGACAGAAATAGGTAGGTCCGAGCTGAGAACCGAACGTATATTAAACGGAGTGCGGGGCGGCTGGTCTTGAAGTCTTTTCAAAACGTTCGCTCAGCTTCAGTCTCATACGAGATGTCGGACGCGCTACCGGTTTTACGCGTTCTTTGAGGATTTTTCCCTATGTTCCCGTGCTTCTTTCGTTCTAATTTTTTGTGCACGTGTATATGAATGCATGTACTATTCTGTGCAATTCTTTAATATCCGTTTATTAACGTTTTGAACACTTACAAAGTTACGCCCCTATTCTAAACTGATCTTATTTTTATTGTGATTTAGTAGTGCAGTGCTTTGCTATTTTATAGTATTGAATTAGTGATAGCGTCGCAAGAGACTGTACCCGCATCAAGCCAAAGAGACTCAGCGGGGTCTATTGACTCTGAGCTCACTAAGGCTGAGCCTCAGTCCCCCTGGCCATTCCTTGGCAAGTGGGTGAAGTACAAGAAGATGGATGGCGACAGCTACATCTTCCATTGCTTGTCCTGCCTCTCCAATATCACTGAGGTGAAGGGGAGCAAGGGCACCAAGGTCAACCTGAAGAGTCACTTCAACAGGATTCATCTTGACAAGGCAAAACAAGTTGATGAAGCTTTCAAGGCTAACTTTGGGACTGGTGGCCGCAGCAGGAACCGGTCCGGTCATTCAGATGACGATGGTTCAACCAGCAAGAAGCAGCGGCAGATGTCCATCGCCGAGACCTTCGGCATCATGGCCCAGGTCAGCGCCGTCCAGCACTCCACTGTCGACAAGACAATTGTCAGGTTTATGGTGGACAACACGCTGCCGCTGCCGCTGCCGCTGCAGCTTATGGGCAGTCAGAGCTTCAGGGAACTGGTCCACACCTTCAACCCTAAGAAAGAGGTACCCTCCAGGAGGACGCTGGGGAGGAGGATGCTAAAAAATTGTGAGATGAAGAAAAGTCTCACCAGGAAAGAAACTAAGAAACAGTATTCAATTATTCTTACTATTGTATTATAAAATAACACTATATATCGTCAATAATTTATATTGTATTATAATTTTGGATTTATCGATTTATCGGTTATCACCTCATCGGGCGATAAATTTATCGCCAGTTATCGATTATCGCTGATAAGGTTATAGTTATCGATTTATCGTTATCGTGATACATTTTTTCGCTATCGCGCCCACCAGTGGTGGTGGATATATCTACTTAGACTTTCAAAACGCCTTCGATAAGGTACCACACCGCCGCCTCCTCCGAAAAATGCGTGCGCTGGGCATAAACAGAAATGTAGTAAGTTGGATAGAGAACTGGCTAAGTGGCAGACGGCAACGGGTGGTGTTTGATGGACAGGCTTCTGAGTGGGTGCCCGTTACTAGCGGTGTTCCTCAAGGTTCTGTCCTGGGACCACTACCATTCATCATCTACGTCAACGACATGGACGGTTACATGGTTGCCAAGATTTCTAAATTTGTCGATGATACCAAGCTTGGTATGAACGTCGCGAAGGAAGGAAATACTGCCCGCCTTCAAGATGATCTTCAGAAGAGTGGGGAGTGGTCGGACACTTGGCAAATGCCTTTTCACGTGAACAAATACAAAGTGATGCATTTCGGTCACCGAAATCCCCAATCTCAGTATATCCTTAAGGGCACTGCTCTTGAATCCACCGACACTGAGAAGGACTTGGGTGTAACTATCACTAGTGATCTCAAGTTCTCGAGGCAGTGTATTGAGGCAGAGAAGAAAGCCCAAAGGATGTTAGGTTATATAAAACGACAGTTTGGATACGGCACCTGGAGTACGTCGTACAATTTTGGAGTCCTTCGCTTCGAAAGGATATCGCAAGATTAGAACGTGTGCAAGTTAGAGCAGCCAAACTGATTCCCTCTATCAGACACAGGAGTTACGAAGATAGATTACGGGAATTAGACTTGTTCTCGCAGAAGCCCCGGAGACTGCGTGGTCTGCTTATCGAAGTGTTCAAAATACTTCGAGGCTTCGATATTGTAGACTACAGGGATATTTTCCAGCTTAGCCAGAGCAGAACAAGAAACCACGGTTACAAACTTGAACTGAAGCGTTACCAGCGTGATCTGTGTGGGAAATCTGCAGCACGTGGAACGCACTTCCAGTGGAAGTTGTCAACAGCAACTCTGTCAAACAGTTCAAGTCGAGACTAGACAAAGTCTTGGAAAATAGCCGCTTGAAGACTTGAAGCGTGGTGCGAATGCTCTTCTAGAGCGCCAATCAGACCCTTTAGAGAACTGCGCCTGCTCAAGTGTTCACTCAAAGGTACCCTCTTTGAATGAATCGTAAGGTCTACTAGAGTACCTCTTTTCCTTATTTATCCTTGTAATTCTCTCTCTCTCTCTCTCTCTCTCTCTCTCTCTCTCTCTCTCTCTCTCTCTCTCTCTCTCTCTCTCTCTCTCACCCACAAAAAGCTACATAGTTTACCCTCCATACTATCCAGTTTGTTGCAATCAAAATACTCTTATAATTCAAAAAGATGACTTCTAACAAATCTTTAATGATTTGCTCACCTGATAAGGCAATTGCCTTTTTATTTTAAATAGGGATGACTATATTTGGAAGTTGCCTGCAATTCTATCCGATACTACAAAATTTGTTCTGCTCGATTCGTCCATTACAAATGTGATGTTTAAAATCAAAGCTAAAAATATTCGTATTTGTCTGAATTCAAGAAACTTAATTGATTCAGAAATCTATACTCGCCGACTTACCTCTGGTTTTTCATCAGGTATCATTTATAGCCTTGGAAAGGTACACAAGCATTTAATCCTTCCTCTACGTATTTTCTCAGTTAATAACCCTCCGGCTTACTATCTGGCTAAATTTGGATCTCCCTACTCTCTCTTCTTACCACTAACAAATTTACCTTTAAGAATTATTTAGACTTAGTTGAGCAATTGTCAAGAATTAAGTATGCAATAGCAAGTTTTTATGTCACAAATTTGTTAACTAATATTTCACTAGTAGAAACCGAGCTTATACTAAATAGACGTTGTGGTTCATGTGAACAATTTTCAGGCTTTGATTATCGTGAATTCCATGCCCTTCTTTAGAGCTATTTTTCTTAAATTCCTTTTTCCTATTTTAATAAAGAAAGTACCTTAAATAAAAAAGGTGAAGGATCTTCCATTAAGCTCCACCTAGCATATATCATTATGTTTCCATTAATCTTCATGGCTCCAAATATTTCCATCGTAATTTGCTCCTCAATTTTATAGACGCTACATTAACGAATGTCTGATTATCATCTGTGAAGAGGAACCCCCTTACGTTCCTAGAATTTCTTACCCAACAACACCAAAATTATAAAATTGACATAATAGAAAGCAATGTTTCTCTACCTTATTAAGACATTAATTTAATTCGTGCTCTCAGTGACTTTTACTAGTCTGTATACCGCAAGCCCACCTTCGCCGGCCTGGGAACCAGCTTCTGTTGTTTCGTTCTACGTTGATTTAAACTCGCCTTTATAGGTACCATTCTTCATTCAGCTCTTAAAGTGTGTTATATTTATAAACTTTTGCTCGAAGAATTCTTTTTCCTCAAAAGCTTTTAATAGATATGCTTCTAAAAAAAACAAAAGGATATCGTAACACTAAAGATGTCACAAGCTTCTCACTTGAGTGTGTGTGTGTGTATATATATATATATATATATATATATATATATATATATATATATATATATATATATATATATATATATATATATATATATATATATATATATATATATATATATATATATATATATATATATATATATATAATTGGAAAAGCACGTCATGCCTCCTTTGTGCGAACGAAAAAAAAGTTAAATTGATGAAATGTGTTGTCATGGCATACGTGTCCCGTTAGCTCAATCGGTAGAGCACTGGTTTAGATAACCAGAGGTCTGATGTGTTCGAGTCCTTCCCGGGCGATGTGTTTTTTCTCTTTGATCTCTTCTCTCTTGTTTCTCTGTATCACTTTTCCTCATATATTTAAATTGTATTTTCTAAATATTCGCGCAAAGTCGATGACTGCGAACACCGCAATTCAAAGTACATCGGCGTAACCTCCACAACTCTGTCAAGGCGACTGACAGCTCACCTTCGAGATGACGCGATTAAAAAAACGCGCCCATTCTCATGGCACTACCCTAACCCGTGAAAAACTTAATCAGGACACCTCCATCATCCTGAGACTCCCAAACCGCAGAAGATTGCGGATGGCCGAAGCCGTAATCATTCAAATGAAGAAACCGGCAATTAACGGGCAACTTCAGCCTGTAATCATACACCCGACATCTTGGTGCGTCCGAGTTGACCGCCGTTAAAAGAAGCACGTTTTCAAACTTCATTTTCCTTTGCCTTCTTTGCCAGAGAACTAGATTGGAGTGACAAATAGTCAGTCTTTAACTTTGACTTCTTGTAAGAGTAGGTGTTGGTAGGGGATAGAGATAGAGTGTGTGGACAAATAGCGGAAAATAGACCAATGGTGAAAAAAGAAAGAAGTGTGGAAGGGTGCAAAGAGATGCTAGTGCTTGGTGATCAGGCCTATCGCTTTTAAGTATTTATGGTTTTTGGTTCCTTTTTTGTCTTTGAATTAGTTTATATATATATATATATATATATATATATATATATATATATATATATATATATATATATATATATATATAATATGGCGTTTAAGCCATTTGTCTTCAAAAAACATTTAATGTCCTTGTGTATGATATGCGCATTTGCTGTTGTGGTAATAATTACTTTATTAATTACTTTAGGTGTTGTGCTTAGTGTCTTTGTTTTTTTTGCATATCTTGTAGTGAGTGTAATTCGTGTTTTTTTGTTTTTTCGTGGATGTCTTCTTCGGTTAATTTTGGTCTTCATCGGTGAATTTGTAGAAATCGGTGAGGTTTCACAGTTAGGTAAGCTTTTTCTTGGTCGGATTTTTTATTGGTTTAGGGTAAAAACATTTCTATTCTCATGTGTAGAACGACACTTCTGCTCCACCAGCTAGAAGCCCGGCAGAGCTCGGAAATCTGGCGTGACTTATTCCTCTTCTGTTCTGGTCAATCATTTGGACGATATCATCTTTCAATTCACGATTAACCATTTCCTGCATATTCTTTGTCCGTTCTTCTTTGACAATGTTAATGGGACTTAACCCCGCCTCCCGGTGCAGCTCTTCCTGCCGTATTTTCTCATTTCTGTATATACCTGTAATTAGGTACGAACATTTATTTTCCACCACTTGTAGTTTTCTCTTTTGTGTCATCGTGACACACGAGAGGGCGGAAGTGGGGTATAGCAGCGTTGATCTTACAAGTTCATTGTAGATCTTTTTCTTATTGCTTTGACGAAGATTTCTGAACCTGTATAGAGTTTTGACTGCAGCAGTGGCCTTGGTGATTCTTTCTTGGACGTGCTTCTTGTACCCAGATAAAGTAATCTTCATTCCGAGTACATTGCCCTCCGTGGTGTAGGGATAACATATATCCCCCGCCCTGACGTTGTAAAGTAGTCTCCTGCCTATGGGAACTACTTTGAACTTTTCCCGGTTGGTGCGGATCTTCCACCGGGCCTCGTAGGTGTTAAGATTTTCAATTTCTGCTGCTGTCATACGAGCTTGCTAAGGCGCATTCCTCCATGGACAAGTGATTTTCTGGGTGAAATTATCGGCGAATTGTCTTGGGGCATTCAGGGTCTGCAGGCATAATTACTGATGGAAGATTGTTCGCTTTTAGGGGCACCTGGTTATAGCAGCAAGGCTTCACTGCATTAGCCACATTTGCGTGGATAATGCAAATCAGTATTTTTGCACTTAGATCTCCCGTCATGTTCATCTGTGCAAGTGCAGGTACAGGCTTTATTTCCGCATTCTTCTTGGCGGCGTTCGCGTATGTCTTTTCCTTAGCTTTCCCCTCTTCTTCTTCCTTTCTTTTTATGATCTCGCGGCGCTTGGGGCAGTTCAGGGCCATGGTCCTATGTCCCCCTTTGCAGTTAAGGCATCTCTTCTTAGTGTTCTCGCACTTATCAAATCGATGTTCATTGCACCAGAGTGTGTTTTTGTCCGGGCATGTCGTCATAGTATGCTCCTCGAATTTTTAGCATACAAAGCACATTTGTATGCTATTAAATTTGTCCCGCTGAATGTTATTGCTTCGTATTCTTATATTAAATACAAGTATTCCATTCTGCGTAGATTTCTTGGTCATTTCAGTGGTAGCGAAGGTTATCTTAAACACGTGGGTGTGTTCGCGAAATTTGATTATTTCACGAACTTGGGACCAGGGATTGCTTTTGGTGATCTCCTCTTTGAGCTCCTCGGGTGTATGCTCACCCACCCAGCTCTCCACTTTGCGGCAGATCACGCTTTGGTTTGCTGCCACTTGTGGATGCCTTTTCACTTCCAGTCCAGTGTTCCTGAGGACCCTCGCTCCCTCTTCCGATAGGAGCTGGTCCACGTCCTTAGTCTCGGCACATAAGGCGAAGAATCCAGATGAGACTTCAATAAGTTTCACCAGTGGTACTTTTAATTCGAGGTAGAGGGTTTCACAGAGGTGCCTATTTTCGGGGTTCTTCTTTCTGGAGATGGTCCTTAGGAGGACCCTCTTAGTGAGGGTCTTCATAGTCTTCTGCGTCCTTATTATGTCCTCTTGTGACGCCTTCTTTTTTCTGAAACCAAAGTGTAATTATATGTTTTTGGAGTGAAAAAGAAAGTTATGAAGTGGTAAAGGAGGTAGCGGTTAGTGAAGGCAGGTTGGGATACGAATCCAAAAAATGGTGAAAAAAATGCCCCCGTCCATTTTCCTGTTGGTCCCCGGCTCGTTTGCTGCCAGAATGATGGGTGATGGATGGATGGGATGGATTTCGAGTGGGAACCTCAAGAAGGGTGAATTATGGTGGACTTTATGCAGTAGCGGCCGAATCAACGACCGCTAAAGTTTTGCCACCCCCTCTCGGGTACTTACACCATAACTGCATCCAACTACATAGAGCCTGGTGTACTTCCCTCTATGATTCTGGCCGGGTCCCCCTAGCGATGAGGATCTCTCCTCCATCCGGGACTCGCAGTTATGCCCCAGGTTCGAGATAATTTCTGACTTACGCTTCCGCTGTGGGCTAGTCCTCAAACACTTTTTCACATAAGCCCTTAATTATGTCAGTCCAAGTGGCCGGCATAGTTAAGACGAAATCAATGAATGGCAGACATCCAAGTAGGTTCACACGCAGGGAGATGGACAGGAGCAGTGAGGTGCTTAAGCCCTCATTGAGTTATCAGTCGTCGATGAAAAAAGTATTATCTCTTTTTGAAGGGTAAAGCGTAACTCACCGAAAGACTTCCAGAATAAGCGCTCTTCTATCTAGGCGGTGCTGAAGGTCCGTCACTAAGCAAGTAAAAATGCTTTATCCGAAGGTTGTCAACAGAGCGTAGTAGTCGAATATTCGGCCGTCAAATAGTCAGACAATCTGAGCATTCCAATTTTATGTTTCTTGTAGCGCTTAGTTTCCCCTTAAAATTTTCCCGCGCCATAATTGGCCAATTTTTGTAATACTTATGTTCGCGTAGAAATACTATATATAATGTACTAATTTTTGAATAATTCCATTTCTGTTCATTCCCTGAAGATGACCAAACATGGTCGAAAGACGTCTAGGAATAAAGAATGTCTCGCGGATGTTTTTTGTCGCCTCGAAGACCCTGTTAAAAAACTTGTAAGAAATATTAAGAAAATACAAACGAAATTCGAACCCCATATGTTGTTGGCCCATGAATTATTTTGTTTTGGCAAAACATCATAACTATTCGGCCGATTCTAACGAAATTTGAAACACTTATGTTGTTTTACATTCTTTCTTGAATGATATAACTTCCAAGGTCCTCCTAAGGTTACTCTTTGAATTATTGAAAGTTTTGGAGGTCGTAAGTACATACATCTGAATAAGTGAGAGTACGCGAATCTTTGGTCAGCATACCTTGTTTTCTGAACTTTACCATTTGTATTTCTTTAAAAAATTCCCAAACATTCGATAATCATTTTTATATTGTGTACATACATACTTTTTTAAACTAAAACAAAATACGGAAAAATTCCCGATTTAAAATAGTGTAATGGAAAAAAGAAAAAGGAGATCCTGAAGTTCCTCGAGTAAGTGGAGTAATTCGGTTTTGTAACAGGAATGAATAGAAACAGTTTTCTTCTATATTAGTATGTTTTAGTTTGTTAATGTAAACTTAGAATTGTAATAATTTGTTTCAGTGAATTAAAACCAAAGTTCGTAGCCTTTTTTTTTATTCTCTGTTACTGCATACAGTGGCCTTGCAAATTTTCCTTACTGTTGCAAGGATAATTTATGACATCATTTGATACATGGACCAGAACAGAATTGTATCAAATGATTTTCGCAAAGACAACAAACGAAAGATTTTTTTGTCGTGAAAATGGTAAAGAAGTGTACCGTTAAAGACTAGTATATTCAAACTCAAAAGATGTTTCTTTGTTTTTGCTGTAATATGTTCAGCAACACAAATGGTGCATCATCCGTACAATAAGCTGTTTCAAAAGACTGGAAAAACATTGGAAGAATATTGACCATTTAGAAAACTATCAAACTTAGCATGAATTTGAATTGAGCATATTTAAAAACAAAACAAAAAACAACTGATGCTATTAACCAGCAGAAAATTAGGCTCGAAGAACAATATTAGCGACAAATATTACAAACCTTATTAGCTTTGTTAAGAGTTTTTGCCATACAAAACATGCCATTCTGCGGTACAAAGGAAAAGTTATATAGTGCTTGTAGTGTAATTTTTTTAAAAGTTTGTGGTTATCTAGTTTTTTTATCTTAACATGAATGAAAACTTGCGTACAATTAAAGTTAAAGAAAAAGTGGTTACTACCTCTGAAAACCTATCCAAAGTGGTTTTATCCAACCAGTGCTCTAAAGCCGCAAATTTCCACACATGGAAACACAGCCAAATACTATTCAGTTATTCTAGACTACACACTTGATGCTATTCATATTGAGCAAATAAGAATAATTGTAAGTTTGGATTTTTTCTCTTATTATGGCACAATTTCATCTCCTCAGCCAGATGCTGAACGGCTGGTTACTCGAGTGAGTAACCTGTGACGTTTTTAGTTTTACGATATCCTTTGGTTTGTTTGGAAGCATAAGCATTGCTTTCACCCTTAAAAAATGACAGCGTACGAACTTGCTAAGGAGGTGCAAAATATCGAACAAGTAGTCAAGTATTTGCAAGAAAGAGGTATTTTGCATCAGCAGAGAATTTGCAAAAAATGGACACAACATGAAGCAGAAAGAAACATAAAAAGATTTTTTTTTTACAAAGAACACACACACACACGTATATGACAGATGGAACATTAGGATTATAAGGGCATTAACAGGTACCTGGAAACCAACCCTATTAAAGAAAGTGCCAGTGAGAAAGAAACCCCTAAGAACATCCTCAGTTTGCCTTATTTTAATGGTTTTGAAACCATAAAGTCATTGTTTGAAATCTCTTAATGCAAACCTTGTTTTTTCCTATAATAATACACTAAAAGGAATGTTAATAAAAAATAGCCATAATGTAAGTAACAACATAATATATAAAATTCCATGTTTGGATTGTCCCTTTTTTTATATCGGCCAATCTAGCAAAGATTTGGAAGTACGTATTAAACAACATAAGTATTCTGTAAATAGTGGGCAAACATCAAATGCAATATTTATTCATTTGAATGAAAACTCTCATCGGATAAATTGAACCGAGAGTTCTGTGATCGCCACATCGAAAGATTTCTTTTCACGAAATCTTTTAGAACCTGCGATTATACAGCTTACTTCTAATTGTAATTTTAACCTCAGCCCAGGCATGTATTTTTTTTACCCTTGTATTACATAAATGTTCAAGAATGACCTTAAAGATAAAATTACTGACCTAATTAATAATTAGCTTTTCTAGTTATTCCTATGGTTAATATATTTTCTGTTTTATTCATGATACCGTCACCTCTTAGAAATGGTTTTTGTTTCAGCAGGCTTATTTCTTCCTATATTCTTCATTTGGCATATATGCGCGTTTATACTTTTATAGTTATTCCTATGTTTAATATATTTTCGGTTTTATTCTTGATAATTTTCATCTCTTATAAATTGTTATTGCTTCTCAAATAGAAGAATTATGAAATTGTAATCTTAATTTAGTTTGGACGGTTTGAGTCCCCCTCCTCTTTTTTGTAAACCCTTTTTTCAATGGTTACCTTCTATTTCGGCAGGATTAATTATTTAATAGGGTTGATTTCCAGGTATCTGTTAATGCCCTCATAATCTTAATGTCCCCATCTGTCATATACGTGTGTGTCTTCTTTGTAAAAATTTCTTTTTAGGTTTCTTTCTGCTTCAGTCTGCTTTGTAAAGGACGATTAATCCAAAGGCCTCGTAGATCTCCCGTGTTTCATTTTCCTTCGTGGCTGTTGACTTTATTAATATATTCATCGCGTTCCATATTTTCGTCTTCTTTATTCTTTATAGAGGGAGGATAGGTGCAAGAGGGGAGTTGAAGAAGGCTTTCTAAATGGAATTGGGGGATATGCTTGAATTACTCAATACCCAGCAAATCGACTATCGGCGTCCTACGCGTTTCCTGGGGCATTTAAAGGAGCTCATCTGGGCCAAGGGTGTTCAACATGAAATATTTTCCTCCCTTCCTCACGGAAACTTTCATTATTGGGATACCCGAAAATATTAGCAACCTAAAATTAATGACCTTCCCCCCCCCCCCTTAATGTGAAGTAGATGGCTAAGGCAGCAGACGAACTTTATAATAACCCATGTGTGAACTGGGGAACTGTATCATATAACCATGTACAATATTCTAATGCTACAATTTCACAGATATTGGTACCGACGGAGTCGTCCGACAACCGGACAACGAAACGTAATCAGTTTTCAAACCCTCCACTGCGTTGGAGAGGATTGAAAATAAATTTCCTGAGCTGAAACTGCGCCAAGGGACACGACAAGAGCACAATGATGAGCATGGATGACGGAGCGACAGGTGCCGTTCATTCTCTCAAAGACAAAACCAACGTAGGTACTATAGCACAAGAGATGGGGTGCAACATTCCTTTTCACATCCTTCCTCCACCTATTAACTCAACCTCTTAAATTTCATCAGTATAATTTAAAGAGTCGATTCTGGTACCATGAAAAATATGGTAGTAACGTTATACATTGTATAGAACCTTGCCAATATTACCATTCATTTTATTCGCATTCTCTATCAAATGCTCACTCTTCTTAATTTCGTACTTCCCATTATCATGTTAATTCTAACATTACTTTCCTCTAACCAACTAATTAGTGCTGCTACCTCAACAATTATGGGGCACAAACCGTAAAATGCTGCAGCCCTGCACATATTTACAACCAGTGCCTCCTTCTTCTAACACGAATCCGCCATTTTAGTCTCCACAACACTCAATTCCTAATCACTGCTCATTCTCATTCTCATTCCTCAGGTTGGTCCTCCCTTCCGTATTTTTGACCCACTTTCTGTTTTTTCATACCTGGTTGACACTAGTCCCTAAAGCAGTGTCATTCCCTCCTCTCACACGGACAAAGCTTGTTTTCCCCTCGATTTAGCCTTTAGAGCCGCAAATTCCTCGGATATAAAGCTATGGAAAGCGTAACCTTCCAGTTTCCCTCGGTTTCCGTTGTGTTTGTCTTTGGATCTTCATTGTTGGTGAGGTAGATTATCCAATATTAGATCTGGCTTGCCTTTCCACCTATGGCCATTTGGTTGACTCTTGCAATCGCAAGCTATTAGACCGTACAACATTTCTAATTGTCTCTGGCTTTTTTTTTTCGCTCACACCGAGCCCCAATTGCAGCGCCTTATGCAGGAATTTCCTGCTGTTACCCTTCTACCTTCGAAGGACTGGCCTATGAAACTCAACGTAGTGAATCAGACTGACAAGAATGGACGACCCGTATTCGATTTGTGTGTCCGTGACGATTAGATTCAGACAGACTCTCTGGAATGAAGCAGAAGTTTAATTTTTTGACGAGTTCTAGCATCGTTCGTCCTTCAATGTCTCCCTGGGCCTCTCCACTTCACGTTGTACCGAAGTCTACACCAGGTGTATTTAGCGCTGTGGGTGATTACAGATGTATAAACGCACAAACTATTCCCCAAAAGTACCCATTACCGTGCCTCTCAGATTTTAACTCTACTCTCTTCGGTTGTTCTATCTCTTCTCGACTTGATCTGGTTCGCGATTTCGAACAGATTATAATTATTTACCTAGATGATATCGAAAATACATCTATCAACACGCCGCTAGGGTCATGAGATGCTTCGTATTCTCTATGGTTTATGTAACAATGGTCAGACCTTCCAATATTTCGTGGATCAGTTCTGAGAGGTATTCCTTTCGTATTTTGCTATATAGCCAACTTTCTGACAGTATCTTCATCTCTATATAAACATTTGTGTCACTTCGATTAGGTTTTCACTCGTTTGGAAGAGTATGATATCCTACTCAACACTTCTAAGTGTCATTTTGGTGTACCCCAACTCTCCTTTCCTTGACCCCACATTTCTCCTTATGGAATTCGTCCTATCGAGGATAAAGTTGCTCTTATTCTGGATTTCCCTTGACCTTCTTCCCTCAACCAACTTCATCGGTTACGTGGTATGGTGAATTTCTATAACAATTTATTTCTGGTGCTTCTCGCATTATGCAACCTCTCCAAACTCCACCCTCTGCCACCAAGAAGACTACTCTTAGGGCAAGGTCTTCAGAAGCGTGCGAAGCTTTCTCTCGTACGACAGAGATTATGGCCTCTACTGTTTCATTGGCCCTTCGTTGTCCTGTGTCTCACATGAATGTTGCTTTGGTACGTCAGCTACCCATGTAGCTGCCAGGCTGCAGCAGAAGGTTGATAACTCTTGGCAACCTTTCGTATTCTTCTCTAAATCTTTAACTTCTTCCATCAGAGGTACAGGACGTTCTCAAGGAAAGTGCTAGATGTGTACCTTGCACTTCACCATTTCCGCCAATATTTGGAAAAGCATGATTATACTGTCCACACTAACCATATACCTTTAGTTGGTGTAATTCCCGCTCTTAACACGGCTTTTGCACAGACTGCAGCCAATTCTCGTCACCTCGACTTCATCCTGTAGCTTACGAGCAACATTTGCTATTTTCCTGGTTCTAAACACGTTTTATCGGGCGCGCTTTCTCGCATTTCCGTAATCTGGGTAACGCAACTCTACCATACTGCGGCCATCGGTAATGCGATGTTAGCACTTGCTCAGGAACAGGATGAAGACACGCAAACACTGATACTCTTCACAAATTGTCGTTTGGGATATTTATTTACCAGCCAGTCCTCCCAGGTCAATCCTGGTCGACTTTTCATTGGTTCACTGTCTCCGTTCTCTTATTCCTCTTGCTTCTCATCGGCAGATTTTCGACCCACTCGCACTCTTTACCATCCTAGTATTAGAGTAACACCCAACCCCATCGCACAACATTTCATGTGGCCAGGTATGAAAGTTGATGTGGCCAAATGGACCCGTTCATGGTTTCCTTGGCAATGGGCTAAGGTTCAGCGCTAAACAAAGACTTCCCCATCTCATTTTCCCCTTCCTTCGTCGCGTTTTGATTCAGTTAGCGTCGATCTTGTAGGCCCTTTGCCTTATTCTCGCGGTTGCATCTATCTTCTCACCATGATCAATCGTTTTACCCGTTAGCCAGAGGCAGTCAATATTCCTGACATCTGAACCTCTGCCGCCGCTCGAGCCATCGTCTCAGGATGGGTTGCTCGTTTTTGGTGTCCCATCCACAATCATGATTGACCGTGGTAGTCGGGTTAAGTCCAATCAATGTAATACATTCATGTCAGTGCCTTGCTCTTTTTGCATTCGTACCACTAGCTACCATCCCCAAAGCAACGCAATTGTTGGGCATCTATACTGGGCAGTCAGTGCAAGCTACGCTCCCCAGATCCAAACCACTTGAGGGGACAAGGTGCCTTTCATACTTCTAGGTACTTGTTCACCCTGAAAGAGGATCTAGCCTGCTCTGCAGCGGAACTCCTTTATGGTACCAAACTATGTTTTGCTGGTCAATTCTTTTCCTCTACTGAACACATTATATACTCTTATCTCGATCCAACTTCATACGTACACAATTTGATACAGATGATGGCCCGAAATTAAGAGAACCACCCCAAGAGTGCCTGGTAACTAGAAACCTTTTGTGCCAAACGAGATAGCAAATTGTTTCCAAGTTTTTGCCCGGTGCGACTCAACTCACTCATCATTCCAACCGTTTATGATAGAAACTTTCCCGTCATCTCAAGGAAGCCGAAATTCTTTGTACTATAGCTTAGCACAAAGCAAGATAATGTTTCTTTGAATCGCCTGGAACCCGCTTTAATAAATACTGTTTACCGTAAACAGCCAATGTTTCTTTCTCTTTCTACTATAACACTAAATGGTCTAGTGATTCTCCATGCTCGCTTTCTATACCTTCTACCAATTACATATTTATCGCCATTTTTATAGATTTATGCCACCTCCTCTTTTTTTTGCAGGAACCCTCGTCGTCAGTAGCTGTCAGCCAGGAGCAAATCTCTCCACTACTGCTCAGCCCTTCAGCAGAGAGCTAAACTCGAAACGTCTGGCACCTGCCATACGTTAACTCGAAAGAAAATCCAAAAGGGATCATCTTCGGTTCGTCCACCTTCACTCTTGATAGTGCCTCGCTCACTTAACTCGTACTGCCAGCAAATTGTGTCCTCGTGACCGTAGTCAGCCAACTGGAATGGTGGCATGTACTGGCAGTGTCGTTAGGAAACTCGGAAGATAGCAGGATTAATTTAGTGCAATTTTGATAAAGAGCACGTAACTTTCTTAAAGAGGTGTATTGTGGCCAACCAAAACAAATATATATACATTTGCGTCCGTTGCTCTAAGAATTTACTGAAATGTCATTGATATTCTCCCAATCAAGGGTTTTATTTTGCCCACAATAAATAAATAAAAAAATATATATATATATGGTGCGGTTGATGTAATGGCATTATGGCATTATTAGACAACTGCTCTGCTTCAGGTCCAGCGGGAGATTCTATCCTCCTCGAACTGGAAGACTACATTTATAGGATAGCTAATCTGCCAGTCCAAAAAAAATCTGGTTTCAAAGTTACTCCTTTATGTTCGCCTTTTTACCGTCCCAGAAAACCGTTATTATTAATATATTAACTGTGTTTACTTAGCCAGAACACTCCGGATTAGCTATCCTATAAATGTAGTTTTCCAGTTTGAAGAGGATAGGATCTTCCGTTGGACCTGAAGCAGAGCAGTTATCTAATAATGCCATTACATCAACAGCACCAATTTGTCTTGGATATATATATATATATATATATATATATATATATATATATATCGTCGGCACCAGCCCGTGTTCAAGCATTGGTTCCGTTATCTGTTATCCTATCTTCTATGTTGATGTTTGTGAGTGATGTGACTTGAAGACCTAATCTGTGATGAAAGAGTTGTGGGCACTGATCATATGGGAGGGTGTGCGGAGGACGAGGTTGTTCCAGTCTATCTTTTCTTCTCCTACGTTTTTCTTCTTCATTTTGTCTCCTCCCTTCCTCGAACGGCGTGGTACCATCACGGCCGGCTCTCTTCCAGGTTGAAAGGTCCCTGGCCGTTTGTTCCAACGAGGAGGGATCAATGTTAGTTAGGGTCATGGTGCGCTTTAGCTGATCCTGGTAGCGTCGCTTTGGGGGTTCCCGTGGTCTCGTACCATTAGTTAGTTCGCCATACAGCATGATCCTGGGGGCCGGGATGGTTCCATCCTCAGGACGTGACTTTCCCAGTGGAGACGATGGTGGGTGATTGTGGCTTCGACGCTGGTTACTGAGGGTTGCCTCAGAACCTTAATGTTGGTGGTATGGCTTCCTCATGGGATTTTAAGGATTTGTCTTAATTTGTGTTGTTGGGAGCATTCGAGGCTCTTGATTTCGCTTCGGTATAGGATCCAAGTCTCACAGGCGTAAAGAAGTGTTGACAGGACTACTGTCCTGAAGCCCATGAATTTAGTGTGAATGGACAATTCGTGGTTGTTAAATACCCGGGAGCTGAGGCGACGGAAGGCGGAGTGGGCTGCTCCGATCCTGTTTTCCACGTCGTTCTCGCATGTAGGGGCGGTTGTGAGGATGCTCCCCATGTATCAAAATTGGTCCACTTCTTTTCAAGGTTGGCTGTTTATGGTGGTGTTAGCGTTAGGGGTGACCTGACCAGGTGGATGTTGAATAAGGGCCTTGGTCTTTTCTGTATTAACTTACATCCCCAAACGCTCATAGGCAGTGTTGTTGGCTTCGGCTGTTATTTGAAGGCCGTTTGTAGTGTGACTCGAGGTGGCGTTGTCATCAGCATACTGCAATTCGCGCAACAAAATATTGGTGGTCTTGGTCTTTGCGCGGGGTCGGGCAAGATTGAAAATCCCTCCGTCCATGTGGAATCGCAGATCTATTGTAGTTGTCTCTGGCGGAATTTCATCGAGCATGGGTGCTGTGCATAGTGAAAAGTAGAGTGGAGCTAGTACACACACTTGTTTAAGGCGACCGTTCATGGGAAATGGGTCTGACAGGGCGTTTTGATGGCAAACTCCGCCAAACATGCCCTCATGTGGGGCACGCACCAGGCTGACAAAGTCACGCGGACATCCAAACCTGGCAAGGACTGCCCACACTGCAGGACGGGGTACTTTATCAAAGGCCTTTTTAGGTCACAGAAGATGGACATGACTAGCTCTTGTTGTTCTTGACTCTTCTCCTGGAGTTGGGAGCGCAAAAGATCATGTCTATTGTCCCTCGAGAAGGTCGGAAGCCACATTGGGACTCGGGTAGTACGTCTTCCGCGAGAACAAGGAGGCGGTCAAGGAGAATACGGGCAAATATTTTGGTGGCGATGTTTAATAGTTAGATACCGCGGTAGTTATTACAGTTCCTACGGTCTCCCTTCTTGAAGATGGTGACGATAGTAGCATCGTGGAAGTCACTAGGGAGTGTCTAGGTCTCGCAGATTTTGACAATGAGAAGCACCATGCGGTTTACAGCTAAGGGCCACCGTGAGTGAAGAACTCGAATGAGATGTCGTCTCGCCCTCGAGCTTTACCTGGCTTAATTTGGTTGATGGCCTTGTTGAGGTCAATGTTGGAAGGTGGTAAGGACTGCCGGTGGCGAACGGGGTACTTTGGGGTCATGAGGAGGAGATTGTCAGGGGTGTGCGCATGATCGTTGAGGAGATTCTCAAAATGTTGTTTCCAGCATATGAGAATTTCCTTGCTATCAGTGATGGTTGTGGCACCGTCTGCATCCCTTAGGCCACCCACTGATGACCGTGTAGGACCATACATCTCTTTGGTAGCGGCATAAAAGCGGCGCAGGTCTCGTTAATCAGCATACTTTTGAATTTCCTCAGCCTTTCTTTGCCACCAGCTATTCTGGGCCTCCCGGATCCCTCTTTGACAATTTGCTAGGGCTTGTTGGTGTATATGCTTATTTTCAGCAGTGTGCTGGTTCTCCAGGGCGAGGCTTGTCTGCCGTTTGGCTTCATTAAGGGGAGTGATGAGTTCGTCATTCTCATCAAACCAATCCTGATTATTTCTGCGAGTGAAACCTATTATTTCCTCGGCTGAATAGATCATGGTATCTCTGAGGGATGGCCACTGATCTTCTACTGCGGCCGGTCCAACTGGATCTTTAAGGTGTCTTCCAAAAGCTTCCTTAAAGCTTTGTGATAGCTGAGGGTTGAGCAGATTGGTGCAGTCAAAGCGACGATAAAGGTTGTCGATAGACGCTCTCTTCGGTGTCGGCGTATCTTGGAGTTAAGGCAGGAGATCAGGAGACGCTGATCTGTCCAATAGTCATCCGCCCCAGGCATTGAGCGGGTGATATGCACATCCTTTCAGTCCCTGATTCTGGTCAACACATAGTCAAGCATATGTCAATGCTTTGACCGGGGATGTTTCCAGGTTGCCTATTATCGGGTATGGAATCTAAATAGGGTGTTGGTGATGGCAAGTTCTCGCTCGGCACAGAAGCCCAGGAGAAGTTGACCATTTGTATTGCTAGACGGCCAAGGACGCCCTCCCACAAAAGATGGCCCTTGCCGACTCTAGCGTTAAAATCTACCCAAACCACAAGTTTGTCATATGTGGGTACTGCCTGGATAGCGTGGTCGAGCTGGTTGTAAAAGGTGACTTTTGCTTCATCATCTAAGTGGAATTCAAACAGACATACTGCGCTCATTGATGATAGTTGGTAGTAGGTTATGCTGTTGTACAAGTTGAAAACGGATGGCAAACCCAACGCCATGTATGCGTGGCTCGTCGGGGGCCTCACCCTAGCAGAAGATGGTGTATCCCCAACCAACCTCCCTGATGTTACCCTCCTCCGGTAGCCTGATCTCACTCAAGGTTGTGCGTCGTCCAGGGTGATTGGTGTCAGTTTTGTCCTGGAGGGTACGAATGATCCATGTCGCAAGGGTGAAGGGTTTAGATAGGGGTGTCGTGATCTTAGTGTTTATATTAGTCATTATTAGGATTTTTATTAATATTATTTGTAGCGTTGGTATTTTGACCACAATAAATGGGAAGTCCACCAGCAGCGGTATACTGGCCAGACGAGTTTGCCGTGTCCGATGTTTGCTCACCTTTTCAAGGGGCCTCCCCGTGTGGAGTGGGCTGCGGTGATCATGAATAGGCCAGCCCAGTCACGGGTCCAGCTGCCGAACTCCGGTCTCACGGCAAAGTCAACGGAGAGCGACCATCTTAGACCCGCCGTCAATGTTTGGTCGCGAACTAGAGGCCTCCGGCAATCCAGGCCTGCCGCCGGCATTCACGATGTCATCGTCATTGGGCTTTGTAAGGGGGTGGAGATTAAGAGCAGAATATGAGGGAAAATGGTGACGAGAAGCCAGTAGCTAAGTATCTTGTTTTGGGTGATTGTAGGTGCGCGACGGTCACGCGCACTCACTTGACCAGTAGCATGTCCACCACGGCTCAAAGAGGGTGAGACGTGTCGGTTCAGTGATGCTGGCTGCAGCGAGCTGCCGGGTTCTTAGCATGTCAAGACCCGCTTTTGTCACGTCTGCCAGCCAGACGCAGCCCTTCTCCGCCGGTACCAGATAGGTTCGCTGTTGGGGTCTTGGGTTTGGTTTATTATTTGGAGTTTTCCTTCTTCTAGTCTTTACCTGAAAATGTTTAACTTACAGGACAGCAAGGAGGCTGGATTCAGAGTTTTCCTTCTCCTAGTCTTTTGCCCAGCCAAGAGCACCCATAAGGTAATAGGTCAGTGGTTGATAGTGTGCCAGGACGTGTCCACACGTCGATGGGCCGTAACACACTACCTCTGGGGACCCCTGCTGCCCTGAGATCCCCTGGTGTTTAGCCTGGAGCCGTGAGGCATCCATTATCCGTGTGTGTCCTCGAAGACTCACACCAGGAGTCTTGGCGACAGAGAGGCTATGTACTGGAAGGGAAGGCTTACGCACTCGTCTTCGTTTTCGCACGATGGCTAGCCAGCGGGGAGAGCTGAAATTGAGAGGGCATGCAAACAGGCGAGAGCTGAAAGTCAGGGCATGCAGGCAGGCACCTAAACGCCTACGCAAACGCACTAGACGCTTCGTATCGTCCTGTATATATATATATATATATATATATATATATATATATATATATATATATATATATATATATATATATATATATATATATATATATATATATATATATATATATATATATATATATATATATATATATATATAGGCAAAAAATCCCACAGGAAAATTAAAGGCGGATTCCACGTAATTTTGAACTTGTTCAGCTCATTCTCAAAGAGTAACGAATAATTTTTCAAAGGTGATATATATGTGAGAAACAACAGAATGATGCCCCACCCATGTGCAACGAAAGGACACAGAATAGAAAAATATTATCAAAGACGGATTTAGATATCGAATATGGAGGATAAAACCAAACAGATAAGGTCTACTTCAGGAAATTCCAACTATGAGCAAAGAATGTAGACATTTAGGTCTAAAACTAAGTACATACACACGCAATTATGAATACATAAAAATAAACAAGAGAAACATGACTAAATTAATAAATCGAAGGGGCTAAGATTTAAAATGGACAATTTTATTATAAATAAGCATTTTAATAACAAGAGCCAGTTTAAAGAGACCGAGGGGTATATTAAAATTAGGTGAAGAATTAATGAATGAGCATTGGACAATATTTCTTTGAACAAAGTCATCATATTTGTAAATAAATTTAGCTGAATTCCAATTGATAGGGTGACTATTTTGAGATAAATGGACAAAGAAATCACTATTACTTTCACCCCAATCCTAATAATGAATATGTTGCGTCAAGTGTACACTTAATGATCTAACGGTTTGGCCAAAGTATTGCTTAGGGCAAACTGAACAATCGACAGAATACCTCCCCCCCTATACTAATGTTATTATTATGAATCATCATTTTGTACATGGTAGACTGATACTTGAATATGACAGAAATATTTAACCTATTCAAAATGCGAGGAAGCAAGGAAAATGACTCAGAAAAATGATAAAACAAGGGCGTTCTTAAAATTGTATGCGGGAGGGATTTCAGTTCTGTAAAACGATTATTTTGCTAAATCAGGGCATCCTGCTAAAATATTTTGAGGGTAGAAAAGATGTTACCTATTTCAGGTTCTATTGAAGTCCACAGCTGTGGCAGCGTTATTAATTTTAACTTGTCTGAGAAAAAAATATCAGCGAATGACATTCTTTATTCCTAGACGTCTTTCGACCATGTTAAGTCATCTTCAGGTAATGAACAGAAATGGAATTATTCAAAAATTGCTACATTATATATAGTATTTCTACGCGAACATAAGTATTACAAAATTGGCCAATCATGGCCAATAGCATCCCTGTGTGCGTACGTAGAGGCTCGTTATAGCTCTGTACGTACGCACACAGGGATGACTGGCAAGGAGGCCACAGATGATTCATCTCAGCCTAGCTTGGGTTCGAGGCTTTGAGAGATGAAAGTGGGATCGGTTGGTTATTCGAGGGAATTTAACAATAACTGGAGGGAATATTCTTGCCAAACGAAATATACCGAACCCAAGAATGGGCCAATTGAGTAGGGCTCAGATCCTTCTGTAGAATTCTAGCCTTCGGGCTCCTGAGGAAATGGAGCGCCGTCGATAATGACGTGTTTTGTTGCAAGAGGCAGGCCTGTACTGCCAATGCTCAATTGGGACAAACAAAATATAGGGACCATCCGGACCCGTTACTGCTTCCGCCAAAGGGGGAGGGGGACCTCTCCTTGGGTCAACACAGCACTGAGGGATAGGAAGTACCACCACGGGGGTTTCTTGATAACGCCCCGAGAAGCGACGGAGGCGCGCGTTTAAAATTCTAATCCCTTCCCTCCCTGACCTCAGAAAGCTGTTTGATAATCTGACTGTTCCCAAGGTAGTCGGTACTCGCTCACGTTGCCTGAACTCGTGGTTTCGAAGGGGCACATGGCGGCAAGGAACCTCTATTCTTGACAATATATATATATATATATATATATATATATATATATATATATATATATATATATATATATATATATATATATATATATATATATATATATATATATATATATATATTCTTGTTTTTAATTAATAGTTAAATAGTTATATTACTTTTATTTCATATCGGTTCATTTAACCTTGTGTTTCTCATTCTCGATCTGTACCCGTACGCGTGTTTTACTTAGGAAAGTTTTCCTTCAATCTCCATCTTATTTTAATATTATCAAGAATTTAGTGTGATATATAAATTAGGTTTCTTAAATAACGACTTTGTTACACTATATTTATTTACTTGGTCATATTTAGTCCAATTTATTTTTAGCTACTCTAACGTGACGAGAAGTCTAAACTGGCAGTTTAAAAGCTTCGCTTGAATGAGTCTCCTTTTTTTTAGACTCAAGATGTCAGCCAATATGCCGCGCGCCAACGGTGACCCGGCGACGGAGGAGGCGGTTGTCAACTCTTCGCACGCTACTTTCGTTCTTTTTTTTTGTTTATCCAAACCACTTTAATTTGCTCGTGTGTTTATTTGTTTGGGCATATATATACTTGAATTACTATTGCAATAGTATCCAATCGTATTCATTGGTATTCATAACTAAGATTTTCCACAAGTATCCTCTTCTATTCTATTTCATTCATTGTGTAATTTGTTTTTTCCACACCCACCTTTAAATTCTTAAGCAATCACCCACTTTCGCGATCTCTCTCTCTCTCTCTCTCTCTCTCTCTCTCTCTCTCTCTCTCTCTCTCTCTCTACAAATGTGCATTCAAAATTAATTAAATTAATTATTAAAAATATATTTTTTCTAGATATTTTTTTTTTATTTCCTCATTCAATATTTACAGCAGCGTAACGGCTATTTGCTGTCTAGGCTATGCTACTATATCTTCATGTATAATATATACAGAATATAGAAAAAATTCTCCTGAAGATGTACTTAAGGATTGAAATAATTTGGAAAAATAACCCATGCATAATAGAAACAAATATTTTAATGCTAAAGATCTGTGTTGCCAACTTGTAGCAATAACTCGAAGACTTCTAAAGTCCGTCATCATAATATGTACTTCTCTTAATATTACAACAACTCCTCTTAGATAATGTGCTTTATTTTCCATTGCTCTAAAGATCCTTCTCCGAATTCCAGTTAACTTAATTTTTCAAAGCTCAATCTTATAAAACTTACATGCGCTCTACAATCTTGGAAATGAGACTAGTTGGCTTGGCAACTAAATCAGATGAACATACCCATACATCAGCATTTAATCTGGTTGGATTGGTGATAAGATTTGGAAATAAAAAAGCACACTAAGTGAAATGTGTAAAATTGAAACTTGTATGGAACATTTTGCAACTCTGTTTGTTGGCTTTTACTATTCTGACAGAATAATTTCCCAACGTAAAACCTGCAGTAGCATGGGCTTATAATTCCACTGCCCCTTAAAAATAAATTGAACAGTTTCAAGTGTTGTTTACTTTTACACATGTTTTAAAAATCTAGTTTACAAATTATTTTTGTAAGGGGAAGGGGTGCAAGTAGCTGGCCTTGCCTAAGGCGCAAACTAGTCTGGCGCCCGCCCTGATTATGACATAAGAAGCATTTCCTTAAGAGCGGGGTGAACAGGTGATAATGTATAGGCTGGAGGTTGTCGTGGGTTAGCCGATATTATAATGTTTATTATTTATTCTCATTATGATTAATAATTATGGGTTGTACGTTCGTACTTCCAGTGATCGCTTCAGGATCGATCTCTAAGAGCGTTTTTCTTAATCTTTATTCTATTGAATGAATAAAAGGGGAGTTCTCTCTTTAATATACCAAATACTGCCAACGCAACTCGTTCAAGGATAATTTAAACACTTCAACCAAAATAGACTTTTACTGTACATTAATCACTTCAAACAAAATTAAAATATACACGTGCAAAATACAACTTAAAAATAGTTCTTAAGTCCCTTTACCGACACTCATTTCTAGTTGCTTTAAGGGAGAACAATTTATATAAAAATTAATTCGTCTTTAACATATACAAATAATCTACGTTAAACGCACGGGGACATAAAAATAGAATTGATTACTTACATTAGGTAGTGGTGATTACCCAAAGAATCCAAACGAAATACCTTCGTTGAATCTTGTCCGGGAAGGCGTCGTGAGTGTAGTTTATTTGCTTCTCACTAGATGGCGTTACTTCAAACGAGGGTTGGATGAGTGACGTCACGCGGAATTTCAAGGCGACGAATAGCCGTAATCAAAACAAAACACCGATTGAGAAGGCGTTGGGTCGTGAGTTTATGACCTTGAAAAGGTTTTCTCAGACGATGGCTGTCAGATGTTCTAGCGATTTGGTTTCGCTTATAGAGCTTCTCTTTTGGGTGAGAAATCTATCTAGTTTGGGGTTGTCAAACTCCAATAGGGTAAGATCACTTGACGTTCTTTGGTAATCGAACGTGCCGATTGTGCTTGTAAGTAAGATCACTTGACGACCTTTGGCAACCGAACTGTGCCGATTATACTTGGTGCAATCTGTTATTGCCCAAGAAAATGAAAGTCCTTCTTAACTTGCTGGGGAACTCTATCCCAGCAAGTTCTCGATATCGTGACGAAAACGAAAAAGTCTGTCCTTTTCTCCTTACGAACCGTTTTATATTAGAATTACTCTCGCAGGGTAATGGGAGGCGGGAGGGGGTAGCAAGGGAGGACCCGAGGGGGTCCTGGCTTTTGGGCGTCTGTTATTTTACTTCCTCGACATTTTGGAATTAGGGAAATTGGATTTCATGTTGAGTCGACAGAAGTGAGTATCCATTCAGCCGAGCTTGGCGTCTTGTAGCTCTGGGCGAGCGTAATACGAGATCGACAGTTTGAATTTTTGACTGGTTTGTTTATAAATACACCCTCGAAGGGCATGCCTTTTGAGCTGAGGTCAATCTCTTCCTTGAGATCATTCATGACTTTCAGGGCCTCTGGACTCAGATGAAAAGTGTCAGTAACAACAAGAGGTCTGATCTTGTCAGAAAATCGGGAAACCCACTGCAAATAACAGGAAAACATAGCAATAACACGCCGTAAGGAAGTATGGTCTCAAGGGATCGGTAATTCCTTTAATTGACGTAAACATTCAGAATCTGGTTTGAGAGAGCCGTGGGTTATTGTGTAACTAAGAAAATCTATTGATTTTTTTTTTAAATAACAGACTTAGTCTCGTTGAAGGTAAGGTTGTGGAACCGGGTAGCCTCTTGAAATTTTGCAAAGTTCTCCTCGTGCTCCAACTGAGTTTTCCGTGCCACGACAATATTGTCCACATAAGCATAAGTTACATGCAGATCGTGTTGCTTGATGATGTTGTCAATAGTCCTTTGGAAGCAAGCAACGCCGTTCGTAACCCTGAATAGCACTCTGCGAAATTGATATAGCTTGCTATTCGCTTTAAAAGCAGTATATGGCTTCTCCTCTTCTCGTATAAGTATCTGGTGATAAGCACTTTTCAGGTCTAGTGAACTATAATACTTGTAATGAGACAGTTCCGTGACAAGGTCGTCTATTCTTGGAAGAGGGTACGCATGCAAACGAGTAAATCTATTAATGGTCTGTCCATAGTAAACAATTAATCTCTTTCGGTGACGCTCATTCGACACAACAAGAACTTAAACCCTCCATGGGTATGTGCTCTCCTCAATAACACCATCATGTAACATCTTGTTAATTTCTGACCTTATGAACTTCTTATTACCATCCCTAAACCTCCGAAATTTTGTTGCAACAGGTTTGCAATGAGTAGCAAGACTTGAAAAGAGACGAGGTGTATCCACCAAAGCAGACAGTACACTGCAAGTGGCACGGTTGGAGATATTTAGATCTTTCTTGGATCGGCCAAAGTCCACAGTAACACTAAAGTGCTGGCTCATAAATTCTTGACCAAGGAATGACATCACAGCACAGAAAGCCTTGTATTGTAGTAGCCCTAACCCTTCAAATTGATGTCAACCGTGCAGCGTCCCTTCACAGGAGACGTGAGTGATGAAAAAGCCATAGATACTATAGTGTATCGTTATGATCTACTCTCGTATGGTCGTTTACAAAGAATTGTGTGAGAAAATGGAATTAACTAAGTATGATTTGTTTGGAAGTAAATGAATAATTTTAGAAGGAATGATTACCGACCTTTATACGAAGAAAGCTGCGAGTCGAGTGGGCGGAATAGCGTTCTCTTTTGATCGAGCTGGGAACGTGTGTTTGTTTGTTTGTGTGTGAAATTTAAGGGATGTTGTTTGGAACAGTATACGTTAATTGAATTGACAAGTAAAATAAATGAATTAATTAATTATTAGGTTTAACTTAAAATAATTTAATTTACAAAAGTTGAAGTAAATTAATTGAAAGATTAAATTGACAAAGTTAAAGTAAAATAATTGAAAGATTAGATTGACAAAGTTAAAGTAAAATAATTGAATGATTAAATTAACAAGTTAAAGTAAAGTAATTGAATGAATTTTATACATAATAAATGATGATATATATATTTAAGTTTCCCAGGAGGTTTTTATTAAAGGAATGCCCAGAGGCATTGCTATAACACTCCCCCCTTAAGATGGTTACCCCCCCCTTTTTTTTACTATTTTGAGATTTTTAGTCCGAGCACCGACGAGGCCTCCTGACGCGACCGGAGCGTGTTACAGTGCCATTGGTTTGGTTGTGGGTACGAGGACACAGATTTGCTGTGGCAGTGACATTAGCGTTGAACGAGGCCCTGGCACGAGGAAAGGTTGACGAAGCGAAGGTGATCCGCTTGTTGGTTCCTTCCGAGATGGCGTCAAGCGGGATGTGGGAGTCTTGAGTCCCTTTGTCCGCTGACGGAGTGACCAGTGGGGGAGAGATTTGCTCCTGACTATCCACTTCTGCCGACGAGGGTTCCTGCAACAAAGGAGGAGGCAGCAAAACGGAAGGTGGGGTTGGAGAGGCAGTAGTTAAAAAGGTGGGGGTTTAGGTTGTTTTGGGGGATTACTGTACCATAAATGGGTATAGTAGGAGGAGAATGAGGTGATTGGGGTTCTAGACGAAAATTTTTGGTATAAGCGGGTTTAAGGCAGTCGATAGAGACAGTATCTTGCCTGGTGCTAAGCTTTAGGACGAAGAATTTCGGCTTCCTGTAGATAACGAGAAAGTGTCCGTCATAGACTGGTTGTAACGAAGTGCGAGCTGAATCACGACGGACGAAAACATGGGAGCATGTTGTCATCTCCTTCGGCACGAAGGTTTTATAATTAGCAGGCACTCTAGGGGCAGTTGGCTTAATTTCAGCCATCACCCGTACAAGGTTATGTACGTATGAAGAAGAATCTAGGTGAGAAGGTAGAGGTCAGTCAGAGGAAGAAAAGAATTGACTGGGTAGACGAAGTTGAGTACCATAAACTAATTCCGCTGCAGAGCAAGCCAAATCCTGTTTTAAGGAGGAGCGAATGCCAAGGAGAATCAAAGGTAGCTTGTCCACCCAAGTTATGTTTGGATCGGTGGAGCGTAAGCTTGCTTTGATGGTCCGATGCAGACGTTCTACCTTAGAGTTACTGTGGGGGAATGATAGCTTGTATTACGAAAGCGAAAGGAGCCAAGGACTGACATGAGTGCATCCCATTGGTGGCATTCAAACTGGCTGCCACGATCAGTTATGATCGTTGAGGGAACACGAAAACGAGCAACCCATGCTGAGACGAAAGCTCGAGTGACAGTGGAAGCTCTGATGTCCGAGATAGGAACCGTTTCTGGCCAGTGAGTAAAACGATCGATCATGGTGAGAAGATAATTCCAACCACGGGAGTAGGGAAGAGGACCTACTAGATCGATGTGAACGGCGTCAAAACGTGACAAAGGAAGAGGAAAAGGGACCAGAGGAGCTTTTGTGTGGCGGTGGACTTTAGCGCGTCGGCATTCATACTTGGTCAAACGAAGCGTTGTGCAACGAGCTTGCGAGTGGCATTGGCGCCAGGATGAGAGAGGCCATGAATTTGGTCGAAGATGTGTCGACGGTAAGCGAGAGGAATGAGAGGACGATGGCAGTCAGGAATTGAATAGTCAACCAGGATGCGCCTGGAAGGACTGTCAGGCTAGTCAATCTCACGAACGACGAGTTCAGAAGAGTGACGCAGTGTTTGCGTGTCTTCATCTTGTTCCTGGGCAAGCGCTATTGTTGCATGATCGATGGGCGCAGTGTAGGAGAGTCGCGTGCCCGAAATCTATGAAATGCGAGAGAGCGTGTCCGGTACGACGTTTGAAGAACCAGGAACGTAGCGAATATCGTTCGTTATTTGCAGGATGAAGTCAAGATGACGAGTGTCAACTGCAGTGTCTACTGACGAAGTACTACGAGACGAACATGCACCGACCAAGGGCTTATGGTCAGTAAAAATGGTAAATTCACGCCCTTCCAAATGATGGCGGAAGTGGCGGACAGCGAGATATATTCCGAGGAGTTCTCGAGAGAACGTTGAATATCTCTTTTAAGAGTTTGTAGGAGCGCGAGAGAAGAAAGCAAGAGGTTGCCATTGGTCACCAACTTTCTGCTGCAAGGTTGCACATACGTGGGTTGAGGATGCGTCTGAGGCGACGCTGGAGAAGGGTGATACAATTCCACAGCGCGGGCAATAGCCTCTTTGGTGCGATGGAATGAATCGCACGCCTTAGCGGACCATTCAAGAGGAGAGTTCTTTTTGGTTTTGGTGAGCATAGAGTTGAGAGGCTGCATGACCGGGGCACATTTAGGGATGAATCTGTGGTAGAAATTGACCATGCCACAGAAACTCTTGAGTTGTTTGCGTGATGTAGGACGAGAAAAGTTTCGCATCGCGGTAACTTTGCCTTCGAGTGGGCTAATCCCTGCACTCGACACATGGTGCCCCAAGAATGAGAGTTGCGGGACACCAAAGAGGCACTTGGAGGTGTTTATTACGATACCGTACTCCTGAAGACGAGAAAAAACTTGGCAAAGGTGAGAAAGGTGTTCCTCCAGCGAGGAAGATGATATTAGGAGGTCATCGATGTAGCAAAATACAAACGGAAGACCCCTAAGGACTTGATCCACAAAGCGCTGTAAAGTTTGCCCAGAGTTACGCAATCCATATGGCATCTTGACCATTTCAAAAGCACTAAACTGAGTGGTGATGTTAGTCTTTGCGACTTCATCTGGGTGAATAGGGCTCTGATTGAAAGCACGAACCAGATTCAAGCGAGAAAAACTCGTACAGCCATGGAGAGAAGAGGTAAAATCGACTAAGTACGGCAAGGAATAACGATCAGGAATTGTTGCAGCGTTAAGAGCTCTGTAATCCCCAACTGCTCTGAATTACCCCGGCGTGGATTTGGGCACAATGTGAAGTGGAGAAGCCCACGGAGAAGAGGAAGGCCTACAAATGCCTGAATCAATCATGAATTGGAATTCATCACGCATAGCAGAGAGTTTATCCGGTGCTAGAGGGCGTGGCCGTGAGAATGCAGGACATCCTGTTGTCTCGATCCGATGCACTACACTATGTTTAATGGGCCTGTCCTTCGAAGGTGGAAGGGTGAGCTCAGGAAACTCCTAAAGAAGGCGCTGAAACGGTGGCTCGGTGGACGGGAGACGAATAGAGAGGAAGGAACTCTGAGAAGGTGAGTAAGAATCTGAGACAGTGAGGAGAGTTTTGCGGTCGACAACCTTGCGTTGTCGAGAATTGACCAGGAGGTCTTGAGCCGAAAGAAAGTCGAGGCCCAATATTGGACAATCTACCTCGGCCATGATGAAAGTCCATCGAAAAACCTGATGGAGACCGAGTGAGACTTGAAGGTTACGCCTTCCATAGGTCCTAATATTGGTCGAATTGGCGTCCTTCAGGACAAAATCTGAAGGGGAAGAAGCTTTGTCGGCCTTAGAAATTGGTATGACACTGCATTCAGCACCAGTGTCCACCAGGAATGAAAATTCAGAAAGTGGGTCAAAAATACGAAATGGACGAGCTACTTGAGGAAATGAGGTGTAGGCAGGAGATGTAGACCCTTTTGTTCCATGCCTTTCTAGTTTAAAGTTTGTGATTAGGAGAATGGAGTGAGAGGACTGAAGAATTTGAAGTTTGAGGATTTGGAGAAAGTGTTTGATTGGGTGAAGTGAGAAAACTGCAGGGTTGAGATTTGAAGAATGTACTGGGTCCAAATATGTGCAGGGTTGCAATCATTTTAGAGATTGTGCACCATATTTGTTGTGGTACCCGCACCATTGAGTTGGATGAGAGGAAAGGGAAAAGTTATGCTTCGGGAGACTATTTGGCGCAGTATGTGAAGAAACATAACTGTGGCTACAAGGCTGTGTACAGTGTACAGCGTTGTGCCCGTACCTTTGACGATACCAGCATAGGCCTTGATGGTGTGGAAGATGGTGAGAATAGTTGGAAGAATGTTGTTGATAATTTTGCTGTCTCTTACCTCTTGCATCGGGATGCCCTCGTTAGTTTCTCTTTCGTGAACCAGGGCGGGACCTGCGCCTTCGATCGCCAAACCCGTGTCCGTGCTCGCTCTGTGGTTTACGCTGCAGCTTTAATCGCCGGATGTCGGCTTCCATCCTCCGTATTGAAGCCTCAAGGTCTCTCGATAGGGAAGATGGAACCCTTTAATGCTCGGCCCGTTCGTTAGAGGAGCTCGACGTGCCTGGAACCTGTGAAACTGAAGCATTGTTAAATGGGCCGTGAGTTTGGCCGTTGCCCCAATTCACATAAGGACTTTTATACAATTTATCTGCGGCTGCAGCAAGCAACTTCCTCAATGCTCGTGGGGTTCGAGCTTAGGATTAATGGCCTAATTACCTCGGGGAGTCCTCTCATGAAAATTTCGGTGAGGAGAGGGTTAAAAGGTTCGATGTGAGCACCTTTTAACCTGATAAGGTCCTTCACATGAGATAAAAAAAAGAAGTAGGACTCTTATCTCCCATTTTCTGAGTATTCAGGAGCTCTCTCAGGTCATCAATTTGGGACATACCATATGTATTAAGAAAAGCCTTATTCAGGCGGTCTAAAACATCAGCCTGTTCCACGTTAATTAACACTTCCTTGAACTGAATAAAGGTACTTATGGGTAACCGATGGATGATCGCTGATACTTTCTCCTCCTCAGTGATGCTTTGTGGTTTAAGAAGGAGGGATGAGAATTCTAACCATGCAATTGGGTTTGCAGGATCATGCACGGGAAGAGAGAGGTACGCATGTGGTTGTCTATGTGCAGACGGTTGGTCATGATGAGGTTGGGCGCTAACTGATGTCCTTAGTTGGTGAGTCTGGTCCATCATAGACACTGTTTTATGTATATTTGTGCTAGTTGAATTAAGGTGTTTACGTGAGAAGTAGCTGTGGCTGTGTGTGTGTGTGCGTAAATTGGTCACGAGCACAGGAATATGAAGAAATTAAAAATAATTGAGAAATAAAGGAAATTGTCCGCTCGTTGAATATAGGGGATAATATTAAATTAAAATTGACATAAATTATGATAGTTGGAAGAATGATGTTAAAGATTACACGCGATATAAAAAAAATTAACACGTGAATCAAAAAAATGCTCGAGCGAGGTTTTGGGACGAAATTGACTTGTGGACTCAAGAATGATTTTATCATTTAAACTTATATATTGATTGACGGGAGATTACTAAACTTATGGCACCAATTTTATAGTGTATGGTTATCTATGTGATTTATCTTCTGTTAATAAAGCAGCCTAGATAGCGTTTCGAAAACCATAACCATAAATTTATTTGATCGAAGTTGTCTGTCATTAGTTTTAGGCCTAAAGGCGACAGCCAAATAAATTTTGGAATAATGAGTTGGGCTTTAAGAAAGACAATTACACAAATATAAATATATTCATAAAATCAACGAATGTACAATGAGATAAGTAGGTTAGGTATACAATGTAAGATATTTTAACATATGATTTACAGTAAAAAGATGCGAAGAGAATTGAAGTATGTGAAATTAATATGGTGGACTAATATGGTGATACTGTAGGGGTGCGACGAAGATGTATAAGAGAAAAACTTCCTTCCAAAAAAGCGAGAATATAAATAGCCCATTAAATTACCAAGTCAAGACGGACTTCGCCGTAGCGTAATGGTAGAGTGCTAGCCTCGGGATTCAAAAGACCCAAGATCGAACCCCAAAGTCCACAATTTTTACAAAAGAAAATTCTCGAAGAAAACGGAGACCACGAAAAACGCTTTAAGGACAACTCAAGAGAAAACCAACGTCAAGGAAAACGGAAAGAAAACAACTTCAAGGGCTAAATCGTCTCAACTCATCTCATCCCATCAAAATTGTCAAGAAGCATCAAGAAGTCATCACGTCAGCAGAATTAGAAGGAATCATCACATCGTCGTTAAAAAGGAAGATACATCAAGAAAAAGAAGATTAAGAATTAACCCAGCCAACCCAACTTAAAGAAGCAGGAATCTCAGCCTACAAGAATATAAGAGTCAGATGACTGGAAGAAATGTTTCAAGGGGCGTCTTCAGTTCTAGTTTATAATAAGAAACATAATAAATCCCCCCCCCCCTCCCATAATACAATAAGGTGAATAATATATAATATAGTGTAGTAATATAGAGTATCTATGATGTATCTATGGACTGAATTAGGGCTGCAATGAGAAGTAAATATTATTAGGATTTACTCTCGTATGGTCGTTTACAATGAATTGTGAGAGAAAATGGAATTAACTAAGTATGATTTGTTTGGAGGTAAATGAATAATTGTAGAAGGAATGATTACCGACCTTTATACGAAGAAAGCTGCGATTCGAGTGGGCGGAATAGCGTGCTCTTTTGATCGAGCTGGGAACGTGTGTTTGTTTGTTTGTGTATGAAATTTGAGAGATGTTGTTTGGAACAGTATACGTTAATTGAATTGACAAGTAAAATAATTGAATTAATTAATTATTAGGTTTAACATAAAATTATTTAATTTACAAAAGTTGAAGTAAATTAATTGAAAGATTAAATTGACAAGTTAAAGTAAAGTAATTGAATGAATTTTATGCATAATAAATGATGATATATATATTTAAGTTTTCCCAGGAGGTTTTTATTATAGGAATGCCCCGAGGCATTGCTATAATACGCTTCCAGTCGCTAGAACAACCTTTAATTTGTGCTTCTTGGCATAGCTATGTGAGATGAAAGATTCAGAGCTCCCTGTGTCGATGAGATCGGTCGCTTCATTATAACTAACCAAAACATTTTCAGTAGCTCGCCGTAGTAGTCCCGGGGAGAAACAGAGATTACGGCCAGTGTAGAAGACTGAGTAGATGCAGAAGTAGAAAATGTAGTAGACCGGCACACCTTAGCAAAGTGCCCCTGCTTATTACACTTATGACAAGTGACGTTTCTTGCAGGGCACTGTCCACGATTGTGACGGGGACCATCACAGAAATAGCATCGGGACTTACACCAGAGACAGTATAACGAAAATAAGACTCTGAGGTCTACTGTACAACATCGAATGCCCTGGATTGCTCAACAGCCGTACTTAGGTCCAAAGTTTTGTTTTGAAGCAATCGTTGCCTGGTTGTATGAGAGAGCAAGCCATTGATGAAAGAATCCCGTACGAGTAGCTAATAAATGCCTCGTGAACACTTCATTTTGGGGCTTGACATAGAGCTCTTTGAGAAGACCTATAGCTGAATCATAGGTAGTATTACACTCTGCAATGTAACCATATACGGTTGGAGAGACAAAATTGATCAATGTATCCAGCTTGTTAGGATTAAGGCTTGCGATGGATTCCAGGAATGCAGAGAGAGTATGATTCCAGTGATTCCATTCTCGTGCAGCAGTAGGCGAGTTGGGGGATACATCCAGGCGTTCAGGTCTTAGGAATTTATCTGTCTGTAGATCAGACGCAACTTGTTTTTATTTTTATGAAGCTATGATAGAGCTCCCATTATTTATTTAAAGCACCAGTATAGCCTTTGGATCGGCACTGGCGGGCTTGTTAGTTGAATAAACTGTAGTGATCATAATAAAGCGTCCATCCCTTTCTCTAAGCTTTATTCAACTAACAAAACATCAATGCAGTCTGAAAATAAAAGAGAAACAATATAAGTAAACATACCCATTCTAATCAGGTTAACAAGCACAATTAGTTATAAGTAAGCAAAACAATGCAGGGTAGCCCATTAGGCAATTATACATATAAGATTAACTGAAGCTTAGATCACCACAAATAGTCAGGAGACTATATGTTCAGGGTCACATTTTGTAACTTAGCTGTGTGAATGCACACCCACAGGCTACTGAATACGGGGATCTTGTGTTTCTCATTCATACTGGCCTTAACGACTACGATGGCAGCTCTCAATGATTCCTTGGTCTTGTGTTGCCTAAGTTCGTCTCTCTCTCTATCAAGGTCGACCCAATGGATTCAAATTTGAAGAGGTAGGAAGCTATATGTTTGGGGTCACAATATTGTGAATATTGTTAGCCAGTCAGGCCTGTGTGGCGTGAGGTGTGTGTGTGGTGGGAGGGGGGATTAATACTGTAATACGCATGACATCCATACATCGACTATTTGAGATCATCTTTAAGGATGTCATTTACATATTGGATCTGCTCTGGTAGAATAATTCTTTGTCTCATGTATGGAAGTCACATCCAACCTATTGGCTATTAGTTCCTTTCTCACATTAAACGCGAAGTATTAGTCTATGTAAAAAAGGTGACTACCTTAGAGACCTCTTAGTTGACTGTTAAAGCGACGGGGATGACGTGCCTTCTAATTGTTCTGTACAAAATTAAAAGCAGCCATGTTCGTGTTGAAAATTAGATATGATAAAGTTTGGGGCATTTGTGCCATGCTGAAATTATGACCCTAATTATCGGCTATAAAAAATAAGATAAATTTTAATCATGTATAGTTCTTTCTAAGATCCCAGGCTTACTCTGTAAGCTATAGGAAAATCTTCTCTAACTTTAACATGACGACGTAAAATATACGAATATTTCATGAATCAAACACTTTTAGTAACATTAGTGCCTATTTTCCATATTGGGTTGGTGCACGTATAAAAGATTTAATTAATTAATTACCAACTTTCAAACCTTGGAGGTAATAAACTTAGAATAAATCTCATATAGCCAGTTAATTTAGATACAATTGAGTTTTAAAATGTTCGAACTCTTAGCAATATGAAATAACCAATAATATCTAGGAGCATTGTTCAGCTAAAATCAACGAATATAACCAACAAAATCTAATTTAACAGGAGTCATCGTGTCCTCTCCATTGAAATTTCGCGCGAATTGGATTTTAAGTTATGCTCTTGATTTCCTATTTGCTAACATATTATTGTGGCATTGCTTTCCCTAATTTATTTACACCAAAAGATGTTGCAAAAACATGTGCTTGTGCCAAAAGCTGTTTATGATCGGTCAGTATAAGCGAGTAATCCCGTCACATGACTATCGGGATAAGTACTAGTATCTTACCCATATCAATTGTGGAGGCTAGGAGCAACTTCATGATTAACTTCTTTTTAAATTATATACTCTTTATTCTAAATTTTTCTTTTTTATCCACATATAATAAGGTAAATATGTAGATTATCGGCGCGAACGATGGGACGTACTATTTCGTCCGTGCTCCAAAATGTTTCACGTTTTTGGAGTACATTTAAGTTGACGGCTCGTGTGGGGGTAAATACAATGGGGAGAATACACTACGATGATCCTGAGTTTCATTAAATTGGGGGGGGGGTCTTGGGGGCACAGCCCCCCAGTATATAATCCTAATTGTTTATAGAATAATAATTCAAAAAGGACTCAACCGCGCATGAATATTCTGACACGAGTGAACAATAATATTTACACACAATTTTTTTTCCGGCCGGGCCGCTAATCTACATATTTACCTACTTTTGCACTAAATGTAACAATTTGAAGGTAGTACATAAGAACATGAGAAAAGAAGGAGACTGCAAAAGACCATTCATGGCCTACACTTGGCAGCTCCTGTTCCAGTCAACACACAAAAGATTTCTTACCAGAGAAAAGTCATCAACATTGTCACCCTTAACAGGAGTTCTTCAGATCTAATCTACAATATACATAAAATGCATCCAGAGGATTATGTCCATTCATGCAACCGCAAAATATAATCTTCCCACTCCTTAGAAAAATATATACATATGTACATAAAAAAAAGTCAGTCCCATCTAGCAGCTTCATCCATATATTTATCTAATCTATTCTTAAAACTACCCAGAGAGGAGGCTTCTATCACATGCCTAGTGAGCCTATTCCATTCATCTACCACACGATTTGTAAACCAATTCCTCCCAATCTCCTTCCTAAACCTATACTTATCAAGCTTAAACCCATTGCTACGTGTCCTGTCATGTTCACTAAGTATAAGAACCTTACCCAGATCCCCTTTATTATATCCTTTTACCCATTTGAAGACTTCAATCAATTCCCCTCTGACTCTTCTCCTTTCCAATGTATGTAGATTTAGTTTTCTGAGCCTTTCACCATAGGGTAAGTTCCTTAGCCCACCAATCATCTTTGTCATCCTTCTCTGCACAGACTCAAGCAAATCAATATCCTTCCTATAATATGGTGACCAAAATTGTACTGCATAGTCTAGATGAGGCCTAACTAGCGCCAGATACAGTTTTAGAATGACTTCAGCACTCTTATTGCTTACACTCCTCCTGATGAATCCCAATATCCTATTAGCATTTAGGCATTGCTTTCTAGGATGAAGGTCTGAACTTACCAAAATACCCAAGTCCCTCTCACAATCGGTCCTCCCTAAATTTCTCCCATTTAATTTATATCTATTCAATGGATTATTTCTACCTATACTAAGTACACTACATTTGTCTATGTTAAACTTCATTTGCTAATATTAATGGCTAAATTTTGTTAGCAGCGATTACTACTAGATTATTAAAAATAGTGGGTGCAACCCTCAACAATTAAAGAGGTATGAGGGGCAGTCAATAAGTTATGCGAATCGGTAGGGCAAAACAGAGGAAGGGGGATGGCTGTTTGCGGGGGTGTTAGGACAAGTTATGACAAGTCAGGACCTGCAGCCGCACGCTCCTGCCTCATCTATTTAAGAAGCAGTAGTTGATCGCAGATCGTCAGTCACAAATTTTTCAACAATGGAGAAGGTTGAGCACCGCTCAGTGATCAAATTTTTGACCAAGGAAGGCAAGAATGCAAAAGAGCTCCATGAATTGGGTGCAATCCTCTGGATGTAGTTTTCTTGGGAGTTTGGGTGCCTTAAAAAAGAGGCCGTTTGACTCGGATGACCTATGATGGGCTTTTGTGGCTTTTGTCATCTGTTATATTATATTGTGGGGGACTTTGATTTTGTCTTTTCCTGGCGATGGTGCTTTTTGTGGGTTGGTTTTGACGGATGTGGATGACCTTTGATAGGCCCTTGTAGCTTTTGTCATCCGTTAAATAATGTTATGAATGCATGGTTGCAGTGTACACCGATACCGCCCTTCCTATGCAACCATTGCTCGCTGGAATAGGGAATTCCGCCATGGTCGTGAGTCCAGGATGCCCGTCAGACATGACCAACGAGACAATGTGGCCTGTGTGGAGAGGATGATCCTCAAAAATTGATGGGTGAAGGTCGAAGAAATTGAGCGAGAACTTGGAATATCATATGGAAGTGTTATTAAACTTCATCCACGACAATTTGGCCATGACCAAGGTCTCTGCCTGTTGGGTCCCTAGAAACCTCACGCCCCATGATCGACTTCAATATCGTCAAAGTCCACAAGGCCAGAGTTGCACAAGTTGCCCTGTGTGAGTGTGGATGAAGATCTCCAGCTCGCCGTCCAGGAGTGGATTGAACAGTCGGGAGATTTCTGGTTGTTGAGAATTTGAAGCCTCAGGGACAAGTGGCGCAAGTGCATTGAAGTCGAGGGTAGTTATATAGAAAAATAATAAAATACTTTTCCTTATATCCGAATTGCAAAACTTATTGATCGCCCCTCGTATGAGGGCAAAACTCGCATTCGTAATTCTGAAGATCCATACCCCATGAGCTTTCCCGCTCGCATTCCCATAATATTTTGTCCACCTCCCAACATGTTTCACTCAACTGTGTGATTAACTTGTTTTATTACTTGTTTCTGAGGGTTGTCGAGGGGGCCCATATAGCAACGTAGCTAGGAAAAATAGCCCAAAATAAGCTAGGACTCAGATCTGGCCATACTCTATACAATTACCTTGTTTTTGACACATTTCTGTCGATGGTTCAAATTGTATATTGTAGATGCATGATCTGGCATAATCCTGTGGATGCATTTTCTGGGTGGGTTTTGACAGATGCGGATGACCTTTGATAGGCCTTTGTATCTTTTGTCATCCCTGAAATTATATTATGAGAGTTAGGTGAAACATAATTGGGAAATGGACAAAATAATATGAGAATGCGAGCGGGGAAGCTCGCTGGGTATGGATCTTCAGATTTACCCAATATTTCACTAACAAAGGATCCCTTGGATGCTATCTTTAAACCTTAATTCGTATCATGGGGTCAGGTGGACCCCATGATACCGCTGACTTTCTTATTCACAGGTTCTGATTAAGAGATAATTCTCAAAGTCCAGGTACCTTTCTATCACGGCATGATAAGAAAATAGCAAAAATAATGATCAAAACAACAGGTAGTCTGGGCACAACACAAAAACAGGTGAGTTGGGGTATACTGGACCTCATGATACCATTTACATAACGGTGATGATTTTTGATAGACATCCCTAAAACATGTTATATTTCATATTTTGTAATGAAATATCTATCTATAGGAAATTATATAATAATAATAAAATTATCAAATAAAGAAATATATATATATATATATATATATATATATATCTATAACAAATATATATATTATAATGAAAAAATATAATCTAAAACACTATAATAATGCAACTTATTTTCAGACCATGGCAAGCACTTCACGGCGAAATATAAGAACTAATGAGGATATTCAGTGGCAACTTATGGGGCATTCTACGTGAAGTGTTCACATCCTCCTGACACCTAGGTCACAGAATCACATGAACCATTGCAAATGTGCGCAATATAGATCTTGCCAAGACAATCACCCCTGTTAGATGTCAAAAAATGCTGTGTATATTGCACAAGACAAGAAGATAGACAAGAGTGGTTTGCTATGAGTACAAAAAGCTAGTCTGTGGGGTACATTCTTCCCCATTGTGCCTTAACTGTATGTGAGCTCATAAAAAATATGGCATCTAGTGTGTAAGGAAAAGAAAAGGAAACATTTTACTTCTAGTCTTTTTAGTGCCGTGTAAACATTAGATTATAATAAAAGGCCTTAAAAACAATTACAAGTGCATCTTTATTAGAAATAAATATTTTACCTCATTTTATTTTAATTTTACGGAAAAAGAATAGCCAATTACAGGAAAGGACAGAAAAATTTCCTTTAGTGAGTACACATTTTACATCTTTTATTTTATGATGTTTTCACATTTTATGATTTGGTGAGTTACATTCACAACAAATAACAGAAATACGATGCATTACCAACAAGCGTGCCAGTTCTCATGTCATTCTCTGTGATAATTAAAACACTATTGGATCAAACTCATATTTATACTAAAATATGTCTATTTTTCAATTTTTTATTTACATTATTAATTGGGTATGAATTATAAATATAAAACTAATGGATTTTTTTTATTAAAAGTAGACTAAAAATACATAAAATAGTCATTAACATAACATAATTTCATGGATGACAAAAGCCACAAGGGCCTATCAAATTGAAAGGGAAGTAGCTATATATATTTTAATTGTGGGGGCCCGTGGACTCCACGATATCAATTATATTATGCACAAAAACGATACAAATTAAGGGTTAAATGAAAATATAATTAGGCCATATCATGCCATTTAATGATGGGGTGGCAAGCTACTATTGTTTTTAGTTCAAAAGTATTGTAACTACAAATTAATGACTCCATTGTAATTGAAACTGCTTTGTTTATATTTCGCAGAAAGGCAGGCCACCGTTGAACCTGTCTTCAACTTCACCCACTTCATCTGAAGAGCAAGGCGTGATAGTAATTACTCAACCAAAATCATCCCGCTGTGCACCATTGCGGAAGAAAATCATCTTCCCAAAAGTTTTTGCTGCTCTGGACTGGATCAATATAGTTGATTGTCAAGCTGCACATGTGCTGCTTCCATTTGTGGAGGAGCTTGGAGCGAATGCTAGAGAATTGTTCTTGAGCGCGAGCACAATCAATCGACAGCGAAGATGTCATCACCATCAAAAGGATGCAGAGCTCAAAGAAAACGTTGCTCCTGATGTACCGCTCACACTCCACTGGGGTGGAAAACTTATGCCCTCTTAACAAATGAAGGCATTGTGGACCTACTGCTGATCCTCGTTTATAGAGAAGATCCTTGCAGTTCCCATCACTGCTGGCAAACGCCATCCATTCTGTTATATCCGCGTGGGCTATTTCCGATCAAATTTGAGCGCTGTGCTTTGACACAACAGCGATGAATACAGGATCCAAGGATGGAGTGTGCATTAGACTGCATCAAATCCTTGGTCGAGATCTGATGTATGGCCTATGGCCATCATATGCTGGAAATTCTGCTCTAAGCTGTTTTCTTGACTCCTCATCCCAGAAGCATCTCAAAGTCCAGATATCGCTGTCTTTGTCCGTTTCCGAGAGTTCTGTTAGTTTGTTGATAAAAACCAGTATGGGACAGCAAACGAAGAGCTCAAGGAGGACTGGGTGGATGACGTCCTCAAACTCTGCCAAGGCTACCTCCAACAGTAACACCCAAATGATGACTACCAGGAACTGCTAGAACTAGCCATTTTGTTCCTTTGTGGAATCCCTCATGGACGCAAGTTCAAGATCTCTTTCCACAAGCCGGGAGCATTCCATTTGGTTTGATGGATGGCAAGAGCTATTTACACTGAAAATGTGGCTCTTCGCGCCTATTAGTTTTTTCCTGGGCAAATTCCCCCAAAGTGCTGTTTTTTGTTAGGCTATTGTGATCACACCCTATATAGAATTTTTAAGGTTTCTAATTTTGAAATGGGGCTTTGCCTCCCCCTATACCCTCCTTTATTGTGGGGGTTGCACCCCCACACTCCCCACTATTTTAAAATAAACTTGTAATATTCCTAATTCAAATGCCTATCATTAGATTCAAATTCAAGGTCAATTGCCAGCTGTCATTAAGCCTCTAGTTTTTCTGCTTCATTGCTTGACCTCAGGTTGCTTTCTGTGGTCTTTGAATTGGGCACACTCACTGGATGCACTGCCAACTGATAGTGTCTCTCGCACTTTTCAGCACATTCTTGTTGAGTTTCAGTCTGGAGAATCTGTGTACATTACCCATCCCAGTACCAGGATGAATGGGGTTATAAACAAACCACTTGTCAGAGGTGGATATAGCTCTGTGAGCTCTTTTAATAATACCCATATTCTTTGTACTTGCATGTTTTTCATAGGGCATCTTGCAATATAGTTAATTGAGTACATCGTTAAAAATATCAATGCAAACCCTTATATTAAATATGGGTTTGATACTATCTCCTTTGTAATCAGAATATCCTTTAATTTTTCATCACTACCCCTGAAGATCAAGGTCCACTCAGGTAATTAGAGTATCCTCAAGTGTAAATACTGAAAGAAAATACTTATTTAACATCCTAGCCATTGTATCACATCACACTAACTCTCTATCTATAGTTTTAAGTAGGCCTATTTCATCTCTAGTCTTAGGTCTGTATAATTGAAAGAAACCTTTTGGATCTTCCTTTGCCTTATTTGCCACTTTAATTTAATTTCTCTTTGCTACCCTAATTAACTTTTTAATATCCAAATTAACTCGTATATCTCTTAATTGACCCTCACCATTTTTTAATTTTTTTTATAAATTGACCTTTTAATGCTTAATTTTATCTGACATCTATTTAGAGTCAATAGCCTTGGTTCTAATTTCCCTATATGGAATGTTCATCCTGTAATTAACTGTTTTATCATTTTCTCACATTCCTGTTCTATACTACCTGAGGGTTATCCTGCCCCCCTTGACTACTCTCATTGACATCACATTTCCTGACCTGACCTCACTTGATAGTCTCAAACAACTGTCTCCAGGTAGCTCCACATATACTATAATCTGCTTTTTTAAAGCAAATGAGACTAATCAAAGTGAATGTAGATAGTATGCTTAGGAAAGGACAGGTTAGGTGTTTTTTGACAAAGAAACACAGAAACTCTTAGCTTAGCTAATAGATTCAGTGCCCTGAGAGAGAAAGTAACTCTGTAGCAGCCTGAAAATCTACCCTAAACTCCAAATTGATCCAACCCACTTCCTACACTAAATTGGACGTTAAAACCGGAGGGAGAATCAAATGATTGGATATACAGTCCTCTATTCACAAAAAATTACCAAAATATATGGGTTAAATAAATTTGAGATCTCTTTACTAAAAAAAAAACCCAATCTTTATTACCAAACAAACCAGAGATAATTGGAAAAACAAATACAATCCTTACAATAGAGGCCTAACAAACATACAACTAAATGAACAATACAAAGGAGGCCTAATAAACACTGCCCCCCCCCCAAAAAAAAGGCCTCACATGGTACCCCCAGGGGGGGGGGGAGTCCTGCCGACTGCCACTCGAGTGTTCACAATTATTTCATATGTCTAAAAAGGCTGGCGCCTCCAAGCTCGATATAATATAAAGCGATCTTGATGCAGTATTGAGGCTATATAAAAGCAAAACCTCCTTTCAAATGGGACGTACAATAACTTTGTCTGGCGTACCTCAAACCTTAGTCTCCGCCACTCTTTACAAATTGTAGGTTTATCTTGTAATTTAATAGGGTGGCTTTTCAAAAAAATAATAATCAGCAGTTAGCTGAGGAAGAGAAAAAAACATTTTTTCCCTCGCTATTCACACACATTCTTACAGAGGGAGGGCAAAGGTATTGGGAAATGGGTGGGAGAATGGCCCTTCACACACATTCGCTCCACCACACCCCGCCTTCCTTAGGCCATACAACCACAGTCATTCACAATACACTCTCAATCCTTACTCACAGTACTTTTTAATATTCAATCGCGCCCTTCTGCACCCATCCACACTCATCTACTGGTCCCTGGCTATATTTAGCAATCTGTTGGGGTTGTTCATTAGTCATCCTGTCAGTCTCCTCATCACTATTGATCATGTCATCACCATACTCTTAGCCTTCATTACTAGCTCTCCCATCTCTTGACAGAACTCTTTTCATAATCTTCCGTTCAGAACCTTCACTCTTCATACCCCTATTCATCAGCTCCACACTCACAGCTTTCATCCAACTCAAGTAGCACTTGCAAATCACTCGCATCCCCTATACTCTCAGCAGATATACCAGAAACCCCTTCAATTGGTTCCCACCAGAAGCGAGAAAAGTCAGTCACTTCCACAACGAACTCACCTCTACCCTTATCCTTCGTAAAACCAGAGAAATCAGCCACACTAGGTTCATTCTTGCCAAACACGCTATCATTCATACTGTTCCCAAAACCAGAAAAATCAGCCACAGGCAGCTCACTCACTCATCTACTTACATCAGCCAAATCACTCACCTGCTTATGCAAACACTCAAACTCCCCCATACCAGAAAGACTGCTCAGACTTACTTTCATTTGTACTTGCATTCTTCCTTTTACTCTTTTTGTACACTTTCTACTCCTTGAGACCGGATGGCTCACCAGGTAGTCAGGAGGTTCTCTCCATCTCCTTAACTGACTCTGATGAGCCCGCACTCTCTCAGTCATACCGTCATTCAAACTCTCCAAAACATATGTCACCCCATTTTCCCAAACCCTCACAACTCTATAAGGTCCATCAAACTTCTCACTCATCTTTGACACATTCAACCTACCCTTCACTTCTTTCACCTTCAATACTTTTGCACCTAATTCAAATGAATGGAACCTTTCATGCGCCTCATGCCATACACTCTGCTCACTTTCACTCAAACGAAACCTATCTTTCACCCGCTTTTCAAAATTCATAACAAACTGACACAGGGACACCCCAGTTGCACTATGCACCGTCAAATTATATGCCCATAACACTACTCAACCATTCATCCCGATAGTCATTCATGCCAATTCAACATCTTCAGCTGCTGCCTCTTTCAGTCTCTCATATGCTTCATTTATCTTATCATTCCACCTGACAATCGTACTACCTTTCTTGCCCAACCACTCAGTCAGAGGCTTACTCACACCTGAACAATCACATATAAACTTTTGTTGAAGCTCAATCAAACCCAGAAACAACTTAAGCTGCTTCACAGTCACCAGTTTCGGATACATTCGCACCTTCTCAACATACTTCGGTGACTTTCGTAACCCATTCTCACTCACCATATGCCCAAGGAATTCCACTTCTTTCGCAAACCATTCACACTTCTCTACTTTCACTTTCACTCCAACGTTTTCAACACATCATTCACCAATATCCCTTATTCTCCCGGTACTTGAGCTTATAATAACATTCAAATTCCCTGAAGAATTCATCCACACTCTTCTCACCATGCAACCTAAACTTATTTGGCACTTCCCTTATCAAAATACCTTTCCCCACATTCACTTCATTCTCACTTGAACTGCTCTCACTCTCACTCATGCCAATCCTCTCCCCTTCATCCGAGTACAACAAGTCCACACTCTTCCCTCTCACCTTCTGATCCTTCTCCTTTGACCCAGTCTTTCTTCCTCTCTTGCATTCCACTCTTCCATTCTCCGTCTTTCCTATCACTCACAATCATCCTGTCCTCTCTAGACTCACACACACTCCCATTAGTCTTATCTCCTTCAGTCGGAGCAGGGGTCAGGGTGAGGGTCCTGGGGCCATTCCTGACCCCTTCATCATGTCATAGAGGTCCTTCATTTGTTGGTTGACCTGCTTCTGTCTCTCATCCATTTCTTTCTGCATCCTGTCTGTCTTCTCATCCATACTCATCACATCGCTCTTCAATTCCTCAATCACGCTCCTTAACATTTTGCACTCTTCCTCCTCCAGCCTCAATCGTACCACTTCATCATGGAGACCCTGATACAGAATGGGTCCTCCCTTCTCCTAGGCTGATGAAGGTACTCTACCTGATCACTTGTTATCAAAACACAAAAATAGTTATAATACTTTCACCCTCCCCAAATGAAGGCCATACCCTGTTACCCTCTGGCTCATCAGTGATTTATCATACTATCAGGACTTGTAAATATTGAAGTGCTATCAAATTTTTATACTCATTGAAGATAGGGCAAAAAATCATTAGCTTCCATTAAGATTCAAAAGTATAACCTCTTGCAACAGAAGCACAGACATTACCAGCGAGCCAAAATGTACCATTGTGCCTCACTAGTAATTCACACACTTCTCAAGTGAAAGGTGGCAGGTTTAAATCCCAGGAGAGACTTAAGATTTTTCATTTCTCATGAGGTATTATTATGTTTGTTATGCCTTATTAACTTAGTACTACCAACCAGGCTAAAAAAAGGCTATTTAGCACAAATAATTTGGAAGTTAGTTCGATTGTTATACAATATTCCTATGTATGAGATATTTTACTACAGAGCAAGTGAGTAGTAAGTATTAAATTTATCTTAAATAATATTCTTACTAACATTTTCCTTTTTATAGAATCACAGAACTGCAGCAAAGTTTCTTAGAGGAAGAAATAACACTCAAAGGATTCACAAAAACAATAAGGAATTTGGTTGTTTCCTATCTTGGAAGTAAAGAAACAGAAGAGCTAAAGTTACTTGATCAACAACTTCATGAAGAGGAAATAACTGAAGTGAGGGCATATTCATTTTGAATTCATTTTCATTTATTCCACTAAGTATAACTTTTCCAAAGTTGGACTTGGGAAACTTAAATTTACCTAGTTTAAATTAAAACCTCATTTTATATATAAAAAAAATTAATCATGGGGATATTATGGGCTGTTAATTTTTTTTATTTCAATGTTAACTTGTGTAGGCAACATCCTTTAGCTTTAATTATTAATTTCAGAAAATTCTAAATAATTCCTGATTTAGTGTAAGCTGGAGAAAATGTGCCCCAATAGCTGCCATCCATAAGGGGGAAAGTTGCTTGATAGTTAGGATGATATTCTTGGATTTAAAAGAAGTTAGCATGAAGTGAGTTCTGGGTGTGAGGGATTCTACTGCATTTAGACAAAACCCTCATTTAACTATGTACAACAAAAGTAACTCAAGCAACACTAAACTGCCCTTTAATCAAGTAAGTGAAATCAGAGATTGACCCCAGTGACATGTAATTAGAATGTTTGGACAATCATACAATACCAATAACAATAATAGAACAAGGTACCTTCCAAGAATATGCCGATGTAAGACAAATATGAGATAGTAGTTGGTCTCGTATTAAGCATTTGAGCTCTCTACAGAAGATGTCATTAAATCCTCCTTCCCCCTGGGAAAAACGAATGCTGACAAAATGTCAGAAATATTTGACAACTCCACTCAAGGCACTTACACTACACAATGTGTTTTTTTTTAGTCCTATCAGTATACTTTGGATCAGCATCATACACTCCTGGCATAATTATTTGTGCCAGAATCAATCCATTATACCTTTTGTGAGTAGAGTAACATCATGCTGAGTCAGTAAACCAAGGTTCTTCTGAAGGTGATGCTGTATTGTCCTGATAGACATAGCTTTGAGGAATTCTTGGTGCTTCTTCAGTATTGATATTTTAATGGGAGCAAAAATCACTTCACACTAATGAATAGTATTTGTTCTTGGTGTAATCTTCCTTTGATCACCAGAGCTGTAGTTTTCTCTTTGGTATAGCTCTAGGTAGTAATGCAGTGACAAAATGTTTAAGGTAAATAGATCTTATTACCTTTAAGTTAGCAGCTACATGTATCATAGACATATCCTATTGTATGTAATAGGGTAAAAGTACAGAGTTTTTCTTGTACTTCTACCCTATTTTGATCCATTGTGGTGTCTGAGTGGAGTTACAGGCAATTGAACTTGGTGCAAGAGTGAAAAATGATCAGCCTAAACCATAAGAGATGTATAATACAACCACTGTCTTGAAGAACACACAGCTTACTGAGTAGAGCAGAGTTACAAAGGGTGGATAAAGAGATAAGATACACTGAACATCATGTTTATTGGTTTTTCACACTGGTATCACTAACAGAAATATGGAAAAATAGCGTATACTTTTTATTTGCATTCAAAATGTATACATTTCCATTCCACCTGCTGTATAATCAATTTTAACAATATTGTAATTTTTTATACAGAAATTTATAATTCTTATAAGAAAAAAATGGTGAAATATAGTTTAAAGTGGCTGCAAACAGTTTCCAGACCTCCCCATTGAAAATACATGGCTGCACAGTCAAATTAATTGCATTTCCTACACTATTATTTTGGTGGATAGTTTATGACAACTGGCAACTTATCATTGGTAAATCGAGATGATGGATAGGATGGGTACTTTAGAGCTCGGTATTTAATCAGACAATTGAGTGGGCGTATTGTGTTTCCCTGCCCCAGTACCCAGTATATTCGTATTTTGTGTTCATCTCTCATTCCTTTTCACTGCCTCATAATCACATAACAAGGGTGAAGAGGCCAGAATTTTGGTGTGGAGGGAGGAGAAAGTAGTCATTAAGGAAATATGTTGTACTAAGGAAGACGCATCATCTGTATAATGCCTCTTCTTGCCATTGCTCTTCTCCTCCCATCAACAGTGGTACCACATACCAGAGCACATTCTGGATGTCCATGGAAGACCACAAAAGCAACAGAAAACCTTCTTCAATGAGAGATGAAGAACCCATGTTTAACAGCAGCAGAACTGAAAATAATCCTCCTGTACTTAAGATATCTCCACCCACACTATCCAACATCTTAGAAAGACTGCCATGTTTGTTTGCTGTGCATCTAAGAAACCCCTTCTCACAGCATGCATGAAGAAACGCGCATGCATTTGCCAAGAAATATGCACATTGGACACAAACGGACTGGCAGAAGGTTATTTGCTTGGCTGAATCCATGTTACAGTGTATCCTGAGTCACACAGGACAGTTTGGTGCCATTCCTTAGTCAGCAGGTACAACCCCAAATTTACGGTGAGCACAGATACCCTGAATCTGCAATGGTGTGGGGGCTGTTTTAGTCCATTGATAACTAGGGGAGAGCTGTACTTAGCTATGAATGGTTAGAACCAGCAAACCTGCCAGATAGGCACCACCACTCAACTATAGCACATGTGCCACTTACCTGAAAGATGGTCTATAGTCAAACTCAATGGACTCTTCCTTGAGCTTCTAATGCTGGTACAGGTTCTGGATGTTGTTCTACCCTTTGTATTGGGAGGGAATGGCAACAAGAATGATTAGCTATCAACATTTCTCAATTCCTGTCATTTAAAATAATAATAAGCATTTATTTTTGGTGCTCTTCAAAGCCTTTATGAACCACCTGTTTACCAACAGAGAGAAGAGGTAGGGCTTGAAGACATCAAGTGATGGGTGAAAAGTGAATATCAGGATGTAAATCATTCCCCTTTTTTATGAACAAGTATCGAGTAGCGCAATCACTCATGCAGTGCAGCTGACTATGAGGAACAAGCAATTATGGGCCAGAGCCATCACATAGTGTTCTTGGGGCTAGGGTAACTTCAGTGATGACAGATAGAGAGCTATGACATTTAAAATCTTATAGCTTAGGAGGACCTTGAAGGTGATTCTAGATTGAATAGGTAGACTGTAGTTCATCTCTACCTACTTCCCTAAACCCCTTCAATTACTCCTCATTTACACTGGACAAAGGAAGAATTAAGAGAGATTGAAGGTGAAGTTGGGGAAATTACAAGGAAAAAAATGGGGAATGTGACTCAGCTTAAAATCATTTGCACCCTACAAAGAAGAAGTTAGATTTGATAAAAATACAACAATAACAGGCATTCTACCTTCAAGGAGAGCAGGTGCTGTATTTCACACATCAAAATTATACAAGTGGCTTAAGGCACAAGTCTATAAAACTTCTGGAATAACGGAGAGAGTTAGGACAAACAACACATTCACCATGGGGAGAAAGAATGAGGGGAGAGGAGGAATAATTATTAAATATTTTCAGGTTAAATTGTTTTATTTTTAGGTGTTAAGTTTTGAAATTCAATTAATCCAAAAGTTTTAGTCTTGCCAAGGCAATTAAAATAGGTACTTTAAATATTGCCATCATTTCTGATGGCATGGGTACACTAGTTTATTCTCCTCATTTAGGAAATTATTAGAAAGAATAAATGGTAAAATTCTCAATGGCCCCCTACAAAGGTGCATAGGTTCCTTATTTGGTTTTAGGTTGTATGAGTGGCTTTCCATGAGAAAATTCACATAAAAACCCAACAACTTTACAGTGGTGTTGCCAGGGTGTTTGAACTCCTTTATCCCTTATTGATAGTATTATTTCCCGGGGATTTAGACTTTTATCACTTCTTATGACTATTATTATTATTTTTTTTTTAGAAAGGCTTCTACACCTACAGTAAGAAGATTTTTGATTCTCTGAATTATAAACCCAAAGAAACCTCTCCTAACCACCTTTCAAGTCCTGGTGAATCCAACTTAGATTTAAATGCTCATGAAAGGGAGGGACTTTCAAAGGCAGATACTGGGATTTTGAAAGAAGCCAATGACTGGATCAAGAAAGAAAGCAAGGTAATTTCAATGGTAGAAGACACTGGGACTTTGAAAGAAGCTGAAGACGGGATAAAGAAAGAGGCTACAAGTCAATCATGTGAGGAAGAAAGCCAAAGTAATGGTGGATTAAAACAAGGGAGTATTGAGAATGGATTGACAGATCATAATCAACCTAAGAAAGGTTTGTTTTTAAAAAAATTTATTTCAGTACTTGTAAATTTCAAAGTAATATAAGGATAAGCCACAGCATATGCCTGTTAATTTGCCCATGGCTAAAGGTCATACCCATAGGTTGACAACTTCCATGAACTCAGCCCTGCAAGAGGTGCCCTTTGTAAATTCTTATACCTGGTACCTGGAAGAGCAGCATACCCCTCAGTCCCCATGTTAGTCATAAACTAGTTTGATTCTACCTATTCTTTATTTCTCTGGACATTTCCATTTCACCCCTTTGACCCCCCCAGCCTTTACAATCCTCTTCTCATCTATATTACTGGCTGGCAGCTGCTCTTTGCAGGCTGGCTACCAAATGGTTTCAGTACTTGTAAATTTCAAAGTAATATAAGGATAAGCCACAGCATAAAGTATGCCTGTTAATTTGCCCATGGCTAAAGGTCATACCCATAGGTTGACAACTTCCATGAACTCAGCCCTGCAAGAGGTGCCCTTTGTAAATTCTTATACCTGGTACCTGGAAGAGCAGCATACCCCTCAGTCCCCTTGTTAGTCATTAACTAGTTTGATTCTACCTATTCTTTATTTCTCTGGACATTTCCATTTCACCCCTTTGACCCCCCCCAGCCTTTACAATCCTCTTCTCATCTATATTACTGGCTGGCAGCTGCTCTTTGCAGGCTGGCTGCCAAATGGTTTCCATTCATTTATCCCTGAGAGGAGGTTGTGGCTGGTTCACGCCTCTCTCTTGACTCATTGGGATGCTAGTAGATTTTAACATATCTGCATTCTTTCCACCCTTTTCTCTCTACCCCCCCTCCTTGTGTCCCTTTTTTAATGCAGTAAGGGGATGTCAGGTGAAATCCTGGAGGTTTGTGTGACTTCCTGGTCCACTGCCTTCAGTTTTCCCTCCTGGTTTTAATGCCTGAAATAGCTTGTTACACTTGCTACGTGGAGGACCTGCCGAGCCTCCCGTCCTGAGTGCAAATTAGGAAAGCCCTGCCACTGGGCAGACATAAACCCTGATGAAGCCTGAGAAAGTTGTTGGTGCACTTTCTCTTCACCCCCTCTCAACACTATTTTACCTTTTTATTAGTTATTATCATTCTTGTTATTAGTATTATTTGTTTATTATTATTAAGTATTATCTAGGCCATGGTTGCTGGGTCTAATGAAGCCTTTTGAGTAAATAAATATCTTGATCTAGTTGGGGTATGTAGCAGGTTTATATACTGGGGTAATGGTGGTTTCACAAATTTAACCCTATATGGTT